>OX465291.1:131781993-132497184 GCA_949987695.1 Merzomyia westermanni
GCATTGGAACAAATTAATTCCCTGTTCTCACTGGGGGAAGGAAGACATAAAAAAGTTCTGATCGTTGTCGATTCAATTTGAACGTTTTCAGTTACGGATTTAGAAGTTTTTTAGCCGAAATGGATCCGTTAGGTTGCTGCCCTAGCGTCGGCTGGTACTATCCCGCCTGTCATGCCAGCGATTTGTGTGACCCCTCGAACCGCCAAGTGGACTCATGTATGTATGAAGATGTTGATACGTGAACCTCAGTATCTTCCAATGCACCGCTCTTTATTCTTCGACTACTCGGATAGGTAGAAGGGTGATCGTTGTCTTATTATAATTTTTCTATTTTTTATACTACTACGTCCTTTACTCCCTTATCTCTTCTTACCTGCTCTTTTAAAGTTCTTACTCCTTCTTTTATTACTTCTTTTTCATCTTCTTTGCCTTCGCCGTCATCGTCTTTTCGTACTGTCCTATTTTCTACCTTGCCTTTTTCCACTGCTTTTATCTTGTTTTTCTCTCTATGATTGATATCATAGAGCGTGGAATTCTTAGAAGCCTGCAAGTATGAACTGCTAATACCAATATTGTAAGGAGAGGAAAGTCAAAAAAAAAAGGTCTTCGAACTTTCCTTATCTGTTCGACAGTGATTTAGAACCTCGTAAATTCTTATAAAAACCTTGAAGTGCATCTTGTTAATGAGAATAATTCCTAAAGTGTCAGTAAGCAAAGGACACTTAAAGAGAAAAACCCTCCATTAAAGCGGTTAAGTATTGGAATTGGCGGAGGCGATAGCAATAAAGCAAGTGAACTTGATAATCTGTTGATCTAGAATGCGCCACCGACCGACTTTTGCTGAGTGGCGGCAGCACAGCACTTTATGATTTACATGAATAAAAGAAAAATTCAAAAAAGCAACAAAAACGAGTAAAGCTAAAAAACAATTCACTCGATGATGATGCCATAAAAAGGATATACCCACTTGCCACTTATTGCATACTCGTACTGACTTGCACTTGAGCGCATGCGCGTAGAAGTTATATCATGCAGCTCATCGCACAAGAGTAGCAAACGTGAGGCTTTGATTTTAGTGTTCTTGTTGTTGGTTTTTCTTTCTTTTTTTCATTTTAGTTTTTGATTTTTTCTTTTTGTAATGACAACATTGTTGGTGGCGTTTAGCGTACAGTAACTCAATTGCGTGATTGTTAGCTATATTCGCTTCCACTTCCTTCCGACACCTAGATGTGTCTAGCATTGAGCTACTTTTAAGCTTTCGTTTTTTACTTTTTTTTGTTATATTGTCGTTTTATGGCTCTTTGAGCTTCTTCCCTTTATTCGAATGGATATGCAATGTGTATGGTTGTATGTATACACAGTAGGGTGGTTAAAAATATATATATTTTATATTTTGCGCTGTGACTATCTGCTATCATTCTTTCGAGGCATTGACAGTGTTCGTTGTTTGGAAAACAAACAAAAAATAAAATAATATAAAATAAAATAATATAAAATAAAATCAAAAAAG
Organism: Merzomyia westermanni; assembly: GCA_949987695.1. Lineage (NCBI taxonomy): Eukaryota > Metazoa > Arthropoda > Insecta > Diptera > Tephritidae > Merzomyia > Merzomyia westermanni. The sequence continues at coordinate 131,783,504 of OX465291.1, forward strand.
AAAAAATTAAATAAAATAAAATAAAATAATATAAAATAAAATAAAATAAAAGAATATAAAATAAAGTAATATACTATAAAATAAAATAAAATAAAATACAATAAAATGAAATAAAATAAAATAAAATAAAACAAAATGAAATGAAATAAACTAAAATAAAATAAAAGGAAATAAAATAAATGAAATGAAATAAAATAAAATAAAAATCAAAATTTAAGAAATTTAAATAACGTAAAATAAACAATGAAAAAATAAAATAAAATAAAATAAAATAAAATAAAATAAAATAAAATAAAAGGAAATGGAATAATATAAAATGAAATAAAATAAAATAAAATAATATGAAATAAAACAAAAAAAAACTAAAAGAAAATAAAATAAAGTAAAAAAAAATAAAATGAAATAAATAAAATTAAACAAAATAAAATAAAATAAAAATAAAATACTAAAAAATAAAACAAAAAAATAAAAGAAAATAAAATTAAATGAAATTAAATAAAATAAAAATAAAAATAAAATAAAATAAAGTAATATAAAGTAAAATAATATAAAATAAAACAAAAATAAAAGAAAATAAATGTTAATGAAATAAATGAAATGAAATAAAATAAAAATCAAAATTTAAGAAATTTAAATAACATAAAATAAACAATGAAAAAATAAAATAAAATAAAATAAAATAAAATAAAAAAAAATAAAATAAAATAAGATAAAATAAAATAAAATAAAATGAAATGGAATAATATGAAATGAAATAAATTAAAATAAAATAATATAAAATAAAACAAAAAAAAAAAATAAAAGAAAATAAAATTAAATGAAATTAAATAAAATAAAAATAAAAATAAAATAAAATAAAATAAAATAAAATAAAATAAAGTAATATAAAATAAAATAATATAAAATAAAACAAAAATAAAAGAAAATAAATGTTAATGAAATAAATGAAATGAAATAAAATAAAATAAAATTCAAAATTTAATAAATTTAAATAACATAAAATAAACAATGAAAAAATAAAATAAAATAAAATAAAATAAAATGAACAAAAATAAAATGAACAAAAATAAAATGAAATCAAATAAAGTGTGATGCCAGCCTTTAAGAAAGTCGTAAAGCTTTATTCATGCCTGCCCCTATAACAAACAAAGCCTTGGCCTCCCTGCTCCCGTATTACAATAAAATCCTCAAATAAGTTTTCTCCTTTGCACAACACAAATAGTACTTCGTACTATTCCACATTTTGGGGACACCCTAGTATACCTCCTTTGCATATATATTATAGACAATTTTTCATTTATTGCTTTTGATGTTCGTGGAGCACTTGTAGTTGCGCTACTTACTAACAACAACAAAAAAAAACCACAACAAAGCGCGTGTTACGAAAATGTCAAAGTAAAAAGCTTCAACGCTACCACTACTCTGTTGCGACGAACTACACAAAAAGGATATTCGCTTACTATGTCTCACAATGATAACGGTGTGACTCTTTCGCCATGGGGCCAAGCATGTCAAGGTTTTGTGTTTTTAAAATTTGCCAAGCAAATTGTGTCAGTTTTATTGTTTTTGTTATTTTCGACGACACTCGCTGGCAGCCAGCAACCGCATACGCCCCCAAGGTAGGAGGTTCAGTCATTGTGATGTTGCTGATACTTAAACTTATCGATTTCAAGTTGTTAGTGAGAGTGAATGTGGCATGCGAGAGAAAAGTGTGACTAGCAACGCGATTATTCTCAAGATAATAATCAACAATAATTTTTTGTTCGTTCGGAATCATTGGCGTTTCACTTAAACCAAATACCGTTGAAATATAATTGAAGTAAAAGGCAGACTGAATTTAAATTATTTTTACGAGTATGAAGGTTGATTCAAATTGATTTTAGAAATTGATTGCGAATCTTTTAAGTACAAGAAGCTCATTGTCAAGTTTTAATGATTTTAAGGCTAGTATCCATATATAAACGCGTGATTTGAAAAAGTTTCCAAACTAGCAATCTAAAGTATAAATATTGTTATTATTATACAGAAAAGAGGAGATAAATCACCAAATTGCAATAAAAGGAGCACAAGTAACATAGACCTTCGGCTGTAATAATTATATCAATATATATAAAAAAAATGACGTTAGTTCCAACGCTCATAGCTCAATAACGCCTGCACCGATTTTGATAATTGACACTAATTTAGATTGCTCTCTGACCAGAATAGGAAAATACCCAATAAAATTTCCGAAAAATTTCTGAAAAAAAAAATTTTTTCCCCATACATTTTGTATGGTGCGAATTTTTATAATTTTTTTTTTTGTTAGAAAATCTCAATAATGGATCGATCGATGGTGAAGTGGAATTGTGTGTGTGTGAAGTATTTACATCTATAGGGATAGGGATAGGGATAGGGATAGGAATGGGGATAGGGATAGGAATGGAGATAGGGATAGTGTTAGTGATAGAGATAATGATAGGGATAGGAAAAGCCAATGTTTCTAGATCCATTCAGGTAAATATCTCGGCCGGCCCCTCTAGTATTATATAAAGAAGACCACAACAAATTGAAAGAAAGGAAAGGGGAGTAAAGAAAATGACCAAAATAGAAAGCTAGGGGAAAAAAAGAAGCAGCAAGAAGGAGAACAGTGAAATAAAATTGAAAAATTAAATAAATATAATAAAATAAAAAGAAATAAAATAAAATAAATCAAAATAACATACAACCAAACATGATAAAATAAAATAAAATAAAATAATATAAAATAAAATGAAATAAAATAAAATGAACTAAAATAATATAAAATAAAATGAATTGAAATCAAATAAAATTAACTAAAAGAAAAGAAAATAAAACAAAATAAAATAAAATTAAATAAATTAAAATAAAATAAAAATAAAAAAAAACAACATAAAATGGTATAAAATTAAATGAAGTAAAACAAAATATTTTGTTATTGGTTTAAAACTATGCGAATTAGTCTGACGATAAATAGTGGCTGTTTTCGAAATAGTACTATAACTATAGCCTGTATATGTTTGTTGCTTTAAATTTTTTCTTTAATCAAAAATAATAATAATTGACAAAGAATTATTATCAACTGGTCTTGAGCTCGTAAAACTGACAAAAATATGTAAAATAAAATAAAAAGAGAAGAGAAGAAAGACGAAGAAAGCAATGTGAATAAAAGGTAAAATGTAAATGAGAGGTAAAAAGTAAAAAAAAAATAAGAAAAGAGAAACAAGGGAGAAATGAAAGAAAAGTAAAGAGAGAAAGAAACGAAAAGAAAAGAAAAGAAAAGAAAAGAAAAGAAAAGAAAAGAGAGGAAAAGAAAAGATAAGAAAAGAAAAGAAAAAAAAAATAAAAGAAAAGAAAATAAAATAAAAGAGAAGAGAAGAAAAGAAAAGAAAAAAAAAGAAAAGAAAAGAAAAGAAAAGAAAAGAAAAGAAAAGGAAAGAAAAGAAAAGGAAAGAAAGAAAAGAAAAAAAGAAAGGAAAAAGTAACGGTAAGCAGAATCAAAAAAACGTACAGAAAGGAAAATGAGGGAAAGCATAGAATACAAAAAAAATTAATAAAAGGTATAAAAAAATAACTGGATTATTAAATGGTCGGCATAGGAAATAAAGCACCGAAACAAGATGAAAGCAAAGGAACGGAAAGAAACAACAAAGAAAGGAGGGGAAAGAAAGGCGATGTAAAGGAACAGAAAGCAATTAAGATAAAACAACGCTTTGTGGTTGTTAAATTTGGCTACTTCAAGACTTGTACCTAATTCTGCTAAGAAGCCGACAATCACACGGAAACTGCTTAATGGTTTCATCGTCCCTACAGGTATCTGTACCGTCAATACTGCAATCACGATCTATATATTTTGTCCCTTTGGGAAGCATATATTTTGAAAACCTTTCCGACGCAATTTCGTCGAATTTGCTTAGCCCTGGATAATTTAAGCTCAGTTGCGCCCTTAAGCGTTGCTTCTATCTATACGAGTATATCAATATTAAGATTTGAATGGCAACTGATTGGTGGCACCTTACCTTACAAATTCATTTGCAATACAATTACCAGAACCCAGATGAGGTGAACTCTTTTGTACTGGGCTATCTAAAGCAAAGATCGCCACCCGTTCTTACATTAAGATTGGCTCTATCATCACCCCGATAATTCAGTGAGTGCCTCCTGCATTCAGGCCTCTGTACTCTACAGCAAAGTCATTGGTATAGTATGCGATATTTCTGCTAAGAAACAAACGTGAAAGAATGGCATAAATTAGTTCTGAATATAACCGTTTTCTGTTGGCCAAAAAAAAAAGTGTTTCAATTGAAAACAATAAAATTAGCACGCAGAAAGCAGTATAAGCGTTCACAATTTTGGTTGCTATATCACAAGCGGCAGGTTCACACTTGATTTTTAAAAGAAATTTCAATATTTCGAAAAAAAAAATGTATATGTTTATTTTATTCACATGTCGCTAAGTACTTACCAAAAAAACGGCTGAAAATGAATAAAAAAATTTGGGGCAAACTGAGAAATATTAACTATTCCTGAAAAAAATTATATATTATACTCGGTATCGATGGCCAGGACTACTACTTTACATCTGATGTGGCCCCTTTAAACACATCCGCCTACCTTTCCTGAAGCTTTTAACATGAAAAACTTATGACGACTGCTCATTAAAATAAGTTTAAATTTGAATATTCTAAAACACTTAGAAAAACAAACAATCTTCTTTTATGCTGATGACTAACCATTACCATTGCATTACATGATTATTACGACTCATTTGCTGTTGTTATAGGAATAAAAAATGTATTGTTGTTGTTCTTGCTACATCCTATTGTTTCACTGATTTGCTGTGCGCATTGTTTGCTCTTTATTGTTGCTTTTTATTTTGTTTATTTTTATTAGGATTTTTTTCTAATAAAATTTGCTTTCTTTTTATTTCGTTCTATTTTTAAAGTGTTTTCGCTTTGTATTTTTTAAGTGTTTTTCTTCTTCTTTATCTGTTTTATTTGTGCAGTAATTTTATACCTAGTTGTGCTTAGCGCAAAAGGTATTATAATTTTATACATTAAAATTATCAGCATCAGAAAAAAATGTAAGTCTTGGAATCTTGCGATGGATTATTGAGTTACTTGAGTTTGGGACTTGGGACATCAGTCATATTTCAGAACCCTGTGAAATCCCATATTTCATCGCAACGCTAGCTCTATCAAGTTTTTGTGTGTATTTCTGCCTAATCCTATTGGTTTGTTGCTAGGAGCAAAAAAGTCTCACATGAAGTCGTTGTGGGCCATACTGCGCCAAAAGGGTCGTTAGTTGGCCAGCCATGAGCTAAAGTATAGCTGAAGTAAAGTTGATTTGAGCTCGTCAATTCTTACGCGCTTTAGCTCACCACGGCAAGTAATAATTTACGAAGAAAAGAAAATTTTTCGACGACCTAAATGAGCGAACTTCTTTCATGTGGGATGAATGCTACAATAACTCACTACTAGTTCTATAATATTTTTTTCACGCGAATATTAACTTCCTTACTTGCTGCTGTTGCTTGTTTCTTTTTTTCAGCTGAATTTAGTATTTATTTATTTTTTCCAGATAAATTTTTTTTTTTTCATTTTATTAATTTTATTTTTCATAACCTCGACCTCCAGCTATGTCTGCGCTGTCAGTAAACAGCGACAAACCAAATTACATTTCGCATAAAAAAAAAGAAAAAAAAAATAAAACATAAGTATTGTTATGCTGATTATGTTTATTGTTATTCTAGTCATAAGCTGCTGCTTTTGTTGCTATTCATTGTTGATTTTTATTTTTCACCGATCAAAGACAGCCTTCATCAGCAGCAACATCCCAGCATCAGCACCAACGCTGATGGCGCTTAATAAAAAATAAAAAAAAGCAATAAAAATGATTGCTAAAATATGTATAAAATGCGAAGAAAATATTAAGTTATAAAAAATAATTTGTTTAGTCTTGCTCTTTGTTTTTTACTTACCTTTAAAATGTGGTAGTTATGCCTCTACTGTGTATTTGTATACTTTAAGTGTGTTTTTTTTGTTGTTTGCATACTTTGATTCGTTGAGAAATATTGCCATAAAAAACACGGTTAAGGTTTTCTCCAATATTTTACGTGATACTATCTTTTTTATGAACTTCCTTTACTCATCAAAAAATATAAAATATTTAATAGTTTTTCTTTTCAACATCTAGCGCCAAATAATATAGGTCGCCATTATTTAGCAACCGGCAGCTAATCAAATTTGCGTAACCATTAATTTTCATTAAAACAAATGGATGTTAACAAATCTTAAATCGATGCCAAATTAAGTTTATAGGGTAAACTCGTCACATTCGTTCAACATTTTGTTATATAGAATGGGACTATTCGAATAAAAATTATTCGAAAAAAATAATCCATTTATTCGAAGGCTATAAAAAATTCGAATAATATTTAATCGAATAATTTATACTTTTATTCGAATAATATTATTCGAATAAATGACAACTATTCGAATAATAGGTATTCATTTGTACACGCAAACATACATACACACATACGAAACGTGAATGCATGCTCATAGGTACAAGCCATGAAGACAGTGAATTTCGCTTCCGACATCTCTCGCATTTCAATACAACTATTCGAATACCACTACTCCAATAATACTATTCGAATAATACTATTCGAATAGACGGATAAATTATTCGAATTTTTTGAAACGAATATTTTTATTGGTTTATTCAAATATTATTCGAAAATAGTCCCACTACTAACAGAAATCAATCAACATGAAAAGATGCACCCCAAGTACCTCAGTTCTGCTACATATTTTGCTCAAGACTGCGAAGGTGCGTGTTCTTGACAATGATCAACAAAGGTGACCAACCTATGACACCAAGCTCTTATGGAGGCAGCACATCTCTAACTTATCATCTAGGAATGATAAATGTGCCTCTTATGCGGAGCAAACGTCTAGCGAGTATGTCATGGAGATACATCCGACAAATTGTGATGGATGTACAGCATAGTAGTCACTTCCTTGAAATTTTTTTACCTTGCAGAAGCCACAACCTGTGACTAAAGACAGCCTAAGACCTTGATGCATTTGGCAAAGAAAAGCTTTGCTAAAGATGTGTCATATTATACCACCAACTGGATAGGCTGAAAGAGAAGGTCTTAAACTCTCAACTTCCTCCGGGCAATATCTATGAACTAAAAGCTTTTCAAGAAAAAAAATATTAGTTTTACTAAAAAGAGATAAGTTCACCAGAAATGCCAATAGAGTAGATAATCTAAAGCTCGAAACCGTTTTGAATATGTGGAATTGGTGCTGGTATGCTTGGATCTCGAATCAAAATGTAAGTGGCTGTGAGGACCTCTTGGAACAGCTTGCAGATGAAAGTGAATGCAAGGAGTCAGGGGTTACACTAATAATGCCAACGCAGATATTCGCTTCATAAACCACAAGTACGGCAGCTGAAGGTGCTCTTAGGGTATACAATTTAAGACGCTACAAAGCGATTACAAGTCCTAATCTTAGGGTCTTCCTCACAGGTCATTGCATACTCAAGATTCGCATAGCCAAACTCGGCATGTATTCTAATGGCATAAAATGGGTTTGTGGTTCATCAGCAATTACTGCAGGTCATCCTATGATCCATTAAATCTCATCTCCAGGTAAACATAAAACCTTTAAAGCCAAAGGTAGTAGCAGATGTTCTATAGAAGCTAGTCTGGCATGAATTATATGTCTAGGAAGCAGTAATAATTGTAGATAGCCATATGAATCCCCAGAACAGATAATTGTGCTGCACTTCCCCGGATCTTGCCCAGTTTACGCTACGAATTTTTATTTTCTACTCTCAAAATTTTGCTTAGAGACAGCTAAACACGTAATCTACGAAATAAATTACAAATAAATTTTGCTTTGACATGCTCGTGAGGTTGAAATATTTTAGATAATTTTTTCACTGTTGCTTTTAGACAAATTCCTTTAAATACCGTTCAACCGCAAACAATTTTTTTGTTTTTTATTTTGATAATTTGTGTTTTTTCATATATTATGAAATAAGTATTTTCTAATTTTTTAATGGATCTTTCCTTCAATATTTTGTTAAAAAAAAAAGTATGCGTGTAAGCTCATCTTTGTTAATCGTCTTGCGTGCTTGGCTTGTTATTAAGTTAATGGGTCAACTTTATTTTTTATTTTGTTTCGTTTGTTATATGTATATAATTAACCCTTAAGCATGGATTAAAGCAATTTGTCAATCAACTTATTTCTTGACTACTTATGTCATTTAGCATGAAAGCCTTGTTCAACAAATACTGGGAAGTAAACAAGTGGAATTAACTCTACATGAATAACCCATTAGCCACTTGGTTTTAAAATATTTACGGTAGACTGGCTGTGGTTTTTACTAGTCAGGTGCTGAAATAAGAAAATAAATGTACACGCATATATAAAACCTGAGTTGCAAAACTGTGGAGCTGCTTCCTATGTCGAATGGTGGATTTGGTCATTTAGCTAAATCTTTGGTGAAACTTTCGTGCGAGTTTTCTGCATTAAAAAAGTTAATACTTGACTTCTATATTAATACATGAGTCTTTCCATGTAAAATCGTCACACATTTGGGATAGACCCCTTCCGATTGGAATGCAATTTGGTGAAGAGTTTAGTTATATTATAAAACGCAGTTATGCAAAAAAAAAAATTTATTTAATTTTTTTCCTGTATTCTGAAGTTTTTTTCAATATTTCGGAAACTACTGTAGTTAAAGAAATACACTTTGGCTCTTTTAAAGGGTATATCTAGAGATATATATAAAAACAATCCTGTTACATTTGATTAATAATAAGTAATCAATTAATTATACCGCTTTTTTAATTGGTAATGATTATTTTAATGGTATTTCAATAAAACGCAATTATTAATTGATTATGATTAGAAAAAAAGAAAAAAAATCGGAAAAAAAAGATCGAAAATAATAAAAAAAAACTGTTTTGATTACTCTTGATTATTTCTTATTTTTTTTTTCTTGGATTTTTCTTTTTTTTCAGTATAGAAGCGCAACAATACTGAAAAAAAGAATTATGATCAAAAAAATAATCAAAAACAATCAAATAAATCAAAAAAAATCAATTTTTGATTTTTTCTAATCGTAATCAATTAATAATTGCCTTTTTTTTTGAAAAAGAATTAAAATAATGACTACCAATTAAAAAGCCGTCTAATTAATGGATTACTAATTACTTATCAAATTTAACACGTCTGTTTTTTTATACCTCTAAGTACCCCCTTTGAAAGAGCCCAAGTTTATTTTTGTAGAAGCACATAAAAATTCACATCAACAATACTGAAAAAAATTATTAATAATGAAAAAAAAATAAGAAAAAAATCAAAAGTAATTAAAAACATTTTTTTTTAGATAAATTTTGATTTTTTTTTTGATGTTTTTTAATAATCGTAAAAAATCATAATTTTTTTTTAAATTAATTGGAAAATAATCATTAAAAATTGAAAGTAATTGGTAATCAATCATTAAATAGGTTCCCAAGAAAACAATTTGTCAAATCGGTAATCTTTACGATTAGTAGTCATTATCTAACAGGTCTGCAAAAAAATATTTAAAAACAAATATGTTTAAAAAAAATTTTTTTGGTTTTTTAGAATCGAAAAAATTTAAGTTCACCATTAAATTTTGGACGGAATTTTGTTTGTATATACTACTGATATATCTAAAGATTTCCTAAAATTTTCGGAAGGGTTCTTTTTAGTTTTTCAAAAATATGAACATTTGATTTTGTTCCAAAAATTTTTTTTTTTTTTTACTTTGTCGAATTCTATCAGTAAAACAGAAAATTATTCAATTTTGATCACTGATAAATTTATTTGTTGGCTATGGAATCTATAGCAAAATTCTGCCAAAAAAAAAGAAAAACTCTTAACGAAACTTTATTCAAATCGGAAGGAGTCGATTCCAAATATGTGATGAATTGACTTGGAAAGACCCAAATGATAGGTATTACTCAGTTATTGTTAAAGATTTCAAGAAAAGCTTCTTCGTTCGAAGTAATACGTGTCATCCCCTTCTTGGGAAGCTTTTGCGAAACCTGCTCTTCCTTAAAATAAGTTCAAGAGTTTATTTGAGGAATTCCTATAGTAATAAATCTCCTCGAAATGCCACTAAAACCTATATTTATTTAAATAAGATATCGTTCTTTGTTCTGCAATGAAAGGACGATATGTTGCTAGGTGGCGCAGTTAGCAATAAGGAGTTCCCGCTGCGCTAAAGACTTGAAATTTAAACTTTAATCAAGATGCAAGCTGAATGAAGATGATGCACTGATCGAGAAATCAAATAGTATAATCGAGCCTTAAGTACTTCTCAAAGAGTAAGGGACTTAAAACCTAGTTCAAACCCCATTTTATGAAACTAAATTCGAACGCCCATGACCCAAAGTATTTTAAAATTTCGTATTTATTATCTGAGTAAGCTTCTGTTTGAAACAAGCATGTATTTGTAAAGACAAGAACGCCAGATTGAAGGGTTCACATATTTGTAATATTCCATAGTTTAATAGTAAATTTCACGAATGCCAAATGTGTACAAACAACAATTCCAAAGGCCGACTATAAAGTTAAAGCACAGGTGCTGCAACATGTGAAAGGGTGTGCGTTGAGGATTGGGCTCCAAGAAGTAAGCAAACTTTTTTAAATTTTTTTTTTCGAGTACCTTTGATGTTGTTGTTTTTTGTTTGGGGTAGTTTTTGAAGTTATTGTTGAGGTCTGTTTTGTGGGCATTGTGCCGAAGCAATTGCTTGTGAATCTTTTGGGAAAACTATTGTGCGGAGGTAAACGTTAACATAAATAAAAACGGTGAATTCGAAGTATGTAGGTGGGCATATGCATTACTCAAAACAGGGGCGTAGCTTAGTTCTCTCTTAGTACCTTATTGATATTCTAAGCATCTACTTAACACTAAGCTTAGACCACTGCCACTTGGAGATATTGATTATGTTGGTCTTTCCAACGACAGGCAGATATTTGACTAGTTATAAATTATTGCCTATGTAGTACTTATAGTACCATTTGGACACCTTGGACAAAATACGGAATGCTTTGTTGTTGTCATAAAAATTAGAGCAAACTGTTCAAAGAAGTAGTGACTTACTACATTCTGCAAAACCCCGACTATGTCGAGAAAAATATTTAGCTGCGCTTTCTCGCACTTTATTTCAGTTAATGGGTTAGCAAACGCCATAATTAAAGTCAAGAACACATTTTTTAACTCTACGGTAGATCAGCGACCCCTTTTACAACCCCACCTGCATGCGCCTATGTTTGAAAAAATTTACAAATGTGTGTTCTATTTAAATTTTTTGTATTCTTTGGCAACCCTTTTGGGTGTGTATGCTTTTCAAAAATTTTTTCAACGGTCGGTTGGCTGCTACGCTCGGCGTTTGTGCTTTATTAGAGCCTATTTGTACTATTGCTATTTGCCACCGCCGACCGCAAGGTGCGTTTCGATAACAATAAAACTTTTTATGCTTTTTACTTTTGTTTTCCTGAGTTTTTTTATTTGTTTCTCTCACGCATTTCAGTAACATTTTGTTCGACATTTTTATGTGCGCATATAAGTTCGTATATATGTTTGTATGTATCTAGTTTCTTGAATGCTTTTGCTTAATGCCACCGCTGCGTATCAATCGCGTGTAATAAAATATCATGCAAATGTATTAAATTACAAAAGAAAAAAGGCCAATCAAACCAAAAAAGTTACATGCAATAAAAAATGCAGTAAAATATTTAGAGCATTGGTCCATGTGGCGCACATCAGCCTGGGAGCTTAGCGGCAGGCAGCAGTCTTAACAGCGATCAACAAAAAGCCATCGATTTGCTTGGCCAAGAGATTTTTTTATTGATATCATATGTATGTGTGTCATAGTTGAGCATGACTGTTTGTAATAATGCAATTTCATTTGAATTACAAAGCAAGCTCATTTACATTACCAGCAACATTTTATATGGTTACTGTAACAATAGCAACAACTTCCTTTTAATGTTTTTTTCCCGATATTGCGCTACATTTTAAATGAAAATTGTTTGAGAATGTAAATTAAAGTACATTATTGGTAATGTTTTGCTTGTTAAAAAGTATAATGTAATGGTAATGAAAATTAAATTGCCTTATCAGTTACATTTCTTTGACCCATGAAAAGAGTGCAATAAAACAAAAATTGTTCTCTAAAATAAATTGCATTACCACTCATATTTGATAATGTAATGGTAATGAAAAATAAATTGCATAATCAGTTACGTTTCTTTGCCTAATGAAGAAACTACAGTAAAACTAAATTGTGCTCTGTTTGGCAATTCACTTTTAATAAAATTTAATTGTAAATGTAAATAAAACAGCATTACAATTTGTCAGTAAAAAAATGCCAGTAGAAGAAAAGTATTTGTCATCGAAAAAGAAAATATAATGCTAATGATAAATACACTTGGTTATATGTGACATTTTCCTTTGAAAAGATTGCAGTAAAATAGCATTTTTATTGATATTGTATGAAATTTGTTTAGAAAATTTCTTCGTAATGTAAATGAAATTGCATTAACTTAAAAAAGATAATTGCAAAACCCTCTATGAGCAATTTAAATAAAGCGTTGTTTGGCAGTAAAAGGTTACTGCTTATCAGAAAAAAAGCAGATTAGTTTTTAGCAAAAAAATTGGATTCGCAATGTACTATATTTTATAGTAACTCTAATGGTAATGCAAAAATTGCTTTACTGCTGTATTCAGTGCAGTGCAGCAAGAGTTTTGAGATTTGGTTTGCAGTTAGGTGTGTTTGTTAGTAATTCCCTTCCCTGTCAGAGAAGATTTTAGGCAATGCAAATGCAATTACATGGCAACGGTAAATTTTAGTTGAAAGGCAATTTTGCTGGTAATCTAAAACGGAATTGCATTACAAAATTAAATAATTTTTGTAAAGTATAAAATATATAGAACACTTAAATTTTAGTTTTTAAATCACTTGGTTTGCATGTAAATTTTAATGGTAATGTAAGACGATTTGCATTACTTATTATATTATTTCTATATATCTGTAATGCACCCACTTTTTTATGTACTTTACCCATTCATGACATTCAGTTAGTTGTGCAGTATTAATTCATGAAAATATATAGCTATTTGTATACATATTTATTTAACGGATGCCAACTTTCTGTAATGAATTCCGCAAATGTATAACCTACATTTTTTATTACATTGGTAAGTGTTGTTGTTGCTGTTGTTTTGCTACGCTACTTTAATTATTTGTGGTCAATATGGCAACGTTTATAGGTTGACCGTAATGAACAACGAAAAGCTAAATTGACACAGTTCGGTGAGTACCTTTTGAGTGGATGTGGATGAAAGGGCTAATGTCCGAAAATATGGTTTGGTAGTGAGAAGTAAAAATCATGTACGATAGTGTACTAGTTAGAGAAAAAATAGGTAGTTTAAGGTGCAAGTATTTGATCAGATTTTTTATCGGCTTTCAAAACAAATCATGGATATTTGAAGCAAATTTTGTCCATCGTTGCTACACTTGTCCGGTATCATTGATAATTATAGTATATGAAAACAATCTGTTTATCGATTTCATAAACTTTGATCGATTTTAATGATTTTTAAAGATGATTGTTATCGATATTTATTTATTTGTATACAAATCATTGATTCGGATTTTGTTCAGCTAAGGCATTGTCTATAAGTGTATTATAGAACTTTAATTATTTAATAATTCTTTCATTTTGTAATTGTTTATATTATGTGTGGGTTATTTAAAAACATCGAAATCTACTGAGTTTTTCGATGTATATCGATTTTGTCGCAGACACCGCTACTGATCCAATGGGTTTTTTTTTTATTCTTATCGCTTTTCTTTATTTTCTCTTGATTTTCGCGCTTTTGTTCCATTGCTACCACCTCTGTGGGTTATATTTATTTATATCGATTTATGGAGTATTATCGATAGTTTTTATTTTTCATTTTTTTATCAACTTATGCAACTATATAATTATCGATTTTCTAATTTCGTAAAGATTATTGTGATTTGAGTGAAAAATCTAGTCGAATATTTGAATTTCTATATATTTTCACAAATGATCAGGGAACACACCATTCATTTGCCGATTTCGAATCAGTTTTCTGAGTTAAAAAGGCTCTTCGCGACAAACAAAGATGACGCTATATAAGTCTCGCGCGAGAGGTGTAGAAAGAAAATGTGCTGCCTCTTGGAGTAGTCAAAAGAAAAATTCTATGGAAAATTTACTTTGCTGCCCGTGACCCCGTGACGTTTAAATCATTTACCTAATTTGAATATTCCTCTTTGTACCCTAATTACATTCAATGTAAAATAAAAATTATCAGAGATTTATTTTTTTACCATAATTACATTTTTTTTGTATTTATTTTAGTAGATGTGATAATTTCGCTTTCGGTGTATAATTTTACCACAAATAATTACTTTAAAACAAAGCGATCATTTACCGAGAATAAAAATTTCATAGTGAAAGTGCTTTTATTGAACGCTTTTTGTTGTTGTAATAAAATAAAATTATTACAAAAACAAAAAGGTATGAAAATATCAGCCATTAGTGCACTTCCGTTTACAGCGCCATTAGCTGAGGAGCGAGCATATTTGCGAATTCCAATTAAAAACATGCCACTCAGCGTGCGCTATTTATAAACATTTTTTTGTTGTTGTTTTTTTTTCCTTTTTTGCTTTAACTAGCTGATTTACGTTAATGAATTTGCTTTAAAATTATCTACGTATGCTTTTTGAACATAAAACATGCATAATTTTACTTAAAATTATTAAATAGCAGAATGCATTAACTGAGTAAGGAGAGAGAAAGAAAGTGTGAGACACAATTAAAAGCAAACAAACACCCCGCAAACAACATAATTTCATTAAATTGCTGCAAAGCAGGCACAAAAAAATAGAGTAAAAACAACAAAAACAAAGGAAAACACTGCACAAATTTTAATTTGATAAACAAGCAAAAATTTACCGTTAAGCAAACAAATAAGTAATGTTTGCAAACCGCAAATGAGCGCGCTTCATTGCTATAGTGAGAGAGAGGTAGCGAGTGTGAGAAATGGGGTGGAGGCTGTGGAGCGTGAGGTACGCAGCATGGCTTACCTATACAGGTAATATCATCTCAACAGCTGATTAGATTTTTTCCATTTTAATTTTCTCTAAACTGTCAAACTTGCCTGCAATCGGTTTGTTTACATTTTAACATGTGCTGTGCTGTTCTGACGTTTTAGAGAAACAATTTTCAATATGGCCGCCGTGCTATTACCTGCTTTACTATGCCATGGTACGCAGTGTAAAATTGTTGCTTCAAATGATTTTTGTGAAAATAGTAGCGTCAAGTGATGCGTGCTCGTTCCACAAGCCTGTGACACAGTTTTTGTTGTAATTGTTTAGTTGTTATTTTGAGTTTGCACACACGTAGTCTCCTTGCTCGTGCAGCACACGTAATGCATCTAATTGCAGAATTATTACTAATTTGATTAGAGTGCAATGCAATGAGTTTCAAGAAATTGTATGCCTTTCACGAAACTAGGTAGGCCGAACAATTTTGACACAAATGGCGTTGCTTGTGAGTACAGGAAAATGAAAAGTGAGCCATTGTTAAACTAGAAAATATACCTTAGAAAAAGACTAGCACGAAGACCAGGCCTACCCAATCACAGAATGTCAATAATTTCAGTAATAACTGCTGAGTTAAAAAATCTGCTCAAATATTGGGGAATGTGATAAAAATACACTTAAAAGAATGATTTGGGCTCTTTGAATCTCCGCTTTCTGATAACCAATTCTAAGTTAAACGATGCATGGAAAGCAAATGATAGCCGACACTAAGTCCCCACCTAGCTGAGCCTTCCATCGAAATATTTGATCTCAAGCAGGACATTTTGAAATTTATTACTAGAAAATCCGGCCACGATCCATTACGACTCAGACATATAATAGATTGAGTCCGATTTTAGTCATTATATTTTCAAAACCAGTTGAGACATGGAACTTAATCACATCCCTCATTGCAACACTTATTATCACCTTTTGTTTGATACCCATATTATAAATACACACTTTGGTCGATATCGATATCGGTCGATAATCCCGAAGCCGGTAGAGTTATTAAAACAAGAAATATCTTAAATTTTAATTAAGACGTCTAGTAATTTAATGGTGTAAGTTTTATCAAATTCTATAAAGCAGTTTTTGAATGATATGCGTTCAAACATACAGACAGACCGACAAATATTATAATCATCTCATCATTGCTTGCTCAGCTAAATGACAAAAGAGTTTAACACTCTATGTGAATTGAGTGATATAAATTGTGCAACGAAATGGTGGCCTATGCGTGGTAGCTCTCAACTCCCACTCGCTCTCGCTCTGCTTATCTTTATTACATCATCGCTACATCGTTTGCTCAGCTACGACGAACGCAGTTAAATGACAAAAGAGTGTAACACTCTATGTGAATTGAGCGATATCAATTGTGCAACGAAATGGGCCTATACGCTGTAGCTTTCAATTCCCACTCGTTTTCGCTTTACTAATCTATAATATAAATACGCAGTTTGAAAATTTTTGCCCCGTTTTACGGTCAAGCTAAACATCTACGGTATAAACAGTTACATATATATCGATAGGTCTGTTCAAACTGCAGTGCCGTCAATCAAAAAAAATTTGTTATAATATAAAAATAAGTTACAAAATGGCACCACTACAAATGCCAAACAAGTATTCACAGTAAAGAGCCGTTGTTGTGTGAGTAGACATGTGATGATGCATTCTTTCTTTGGTTTTTGTTATTGTATTAATCGCTGGCATACGGTGGCCAGTGTGATCGGCTCTGTGTGTTTACAAAAACAAAGCACGTGATTACTTATTAGAGCTGAGAATATTCAACACATGAGTGGTTTGTTTTGTATTTTTTGTGTTTAGATTTGTGTGAGAGAGAGAAAGGTAACAGCAGAGGAAAGTAAAATGTGCTGCAGAAAAGGAACTGTAAATAAATTAAACTAAATTAAAAGGCGATCTCTAGTCTTTATTACTCTTCACTATCTATAATGTGTTTCCATTTTCTTCTTCTTCTTCTTTAAATGGTCATCTAACCGCCTGGGCGATTTTGACCGTCGAACATAGCTCGCCATGTTTCCATTTTCACTTTATTTAACTCAGAGACGACCTTATCCTAGGACGCGAGTGGAGATTTTTGCGCTCTATGCATGGACACACTGGCAAAAAATCTGGAAGATATCTCAGGCTGTTTTTGAATGAAATTCTGTGATATAACGTTCCTGAATACTTTGCTGTTATAGCGCGTTTTCGACCCAGCTGACGTGAAGTTATACTCGAAGTTTTCAAGCTAAATTTACTACATTTCCCAGTCGTGAAAGGCATAAAGCCTCTCTTTGGCTGTTATAGTTTTTTGTTGTTTTCTCTCCAAATTTGTAAGCCTTGCGTGCATGTTGGAGCATAAGTGCAATGCAATTAAATACATTTGCATAATAAATTAGCAACATGCCGAATGCTGCCGCATGCCACAGAATTAGGAAAAAGGAACAAATAGATGTTGAAAAGCAACGCACACACGCTTATATATAAATGCAAGTACTATGTGCATGGAAAATGTGGGAAATTGCTAAATTTTAATTATTATTTTAATATGCGTGAAATTCTGTGCGAAAATACAACACACACGCAAGCGCATTAATTTTTCAATGCGTTCAAGCCCAAAAGCTTTCGCTACACCACAAGCTCATATACATACCGGGTGGCGCAAAAGTAATCCTCCTATCAGAAAATGCTATAAATTTTGCGATTGGCCCCTAAAGTCAGTTCTGTTTTGACATTTGTGTAGTAAACACATGAGAAATACACGTTAATAAACAATGTTACGCTACACTGCTCCAGAACGCGGAATATTGCTGACTATTTATTTGACCAATAATCGGTCGGGGCCAAACGGTTACTGTGAATGGTGAGCGCTACAGAGCAATGATCAACGAGTTCTTTTTGCCGCAACTTGATGAATTGGGATTGGAAAACATGTGGTTCCAACAAGACGGTGCAACAGCACACACTGCACGTGCCACAACCGATATGCTGAACATCGGAAGCTTACTTTTGCGCCACCTTGTAAAGGGTGTTTTTTTTTGGGGTATAGAACTTCGAATTGGAATAAAACACAAGAAAATCGTTTTAAGGTCCATCAATTTGGCTTGTTTGGAAGGATAATTTTATGCCATTAATGGTTAAATATGATTTCGGGCATGTGGCCGCCGCGGCTGGCTCGAATAAAGCCAATTCTACAGGTCCAATTTTCAACCACTTTTTCGAGCATATGGGGCCGTATGCCGGCAATAACGCCACGAATGTTGGCTTCCAATTCCCCTAACGTTTCTGGTTTGTTGGTGTAGACGAGCGACTTCACATATCCCCAAAGAAAATAATCCAATGGTGTCAAATCACACGACCTTGGTGGCCAATTGACAGGTCCATTCCGCGAAATTATGCGCTCATCGAATGTTTCCTTCAATAAATCGATTGTGACGTGCGCTGTGTGGCATGTAGCGCCGTCTTGTTGGAACCACAACTCATCCACATTCATGCCATCCAATTCGGGAACAAAATAGTCGGTTATCATGGCTCTATACCGGTCTCCATTAACGGTAGCTGCCTCTCCAGCATTATTGCGGAAGAAGTATGGCCCAATGACTCCACCAGCCCATAGAGCACACCAAACAGTCAGTTTTTGTGGATGTAATGGCGTTTCAAGGGTCTCATGTGGATTCTCTTCACTCCAAATGCGGCAATTTTGCTTGTTGACGTAGCCATTCAACCAAAAATGAGCCTCATCACTGAACAAAATTTTGCGATGAAAATCAGCATCGAAATCAATCTCATTTTCGGCCCATACACCAAAATCACGACGCATTGCATGGTCTCGCGGCTTTAATTCTTGCACAAGCTGGATCTTGTAAGGTCGCAAGCCAAGATCTTTGCGCAAAATCTTCCATAAAGTTGATGGACAAAGCTCCAATTGCTGTGCACGGTGGCGAATCGATTCATTCGGGTCCTCTTCAACACTTTGCTCTACAGCGGCAATTGTTTCTTCGGTGCGCACTGTTCGACGTCTCTGCGGATGCGTATTATCACATAGAGTAAACGTAGTGCGAAAACGATCCATGGTTAACCGAATTAATTGCTCTGATGGACGATTATGTCGACCATAAAATGGACGGAGCTCACGGTAAACTTCGCGAACTGAACCATTATTTTCGAAATAAATTTGCACGATTTGCAAGCGTTGTTCTTTTGTCAACCTGTTCATGATGAAATGGCAAACCAAACTGAACATAAATGACATTAGAGTTGCCAGATTTGACCACAAAATGCCAGTTTTATCTCTATTCGAAAAACAAACCCGTAAAAAAAACACCCTGTATATGCTTGCATGGATGTGTGGTATTGGCATGTGTGTTGGTATGCTGCCACACCCATTGTCATTCCAAATGTCGCTTGTGCTACTTCACGCTTATTGTCAACTAGAATTGCTAAAGTGCTTGTTGTTTTTGTTGTAGTTTTCTTTCTAACTACTTTGGTGCAAATTTTTCGCAGATTTCCTTTTTTTTGTCGGAAATGTTTATATTTTTGTGTTTGCAATTGTGCAATGTTATGATAAGTGTCATATATAGACACAATGCAGTAAAGTGTTAGTGTATTAGCAATAACAATAAACAGTGAAATTTTTCTAATAATGCTATTCGATTTGCATTACTTATCAATTTTATTTGTTACTTGATAAATGTCAGTAATAGTAAACAAATAAGGACCACCATTCACGATTAACAGAAAAAACAGGTAATGCAATTCAATTTACATTACCAGCTGTAATTAACAACGAAAATTCGGTTAAAATTAAACCAATTAAATTTGACTAAAAAAATGGCTTTGAAAATAATTTTTTTAGCGATAATGCAATTTCATTTGCATTACTATACTTGCTATTACACTGATGAAGTACAACAATTAGAAAAATTAATGCAGTACACATTGCTTTACTGGTTTTTTTAGGTTACACTGCTTTATTTTCAGCCAATTAGCAATTTTTTTGCTAATTCAAACCATTTCTCCGCATTACCAAGCGTGTGCTCTTGCAGCTTAATTGCTTGTGCTGCAAAGCGCCCATCTATGCTGTGGTGCTATTATTTGCCGCAATTACAAAGCAATCTTGTTGCGATGAAGACTTTACCACAGCATAACGACCATGAAATGTGTTCCATATGTGGTGACATTTTCGTTGAACTTAACAGCAGCGACTCGGAGCCATACAGAGGCCAAGTAATGTTTTTAGGTTTTTGTCGAAAGTTGCATACTATGTATGTACGTACGAAAAGTTATTGATTTTTTTGTTTATTGAGGAAGCAGTAGAATTTAAAAATACTTTTTTCTCACTAGAGTGGATATTTAATGACAACAAAAAAGTCGTGATATGTGCGACTTCTACTGAGGTAGGCGCTTGACAGTCGGGTCTAAGTACTAGATCAGTAGCTAAAATTGGCCATTAAGGAGAGGAATATCTGATTCTATCTATGTGACAACTTTTAATTTTCGTACATTTTTATAGATTTTTTTGTTAGATTACTAGCTATTTTTCATTTCTAAAATATTTTTGATTATTATTGATTATAATCAATGTTTCAATTATTGGCGTGTCTCGATTTTGGTACACTTTTTCGGTTTATTTTTACTTCGATTGAATTTCATCTACAGACTTATGCTACTTTCATACTTTCCTAACAAGTTTTGCACACCTTTTCCGGTTGTTATTTGCTTTTACTAACTTATTCTAGATTACCAGCTTTTGATTTTAGGTGACTGTTATCAATTTTATAATTTTTTCTTTTTTTTAATTATAACGACTCCTAATAATTATTTTTCCCTTTTACCAAGTTATCGATATTTTATATTAGTAGATTTGCTTAAATTTTTGAAGTACACTTTTATTTGCTTTTATCTGTTTATTATTACACATACCGCTGCATTTTTAATGCTTTTTATAATTTTTATTTTCATCAGACTTTACAATTTGAAGCTGATTTAAAAATATGCAAATAATGGATACAAGAAAGCACTCGTGGATAAACTCAGAAGAAGCCATGGAACACAAAAAAGAGTAAACGTAGAGGAAAATCCAAAGGTTTGGACGGCAATGACATACACTGGAAAAGCGACGTACAAATTAGCAAAGTTCTTTAAAAGATATAACATCAACACAGCATTCAGAACATCTAACAACGTCGGACAAAAACTAAGAACCGACTCTAATTCTGATGACCCATTCAACAGACACGGAGTGTATAGGCTTACTTGTGAATGTCAATACAGCTACATAGGACAAACAGGAAGAAAAATAAGCACAAGATTCCGAGAGCATATCAGGGACTACAACAAAAAAACACGAAAACCCACCATAATACCAGAATCTAATTTCACGAACCACATGTTTGAGAACAGCTGCACCCCAGCTAACATAAAAACAACGGCTCGAATACTTCACGTACAAGGAAAAGGCCGGCGGCTTAATGTACTTGAGAACATGGAGATATACAAGTTAAAAACATTTGACGGCAGGATCATAAACGAACAAACCAACACTATCTCTGACGAAATATTTGAACCCTTTAAATTAGTTTACAAAAAACAGCACAAGCCAGCAGGTACAGCAACCAAACACGTTACAATGAACAAGCAAAAACGAAATATGAACCAAACTGCAAAAATCACCGACTTCTACCTACCTCAACCTACCGCTTAGCTAACAAGCGGTATGTCTACATACCTACAAAAACAACCCTTGGGACAGATAACAATTCGGACGTATCAATACCGCGCACACACACACGCATATTAACGTTACCTACCACGAACACATAGATTGACATTACCTGCCACAGCACGCACGGACTATAAAAACAACGCAGCGGATAGACACAGACCAGAACGAAACTAGGCATTGAAAATGGCAGAACGCCGAAACCGGTTTGTCACAAAACCAAACTTGACAAGGGATGACGGAAAATCGTTCCAACAAAAATCAACTTGAATTAAGTTTTTTCCTCGGTAATAGTTCCTTTATATGTTTGTATGTTTTTTAAATATAAAAACTCTTACTTTCATGCTAAGCGATAGTTATCGAAGTTATAGATTATTCTCGATTTTTGTCGATTTGCATGGATTTTTGTCCTTTTTTAATTTTGATATCGAAAAGTGTTTTTTTTTTAATATTTTACTAAGCTTTTAAATAAAAGGAGAAGTTAACACTTCAAAATTAGCGATATTGTATGGCTTTCGAAACTTCAGGCGACCTGAAGCATTTAGCGCTGGTATAAAGCATTTAGCTATGCTTAATTTAAACCTTCAGTTTGTTCCCATATTGATTCACCTTGAACTGATTATCTGTGCCGTAGAATACTGTGGCTGCAATATGCATTGTTTTTGTTTTTCTTTTTGCTTTTTAAAAGTTTTACCGATTGCTAGCATATTTTTTTTCAATTTCCATAGATTTTGTTGATATCTATCAATATCAATCAATGTAATTAATATTTAGCTATCGAATTTTATGTATTGTTATCGTCTTTTCAAGTTTTTGTCGATTTAAGAAAAAGTATATCAATATACGATTATCGATAATTATCAACTATGATTAAAATGTTGTATTTGTATGTCTATTTGCCTTCTTCAATTTTAGATCTCGAAAAGAGTTAATCAGTTCACAGCCAGACCTCTGCTTTAGCTAGGTTGCTCAGCAGTGCGCTTCAAATAAAAACAGTTATTTAATCTAGTACACTTAATAGTTTAAATGGCGCTTAATTGTCTAAAAGATTTTGGCCGTCTAACATACCGCTCCAGTCGCTTAATAAGCGCTTGATCAAAATGCAAGTTTTCAGTATATATACTTTCTCCTCCTACTGCACATTTTCTCTCTCTACTCATATTTCAAACTGCATTCGCTTTCTTTGAAACAAATTTGAATAAATAAATTAGGTTGCATTTCAGGCTGCCAGCGGGTGACACATTTTTACGGTTTTGTTTGTTGTGTTGACCGTCTGCCAGCAGAGGCGTTTTCTTAAGCCGACATTTTCTAGTGAAAGTGCTTAGTATCGCATTTCAATATTTTCCTTTTCGGTTACTATTTTTACTGTTTTACATAGTTGTTGTAGGTTTTTTTGTTGGCTTGTAAACATTTCGTTGTCATATTTAGTGCTTTCTTAGAGTGGAAGTGACACAAGATGCAAAAGTAAGCCGCGCACACCCAATAGTTTTGCTGCACAATCACTGAACAAAAAGCTTTAGCATACCAGCTCCAGCCGGCAGCATGCTTGAGTGTCTTATGCGCGGTGCAGTTTGTTTAGCTGTCACATGCGTCATGCAATACTTTTTGTTGAATATTATTTTCGTTATTATTTAAACTAATTTTAGTATTATAAATTTCTTGCTGGTTTTTTTTTATTCAGTCGAGAGAGTGAAAAGTGAGCTGCGGAAAGTGAAACGGACAGTTAAAATAGAAAACAGACATACACAAATTATATTAAGGAAGGAAATTTTCGAATGAAGCTCGTATAGGGTGTTTTAGGAGGATTACATTGGACAATAATCAGACTACCAGAAATCTTAAACACTGACAAGCAAGTGAAATTTTCCGCTCCCAAATTTTTATCTGAATTCTTTAGAGAATAGTCTTTATTTTGGTAGAAAAATTGTGTCTTGCGATGGGGTATCCAAAGTTTTTTGAAATTTACTTGCGGAACGTGTTTGCTTGAAACTAAAAGATTAGTCAAGGAAAAGAAAAAATTTAGAATTAATTCTACTCATTTTATTTATTTTCATTACGATATAAATTCAAAAATCGCACGATTTTTTATTCCAAATTTTCATTTTTTTTATGATAAAAATTTCAAATATTTATCCTATTAATTGGTATATGGTTAAAAAAAATTGGCGCAGGCGAAAATTTGTAATAAAAAATCGCGTACATATTTTTATGATACTAAAAAATGAAAATTTGGAACTAAAAATCGCGCGATGTTTTATTCCAAATTTTCGCATGCGCCGCTTTTTTTTAATAAATGCCAAAGTAATATAACGTGTGACTTTTTCTGATTTAGTGTGCGATGTGATTATATGGCTTTATTTCTCAAACTTCTATGACTTTATTTCACATTAAATATTTCACGTAGTGGAAATAATGCCGTATTGATTGATATGGCCTCAGTTCTCAATATGTTGAGAAATAAGGCAATATGGCTTTATTGCACCCCGCCGATTCCCATCCCCCTTTTTGAAATTTCCAAAAATTTTCGAATTTTTGCATAGCTGATTCAAAAGATTTCTATGAAAGTGCTATCTAGAAGTTTTAGTAATATGTTAGAATAGCCAACTGGACCATTTTCACTCTGACCTACTGTAGATTTTCGAAATATTTCGGAACTCGAAAGGTTTTAGTATTAGCTTAACTCCTTGAAAACCAACCAAACGAAGCTGTTTCAAATGACTAAAAGTTGATTTATGATACCGAAAAACATATGCAATTCCTCAATATAACACCCTATACTTCACTGTCAATGTAGATTTTCAGAGTATTTCGGAGTTCAGTATTTTTCACCAAAAAGCTAAACGCTTTAAAAAACAAGTAAGGAACCTAATTCAATTGAAGAATTAATGCTTTTTTACACCGAAAATATTGCCTTAAATAAATTCTACTATCGGAACACTTTATAGATTTGTGCAGCAAAATAAAATTGAAAGGAAAAATTTTTTTTGAATATTTACTACTGCGTTGGGTTGCTAAACATTTTTATTTTTCGATAGCTAAACAAGCACTAAACATTTTTTTCCAAAAGTTTGCAATATGGATTTTCGGAGTATTTCGGAACTCCACCAGGATTTTCCATAGCTCAACTGATTGGAAAATATATAAAGCAGCTGCTTCAAATAACCAAGTTACGGTATTTGATACCGAAAAAAACACTTAAATAAAAAATGTCAATACAACACTCTATACTACGCGGTCAAAGAAGATTTTCGGAGTATTCGGAGTACCATGGATTTTACCAAAGACCTGAACTATTTAAAAAACAAGTAAGGAACCTAGTCCAAGTGATGATTTTATACCGAAAAACCACTAATTTAAATAAAAATCCTCACTTCAGCACCCTATACCTCGCTCTCGATGTAGATTTTAAAAGTATTTCGTAGTTCGATGATTTTTGCCAGCGAGCTGAACACGTAAAAAAGTAAGTAACCTGGTCCTTATGAAGGATTAATGCCTTTTAAAACTGAAAATATTGACTTCAAATAAAATACTCTCACTGGAACACCCGATACATTTGTTCAGCAAGGTAAAAGTAAAAGAAGCGCGTAGGCAAAATAAAGTTGAAAATTAAAATACAGACGAGGCGTTGCAAATGCGTCGCTGCTGCCGGTAAATTGAAGTTTGTTAAATTACATTTTTGGGAGCACAAAAAAAAAGAAGCAAACAAAAACAACAACAACAAAATTTAAACAAAACTTTAGTCACCCCATTAAAATAATGATTATGTGCGTGTGTATGCGAACGCGTGGGCAGAAGCTCAGCTGTAGCTAATATATAGCTAGTTGGTGTTGTTACACACGCTGCAGCTGTTGTGCTGCTGCTACTGCAACGCATCTGTTGCACTCATTTTTATGCTGTCGCACGCCGTCAGACGACTAATGCTTTTACTCTTCCTTATTTATTTTAATGCATTTTTAAAGCAAATGTTTTTTGTTTGTAATGGGTTTTTGAATAGACAGTGGCTGTTATTGCTTTTTTGTTGTAATTCTGATAACTTGTTGATGCGCAAAACATAAATTTTCAAATCAAGAGCATAATTATTGCTCGTTAACAAGCAAAAAATAAAATTTAAAAAATTTAATTTAAAAAAGTTTAAAAATTTAAATTTTTTAAATGTAATTTTGGAATTCGAAAGACAACAGTTAGTAATAGCTCTTTGCTTGATTTTGTTGTAAATTTTTTTTATAGTTGTTAGACATACACGTTGCTTTCAATAGATTTTATTAAGTGCCAACTGCATCGATATTTGTGTTCCTTTTCGGTTTTTAATTTTTTTTATTTAGTATCACACATATGAATGTACTTATGTGCCTACATATGTTTGTAGTATATTCTTTATGTTTTTAATTAAATTAAATTTTCAAGCTTTGACTTTTAGTATTTATTAGCCACTCGCTGTCATTGCACCCACTCGCATGAAAGATTTTACAGTCACTCACAGTCTAAATGGAATAGCCGCTACGAGATGTTAAATACTAAAGCCTGGGAGCCTTATATGAAAGTGGGTGTGGTTGTAGATCGATTTGATTAATTTTATTTATATAGCAATAGTTTTTATTAAAATATTTTAGTAAACTTATGCGTACTCATCTATGAAATTATAAATAGTTTGCATTGAAAAGTGGGCGGTGCCACTCCTACTTGAAACCAATTTTCATATCGTATCGAAAAATTACTTTTTATTGCGTAACGATTTTTACAAACACATATTTTTGGCACTAGTGTAAAAATGGGCTATTGCTCCCAACCGATCTAACAGATTTTCACAGCACAAATTTACTACTGCAGGGGCTTAACGTTTGTTTTAACATTTTTGGCGATGCGCTTAAAATGTTTGCTACTGATGTGAAATGTCGCTACATACTACGAAGTATTGCGAATAATATTCCCCTAGGTCTATTTTTTTATTACATTAGGTATATTTAAAAAAAAAAAATTTGTAATAAAGTGGGCGCCGTCTTTGACAGATTTTACTGATTCTCAACATTATATGCCTTGATAAAAAAATAACGCTTCTGCTATGTTTCGACAAGGTAACCTTACCGAATTTTGAGTTAAAGTTTTTAAAATCTTCAAAATATCTGCTAATGTAGATGGACGGCTCCACGCCCATTTTCCAAAACAAGTAACAAAGGCTGCATTGCGGAGCCAGGTTTCAACTCTCAGCAGTTTACAAAAGCTGCAAATAAATTAAAACATTTTTATAATTTTTTGAAATTTTATATTTAGAAATAGTGGGCGTGGTTGACGTCAGATTTCACACATATCAAATATCAATGTATTATGGTAAAGCAAACCAAAATATTTTAAAATTGCTGAAGTGAAATATCGCTACATACCACGAAGCTATTGCAAATTTTAGTCTAGTAAGTCCATTTGGACAAAATTTTGTAAAAATGTGGGCGTGGCCTTTGGCCGATATTGCTGATGCTCATGCTTTATGTTCCAATAGTGAAGTAAAACTTCTGCTATATTTCGAAAAGATAACTTTAATGGGTTTTTATTTAAAGCTTTGAAATCTTCGAGCTGTCTACTTTCGTGGGTGGATTGTGCCACGCCCATGTAAATTTCTTTTTCATAAGTATCTGGAACCATATGGCGAATCAAGCTTATCGGCAGCAGCAAATTAATGAACAAATTTTTATAATCTTTGAAATGTTTAAATTTGTAAAAAGTGGGCGTGGCTTGTCGTCAGATTTCGCTCATTTTCCATACCTGTATATTGTGGCTATAAGTAAAGGTATAATCAAGTTATTTTAACTTATACGTATGAACTTTTGGTTAAGCCTTTGTTGTTAAGTCTTTGTTTCTGTAGCGGCAGCCAAGCCAGCAGCTTTTTGAGAACTTTTGTTTGGCTGTCTGTATGTTTGTATGCGCATTACTCACAAATTACTGCTAGGAATGTTATGCAAGTTTTACCCACATACTGCTAGAGATCTAATTTAACATTATTGTAGATGAAATAGAAACTTTTGAAAAAAAAAGCTATTGTGGTTTCGATAAAAAAAAAAAATTATTTGAGTGTCCCATTTTTTTTATGGGCTAATGTACCTAAATATAAATGCACATATTTTATTGGCTTGTAGGCAGATTGTTGCTGCAACATCCATCACAACGAGCAACTAAAGGCATTCATCTAATCGAATTGACTTAACAATTTATTATTTATCATTCCATAGTGGGTACCTATACACAAACTCACATACATATATGTAGATACATTAATATTAAAATTTAGTCGGTCACTGTGCCTATATCCGCCCAAAATGTTATGCGCTTATGCTTTTACGTGTTAAAGCGATTAGTAAAAAAAAAATTCATTTCATACGAAACCAAAAGCTTTGTTGCATGCAATATACGGTTCATAAATATATTTCTATGTGTATTTTTGTATGTTTGCATGTCTATGCGCCAGGCGCTTTTAGCTAAAACAAAACCTTTGGCGTCTTTGAGCTAGTAGCGTATCTGTATTATTTATTTAGATTTAGATTTTTTTTTTCTTAAATTTTTTTTCTTTCTTTGTGCCATCATTCGCTACGTTTCTACTTCTTGAAAATGCACTCAATAATTATGCCATTGGAATGTGTCAAATGCGTTGCAGCTCGCATTCATTCGTCTGCCAGCCATGAAAGCGGTGGCCATCAGAGGCAGCAGATCAGCGATTAATCAGTGAATATTTGTTTTTCTACTTCTTCTCAAAAATAATTAAGTTTTGTGTTGTGTTGCAAGCAGCGTCTGCTTGTTGTACGCGCTCTTTCAAGTTCAACGCACACGACATGACACAGTCAGTTCGGGGGACTCGGTGATCTTACAAAGAAATTTGTGCATTCAAAAATCTTCAAGTCAAATAAAGTGTAGTGAATGTTGTCTTTTTTTTTTTGTTTTCTTCATATTAAAGCAAAGCAATTAAACATGATGAAATGCTTGTAAAAGTTGTAGCAAACAACAAAGAAAGCAATTAAATAGAGCAACTAAAAATGAGTCATTTAGTGGAAAATTCGAAATATGTTGTTACGGTTGCATTTGACCTGAATTCGTTAGTTATGCTGTTAGTCGAATTTATGGTTAAACAAAATCACATGAAGTTAATTGCAATTTAAATCAAATATTTATTGTTTGGGGAAAGAGAAAGGTGGTTGTTATACTAAGTGGCTGAGAAATGATGCGGTGGGGAAAGCTATGAAAAAATTCCAAAAATATTTTAGTTTAAAAAATGCTAGAAAATTTTTAAAATTTTTGGCATAGAAAAGCTTATCTAATAAAACTTGTGGTTTGAGCAAATAAATAAAATAATCGTGTAGGAATCCAATAAGTTGTGTATTGAAACAATAAATAAGTCAATATTGTCAAAAAAAAAAGAATTGTTGTGTATGATTGCCTAGGCAACGAAGCGGTTTGAAGGTAAACAATAACGCCAGATATTCGAACATGGTTATCAACTTATCTGCTTAAAGAGTATTCGTTTCTAATGTAGTCTACTTCTGTAAACAAAAAAAAAGTATATCCAAATAACCTGTTAATCACATGATTAGATAACCACATAACCAGTTAATCGTCACCACATAACCAGTTAATCGTAGCCACATAACCAGTTAATCGTAACCACATAACCTGAAAAGCAAATACAGTGCTTTGCATAAATACATTTCATTTGCAAAAAGAGCTATCAAGTTATCGATTAAAAAATAAGTTTGCTTTTATAAATTGAGTAAAAAGTATGTCCAAATAACCAGATAATTATATAACCAGATAACCACATAACCTGATAAACAGTATCAAAGGATAACCTCACTTATCTTTTCTTCAATAAATATTAATATCGAACTTTCTGAAAATCAGATACTTTATTCTAAAATGCTTTACATCGAAGAACTCTCATTATTTCGATATTAGTGCCATCTATCGATTTTTTTCCTTTTATAGATGATTACCATCAGGCTCTGAAATACAATTTTCAAGCTTCTATGTTGTTGTTGTTGTTGTAACGACAAAAACACTACCCGAAGGTTTTGGTGAGTGCTGTCAAACTGACAGTTCTTGACCGGATATCTGGTACTCCCTTGCGGTACTTCCCGACTGTCGTGGTAGCGATTTGGTATAACTAGTGGAACCTTCTAGGTCATGTCACCCCTCCTTCCTTACGAGCGGTATGCCTACATCGGGCATATTCTAAGCCCCTAACACGCAAGGGTTTATCTCTTACATATCTCTCAAGTTTTAGTAGACTATTCAGTTTAATCCATTTGTGCAATATAATCTCCCTACATTTGAGATAGTTTCGAGTTCAATTTGATCTGAGGCCATGAAACTACCCAGACTGTAAGCAATAAACTTTAAAACTATCTAAATTTTTTTTTAAATTGATTAAAACTAAAGCCCGTTCTAAGTTGCTTTCTGTGATAAAGAAATGGCCATCCAAATGTATCTACTTATTACCATCATGTGTTCTTCAATATTTCGGCTAGTCGATCTGCCCCCTCAATTTGTCTAACATAAGCTTTTATCGAAGTGTTTCGGTGTTCGTTTTGGTATATATATTCGACTATTTATTAGACTTATGTTTGAGCTTTAAAAAATCTTAGCCATTTTTTATGGAATTTTAATTTATCTTTTCCCATTATTATTTTAGTAATCTAAATGAAACATGAACTAATTCAAGAACATTTCTTCTATCTTTTCAGAGCACTTCTAGATTTTATTGCTAAGATAAGGTTATAAACATATTCCGCTGTAAGTTTCTCTTAGATTAACATGTTTAAACTTTTTATTTAAAATTCAAAATCTGCTTCACTTGATAATACTTGTTTTACCTCTTCCTCTCGCTTTATCTCTTCTCTCACTTCCCTCGACTTTTCTTTTTAAATTTTTATTTATCGTTCACTTTCCTTTTTCTTCTTTTTCTTTTTTGCATCTTCATTAACCTTCTCTTTCTATTCCGTTGACTTTAATCTCTCTTTATATTTCCCTTCCTTTTTCTTGCTCTTTGCAGCTTCTCTCCCATTCTCTCTCCATCTCGCTTTTTCCACCTTCCATGTATACGATATCAATACCAAATATTAGATTTTTGAAGAAATATATATTAACCCCAGAAAGAGAAAATTGAGCATGCGAAGTTGCTCCGGAAATAAATGAGAATCTCAGAGCGTAAAA
This sequence comes from Merzomyia westermanni, assembly GCA_949987695.1. Taxonomy (NCBI): domain Eukaryota; kingdom Metazoa; phylum Arthropoda; class Insecta; order Diptera; family Tephritidae; genus Merzomyia; species Merzomyia westermanni. The sequence continues at coordinate 131,814,589 of OX465291.1, forward strand.
AAAAAATGAGTACGTCATTTCGACGTGCGTTATCTTACTAGGGTTAAAAGAGATAGCGAATTCAGCTTTCCTCTGGTAAGCGGCACTTTTGAACATTTCAAAACTTTCTATAGCCTATATTGAGCCCAATGTCCAAAAGATACTGTATAAAAATCGGCAACTCGGCATAGAATCCTGAAGTTTTCAAAATTACAAAAATGTGTACATGCTCCAAGCTGCAATACTAATGGACCGCATGGGTACTACTTTTTTTTTATATAGGTGGTGCCACGCGCTCAATTTTGAAACAAATGTATTATGCCTATATTCTTCCCTAAATTCCAGGTAATAAGTGGACAAAGTTGTATTGCAATTTGATAAATGGTTTGGCAGATTTTCCAACTCATACAAATAAACATTAACTTTTGTTTGTAAGAGTATAACAGCTTAGCCTCCAAAACTGCCACATCCGTTTCTGTTAAATATTTTTGCAACCTAAATACCTTATTTCCATAATTCTTTATGCACTTGATATAACAAAATTAATGAAGTCACTAGTTTCTGTAATAACTTCATTGTCAACAGTTTGCAACTAAATCATTGCGCTCATAATTTTTCATGGTAGCGTGACTAAGTTAATGTTTTAATTAAGAAAATAAATAGTCGAAAAAATAGCTAAGCCACTGAGCAACAGCAAAAGAAATACAACAAAAAGTTTTATGCAAACCATAACTATTAGGAGCACTAACAATTGACTAGGTTCCATGAAAAATTGTTGAATATTGTCTTTTGTGACGAAAAGTGTTGTAATTGTGTTTTAATGATGGCAAATGAGTTGGGCAACAAAAAATAATTACAGCAGACAACAAAAACAAGACGAATTGCAAAGCAATAAAATAAAACTAAAAGAAACAAGTAAGGAAAGGGCTGTCTTCGACTGTGCCGAAGACTTTATACCTTCCATGAATACGCGTCACCGTTTTAAGTGTCCGAGCCTTACTCACAATTAGTACAAACTCTGCCTAACTGTTAATTAAAGATGCATATCCCAAACCCCATTTATCGGAACAATCGATTGTATGGGAGCTATATGTTATGTAGGTCCGATCTGGGTAATTTTCACTACACACATTACATACATAATAAGTACCACACCTGCAAAGCTTTACGTTCCTAGCTTTTTAATTGCAAAATTTATAGCCCAAAACCCATTTATCGAAACTAACGATTGTGCGGTAGTTATGCGTTGTATTGCTCCGATCTTGCTGATTCCGACGAATATCTCAACAACTGAGGGACTAGTTTGCGTACAAACAGACAGATGGACAGACGGACATGGCTAAATCGATTCAGTTTATCGCCCTGATCGTTTCGGTATACTTATAGGTTGGTATATCTCTTCTTCTTCTCATACTTATAAACGTCGGCCCAAAGTTATAATACCATTTCATGTTCATGAAAGGTATAAAAAGCTATAAAGACAACACCAAAAGCCGGAAATGTTTAAGACATAAAAATTTTTAAGTTTTAGCAAAACTGCGCTTAATTATCTGCGATTTGTCAAGCTATCGAGGTTGTCGCCGATGGAAGCTGCTTCCTAAAGGAAGTAGTGGTAGAATTGGTCGCAAGATTTACTTGGTCTATCGGGTGTAGAACAAAGTCACTCTTTGCACCCGTCCACATTCACATCTGTCAAATAGTCTTTTCAATTATAAAACTAATGTCCATCACATCAGCTGTAGTAAACCAGTCATGAAGCATTCACACAGCTTCTGAAAGGACTACTAAAGTCTATAAAATAAAATCCCATCTACAATAGTTCAGGAATATTTCTGTAAACTCTTTGTCCATATTTTGCTTGGATATCCGAAAACCGATTAAAGGTCCCACTGGCGTACAGATATGTTTTAGAGCAACAGTTTTTCTTTGACAAGCGGTATATTAAACCGTACTTAATCGATGACAGTTTGCTCAGGACCCAAACAAGGGATAAACTGCATATTGGGTCATGATGAATAATCACTTAAGATAATCTTGGTTCTAAGATTTCACACCCAAAAGGACGGAAATGCTATATGAAAGATTTCGGAGTGGATCTCTAAAGAAGACTCTCCCCCATTCCTCCTGCCCTAATTGTCGCTTCCGTTTGGTTTTGATCAATCAACACATGTCGTGGCGCTTTCGGTTGCAAACATCCTTCCTATTGCTGTCTTCACTGCTGGAAAATTTCGTTTAGGGGCTACTTTCTGGTAAGATCTTCTCATCGCGTAAAGTTACTATATCAAGAATCCTGGTCTTCTTGACTGGTATTAGAGAAACAGTGCTTCGGCCGAGGGCGAATTTCCTTATCATTATCATTATCATGATTATTATCATTATAATTATCATTATCATTATATTTATCATTATCATTATCATTCTCATTATCATTATCATTATCATTATCATTATCATTATTATTATTATTATCATTATCATTATCATTATCATTATCATTATCATTATCATTATCATTATCATTATTATTATCATTATCATTATCATTATCATTATCATTATCATTATCATTATCATTATCATTATCATTATCATTATCATTATCATTATCATTATCATTATCATTATCATTATCATTATCATTATCATTATCATCACAACCGCCTTAAGAATAATTAGACACACCAAGCCCTAATTTACAGTTGTTGACCTTTCCTCTGACCTGAAGTGGCTTCTATGTCGCAAATTTCACCCTTCTAACTGCCTTAACTAACTTAACAACATCCATCTATAATCAAGTAGTTCAAAATAATACAAAAAACCACTAAGGAAAGAGCTGTCTTCGACTGTGCCGAAGACTTTATACCTTTCATGAATACGCATCACGGTTTGAAGTGTCCGATCCTTACTCCCAATTAGTAAAAACTCAGTAAAACTGATAATTTAAAGATACATAGCCCAAAACCCATTTATCGAAACTATCGATTGTATGGGAGCTATGCGTTGTATTGCTTCGATCCTACTGATTCCGACGAATGATTAATCTCATGCATAATGGCGGCCCCATACCAAATTTCATCAAGATATCTCAAAAACTGAGGGACTATTTTGCGTACAAACAGACAGAGGGACAGACAGGCATGACTAAATCGACTCAGCTCATCGCCCTGATCATTTCGGTGTACTTGTTGGTGGGGCTGTATCTTCTTCTTCTCATACTTACAAACATCGGACCAAAGTTATAATACCATTTCATGTTCATGAAAGGTATAAAAATATATATATTACATAATAATGCAAACAACAACACCAACAGTGCACCACTACAACGAAAGCCAACAAAATCCATTTTCAAATACAAGGTGGCGCAAAAGGAAGCTTCCGATGTTCTGCATATCGGTTGTGGAACGTGCAGTGTGTGCTGTTGCACCGTCTTGTTGGAACCACATGTTTTCCAATCCCAATTCATCAAGTTGCGGCAAAAAGAACTCGTTGATCATTGCTCTGTAGCGCTCACCATTCACAGTAACCGTTCGGCCCCGACCGATTATTGGTCAAATAACTGACTTTAGGGGCCAATCGCAAAATGTATAGCATTTTCTGACAGGAGGATTACTTTTGCGCCACCTTGTACTTACAAGTTGCAACAATAAAGCAGCGTCAGATAGAATCAGCAAAGGATGCACGTCGGCTCACACATAAGTGTCAGAGAGAAGGTAAACAATTGAATGAGGTGAGATGAGTGAGTAGCGCTTCAGGTGGTGGTTTAAAAAAAAGTCTTTCGAAAACCCCAAACCGTTTGCGCATTAAAATTTTGAGGTTGAGGTTTTGACCTCAATGATTCGTTTGCCTAGAGACAATGGGTGCGGCTGCGAGTGCGGCTGCTTCTGTTATTATTGTTTTTGTTAGCATTTTACAATAATATTTGGTATATATCACCTGATTGGCTGCATTGCCTGTCACTCACTACTCCATACATACTTACGCGTGTAAATGTAAACCCGAATTCATACATATTTACAGGTGCTTGAGCTTGCTTTTGTGCGGCGTAGCACGCTGCGCTGGCTGCATTGTTTGGTGAGCCGCAGCATTATCCGCACAGATCCAACGCTTGGCCGAACAATAAATTACATGCAAATGCAACACTGCCTGTGTGCTGGTGTGTGTGTGAAAGCGTATGTAAATATGTACTCTTGCTTGCTTACTTAGGTTTTATTTCAAGCGCATGCTTACAAAGGTGTAAATTATTACATTTTGTTGTGTCGCAACATTGTGTTGTTGCTTTATTTCGCAAGGCATTATGCTTACTTTTGTTTTACTTGCACTTGATTTTTTCATTGCTTTATGAATTTTTGCTCATTAAGCTCATTTAGCCCATTTAACCTACTCGAGTACGAGATTGCAATAAAACCCCTTTTCACGTTTATTTTGATCTTTGATTGTTGCTTTTGGTTCTTGTGGCAAGTGAAAAATATTTGGAAGAAGTAGTTTTTTGTTTTAGTTAATAGAATTTACAATGTGTCAAGCAGCAGTTTTTTCTGTAGAGATTTCAGATTCTTTTCTTTCTTACATGCTTTACTGCATTACTGGTCCCGAAATCATGATCTTCGCTATACGAGTATAAAGCTTTAAACCTGCATATAATACGATAAGTGAAGGAATTAGTATAGCCATGTCCATCTTTTGGGCTCTCCGCCTGTATTGAATGTTTGCCTCTCAATTTTAAGTTAATTCAATAAAATTGAACTACTTTGACTTTTAAACATGTGACATCTCTCTTAAAATATACCCAATATTTGGTAACGCATATTAGGCTATGAATCTGTAAATTTTTATCCAAATCCGTTGTCTTTTTAGCGGGATAACTTAACAAATTATTAAATTTTGAACATACGTTGGATGGCTGCCACGCCCATTTTCTAGGGGCTAGTCACCTTTATCAAGAAATCGCTGTAACAAACATACATAGCAATTTAACGTTCTACCGAAATCCGCAAAAAAAATTAAATTTTGCAAACACATTTTTTTTGCCCCATACAAAATGCATCTCAAAAATCTACTTGTTTGCATGTTTTTTGTAATAATGTACTGGGAAAAGTGATAACAGCGGGAAAACTATAGCATTTAGACGAAAAACTGTCAAGACACTTTCGGTGGAGAATCACCTCACCAGCAAACTGTGGAAGAAAAGATTTTGACAGATGTTACAATTAGCGAAATAATTAAAACAAAAACAAAAAAATGCTCTTTAAATGGCTGGAGAAAGGTATGCTTTGCGTATTTTTGGATTATTTTTTTACCCTTTTATGTCCACTACTAGGAGAGTTAGCTAAACCAAAAAAACTTATGGTCCGCATCACTTCCGTATTCAGTCGATTTTCTGCCCTCGCCTGGACTAATAGGAAATATGAAAAAAATTAGAACAATAGCTCTTCCGTTGGATCTATTTCGGCAGCTGCTAAACTTCACTAATCAACGAGCTTTTGGCGCCACTCAACTATCACTAGGTCATCAATTGCCTGTTCAAATCCATTTTTTACTTATTCTTCTTTCTTATTAGCTGTCATTATAATATTTCAATCAATTGCTAAATTCAGAAAATAATTGCAAGAAGATTACATGAAATGTATAAAACGTTCAAATAAAAACATTACTATGTTTCTTTGGTATATTAGTTGAACTGACTCTGGCATTTCGTTAAGTAATAATGGCTATTGATTTATTTTGTTTTGTTGATTTTCCGACAGGGTGGAATGTTGATGTATATTGGAACGATTTTCCGTCATCCCTTGTCATATTTGGGTTTGTAACAAACCGTTTTCGGCGTTACGCCATCCTCAGTGTTTAGTTTCGTTCTGATATTTGTCTATCCGTTGTCTTGTATATATAGTATGTGGATAATGGCTATATCGGCGCCAGACATGTTAAATTTGATTAGTAATAAGTAATCAAATAACTAGACGGCTTTTTTAATTGTTAATGATTATTTTAATTGTTTTTTAATTAACTACGATCTGAAAAAATACGGAAAAATAAAAAAGTATCAAAAAAAATCCAAAATAATCAAAAAAAAATGTTTTTTAGATAATTTTTGATTAATTTTTGATTTTTTTGTTTTTTGTTTTGATTATTTTTGAATTTTTTCAGCATTGTTGATATGAATATTTATACGTTTCTACAACAATACTAAAACAATACAAAGAAATAATCAAAAATAGCCAAAACAATTTTTTTTTATTATTTTTGATTTTTTTTAATAATTGTAAAAATTCATGAATGTTGTGTTTATTTTATTAATTAATTGGAAAATAATCATTAAAAATTAAAGTAATTGGCAATCAATCATTAAATGGAATCCCAAGCAAATAATTAATCAAACCGGTAATCATTAAGATTAGTAACCATTATTTAACAGGTCTGATCGGCGCTAATGGTTTCTACTTTTACTCTTAGATGAAGTGGTTTTATTAAGTACTAAACCAGCTCTTCCTAGTGTCAGAATGTGTTCTTATCTGTAGTGTACCCGTAGTAGTAAATAGTACCAGTAACCCGTTTGATGTTTATTCTTAACATTAATACATCTTTGGAAATATCGGGGAGATAGCACAGAATTGAAGCGAGTTTCCAGCTTCTTCTCATTAATTATTCCGAGGTTAGACCGTAAATTCAGTGGACTTTTGTGTGTGTTTTTTTTTTTTTGTTTGCTAAGCAATGGACTCAAGTCATACCTTATGTTATTCAAATGTTCAATGTTAATATCAGTAGACAGTAAAATAATTATTTTGAGGAGTAGAAAAGAACAGGAAAAATATTAACATCAAATTTGATATCAACCAAAAAAGAGCCAAAAATATAAACATGATTACGTGAAGAATAAAAAATGTAAAAACTTTCATCAAGAAAAAAAAACCGCAAAAGCCACCGATTGAATGTCGAACTTGAATTTCAACAAGTTCACGCCTCCAAAGTTATGCTCAAGTGTAGTAATTCATTCGATCATTTTGTGTGCTTTGAGGCAAACAATGCTGAAGTGTTGTAGGTTGTTTTGCTGTTGCTTTACTTTTTATTTTATTTATATTTTTTTTTCATATACTCGTTTGTGTATGTACATATGGTTTTGATTGTCTTTTTTTGCTTAATTTATCATTTGTGCGCCTATTAAGATTTCGTTTATGGATATGGCCCATATAATACATTCAACAAGTGCGCTTTGCTGGGTTAAACAAGAAAATGAGTGGAGAGCGCGTAAATTACGGTTTACGAAAAAAAAAAACAAAACAGTTAAAACCGAAGCAACGAAAATGCATGCAAGCGCTTACCACAACATTTTTTGACCCAATATCTTTTTTAACAATTTCTTTTACCAATTTCTTTCTGCTGTGCTTAAGTGCAACGCGCTTCGATAAGTACAGTGGGTTATTTAAAAAAAAAATGGTTAAAAAAACAATTACCATGCTTAAGGAAGGGAAGCTTAATTTACATTGAAGTGAACATATATTTTCGATGCGAGAAAAAACAAATATTTTTATACACTAAAAAAAAAGTGTTGAAAATATCTTCTGAAATAGCAACACTATAAAAATTAGTTTGAAAAGAAGTCGTGACTGTTTTCGAAATAGCACTATAACTATAGTCTGTTTGTTGCATGCAATTTTTCCTTTAAAATCTAAAAAAATTATAATAAATGAATATGAATTTTTATCTAATGTACTTGAGCTTGTAAAACTTACAAAAATATGTAAACTTAAATGATTGTTAAAACCAATAACAAAGTAGTGTTGAAAAACTATTTTGAAATCCATAGTTTTTGCAAATTTTTTAATCTATTTTATTATCAACCAACAAAAAATATTTCTTTTAAATAAAAAATATTTAATTTTGTTTTAGAAACTTTCAAAAAAGTTGAAAACTTAAAACTACAGAAAAGTTGCTACGAGAGACCCCATTAAAATTGACTGAATAATGACGATGGGCACGAAGTAACTTTTCCTGCTTTTAATTTGACAAAAAAAAGTCATGTGAGATATGTTGTTATTTTTGTCATTACCTACATCTACTCCATCTTTATTCGTTTCTGCAATATTTGTTCTTCATAAAATCGGACAAAAAATCCCACTGTGCGCCACGTTGCCTAAATTGCACAGCTCTGAAATGAGGTTCATATATCTAGATAAAACCACAAAAGCAATAACAAAAACAATGCATGGCAACAAAAAAAATTATGCTGCAGCTTAAAAAGATTATTACCAATAATTTGTGGCGATAAACCGCCGATAAATTTATGTTTCCAGTGGCAGTAGCGGGCCGAAAATGATGAGAAAAAAGAAATAGGAAATTTTATAAAATACAACATAAAAAAGTTGATTGAAAGTAGCACGCGCTTATAATGATTTCAGTCTTTAAATCAATGCTGGTCAAAACTCAAGCAATCGCCTTATTTAACTCTGGTAAAAGCTAATAGAAGGATGAGTAATTTCGATAGAGTTCTGAATGAACTAGTTGCAATGTGTCCCAAGAAGTTGTTGATTGCAATTCATGGCAACCTAGACTCTTTCTCTGTAACCACTGGTGTTAACTGGGTAACAGAACCTACTTGCAGGGTATGTAAGCTTTGTTGGTGTGGAGAATGGGAGTTGAAAGCACCATTTTTATGTATTCACAGAGCATCATCATTGCCCATCCTAGTTAGCGCTTTTAAACCACCTTCCCCATTGATTTTGATTTACTCAGAATTGCAAAGCTATACCATTAGAATATTTCATAAACCGATTGCGAATTACAAGAGCATACAAGAAAAATTAATAGAAGCATGACACTACCTAAAGTCGCTTAAACGCAGGGTGACTAAGCAGCTATGACCTACCATAAATAGAAGCATTACCAACTACTCAATTTTTTGGGCTGCTTTTTAGCCTACCTTCCTAACTAATAATGGATGGTGCAACCGACCTCGTGATTGACTGCTTTCAGCGTAGGAAGCCACCTTAACCTAACCCAGTATAATAAAACTTAGTTCTTTGAAAGAAAAAACTCACTACTGGTTCATCCAACCTATTTAACTCGCTCTTTGATCTTAGTTCGATCATCTCATTGATCTATTTTTTCCCCCACTTCTGGTTAGGGGGTTGGAATATGCCCGTAGTAGGTATGCCTGTCGTAAGAGGCGACTAATATAACCAAAGCTCGCATAACCAACCTTCATTATCCTTACGGAAGATGGAAGTGAGATCGAAGGTTACACTGGTCATGCCAAATTGTTCCCGCGACAGTCGGGCATGTACCGCAAGGGAGTACCGGAGCGTATCGGATTCATATCCGTCAAAGGACTGTCACTTTCGACAACACTCCCCAAAACCTTCGGGGAGTGTTTATGAAGCTAAAACATCAACAACAACATTAAACTACTTTTTAGATACTTCGGTCTCTTTGTGTGTCAGTTCAAAAGCTCTATAAGCTTAATGTTGAGAAACTACTTTTCAAAGTTGTGAAAGGAACGCTGTTTTCACCATGTGTGAGTTAAAGACTTCAGCACACGTGCCAGCCAAGCAGCCTGCACAGCTTAAAATGTTCGTTCCTCGCCTAGTAGGCTGTTTGCATGAGTAAATCGCTTCTTAACGCGTGGTACCTTCTTGTCGGCGAGCTGGGAATAGTGTTCAATGAAGTACTTTAAAATTGAACTCATAACTTGCGCTCAGTATGAAATTTCACTTAGTTTACAATTACCTTTGTTTTTTTTTTTTAAATCGTATACCTACAGATTTATGATTAAAATGGAAAAGAAAAAAAAACACGCTCGAAAAATCTTTGTATAGAAAGCCTCTTAAAGAAGTAATAAAAAAAGTTGTAAAAATAATAACTGGAATTTCATATTTTTAAATGTTTCTTTGGTAGTTTGAATGTATTGAACAACTTTTACAAATTTTGTCTAACCACCTTGCCAGCTTAGCAGGTCCATAGCTAAAAAAGTATGCAACAATATGCAGCTATCCAGCTTAATTTCGTTTCCCGCTTGAATGAGCAGAATTTTTGAAGCAGATAAAATTTGCTTTGAAGATGCTTGAAGACGTTTATGCTCGATTTAGTTGTGCATTAATAAGCTTTTCACAAAACTGTATCGAACTGTAAAAAAAATATCCTGAAAAAGCTTCTTAAAGCTAAAACCAGCCAACATATCTCTCATGATCCAAATAACAAGATCTAGCATTAAAAATGTAAATATCTGGCTGTTACGTCACGCTTTTGAAAACATGTCTGCTTGGTTTTAAATGCACGAAATGTAAAAGTAAGGAAATGAAAAGGAAAACAAAAAACAAGTTTTGGCGTTTTGGTAAACGTTCTAGCTACAAAACAGCACCCAGTTTTCACGTATGTTTGGTCTCCCGAGACCAAACAAATGGACGAATTTTAATTTTTTTTTTAAGTTTTTTTAAATAAAATCGCGACGAAACGAATTAATGTTTACGAAATTTAAATTCAAATCTCAAAAAACGTCAATGAAAGTGTGAAGAGAAAAGGCAGTTAAACTAACTGAAGACTTCAAAATCGTGACGTCATTTCTCAAAAACTTTTTTCGCAAATAAAATTACAAATATACGGTTGCCGGAATGCGTGATCGTTATGATCATTATGGATCATGATATCTCTCATTCAACCGAGAAAGATAATTGAACTCACTTGTGAAGGTAGGAACTACATGAGTAAAACAGTTAAATGATGAATAATAGTCAATCATGCTTCTTTGGTGTAAAAGTTTGATTTTAAAGGGTGTTTTTTTTAGGGGTATAGAACTTCGAATTGAAATAAAACACAAGAAAATAGTTTTAAGGTCCATCAATTTGGCTTTATTGGAAGGATAATTTTATGCCATTAATGTTTAAATATGATTTCGGGCATGTGGCCGCCGCGGCTGGCTCGAATAAAGCCAATTCTACAGGTCTAATTTTCAACCACTTTTTCGAGCATATGGGGCCGTATGTCGGCAATAACGCCACGAAGGTTGGCTTCCAATTCCCCTAACGTTCCTGGTTTGTTGGTGTAGACGAGCGACTTCACATATCCCCAAAGAAAATAATCCAATGGTGTCAAATCACACGACCTTGGTGGCCAATTGACAGGTCCATTCCGCGAAATTATGCGCTCATCGAATGTTTCCTTCAATAAATCGATTGTGACGTGCGCTGTGTGGCATGTAGCGCCGTCTTGTTGGAACCACAACTCATCCACATTCATGCCATTCAATTCGGGAACAAAATAGTCGGTTATCATGGCTCTATACCGGTCTCCATTAACGGTAGCTGCCTCTCCAGCATTATTGCGGAAGAAGTATGGCCCAATGACTCCACCAGCCCATAGAGCACACCAAACAGTCAGTTTTTGTGGATGTAATGGCGTTTCAAGGGTCTCATGTGGATTCTCTTTACTCCAAATGCGGCAATTTTGCTTGTTGACGTAGCCATTCAACCAAAAATGAGCCTCATCACTGAACAAAATTTTGCGATGAAAATCAGCATCGAAATCAATCTCATTTTCGGCCCATACACCAAAATCACGACGCATTGCATGGTCTCGCGGCTTTAATTCTTGCACAAGCTGGATCTTGTAAGGTCGCAAGCCAAGATCTTTGCGCAAAATCTTCCATAAAGTTGATGGACAAAGCTCCAATTGCTGTGCACGGTGGCGAATCGATTCATTCGGGTCCTCTTCAACACTTTGCTCTACAGCGGCAATTGTTTCTTCGGTGCGTACTGTTCGACGTCTCTGCGGATGCGTATTATCACATAGAGTAAACGTAGTGCGAAAACGATCCATGGTTAACCGAATTAATTGCTCTGATGGACGATTATGTCGACCATAAAATGGACGGAGCTCACGGTAAACTTCGCGAACTGAACCATTATTTTCGAAATAAATTTGCACGATTTGCAAGCGTTGTTCTTTTGTCAACCTGTTCATGATGAAATGGCAAACCAAACTGAACATAAATGACGTTAGAGTTGCCAGATTTGACCACAAAATGCCAGTTTTATCTCTATTCGAAAAACAAACCTGTAAAAAAAACACCCTGTATAAGTTCAGGACTTAGGTCGTGCTTTCCGCTCTGACATTGCCAAAACTTGAGGTCTTGGATATTAGACGCCTATTACGACGGGCATTGCCTTACGGTGGGTAACCTGTAAGTCCCATAATCCGCTAGTCCAACCCAACCGACCTCTTTTAAGTTGTTAAAAATATTTCGTCTGTATCAAGGTCCTTCTTCCCTCTCTCTTTAATGGATCATATGTTGTATTTGGCTTGAACAGTAAACAAGTTTGAGAAGCTCTTTTTTTTTGGTATGGCTTTGCAGTCAAATTGAGGTGTGGACCATGAAGATTTCTGCTTTTAAGTTTAAGCTTTCAAAACAAAACAAAGTCAGGTCCGCTATTTTTGGAGACTTTCGCAAAGAGTTTTCCGTAATGGAATCCCGCAGCATGGCTAACTTGGTATACATCCTGTTGTAATGACCCACCCAGTCTTAATTTTATAAACTCACGTGTGGAGTAAATAATCGTTTTTGGAAGTACCTTAGCTATAGCACCATCTGGCGGGATAATTTTAATAAGAGCAACGCTCTAAATATTAATAAAACCGGTAAAAACTGAGAAAATATCAAATCGAAACTAGAACTATCGTGTTTGCAGTAATTTTGTTCAGAAATCCCCTATAGCTGCAGTAACATCTGATGGCTAAATTTATTTGGACGTTTGGAACGATTTCTTGTGCATTTTTCAAAGCTTGGATAAAGCTTTAATATTCTCTTTTAACTACTAATTGCAAAGTATGACCATTTGTTAGGATACGAGTTCCAAGGCACTTCGAAATTGTTTGCCCCTGAAAGTATGCTGCATCAATTTTCTCAAGTTTCTAAATTATGCGCATACAATTTTAGGAATTGCAAAAGAAAGCTTGTTGAAATTTTGATGCGGTTTTTTACTCAAATATACTCACTTATTCGATTAATGCGTTGAGAAAAAGTTGTAGCAATCACTTATGAAACTTTCGCGCCTAAAAGCACACTTCTTTTTAGGCAATTTTCTTTGAAGATATTGTGAACCACATTGCTACTTATGCTCATTAAATATTTATATTTTGTATTGCTCAATTCCATTACTGACACAATCTGTAAGCAATTTTATATACTACTGCTGCTTCTACTCGTTTTTCCTTATTCATTCTTTGGTATGTATATGTTCAATATTAGGTTATGTAATTTTTCACAAACTCATTTCAAATTCAACTCTTTCGAAAGTTGAATGCTTTTAACACAAAATAATATATTAAAAATAAATATGTATTTAGAACAAAAACAAAAATATTCATTCTACGCTAAAGCAACATTCCATTTCCTTGCAATTTTTATGAGTTCAAATACTTAACTTGGGCTCTCTCTTGGGCTGCTATCAAGAATTTCAGGCTTTAGCTCATTTCTATTGTCATACATTTTAGGTGAGTAAAAAATTGAGGAAATGCGAGCAGCAGTTAAGTAGGTAGCAAGGAAGAAGATATAGATAAAAATAAGAAGAGTGCTTGAAGTGAGTAGAGAATACGAAAATAAGCAGAAGAAACCCCCTCAGTATAAAACTCAATTTAATGTAGAACAGAAAAAGAAAGAAATAAAAATATTCACTACTGTGAAGTGTTGCTTGAAGAACCGCAAGAACAACCCAAATCTTGCAACGACAACACAACACAGCGCTCTACCCAGTCGCTTTCAGAATTAAATTTAACAGAACTTGAGCCAGCAGCGTCTTTTAAATTCCAAAGCTATTGTCATCGTTGACAGACGCGTCGCTACCTACCGTCAGCTAGTAGATAACATACGTTGGATACCTACTCGTTTTACATCCCCTTGGCGTTCGGTATGTTAGTTGTCGTTAGCTCTCATACCCGTTGATCAGACACTCATACTAGGTACATATATATCTATCTAGATATCTGTCTATCCATCCATCTAACTAAAAAAATCAGCTTGTTTAAGCACGTAAGAGGAATAGAGCTGTGCCTGGGCAGCTGCTGAGGAAATATATTTGAACAAGTCGTTAAATATGTCGTTTGTGTGTTTGTATTAATATGGACCTATCTAACACCATCGCCACCGGCAACTAACATGTTAAGGAGCACTGACATGCTTAGTGTACAACATGCTGCATGTTGTGAGAGTGCGACGTGAGTAAAGTAACTTCTCAATATAAAGGGTACGCCATTAGAACTCTGCAAAAAAAAAGCGATTGGTCTAGGATGAATCCGGGATGAGTCGCAAAGGAGCCTGTGATCAATGCCAGTTTTGATCCTGTGTATGGGTTGAAGTGATCTCTTTTGTTTGAGCATGTGTGATGAAGAGACTAATTGGTCCCTTTCATGCCCAAAACGTAGTGCCCGACAGATTCCCCTTGTTCCCCTACGACTACAGTCGGACAAGTTTACTTTCAACAGCTAAAAGTAGGCTACAGAAATTAAAATCGACTTATCCCAATTATGCCTGTAACAGAAAAGTTGGGATCAGTTGTAGCCCACTGTTGACGAAAGGTATTGATCCCGGATCACTCTCTTTAGAGTTCAGTCACATGATTTTTTGCAGGAAAGAGAAGGGGTTGAACATCTTTCTTTTTTGATGGTACTTTTAATGGAATTCAAGGTGAATATAATATCTTTATTACACAGTTGTATGGTTTCCCTGAATACGGCCTTATAGCACATTTTCCAGTATATTTCAAAAGAGATAATTTTCGAACGATCTCGGGAGCATAAAGCGAGTGAAAAATTCAGAAAAGCCTTGTGATATACCTTGATAAGTTAAATTTTTACAATTACTGACTAAATCCCTAGAGACCCAAAGCATGTACCTTACACTGCGTTACAAAACCAAGCTTTAGTTCTGTCCTATGAACCAAACATAAAAAAAAAAGAGTAGAAAGTCGATCCAAAGTATTTCCCACAGGCGGCCAGACGGACACTATGACCTTTATACTTTATACATTAAAAAAAACTTCTGACATGTACAGGGTGTTTTTTTTACAGGTTTGTTTTTCGAATAGAGATAAAACTGGCATTTTGTGGTCAAATCTGGCAACTCTAATGTCATTTATGTTCAGTTTGGTTTGCCATTTCATCGTGAACAGGTTGACAAAAGAACAACGCTTGCAAATCGTGCAAATTTATTTCGAAAATAATGGTTCAGTTCGCGAAGTTTACCGTGAGCTCCGTCCATTTTATGGTCGACATAATCGTCCATCAGAGCAATTAATTCGGTTAACCATGGATCGTTTTCGCACTACGTTTACTCTATGTGATAATACGCATCCGCAGAGACGTCGAACAGTGCGCACCGAAGAAACAATTGCCGCTGTAGAGCAAAGTGTTGAAGAGGACCCGAATGAATCGATTCGCCACCGTGCACAGCAATTGGAGCTTTGTCCATCAACTTTATGGAAGATTTTGCGCAAAGATCTTGGCTAGCGACCTTACAAGATCCAGCTTGTGCAAGAATTAAAGCCGCGAGACCATGCAATGCGTCGTGATGTTGGTGTATGGGCCGAAAATGAGATTGATTTCGATGCTGATTTTCATCGCAAAATTTTGTTCAGTGATGAGGCTCATTTTTGGTTGAATGGCTACGTCAACAAGCAAAATTGCCGCATTTGGAGTGAAGAGAATCCACATGAGACCCTTGAAACGCCATTACATCCACAAAAACTGACTGTTTGGTGTGCTCTATGGGCTGGTGGAGTCATTGGGCCATACTTCTTCCGCAATAATGCTGGAGAGGCAGCTACCGTTAATGGAGACCGGTATAGAGCCATGATAACCGACTATTTTGTTCCCGAATTGGATGGCATGAATGTGGATGAGTTGTGGTTCCAACAAGACGGCGCTACATGCCACACAGCGCACGTCACAATCGATTTATTGAAGGAAACATTCGATGAGCGCATAATTTCGCGGAATGGACCTGTCAATTGGCCACCAAGGTCGTGTGATTTGACACCATTGGATTATTTTCTTTGGGGATATGTGAAGTCGCTCGTCTACACCAACAAACCAGAAACGTTAGGGGAATTGGAAGCCAACATTCGTGGCGTTATTGCCGACATACGGCCCCATATGCTCGAAAAAGTGGTTGAAAATTGGACCTGTAGAATTGGCTTTATTCGAGCCAGCCGCGGCGGCCACATGCCCGAAATCATATTTAACCATTAATGGCATAAAATTATCCTTCCAATAAAGCCAAATTGATGGACCTTAAAACGATTTTCTTGTGTTTTATTTCAATTCGAAGTTCTATACCCCTAAAAAAACACCCTTTACATGAAAATCGCCGATAAACGTGTTTTTTTATTTTTTCTCCCCTTTCCGAAAAAGTATATTTGGTCCATAGGACAGAATGTGTGTAACGCGGTGTTATGGAAGAGTCTGACTATATGTAACAGCTTTTCACATGTGGGACGAAATATCCAACAAAACAAATTTTACTACCACGATAATAAGAAAAAAGGCGTGACTACCAAGTAGTCTTGAAGTTTTATGTGTAAAAATGTTTATCCTGGACACAAATTTAATTAAATTAGACCTCGCCCAGTGGTTGAATTTCAACCGCAACACTAAATTAAATTTTTTTGTTTTTAGCTACCTCTTTCTTAACCTTTTTTTCCTTCTCTTTTATGCTGTTCCTTTACTTTAATACATTTTTATTTTATTTGCTTTTTTCTTTTTTTAACAGTCTCTGTTTTTAATTTATTTTATTGTATTATATTTTATTATTTCTTTTACTCGCTGATCCTTTTTTTCCTTCTTTTCCTTTCCTTTCCTTGCTTTCCTTTCCTCTCCTTTCCCTTCCTTTCTTTTCCTTTCCTTTCTTTCCTTTCCATTCCTTTCTTTCCTTCCTGTTATCATAGTTAATTTTAACTAATTTAGTTCCGTTTAATTTAATTTAGTTTAATTTTATTTTCTTTTGTTTTATTTAATTCATTTTATTTTTTAAATTTTATTTTATTTTATTTTATGTAAATTTTTTTTTGCATTTTATTCCATAAGTGGCACCACAAAGATTACACAAACAAAGTAAATTAATCACCGTCTTGAGTATTCTGAGCTAAAATAAATTTAACAGGAATAATCACTTATTTTGTTTTTGTAAACACTATGTACATATATTTATGATAAACGCAGTTGCCTTCATCGTTTGCCGATTTATAGTATTCATCGTGTTTAGGCACGATTACCGAATAATAACAATCAGCGAAGCACTTGCAAACACACACACCCACTTAAGCAGAGCGTCACACACAAAGCAGCAAATCAGTCAAACAAGATTTCTATACACAAGGCGCAGCCAGAGCACCGTTACAAGCAGAGGCAGAGGACGTTTACACGAAGCGACGCTTAACTTTGCTTGACTGCTCTACCGAGCACATCAATAAAGGCTCAACTTCAAGAAAGCTAACATCTCATACCCGTGACGTAGAGAAAACGGTACACATATCGTTAAGGCTTTCCTCGAGGCTTACTTCGCAGTGCTGCTTCTCTTCCGTACATAGAAAACGTCTTCTAGCGCATCTTGCTTCCATATACAGCTTTTTGAAGACGTATTTAAAGTCGCATCTCATAAAATTATCCACTAAGGTATTGTGGAACTTCTCATATCATATTCAAAATGTTTAAGATCCACTACGTACAATTCGGTGTGGTGTAGTCAGCTAGGTTAAATACCATTTCGGCCCTTTTCGTGCACCCTTTATGCATGCAATTACCCATTTTTTTGTATATGAGAGTGTGCTTCTGCTTAATCTCGATTCAGTACAACCGCACCAATAAGCTGTAAAGCGGTAAGAGTGCATAAGAAAACATTCCGGAAAACAGACAAGATGCATGCGAAATTGAGTAAGAAAATTGATGCAGAAAGCCTTAGCGATACGAGTAGAGCGCTTGGCTAAGATGTGTGGCAACGATGCGGAAGGGGTAACTTTGATAAAGCAAACAATGGCCTCAAAGCTACTAGTTTGGCCAGTAGCAATGAACTACAAACTTATATACGATCGCATATACCTAAATGCAATATGTTTAGTATATCGGTCGTGCATATATTTCTCATCCGAGATGGAATTGCAAAGCATGTAACGGCACTTGATTGCACTATCTGTAAGTAAGCACTCATACATATGTCCCTACATCAACACAAGTACTTGGATTTAACTCCGCTTTTACTTGCGGATTACCTATATTAAACTTGTTGTGAACTTTTGGTCACATTTGGCCCATATAAAAAGAAAAAAATTTAAAA
The DNA here is from genome assembly GCA_949987695.1 of Merzomyia westermanni. Taxonomy (NCBI): domain Eukaryota; kingdom Metazoa; phylum Arthropoda; class Insecta; order Diptera; family Tephritidae; genus Merzomyia; species Merzomyia westermanni. The sequence continues at coordinate 131,832,878 of OX465291.1, forward strand.
ATGCTTCTTATTTTATTTATTTTATCACTTTTAGGCGCATTTAGTAGATGAATAAAACTGAAATAAATAAATAAATTTCGCGGGTTCTTTGTTTGTTTCGTCTTTTGGTCGAATTGAATGCCTAAAAAAATGTATTCTTTACTTTTTTATTTTCTACTGCACAAAATTGTATAATTTTTAGAAATACATAATAATGTAATTGTTCTTTGTTTATTAAAATTTTGTTTCAACAACGCATTTCCTTGAATAAAGGACTCTGTGAATATAGTTCATTAGACCAGCTAAAGGTTAAATGCATGCACGTACATATATAAGCAAGTATGCTTGTAAACTTGTTTATCTGGAGCAATAGTTGCCATTGAATTCTTTCCTCCTCTTGTACTCTTTAGCTCATAGCTCAAAAGCAAATAATTTCTCATACAAGTTTCGATTCGTTTTTGTAATGGATTACGATGTCAAATCATTGATGAAAATCGTGAGCTTCTCAAACGATAGAAAGGTTATAATATATTCATGATAAATTTCTATGATTTCGAGCGCATAATCAATGTGCCAAAATCGAAGATCTCAATTGAGTTTTTTTTTTGGATTTGTAGCATTTTTCATTGAGTCTTAAATAATTCAGTGAGCATATTGCAATGGGCAGGAAATTACTTTCTCTTGAATGCATTCACTTAAAAGTATTAAATTGATACCAAAGCGCTTAGCTAGAAGAGACAAATCTATGCGAACTTTGTGTAGTCTTTAGCAGACCTTTTAAATTTGATTAGTAATAAGTAACACTGTACAACAAAATGAGGGTTCATCTCTTAGTAATTGATGAAACCCACAAAATTGGAAGCTCTATCCCTCTCGTATCAAAACCTCATACCAGGTTTTTGGCCTATAAGTCTGTTTTTTTTTATTTGAGTTTAAAGTTTTTAACCGTATGTATAGGGGTTAAGTGAGGAAAACTTGATAAAATGAAGCAATTGGTTACAAAATAGTGGCTAAATTAATGTTTTTTGGGGCAAGGAATTAATTTTTGATGTTTAGTTTTTCATAAAACTTACGATAGATGACGCTGTGGTACAATTTTTAAAATTTTTTAACAATTTTTCATGGAAAAATAGTATTTTAATAGTTTTGAAGTAGAAATAGTAGCAATTGCTTACGAAATGTGTGTTAAAGTAATGTTTTTAGGGTCGAGCAACTCATTTTTGACATTAATCATTTAATACATCTTACGATAGGTGGCGCTGCGGTACAATTTTAAATTTTTTTTAACAATTTTTATGAAAAAGGAGTATTTTAACAGTTTCTAAGTAGAAATAGTAATGTTTTATCCTGTTTTATATTAGAAGTGATCGTTGATGACACTAAAAATTTAAATTATAGTTTTAAGCTTAATTTTTACTACAAAACTTTTTACACTTATACTTTTTATCAAGACCGAACTGTCTTCTTTTTTTTTAAACTGTGTAATCCTCGTTTTAGTTGGTTTCATCAATTACTAAAAATCTTGTTGTACAGTGTAATCAACTAATCAGACGGCTACTTTAATTAGTAATGATTACTTTCCTTTCAGGAAAAGGAAACTATTAATTGATAACGATAAGAAAAAAAAATAATAATAATCCAAAAAAATTAAAAATATTAAAAAAAAAGTTTTTTTTGATTACTTTTGATTTTTCTCAATATTTTTGATTTTTTTCAGTATTGTTGATGTATATATTTGTATGCTTCTACAACAATACTGAAAAAAAAAAAAACTATCAAAAAAAAGTTATAAAAATAATCAAAAGTAATCAAAAAATAAAACAACAAGTAATCATTAAAAATTGAAAGTAATGTTAATCAATCATTAAATGGATTCTCAAAAAATAATCATTACCATTAGTAATCATTATTTAACAGGTGGTGTTTTTGGGTATGGAAAACTGATACTCCGATTTATATTGATTTCCTAATCGGAAAGTTTCCTCCATATGCCTAGGCCGCTTCACAACGGAAGCCTAAAGAATGGGGAACTTTTCATTCGGACGTTTCTGTGTATTATATGCAAACTCAAACAGGTTAAGCACAAATAACTCTCTCAAAATATCTCCTAACAAATCTAAGGAGAATACAATGCTGGGCGACTTCAAGAGGTGAAGAGAACGTACCCAATAAAAAACTGCTCTCTTAATATCTAGATTGTTATAAAAAAAACGAATAATAAGAGCGAAAGTTGTTCATCATATTTAGTTGCGATACTTAAGAAATTTTCACCGGATCAAATTTAGGTAACTGTGGAACGCTGTATCTCAGAATTTGTTTAGAGACCGCGTTTTTTTAAAATGCCCTACATCAGAACTTTTGACAAAAACCAATTTCTATCTCAACCTGTCATGGTAAAATATAAACTGCAGCAATTCTTTCATAAATATTTGAATAGATGACAATGTGCACAGCAGTCAAAAATTTGAGGTAAAACATTTTTTTTTTGTACTTAATCCACTCCATTACGTGGCATAGAGCATCAAAGCACTGCGTCACGTAGCAACTTGACTGCTTGCGACATTTTGAGGTGGGCATTCACTTAGCTTCAACTTGTAAAATGAACCAATATATACAATGAAACAAAAACAAAGAACACACTTAATATAAAAAGAAAACAACAAGGGCTTTTGGTGATCGTTTACTGAGAAAACCAATATTTTGCTGAAGTACACACGTACTTAACGGGCTATATGCACAATATACTCGACACAAATATATTTACAGATTAGGTATAGCTAGTAAGGCGAGTACGAGAAATGATTTTAGTATAAGATTTGCCTAGAAACTACAAATTCCTTCATGCCTATTAGGGTACATAAGAAAATATCCATGATATATGCATATGTCTGCGACTCAGACAGTATGTGTGGGTTATCATCATATATATGTGGTATGCCCACTGTGGTAACTGGTCTATAAGCTAACTGTAGTTATGTACATTTTACAATCTGGAACAAATTCGTTAGCTTTGACTATGAACTTTGAATGTTTGCTAACATTGAAGTAGCTCGATTGAGTGAGTTAGTTGTAAGAGCTCGTAAACAAGGCGCACACGCGGTGCTGCACAGTCAAAGGAAATCGAAAAGTTAAGTGGAAACGCAGCAACAACAATTCAGAGGAGACCTACAAACAGCGCTAAGGGCAAATAAGAATTGTGACGCTGCATTACAAAGCCAAAAAAGTAAAAAAAAAATCTGATAAATAAATATTGGAGCGCCAGTAGGCGTTTTGTTTCGCAAATATGGATCAAGAATGTTTGTACGTGATATTCAAAGACCGCACTCAAACACAGCCAGCACAGATGCTGAAAGAAAATAAAAAACGAAAATTGATAAATAAAGCAAGTTAAGAAAATAAAAAAGTTTGCAAACAAACTAAAATTAAATGTGTTGTGAATGAAGTTCTAAAAAAATAAATGGCCGCAAAATGTAGCAGGAAGCAGGAAATATGACAAAAACGGAAGTCCACAAAGCTAACAGTAAGATTTTTAGCAACCATAAAAAATAGGCAAAGCGAAAATTTTTAGGTGAATCTAGGGGAAAACCGAAAATTAAAAATTATGTACAAGGCCTTTTATCATTACTTTATATTTCATAAGACGCAATTTCCACAGCGATAGAGCTTAATAATACTACAAAATTGCCGAACACTGGCGGATGTATATACAGAAATCAATCAAAGGCGGATTGCAGTGGTAAAAAGGCAAATGAAATGAAAAAAAAAACGTGCCCAAGTATTCAGTAATATCGCTGAGTATACACCCTGTGGGGAAGTCAGTAACTAGTGAGAATCATTTCTGGTTCAGAACTAGAGATCAAGTGGCGAATAAGAACTAGTGAGATAGTAACTAGATTTTCACTAGTTCGAAAACGGCAGTTGTGTAATCATTAAAATTGTATTAACTTTGGACTCGTATTTGGAAAAATTTTTGGTTGTTGTAACGTTCTTTAAAGAAAGGTTAAGATTTGAAATCATAAATAAGACAAAAAAAAAACAATGTATCAGCTGGTAGGATTCGAACCCATTCTAAAGTAACTATATCCAAACTACATAATTTGGAAATAGTTCAGAACTAGAGCAATATTAACAATAAACGAACTACATCCCAAGTGTCGAATTTTTAACTAGTTCGGAACTGTCGAAAAGGTAAGCATGCTAAATTCGCCAGTTGATTACATGTTCGAAACGCCCTAGATGCGCACCAGTTCAGAAATAGAGATTTTCCCTACACGGCATATGCGTACATATGTCTAACATATACATGTCACACACAAGAGGTCTCTTGATAGCGCGTCTATCGACAAGTCAAACATGCAACACGATATCTAACGTATGCACGTCTATATATATTATTCGTTCTCACGTACTGCCTAGTAGTACTTGGCCATCTAATGCCCTAATCTATGTTGGTGTTAGTGAATATTCCTTTGTTATACTAGCCATCTTGTAAATATATCCGAGTACACAGACTCACATATGATGTAACTGTAAATAAAGACTAAAAGCTTTAACTCGAAAATGGCCTAAGTGCTTAAAATGCTAACAAAAGTCAACTGCATAGTGGTTAGGCTAACAACTCAACATATGCCCTCCCTGCTAACTCCACCTTCTAGTTATTACTATCCCTAGCACCAACAACAAGCGAGTGTTTACGGCCATGTTTTAGCATACAAATATTTAGTACGTGCACGTCGCCATGTCAGAGTACAAATAGGTAGAGGCAAGATCTTTAGAATATGTACTGCAAGGTACATAAATAAGCTAGCAAATCTGAACACAGCAGCGATGTGATACTACGGCAGTTTTATTGAAGTTCGTTTCTACTAAGAATAATGTAAAATGCACGAGCAGCTAAGCTCTGGAAAGCCTTCTATTCAAGAGTCACAAAGAAGCTTTAAAGGAATATATTCATCAAATCAAGGTTTAAGATTGTAAAAGCTCTTGATTTATTAGTTGAATTCGTTTCCCTTTATACACCTTAACCAAGGGAGCACCTACGGCTTTAGGTCCAAGCTTTTCTTCGTTTTATTGCGCTATTTTTAGCTTATTTAATCATCAAGACTTTTATAAGCTTCTTGTAGCTTTCACAGTTTTACTGCTCTACTACACCGAACGGAATTTAAAACACTACGCTGCTGTGCATGAAAACTAAATCTGTGTCGAAATCACGAACAAGCTTTTGTTTCAAAAGCTGTGTCAGAAGTTGCAGCCAACTTGTATTTTATACTTAAGTACTCTATCAAAACTCTCCAGTCTATGCTTACCGATATTGGTAGGTTTGTCTCATACTGAATTCAGAAAAATGCATCCATATTTATATTTAATGCACGAAAACCTGGACAAAGCTTTAAAGCTGCATAAAAGCTCAAGCTTTTTTATGAAAGCTCTTCCTGTTTTAAGAACGTGAGAAAATGATGGCAATAAGGACGGTTTAAGTTTCCTAATAAGCTAACTTTTCCTATAAAAGTAACTTTTACTATTATTTATTGAGACTTCAAATAAATTTTAATACTGCCAGTTTGAAGAAAAGCGTACTAAGTAGCGTATAAGGCTACTGGTTCCTTTTCAAGATATAATAATGTCTACTATCATGGGATTTTTTTGTTTGCCATGTATTGTTTTGGGTTCAGCACGTCTTAAAATTCAAATTTTTTTGATTTTCGGACGTGGAATTTTAGGTTAAAATAATGTTAAAAGCTTTCTCTTATCTACCATGAGCTTTTTGTGTAGCAGCCAAATGAAGTGATATGTCTTCAATAAATCAAATATATCTATGCAGTTAACATTTAAAAATTACAGTTTTTCTTTTACCTTATACTGAGCTTTCACGATAAAAATATAATAAAGAGCTTTCGCTGATATAGGGTGATATTTTTTTACTATTAGCTTTAGACTGGGTTTTTTATTAAATATGTATGTTTTTTTTTGGTAAAAGCTTTCAGGAATGGAACTTTAACTGCAAAAGCTCCTTTAATATGCCTCTTCGATAAAGAGTTTTGACTTATTGAACCAGAGCTTTCTTCTCAAAAATTCTTCTGCTGTAACTTTGTCTTTCTTAGAAGCAAAAACATATCTGGAGAAGTCTTTTTAATAACTGATTTGTGTTGTTTGTTTTCTTATTAGTTTTATTGGAAGAAGTAGACTTAGAGCTTTTGAAAAAGCTCAGGGTATAGCGGTCACATATGTGTACACAAAGATGACGTCGCTTTGATTTGCTCTCTTCCAGCTACTTGAAATAAACCTGAAAATTAGTGATTGATTGATCATATAGAAGAAGTTTTAATTCTCAAAAGGTAACGTTGTTCGAAAGCTCTAGTTTCTCAATGGCTTATTGTTAAATCGAATCCAAATTTGAGTTGGGTATATTGAAAAGCTATTTATTTATTTATGTGTATGTATGTCCACATAAATATGTGTTTAAATATGCATACTTGTGCAAATATGCGAGTGCTAAATCATGTGCGACATGCGTGTGTCTTGGCTTTTCAAAATTGCGGCCCAGCTGGTTTCACATGCAGTAGACACTTTCTAGTTTACGCATGGACAACGAAACATATATGGACAACGAAAATATATAGTCCAACAAACCTAGGTCGTTGTTAATAAATGTATACATTCACCAGCTTAAGCGCTTACACCAACACCACATCACTCAGAAATACCCACACAACTTCACTTTCATCTACATGCCCGCCATCCGATCGATGCCAACAAACTGACATAAATATTTAGATGGTTGGGTTTGAAGAGCCTAAACAACAACAACAACTTTACACACATTCATTAAAACTACTTGCAATTTACACAAACATACTTATGTATTCCACTTGCCACTCAATGTGTAATTTGTGTAAGAGAAAAGCAAAATTTACATGGGCAATGGTTTATAAGGATAAGTGGTAAAAAGCTTACTTAACCAATGACCGAAGTGGACTAAAGGATAGTCGTATATGAATACGAGTAACTGTAAATACAAACAAATGCATTTGTGTAAGCTTTTACACACAAATTACTTTGAGTAGCGGTAAGGCCAAAAGCTAAAATTGTCTAATTTTTGGTTAATGAAGTTGTGCATAGCAAAGCAGATTTTTAAGTAGGAGCTAAAGGGGGTTTTTTTTAGGGGTGTAGAACTTCGAATTGAAATAAAACACAAGACAATCGTTTTAAGGTCCATCAATTTGGCATTATTGGAAGGATAATTTTATGCCATTAATGTTTAAATATGATTTCGGGCATGTGGCCGCCGCGGCTGGCTCGAATAAAGCCAATTCTACAGGTCCAATTTTCAACCACTTTTTCGAGCATATGGGGCCGTATGTCGGCAATAACGCCACGAATGTTGGCTTCCAATTCCCCTAACGTTTCTGGTTTGTTGGTGTAGACGAGCGACTTCACATATCCCCAAAGAAAATAATCCAATGGTGTCAAATCACACGACCTTGGTGGCCAATTGACAGGTCCAGTCCGCGAAATTATGCGCTCATCGAATGTTTCCTTCAATAAATCGATTGTGACGTGCGCTGTGTGGCATGTAGCGCCGTCTTGTTGGAACCACAACTCATCCACATTCATGCCATCCAATTCGGGAACAAAATAGTCGGTTATCATGGCTCTATACCGGTCTCCATTAACGGTAGCTGCCTCTCCAGCATTATTGCGAAAGAAGTATGGCCCAATGACTCCACCAGCCCATAGAGCACACCAAACAGTCAGTTTTTGTGGATGTAATGGCGTTTCAAGGGTCTCATGTGGATTCTCTTCACTCCAAATGCGGCAATTTTGCTTGTTGACGTAGCCATTCAACCAAAAATGAGCCTCATCACTGAACAAAATTTTGCGATGAAAATCAGCATCGAAATCAATCTCATTTTCGGCCCATACACCAAAATCACGACGCATTGCATGGTCTCGCGGCTTTAATTCTTGCACAAGCTGGATCTTGTAAGGTCGCAAGCCAAGATCTTTGCGCAAAATCTTCCATAAAGTTGATGGACAAAGCTCCAATTGCTGTGCACGGTGGCGAATCGATTCATTCGGGTCCTCTTCAACACTTTGCTCTACAGCGGCAATTGTTTCTTCGGTGCGCACTGTTCGACGTCTCTGCGGATGCGTATTATCACATAGAGTAAACGTAGTGCGAAAACGATCCATGGTTAACCGAATTAATTGCTCTGATGGACGATTATGTCGACCATAAAATGGACGGAGCTCACGGTAAACTTCGCGAACTGAACCATTATTTTCGAAATAAATTTGCACGATTTGCAAGCGTTGTTCTTTTGTCAACCTGTTCATGATGAAATGGCAAACCAAACTGAACATAAATGACATTAGAGTTGCCAGATTTGACCACAAAATGCCAGTTTTATCTCTATTCGAAAAACAAACCTCTAAAAAAAACACCCTGTAGTATAGGGGAGTATGTGCGTTTACTGGTCCGGGTAAAAGTTTGTGGGCTTTTTCGTTTATTTTCTTAATTGTTGCTACCACTGCAGTGTAATTAATCTCAAAATGCATAAGATCAAATTTCAAAGGCATTAATAAGTGCATATGTGTGTGTGTAAAGTGCTTCTGGTTTTGAAAAGCCTACGCTTTATTGACTCTAAAATGTGACAAATTTGTCTTATCAAGGAGATTATTGGTTATTCGTTGAGCCTAAATTGGTAGGTACTATGATGGTAATTAAAGAGTTTCGATTTAAGGCTTGCTATTTAGACGAATACTAAGTAGATAGTTTAAGATATAGTAAATGTAAATATATGAACTTATGGACCGGTATTACTTAGAAATATAGCTATATGTTCCTAAATATTACATCTTCTATCACGAATGATATAAATTCTCATGGCTCTACTAGACAGAAAAATATCTGTGGCAATAAGCGCAAAAAATCAAACTCAAGGTTGTTTGAAATTGAGATGGTACCAGCATTGTATTCTCCGTGCCAAGATTTACAATCACACACATTTTCATGGCTTTTCCTCAAAAATTGTGGATTTTATAGATTACATACATTTACAGTACAATTTCAACTTTCAAAGCGCTCTACTAAAAAATTCAAAAAAATTACTTTGGTAGTTTTCTTTCATTGCCGGAGATATATGCTTAGAAATGTCTTCTAAGTTTTAATTCAAAAGATGGTGAAAATTATGATAGTCCAAAAACAATAATACTACCAACCACAACAACAACAAAACAAAAACAACAAAAATTTAATTTAACGAACTGAAACAGAAACGACCACAGATATGAAACTCACATCAGGAAGCCAATAAAAACAGACAACAATGATATACCCGACTGCAAACACAAATGCAATCTAGAATATGTGACTGGAAATGAATAAGCTGATATCAGCGATATCAGAAAAGTTTACAACAACGAAACTTCAAGCAACAACAAAAACTCAGCATAAACAGATCAAAGAAAAAATTATTTCAATAACACTAAGAAAAGTGTCTCTAAAGTAAATTAAAATCAAAATTTTTTAAATACAGTGAAATTCCTCATAACCGGACACTCACGGTCGCAGTGTTTTTGTCCGGTTATGGGAGATGTCCGCTTATAGGGGATGAGGTCAAAAAATATATACTACACATATAAAATTCATTGTAGTTTATTTAAGAAATTTTTCGAAGTAAAGAATATTTAAATACTTTAGTATTACATATACATACATAAATATATCAATTAAATACATTGTACAAGTCTTTACATTTCAATATCGACTAGTTTGATTGAAAAAATTGTGTGATGCTTGTTTGTTTTAACATTGATTCCTTTAATTTAAAATTTTCATTTTCAAAGTGACTCTCGATATTTTTAACCTGCTGAAAAGCTACATAGTAATTTTTTGCATATTGTTTCAAGCGCACAACAAGTTTTAAAGCCTCATCATATGATGTTATGGAGTCACTTATTTCTTCTGAAGGTTCATCTTCTGAATCACTTAAGTCCATAGTATCATCTGGTTGGTCAAATTGAATTTCTATATTGTTGTCCTCAGTGAAAACATTTTGATCTATTTGGAGAAAACCTTCGAAATCATTTGCCAAATCTAGTCCTTCCTGAAGCCTAGCATAGACTGCCAGTGGAATGTCATCTTCGGGATCAAAATCTAAAGTTTCCAAAAATCCTGCTTTACGGATTTCGGATTGTTGAGGCTTCCACTTTATCCCAAGATGCTTTGATGAAATACACAGCTTCCAGTACATTAATCGATTTTGAGAGCTCTGAGGCTGAACTTGTATCGCCAATTTTAGTTATCAAGTGTTTTAAAACTATGCTTTTATACAAAGTTTTAAAATTTTGGATTATACCTTGATCAAGGGGTTGGCTAACTGCCGTTGTATTTGGTGGCAAGAAACAAATTTTTATGTTGGTCAAGTCTAATTCCTTTGGATGAGAAGCCGCGTTATCTAGAAACAAGATAATTTTTCGATTCTGGGCTTTCACTCTTCGATTGAACTGCTGCAGCCATTCGCTCATCACTTATCGAGTCATCCATGCTTTTTTATTAGACTTCCAATCCACTGGAAGTTTTGCAATTCGGTCATGTTTAAAGGATCAAGGACGGGCTGCTTTCCCTATAACCAAAAGCGGCTCCTTATCTCCAGCGATATTAGCACAGAACAAAATTGTGAGGCTTTCCTTTGATAGCTTACCTCCCACACATTTTTCGGATTTAAGAGCGAGGGTTTTGTCCGGGAAGGCACGAAAGAAAAGCCAACTCTCATCGGCGTTGTAAATGTCTTCAGGCTGGTACCCATTCAACAGAGTTTGCAGCTTTGTCCGAAACTATTCGACATCATCCTGATTCACATCTGCAGCTTCACCAGATATGCATTTGAAGGAAACATTATTCCTTAATCGCCATTTATTTAGCCATCCATCCGAAGCATTAAAATTAGGTACACCCAGTTTTCTTGCAATTTCCATTGCCTTTGCTTTCAAAATGGGACCAGATATCGAAATTTTTTGACTTCTAGCCTTAGCGAAAAAATCAAAACACATCCTGTCTATTTCCGAGCCGCCTTCTTTAAGTAAACTTCGCTTTTGGTGAATATTAGATCCAGACTCCCATTTAGAACGAATTTTTTCTTAATTTTTATTAATTTCAGCAGTTTGTGTTTTGCCAATATTGAACCTTTTAAAGCAAAAGAAACGTGTACCTACAAGTTAAATTTTGGACTCACCATACTTTGCCTTTTTGCAATTCCACGTACTGATAACTTTTCTTTTTCGAAAACATTAATAATTTTCATTTTCTCTTTAATAGAAAGTAGCTTCTTTTTCGGTGCCATATTATTACGAACTTTGAACGCAGTCACTCGCATGCACTTGACAAACTGAATAGAAAACCACCTTTTACTTGACACGGACGGCTTGAATGTGTGCATACATGTTAAAAGGGGAATCCCCAATTTCATTTTTATAATGAACAACAAAGCTTGCTTGCGATGTTTTTGAATTTTGTCCGTTTATGAGAAATTTTTTCATGGAAATGGCTTGAAATACAGTGTCCGCGTCCGGTTATTAGAGCGTCCGTTTATAAGGATTGTCCGTCTTGGGGAATTTCACTGTATAACTAAAAACTACAACAGGACCTTCAGAATAAACAACACTAAAACGAAAAGGAAAACGGAAACAAAGTCAACAGCGGAAGTAAAAACAGAAGCAAAGAAAACATACTCATTAAAAAAAATAAAAAATAACAAAAACTAATTCAATCAACAAAAAAAATATCAGTATCAAAAATATAATAAATTAAAACACAAAAAATATTAACAGATCAACAAAAATTAAAGCCTAAGCAAAAACCAAATTAAACCAAGAAAAAATTTAAATAAAATAAAATTTTATAAAATAAAATAAAACAACAAAAAAATTCAATAAAATAAAACAAAATATAACTCTATAAAATAAAATAAGGTAAACCAAAATAAAGTATAATTTAATAAAATATAAATAATATAAATAAATAAAATAAAATAAAATAAAACTTTCTAAAGCAAAATCAGCAGTGCGCGGGTTCGATTCGATAATTGACATAGAATTATTATCAACTGGTCTTGAGGTCGTAAAACTTACAAAAATATGTAAAATAAAACAAAACAAAAAATTAATATAATAAAAAAATAACATAAAGTAAAATTTAATAAAATAAAATAAAAGAAAATTAGTTAAAATAAAGTCAAAAAAAAAATTAAATAAAATAAATTAGAATAAAACAAAACAAAATAATATATATAAAAAAAAATTAAATAAAGTAAAATAAAATAAAAAAAAAAGAAAAAAAAAATTAAAAAAAATAAAGTAAAACAAAATAAAAAAACTAAATAAATAAAATAAAAAAATAAATAAATAAAATAAAATAAAATAAAAGAAGATAAAATAAAATTAAATTAAATTAAGTTAAATTAAATTAAAGAAATGTAAGTAAAACAAATCAGAATGAAGCAAAATAAAATAAAATAAATTCAAATAAAATAAAATAAAATAAAATAAAATTAAATTAAATTAAATCAAATAAAATAAAATAATATAAAATAAAATAAGATAAAATAAAATAAAAGGCCAAGAATAATATTTTTTTTCATAAAACATATTTCTGTTTTCATTTATGAGTCAGCTTTATGAAAAAGCTACTTGTATGATCTGTCCAAAAGCAATCAGCAGCAAAATATCTTCTCTTTAGTGTACTCAAAAATGTATGTATTGAGAACTTTAAGCTATGAAAAAGAGGGATTTTCCCCTAAGCTCAGATTTTCATTAAAAACGTTGAGTAGACAAGTGTTGTATGAATTACTTGATATTCAACGTCAGCTGTGCTTCTCGAAAATCATATTTTCACTGCCACAAACTTAAAAAGAAAATCACAAGAAGCAGGAGCTCTATACTCCTTGTGCGGTTTTTCAACTCCACCGCACGTCTTGCTTGCTCATATCACAAAATATTGGCCTCGAGCTAAGTAAAATCGCTATAATGCTTTTAGCACTTGATGCATGTGAATTGGAAACAAAAACCAAAGTAGCGACAAAATTATTTGTTTCCGGTAAATTACAACTTCATAACTTAATAGATATATCCACACATACTACAAAACCAGCGTTTAGTTGGCATTTGTAACAACTTCATTTGTGTAGCTACAAATTTTATAGAAATCACCGTAAAACATTGTCTGTCCTAGTTTTTTTCAGCCACAGCAATTTTCGTATCTTTTTATCACGCCAAAATGTACGGCATTAAATCCAAGCAAATAAACAACGGCGAACTGCTGTAAATTGCTAGTTTAACAACACAAAAGGCTTTTTCTCACACATGCCACAGACTATGTGCAGCCGAAGTTTACATGTGCAATTGTTTTTTAAGGTTAAAAATATTAAAGAAAAACTGGAACGCCAACTTGACAACAAATTGATATGCAAGCAAGCGCTATCTCACAGCTGACCGACAACGAAAAACAGAACAAAGAAACAAACTAAGAATAAACAACGAAGAACAATGCACAAAAACTAGAGAGACATATAAATTGAAAACTCTAAAATATAAAAGCAAAAAAAAAAAAACAAAAACGAAAATAAAAGAATTGAGTTTCATAGATTTTGCTTTTGCACAGAATTTGTTTCTTATTCATGTTATATATTTGCATGCATACATTTTTGTGAAGTTGTTATCTTTCTTCCATTTTGCACAGCAATTGTCTAAAGGTTAGCAAAAATAACAGCAAGCATTCACGCTTTTAGACAAACGGCAGGTGGTCTGTCTATGTATGTAACCTCATATTAAAATAAAAAACAAACTGCCTGACAGTTAGACAGGCAAACAAGTGATCAGACGGATAATTATTTGTTAATAAAACTTTTATGGTACAAAGCAGCAATAAATTCAAATTATTTTCTAAAATATAATTTCTATATTTGGCTAGCCCGCACGCATGCGCAAAGGTTTACTTTGCATATGCTTATTTGTATTGTTGTTTTTTTATATTTTTTTAGTTTAAGTCTGTGTTATTATTATGACCGAATAACTTATGAGTGTGCAAAAATATAGAAAGCTCATCTTAAATTTGAGGAAATAATTATGTCGATGTTATTAAGCTGTTAGTTACGCAGTTTTAGGTTTGATAATTAACTAGCAGGTGTTAGTAAATATGTAGGTTTCTAAAATGTTTTTTCTTCGATATCTAGAAAAATTTTAAATAGTAAAATGAGTGAAAAGTAGCCGGAGGACTATCAACTCACTTCAAACTAAAGAAATATCAGAAAAGATATATACATTAGTTCCATTTTGCGGTAAGATATTTTCTTTGTTTAATTTTTGTCACGAATATGATACATACGAATGAGCACGAATCAACTTTTGTAAAATATCTCGACCTAATTTCGAGTAATCGCCTTTTATACAAGCACAATTTTTATGCTGAAAAGTCAAGTTTTGCTTAAAATCTTTCAAGTATGCCGATATACCTGGCACAATTGGAGAAATATTGTGTTTTAAAATTTATAAAACAATTAGAGCTACAAAACAAGTAAGGAAGTCTAAGTTCGGTTGGAACCGCACATTATATACCTAGTAGTGATCTATTATGGCATCCCAATTTTTGGCAGGAGTATAATACATACTACTGAGAAGCAGCTGACCAATTTTCATTGAAATAACAAGATTGAATTATAAGCGATTGCCTTTGAAAATAGCAGAAATTTTATGCTGAAAAGTGGGCGCCACGCCTACTTCTTCAAAATTGACAAAATTTTGTTTGCGGTCGAGTTTTACTTAAAAAGCTTATTACGTGTGCAATATCTGATCGAAAATTTTTATTTTTTGGATTTCTTAGTTTACGGAAACTTTAAAAGTGAAATATAAAAAATGTAAGGCTATTTTACAAAAAGTTATTGCCTATTTGATATATCTATTCTCTTCGAAATCTTTCATATAAAAGTGGGCGTAGACCTTTACCGATTTCGCCCATTTTTTCCTCGAACATTCTGTGCATACCTGCGTGCTGAATTTCGCTTCGATATCTTGAACGGTGTTTGATTTATGATTAATAACATTTCTAAATTTGACTTAATTAAAAGTGGGCGGTGCCACTCCCATTTTTAAAACTTTCTTGAAAAATTTATTTTATACCTCAATCTTAATGTATACACCAAATTTTATCCTTATAGGTGTATTATGTACTAAGTAATGACTTTTTTGTGTTTTCGAAAATATTATATATATAAAGAGTGGGCGTGGCTATCATCCGATTTCGTTCATTTTAAATAGCGCTCGGAGATGAGTTCCAAGGAGCCCGCATACCAAATTTCATTAAAATATCTCAAAATTTACTCAAGTTATCGTGTTCACAGACGGACGGACGGAGGGACGGGCATGGCTTAATCAATTTCTCTTTTCGTCCTGAACATCTTCATATACATAAGCCAATATCTATCTCGATCCGTTTATGCCGTTTCATACTGCGGTTAGGCGACTAAAGTTAATATACTTTGTGTGCGTAGCACTACTAGGTATAAAAATGGGCGTGTCCTTTTACCGAGAACATTTTCACCATGCACAGGCAGCTTTATAAAATCAACATTTTTTACAAAATTTCGCTACGGAAAATCAATTTTTGTCCAAGTTATGACATTCAAAGTTTTATGGAGTAAACTCTTTGTAAAGGCGTGAGGCAACGCCCATTTTTGAAAATATTTAGTTTTCGAATTGCTCCGAACTGGTGGATTTATTCATGGGAGTAGTGCTTGTCCATTTTTCTGTCTTGTATGCCATGTAAAAGGGGGTAATGGTGACATGACCACTTTTCAAAAAATTCAAAACAATCAATTAGGTACCTTAATTTTAATTATTGTAATTACTTGTTTAGTATTTTCCATACCATTCGATTTCAAAATTGTATAGCTCTTGTTCTGAAGCTAGGCCTTTCCGGTGTTTATAAATACAGTTATGGAAACGTGTGCTTAAGAACCAGACACTTATTCTTGGAAATATTATATGGAATTGTTTTCTCAAGCAGTAGATATATATATATATATCTTTCACAAGCACGCTATCTCAGAATTTGTGTACAGAACGCCCAATCTAAGAATTTGTATTAATAGCGCGCTTTTTCAAAATTTTGTTCAATTTCAGAATGATTTTTAAAAACTCCGCATATCAACGAAAAGGCAATAAATTTAGAGCTCAGGGTTTTTGAAACAAATGCTGATATAAGGCATGGTTGAAATATATATTGAGATATTTCGTTCTTCAAAAACATTTTGAAAGAGCCTGATTTTCCACTCAGCCGTCGACTTGTACTTAAAAAAAATTAATTTTGTTTTTGATAATTATGTATACGGAATTTGAATATCTAAGTCTTGGTTGGCCTTGAAACTCTCGACTTCATAATAACTTAGAATTAATGTCACTTTAAGTTTTACTTTGTGTTCTAAACAGGTGCAGTAGCATACTTTTTTTTATTTCCATGTATTTACAAGTTTATAAATTTGGAGTAAATTAGTGGCTTAATCTTTCTGAAAGGTCAAGAACGACATTAAAAAGCGTTTGTGTCTGTTCTCGCTTCATTGTTACAAAGCATAGTAAATATAGTTGTTTAAGTATGTGCATATATGTGCGTGATGATGTAGTATATATAGTTATGTAAGTATGCCTATACCTTTGTAAAACGAATGCATATGCATAAATAAAGCTCAAAACAGCTGCTTTTCATAAAAACAAATGCTTTGCCACTTGTTTAAATAATTTACACAGCGGCAAAATAATTCAGAATTTTAGCAGTGAGTTTTTTCTTTGGAATACTAATATTAAAATGGAACTGTTGGCCACATGTGGATGTATTTATGGCAAGGATGGAACGAATTTTTTATGGGAAGAACGTTTTTGGATAACTTGTATATATCCACAACACGCCACGATTGGAGCATACAAATGCAGCTATACCATATAACAGGCAAATTTTTGAAATCAGCACTCTATTAGAAAAAAGAACAAGCAACAGCCTGATTCGGGTTAACACAAAAGCTGTATTATCACAAGAATTTTAATGCTTTTATTTTAAAAATGGCGGTTATATGTTTAAATTTGTAATTCGCTAACTCAGTATTGAGAAAAACAACTCAACTTAACTCACACCAAAACTGGATGTTTTTTTTTTGTTTCAAGACACCAAAGTCTTTACATTTAGGAATATAATTTTGTGCCGCTGGAAAATAAGCATTCTTACACTAACGTGTCAATTCTGTTCGTAACCGGTAATTTTGTTCCTAGAAGATTATCTAACCGAAAATCGTAACCGTTGGCAATGCAGTTCATATAACCGCGATTCTAGCGTACATGGCAACGCTGTCAATAACAAACAATGTTTATTAATTCTTGTGAACTAGTATGTGTACAAAATTTTTGGTATTTTCTATCCAAGAAAATATTTACAAAACACGTGTAATTTTTCGCGGTTACGCGACGTAACCACCTATTTTGATGGTTAAGAAATTGAACTGCATCTTAAGCCGGCAGAATACCAAAATGGTGTAAAAGTTTCCAAACTAGTCATTTGCCGGTAAAACGAATGTTGTTACCACACCTGAATTAGGAACAAAAAATATTTGGTGTCGCAACTTCATCCGAAAGAGCCTGAAAGTAGCTACAACGAACTGTTTTTCGGTATACGAAAGTAAGGCTATATATAGAAGAGTATTCGATAAGTTGTCTGTAGGGACACATATTTCAGACACATTTCTTCCCTTATTTTAATAGAACTGGAGTTTTTATTTCACACCTTATCTGTTACTACGAAATAGTGGTAGACAAAATTAGTGCTACCAAGTTTTAAGAATTAGTTTTGTGAACGGTTTTACCGATTTTTAGTAGTAAGTATGGGGAATGCAGGTATGTGTGCACGTTGCTCTACTTCGCAGTAGTGCTGACAAGTCGTTTTATGAATTATACGCAGTTGCCGATGCCCTTTTTTAATCACAAACGCAGATGTATATTCGTGTAAAAAATATGTCCATTGTTGTTTAACTACTGTATCTTCTACTACGAAGTAGTGGTGGATAAAATTAGTACTGCCAATTTTTATGATGTAATTTTGCGAACTGTTTTACCAACTTTTTGTAAACTGTTTTATCATCACTTGATAATTGACAAAATGTCAAAAGGGGAAATGTATGTATGTTTGAGCGTTGCTCTACGTCGTAAAGAAATATCAGTTTGTCTGACATTTGAGGAGCAGTACTGACAAGTCGTTTTATGGATTAAACGCAATTGCCGATCCCATTTTTTTAATCTCCAACGCAGATGTATATGATCGTAAAAAATAGGCCGATTGTTAGGATAAAATTGATAAGAAATTTCAAATAATGCAAGCATAAGAATTTTTGGTGGTCAAGCACATGCTACAGCGGAGGAACACAATCAGTGCCACCACCTTAGTAGACCGATATAGGTAAAAATATATCCTTTGCTAAAGTGCTAATTAAATTTTTTAATTTTTTATTTTTTTCAATTCTCAGAAATCTTTTCAGGGAAAGAAAAACTGCAGTGCTCTCTAAACTTTGTGCTAGTCCCATATAAATTATTGAAACCAAACAATTCGATCTGCCCTAATATCATACTTGTATACAGACATTTTCGCTTTGTTCGTTTCTTTACATTAATTTTGCAATTTTTATTTTACAATATTTACTTAGCCCACATTCCAGACACTCATTAACACAGCAAATTGTGAATAAAGATAAAAATGAGAAATTGTTTTCCATAACAGCAAACATATGCATACTTATAGATATTTGCTTACAAGTTGACAGTGCATTGTATGCACATGAACTAGCGTACAATCGATTGTTCGTGTTCCGTCACCGAATAGTTCGGTCTTGAGTTTTGATTTTGGGACTTGGTTCGGTTTGATCTACTTCTTCTAAGTACAAGTCGCCTAAACACATTTCATTTTCCACAGAAACTCAGATCGTAGTCTGTACGCACACTAATTAAAGCATAACTTCATGGAGGAAGATGAATGTTATATTCGGTTTCGTATTGGGCTAAAGATTATAGTTCGCAACGAAGCTAACATAAATCTAAACTTGAAAAATTCAAAGTATACGGTTCGCACAACAGGCATAACTTCACAAAAACAATCGAGTTTTTAGTTCGGTTTCGGATTCTATCAAAAATTATGGTTCGTTTGGACACCAATTAATGCAAACCTGAGCATTTCAGAAATTTTTTTTAGGGAAAAAATTAAATACTTAGGCATTGAAGGCCGTTTGGCATTGTGACGGCAAATATGTCAGCCACTTGAATGCAACTCTCCAACTGTCTATCTCTCTACATACAATAGAAATATGCAGTCTGTCTGGCCGTCTGTCGTACTGTCTGTTTTCAAAGTTTTCTGCACTTCAAATTTAAATTTTTATGAATTTGCCTTTTGTTCCGTTGCTATTGTGCCAATGTTCATTTGAGTGATTTGTTGCATATTGAAATTGTTTATGAACTGTGTATATATTTTTATGCTGGCGCATACTTTAATGCTTTACTGTTATTTGTGCATTTTTCAACGACAGTTTTTAATCACGTGAATGCTGTTTAAAAGAATAAATATTTTTTTTTGCCATAAATATGAAAAAATAATAAAGTAACAATAGGCCTATTTTTTATACACATATACGTCTAAGTTTGTGTTTAAAAAACAGCCATCGGCAATTGTTGTAATGCATAAGACTTCTCAAATGTCAGACAAACAGATATTTGTTTACGAAGTAGAGTAACGCGCATACAGACATACATTTCCTCTGGTGACATTTCGTTTATTATTAAAGGAAGATAAAACCGATTGGTAAAAGTCGGTAAAACAGTTTATAAAATTGTAGAGAAAACTAAGTCATAAAACTTGGAAGTACGGACTTTATTCGCCACTATTCCACAGTAGCAGATAAAGTTGTGCGCCTTATATTCCATACAAATATTAAAATCAACTCACTCTCTCTTTGTCGCTATCTCTCTCTCTCCCATTCGCTCTCTTATGGTCAAAAGTTGATCGATTTAACCCGATTTCTCTTGCTGCCTGATTGGTGCTTACACATCTCAAGCAACCCACAACTTTAGCAGTTTAAGATCGCACATGGCATTACCTAGAGTTTAACTCAGAGGCAATGTGAATACCCTCAATGAGTCTAGATACAGAGGGCACGATTATGGGCTACAATTTCCTGTCTAATTCGCATTGGAACTTTCAGACAGAAGAGGCTAACTACTCAAAATTGCCCTTGCTTGTGTAAAGCGGCTGTAATTTGTAAAGGACTGTTGGACGCAGTCAGCAAACGAACAATTATTTAAGATGAGCTTTCCTCTGTGTAAGCCAGGTGCCAAAGTATTACTTACAGTTACGCGATGAGAGACACGATGTATACTGTTTCAAAAATTAATGGATGAGGTATAAAATGTTCCAGGAGGCTCAGCAAAACTACATTTTTGACACTGAAAGATTGGAAGCAAAGTTTCTTCGTGGTGATATCCCACGGTAATGTTAGGGCTTCATGTCGGTCTTTCGTCGTGTAGGACTACGGCTTTCCAGAAACTTAGAACCCGCTCTCCCGGTAATGGTGTTATAACTTTTTCACCAGCCATTCGGCAATAATAAGGGAATTAATGTACCGGATCCAACATATGTAAGCAATTCTTCTAAGGAAAATTGCACCGCGGAGTAAGATGTGACAGACTATACAATGTTAGGGCGAGACGGCGGCCTTTAATTATGGCTCAGTCCTCCAGGTACGTAGAACCTGCTCTTCTGGTAATGAAGGAAGAATCTTCCCCAGCCATTCGTGAGAACAGCGCAACTCAGCAACCAAACTCTGCCAAGATTCAATGGAGCTTAGTTGATGTAGCCCACTTCTGTGGCATTCAACAATCGCATACACCCATTGGTAAACTTTGATGCTTCTTTAGAAATTCAAGTGCCTTTGCTCTGAAATTGTAATGGTCAGTGACAATCCTTTGTTGCATGGCAATGAAATGAGCAATCCCATAACCGAAGCACAATGCCAACAGCAACAAAAATAAATTGCGCGCGTCCACTTGAGCTCAACTCAATGTACGCTTGATTGACTGAGTGACAATAGCAATGATCTGAAGCAGATCACGCTTTCGCAATATAAAAGCGCTAATCTTTGGTATTCGAGTTAGAAGAGAAGAACTAGTCTGATTTAAATTGAATGCACTTAGAGGCTTATACATAAAAGTTATGGGGGTTTTTGTACGCTTTAACTTACCAGCAGAGAGCAACCGATTTTCCAAAATCTGCATACACAGTAGAGTAGTTCCATATTTTTCCTTGAGCTTGTCTTACTGTAAATGCTTTTATTTGCAACTCGTCAACAAAAGATTACGCATCTACTTACGCAATACGAATGAGTAAAGTGGTGTATTCTGTTCTGAGTTTTATTCCTCATAATTCAATGTTGATGAAGCTCAAAGATAAATTGGAGAGAGTAACCAGTTAAGTGAAGTGCATACTTCCGAGTTGGCCGGCAATTCTTAAGAGGTCGAATTTAATATGGTACTTATATATTTGTGATGAAGTATATTATGGTTGAATTAGTAAGCTTAGGGCCTTTTAAGTAGCGCTAATAATTTTTTAAGTGTTCTTTATTTCGCTTACAAGAAGTAGTCACAACTGCCAGAAGTGGCTTTCTGCGAGTAGAGTAAGTAACTGTTTCCATCGACCACAGAACTCTTTGTGTCTGGACTTAATAGTTAATTTTGGACTAAAATTTCTTGTGAACAGCAGAGTGATTTGAATGTTTAAGAAATCTTAGCTACACAAATTGAAAATTCAAAGGTCAAGGTACATATTTTAAGTTTCAAATACTTTTTCGTTTATCTTCCTTTTTGTATTTAGACACAGAATGATCCTAATGCTGTAGAAACTTCAATTCTGCTATCATAAAGTTGATTCAATTGAATTTTTCATGCTGCTCAATGTATAAGTTTCAAATATAGTTTAATTAAAACATTTAAATATTTCAGAATTTGGGATAGATATCTAAATGAAGTGGTTAAAGTCAGATAAAAATTTGCTTTGAAGTACAGGGTAATCCGCATGTTTCAGAAACCGTTGTTCTTGCATTATAAAGGTACATACTGAAACTCAAATTTCAAAATTCCTTAGCCCAGTGAACATGTTTTAAACAGTGTTGAGTATCTTACTAAGGAAGAATAGTGTATTTAAGTGCATGGATGTTGCAGAAACTTGCACAGTAAATAAAATTGTAATACTTCGCATTGCAGTTAAAAAACCCTAAATATTTGAGGGGTTTCGGTATTTGAAATTACTTTTAAATTTGAGATTGAAATTAAATATTTAATATTAGGCACAGAGTGGTCTGAATATTTGTGAATATTCTATCTTTGCAATGTGAAGGCACTTTAATTAAAACTTTAAAATTTATTATCTCATCGAATATATTTTAAACAGTGTCTGATATATTTAGCTACATAAAATGCAATTTTGTTTTCACGCACAGAGTGATTTGAGTGTTAAGAAACGTTCATAGTAATACCATAAAAAACTTTAGTTAAAATTTTACAACTTCGCAGCTCAGTTAACATCAAAGTGGTGTCGAAATTACTGCCTAATGTGATATTGCGATTTTATATGAAGCACAGGGTGACCTAAGTGTTTCAGAAACTTCCATACTTGCATTATAAAGCCAATTTAGTTGAAATTTAAAAATTTCTTAGCACATCGAAGATATTTGAAATTTCCGAGTGCTTTAAGTATATTTTAGTAGCAGCACAGGGTGGCCTGAGTGTTTCAAAAACTTTTATCCTCTCATAATAAAGGCACTCCAATTGCATTTTAAAATTTTCTTAACTCATTGAACACTTTTGAAGAATTCGAGTACTGTTAGTAACTGAATCAACTTTATGTATACTACTCTATCTGTATTTTATGTTTAAACACAGAGTGATCTGGATATTTAACAATGTTTATGGTGTAAAGTTTCTTCATTTAAAGTTTTAACAGACAACTTCTAAATATACAAGTGCTCTTGATATTTGAACCTTATCATAAATCTGATAATGTTATTTCGTGCCTAGCACAGGGTGGTCTCAGAGAATTTTTTAGCAGTATACATGTATCTCATTTCGGTTTGTATATATTTTTAACTTTTTTGCCATTGTCTGCATTCAATTAACTTCAACGCCTAAAGCCAGGTTAGGAGTATCATAAGCAATACTAATTTTTTTTTTTTTGCTTTTTCAACAGAATTATAAAATCTGAATTTATATGGGTGTACCAAAAGTGAAGTAGAGCCATGTGTAGCATACTAGGTGGGCGAGTAAATGATATCTAATATGCGTATTCTTGTATATTTGTTTTTACAATAAATTTTGCAAACTCATTTGATTTCTTGCTTACTTAGCAAGTGTTTCACATTTTGTTTCAATATTTTTTTTATTACTCATCAAGTGTAGGGTTTGCGATGATTTGTTGGTGTAGGCACACATTTCATAAGCAAAATTCAGGTTATGAAAATTTAATCTATATTTCAAAGTAGATTCTACCTCCCAATGTCATACTCTCTCTTGAATCTTAGTAAAAGTCTTTTGAGCGTTGGCAATAAATTTGCTTGCTTTCTCCACAACTGTCTTTATTGCTTCAGCGTTTTTTACATATTTTCTTATAACCGCAGGCATATATTTTTCCATTCCGGGAAAATTGTAATTTTATTTTGCTTATTCAATTACATTTGCCGCTCCACACACAGGCACGCACACACAAGTCACAAGCGCTGCGCATAGTCTACAAACCGCTCATATTTTTCCATTGAACGCAACGCTTACAGCGTTTGCTGTGATTTTAATGCATGAAAAAGTAAATAAATAAAATCATCGCTACAGCCATGTGCCATATAAAATGTCCTACTGTTCAATGAACCGCTGGAAGTCACATGCGAACTCCATAACCAGACATTTCACACGGCACAGTGGAGCGTTTTGATGAAGGCTTTCGGTAAATTAAATACATTGATAACAAGTAGTTTTAAAATAACTATTAGTACGAGAGCTTCTTAAAATTCAAATATTAAGAAAACAATACCAATAATTCAAATAAATTTTTGCATTTTTGAAAACTTTTCGAAGCCCACTATTTGGCTGAGAAGCTCATCTCATTTCAGAAACTGTTAACCATAATTTTTCTATAGGCATGGGACTATTCGAATAAAAATTATTCGAATGAAAAATCCATTTATTCGAAGGCTGTACAAAATTCGTATAATATTTATTCGAATAATTTATACTTCTATTCCAACAAAAGGTATTCGAATAGTTAAACAAATGTTTCTAGAGCTTCCCTGTAAAAAACGTTGGAGCATCAGAGTACTCCAACACTTATCCTCATTCATATAAAAAAGGCGTTCCAATTTACATGGCAATGTCCAGTGATTGGATCGCCTAATCCTATTCGGAGTACCATTTACTTTGCTTCTGAATAGTCTATAGAGCACCTACGTTGGAGTACTTTGAAAATGCTGCCAAAAGATTACTCTATAGAGTATGCTAGATGAAAGCGAGGAGGGAGTATGTGTTCTTTTGAGGACCACCTACTCCCGCTCTCGCTTTGCTGTTGAATACTCTATAGAGTAATCCCATGGGAGTATTTTGAGAGTACTCTCACGTAGGTGGTCTATAGAGTATTCAAAAGCAAAGAAACGGAGTACTCCGAGATGGATTAGGTGATCCAATCACCGGACATTGCCATGCAAATTGGACCACCTTTTTTATATGAATGAGGATATGTGTTGGAGTACTCTGATACTCCTTTAAGAGTATTCTATGGAGTATGAAACGGATTATTCCCTTTTTTGCAGGGTTATGCACACATTTGTACACGCAAACATACATACATACATACAAGACGTGAATGCATGCCCTTAGGTACAAGCGATGAAGACAGTGAATTTCGCTTCGGACATCTCTCGTATTTCAATACAACTTTTCGAATACCAATATTCGAATACCACTATTCGAATACCACTATTCGAATACCACTATTCGAATAATACTATTCGAATAATATTATCCGAATAAACGAATAAATTATTCGAATCAACTCTATTCGAATTTTTTGAAACGAATATTTTTATTCGATTCTTCGAATAGTATTTATTCGAATATTATTCGAAAACAGTCCCACTACTATTTTTTAAACATGGTTTTTTCAAATATCAGGTCCTGGCATACTCTAACCCTGCTGACAACTTCCGTCTCACATTTTCTGCAAACAAATTTTTTGAAAATTTGAATAGAATGCATGATTTCATGGCTTTTAAATCAACATTTGTTTAAAATACTTTCAACTAATTCCTTTTAGTTAAATCAAATCCAAGCTTTATAAGTTTTTAAACTGCGTAGTATTGAAATTCTTTCTTAGAAACAAATATCAAACAATTTTTTTAAATTCACGTTTTCATCAAAATCTTTTCGAAAATTTAACTAAAATTAATAACTTTGAGGATTCTGAAAAAAACTTCAAAATTTGGTTTAAAAAGTTTTTCTCTTTTTTACTTGAGTTTAATTCAAGAACGGTTAACCAGAAATATTATCTCGAATTTTAGAAATGAAGAATTGATAAAATTAAGGCCTCCAAAATAGTTTCAGAATTTTCTGAATTTTCGAAAAATTTGTAAAAGCTCGTAACGTTTCGAAAAATCAACGGCTTAGTAGGAGATCGCTACTTAAAAAAATATTTTGGAAAAACTTTCTATCGCAGATTTTTTTCCAAAAACGCCGTGTTTCTTCGAATTTTTCTTGCGACAGAATACTGAAATAGGTTATTAATGGAAAAAAATTCTGAGATAGATCGTTTTTGAATAATATTTTCAACTCAGCCTTCGAAATGCTTAGAAATATTTTGATACATTTATATTAGTTTTTCCACCAATATTTTTCAAAATGAGCCACTGTACAAAGTCACATTAGTCCAAGTTGGCTTGTAAAAGCCATTACACTGATGTTATTTACTAACCGTACCCAAACGCAACTCCAAACAAACATCCATACATACACAGTTAAAATTTAAGCTTTGATGATGAATCATATTGCATCTATTTATTTGTATGTGTGTGTGTGTACAATAAATAAATATTGAAATTGAAAATGAAATTGAAATTGGAGCACATGCGAGATAAGAAAACTTTATAAAATAGCAAAATCGCTTAACGGTCGGTCCAACAAACAAACATGGATACTGATCGATTCAATATTAGCACACACATACACTTACAAACACAAAGAAATATGTAAATAAATACCCGCCTATATATGAGTAGTAGCTACTTTGATATCGAATTCAATTAGCTGCAATCAAAGCCAACTACGATACAGTTGTGTTCAACATAATAGTAGTGAAATTAAATTGGATATCGTTCGAAAAAATAAAGGAAAGCTGTGTTTATAATAATTTTCATTTAAAATATAGCAAATTCCATTACAGAAACCACATAAAAGGAATTTCAAAGTTTACATAAAGCTGAGAAAAGTTAATTAAACTTTTACAAATTTACATAAAAATTTCAATATTTTTAAGCAGAATTTTTAGAAAATTTTTGAATACGCTCATTCAATTTTAGCTCAATTTTTAGAATTTTTTTTTCAAGGATGTGGAGTATTTTTTTTTTCCATACAAAATTAATTTTTCTTCATGCTTATTTTTGAGGTGCAAATCATCAGCTTTCTGGCAGTCTTAAACTAGCTCGTAGTAGCTCAAGAAATTATAATTCAATTTCAGAAATACTTTTTGCGTGAAAATAATTTAAATGCCTCGGGTGGAAAGACATCAACATGCACTCAAGTACAACGAAAGAACTTGAATTTTACTTGCTCCATACATATTTAGTATTTTTTGTACTAGTTGGAGACTAGTAAGCTGTATACTAGCACTTCTTCTGACTTGTTTGGTGCTTGACTGCATTGTATGTAAGTTTAATTGCCAACTCTGCGGTTTTGCGTTTATGCTATTTGTGATTGCTATCTCTCCATTTCCTTTGGCTCCTTTTGCGGCTTGCTTTTGCGTTCCAATCATAAATATTGCCACCATTAGTATTTAGTGCGTTACCTGCTTGATTTGCTTAAGTTTATTTACACTTAAGTGTATTGGAATTTAAATGCAAACAATACTTACTAAGCGGATAGATGACTTATGTTTTGTGTGAAGGTGTGTGTGTTTAAACTTATACACATACATATGTTGAAGCAGCCCTGCAAAAAATGCGATTAGTCTACGATAGATCAGGGATGATTCTCAAAGGAGAATGCGACTAATAACAGTTCTGATCATTTTATAAGGGTTCGACTGTTCATAGTTGTTTGAGCATGTCTTATGAAGACCCCAATTTTACCCATTTATACCTAACCGGGTACTTTTTACTCTTATAAGTTTGCTACAAAAACTAAAATCAACTTACACCCCTATGTAGACTAAAGGCATTACTCGTGGATTACTCTCTTTAGAGATAGCCTAGGTTAGGTTGCGAGGGCTTAGCTGAAACGTTTAAAGAAAGGTAACAGCGCAACACTTAGGCCACCAATTGGCCCATTGTGATACCTTATACGGTCTTTAAATCCCTTCCATGCCTAAAGCGGAGGGTCTAACCACCCTGTGGAGCCAATAAATCTAGTTAAAGCCTTAACATTAAATCTTGATACGTCGGTGAGGTCGTAGAGAAAAGGTTGACCTAGACTAGCAAACCGTCGTCTGATGAGTGCTGGACATTGACAAAGCAGGTGCTGGACGCTTTCCTCCTCCTCGGTGCATCTGCAACTGCGGAAGTAATCATAGCACGTTACCCCCCTTCACACGACGAGATGGCTGACCATAGTCCATTTGCCTTCCTTATGGTGCTTGTGTTTACACGAAGCCTGAATGTGGCCTTGCGTTTACCTATCGAGTCATTTCCCGGGAGGATATGGTCGGTGATGCCTCTCCTGGTCAGTTCGTCTGCTCTGCCGTTACCTTCAATATCCCTATGTCCAGGTTCCATACAAGACTGATACTGAAGTGCTGAGCCATCTCGGTAAGAGATCTGCGACATTCAGTGAGCGACTTTGGGTTGTCGACGTATGAGCCCAAGGCCTTTAGTTGGGCCTGGCTGGCTGAGAAAATAAAAACCCGTTTGCCATCCTTTGGCATAGACACCAGATGATTCACAGCCCTGTGTATTGCCAGCATTTCCGCTTGGTACACACTACAATGTCAAAGTCCTTCGCCAGTATCTTTAAAAGCCCAGAAGATCAAATATTCAAGACTTTCTTATACGAAAGATTGTTAAGATACATAAGATACATGTAGCCATCGAGCTGTGGCTGTCTGTTTACGTTAAGTGGCATTGCAGAGAGAAAGGAAGGCGATATGGAAAAGTAATTGTCAGGAAGGAGAGTTCAAGATATATAGGAAGAGAGGCGCTTAGCTTTCCGCGGTTAGGGGAAAATTTGAGTTAAAATCATTAAATATGGACATGTTTCTGGTATACATTCTATCAAGTCAGGGAAATGTTATTTTGATTTAAAATTTGTTGAATCAGAGTAAAAAATAATTAAGAATATAGGATGAAATAAAATGCACAAAAATCCAAAAAATCGATGAAAACAAATCTTTAAAATTCAAAACCAGCACTTAATATATATGTGTGCTACATAAGTATGAGCTTTAACCTATACCATTAGAGAAGTTATAAATTAATAT
Source organism: Merzomyia westermanni (assembly GCA_949987695.1). NCBI lineage: Eukaryota > Metazoa > Arthropoda > Insecta > Diptera > Tephritidae > Merzomyia > Merzomyia westermanni. The sequence goes on from OX465291.1 coordinate 131,861,649, forward strand.
TTGAGTATGTATACATACATATAGGCATGCTTATTACGGTGAATCAAAAAAACATATTAATAGAAAACTAGATATTCTACTTTATTCAATTTCTAGTGTGAAATATACTTACTACAATGAATATCATTGAATGATTTGGATGGACTTTAAGATGGACAATTCTTTGTTGTTCCACCAGAATGTTTAATAAACACTGTTTATACAAAATACACTGGTTTGATTTCGCTTCGGGGATAGCCGAAATAAATGTAGCCATTGCACAAAAAAAATGAGGCTAACAGAAATCTTGTTCTTGGAGAAAAAAATGTTAAAAATAAACCAGACCTGTTAATTTGATTAGTAATTAATAATCAATTAATTAAACGGCTTTTTTAATTGGTAATAAATATTTTAATTGGTTTTAATAATCAAACAATAAAACAAACAAAAAAATCAAAAAATCCAAACAAAAATCTAAAATAATCAAAAAATTTTATTTTGATTACATATCATTATTTTTCAAAATTTTCAATAATTTCCTTGATTTTTTCTTATTTTTTTTTTCATTATTTTCGATCATTTTTGATTTATTTCAGTATTCTCTTTTTCTCTTTATGGCGCGATATACAACAGGTATATCATCATAAACCTCCTAAGAGATTTTTGCGCCAAGCTTCTCTTCCAATTTGTGGTGTGCCGATTTGAATTTTCCCTACAAATTGGTGGGACCTACAGTTTTTTGCCGACTCCGAACGGCATCTACAAAGGAGACGAATTTTTGCTGAGAAGCCTGTCATGGCAGAAATACACTCGGAGAGTTTGCCAAACCACTGCCGAGGGGCGACCCCGTTTTGAAAAACTTTTTTTCAAATCACTTTTGATGTTACCTGTACCAGGACTCGAACCATGGACCTTCGGTGTGGTAGGCCGGCAACACTACCCCCACACCACGGCGGCCGCCGTGTGTATATTTATGTGCTTCTTCAATACTAAAAAATCTAAAATAATCAAAAAAAAAATCTAAAGTAATCAAAACATTTTTTTTAAAATTATTTTTGATTTTTATTTAATAATTGTAAAATATAATGATTTTTTTTTTTGACTATTTTTTGAATTAATTGGAAAATAATAATTAAAAACTAAAAATAATGGTAATCAATCATTAAATGGATTATCAAGGAAATAATTAATCGACCGGTAATCATTACGATTAGTAATCAATAATTGACAGGTCTGAAATTAATACTTAGTTCCACGAGGACAAATTATTTTTTCAACTTTACACAACATTGCAAAAGGTGGCTAAACATTCGAAATTTCGAAAAAAGATATGATTAGTCAAACATAAAATTTAAGTTGCAAGTACTTAAAATTATTATTAAGTGCTAAAAATTGGTGGAAAGTTTTATTTCTTAATGTTTATTAATATTTTGCTTGAGCAGCTAAGGAAAACCATAAAAAAAAAAAATTGTGAAAAATTTTATCACCCTAATGTAGGTATATTCAAATGTATGTATGCATGCAAATTTCCCAGTACGTATTCTACGCCATACTACTATGTTATATATAAATATATACATTTACTATAGATTTAGATTTTAAGGTGCGTGTGTGCGAATGCATTTTCCATCGATGTGCATTCAAAATATATTATTTATAGTGCAACGAATTGGCATAAATAGAATTATGAATGCACACTGGCCGTAAGTTAGGGCAAGCGCAATGAATCTCAGCCACAGGCAGGCAATAAAATCAACAGCAACATCAAAACACGATTTATGAAAATATGATTGCAATAGGATGTAGCTTTGAATAAGCCACAGGTCAGGGTTGCCGTTTGTATTTCAATAGAAATATTTAACTTGGAATATTTTTAGCACTTTACCACCAACCTTTTTGGTTTGAAAATATGATAATACGATGAAAGCTAAAATGAAACAATCCGATTTTTGATAAAGAGCAACCCTCTCTTTTTATGCTATAACAACATTAAATATATATCCTCTTTTTCATCGGGATAGGAAATTGAAGTAGTACAGATGGAGATACACTGGAGAAAATAAATAGAAAGAATCAAAAGAATGATGAAAAGTAAAGAGACGGGGAAGCGAAGGGAAAAAAGCGGTAGAGGGAGAAGTAGTACAAAGGCGAAAAAGTAAAGGAAGAGCAATAAGGGCAGAGAACAATTTTAAATATGATTACTAATCGTAATGATTACCGGTTTAATTAATTATATTCCTGAGAATCCATTTAATGATTGGCTAACATTACTTTAAACTTTTTATGATTATTTTCCAATTACTTAAAAAAAATGAATAAAAGAAATTATTAAAAACAAAGCAAAAATAATTAAAACAACTTTTTTTTATTACTTTTGATTATTTTTGATTTTTGTAAAATTTTTTTTTGTTCTTTTTTGATTTTTGTTAAATTTTTTTGTTGACTTTTTTGATTTTTTCTAATCGTAATCACATAATAATTGCCTTTTCTTGAAAAACAATTAAAATAATCATTACCAGTTAAAAAATCCGTCTAATTGATTGATTTCTAATTACTAATCAGAATTAACAGGTCTGCGCCTTACAGAGACAGAGGGATCTCAAAGAAGGGAGGAAAGCGTAAAATTGTCCAACGGTTTTGGAGTTATTGACCAATACGTGGACCAGTTTGACCCAAAATGTGTTAGTACAATATGGATATCAAACGAAAGGTGTTGCTGAGTGCTGCAATAAGCGTTCTGATTAACTTCCATATCTCAACTTGTTTCGGAGTTATACTAACTAAAACCGCACTCAGTCGATTATAAGCTTTGAGACACAACGTAGCTTGGCCAGGTTTACTAGTTCATCTTATAAAAATTCAATGCGTTCAAAGTTATAGGTTAGCACTACTGGGTATATAATTTTTTTTTTTTTGAAATATGTATCGGTCTATCGAGTTATATCTGTCTATCCGTCGACACCCGAAAGTGCAATGTGTGATTTTGCATTTCGATGTGCTGATGTTTTATTGAGCGGAAGGCAATTTCAATAAAAAAATATTGCTTTTGCAGTGAAAAAGTCCATAAATCAAAGATAATAATATGTGCGTGCATGTATGTGTGAGTTATGTTAATGTATATGTTTTTATGCCATTTCGTGTTTGTGCTAAAATGAACTGGGTCAAATTGTCAAGCAATTGAACGTAGTGAAATAATATTAATAACAGCATAAACAACAACAACAAGAACAAATACATTGTTCAGTGCCGCTGTTGTACCGACAGCTCCCACATAGCATCAACAGCAACAACAACCATATTACTAGCTCTCATTAGTAGTTGACATCAATAAATGCAATCGATTTTGAATGACAATTTGCAATCTAAAAGTCAATACGACTATTACTCGTACGAGCGACAAATCACATTGGGAAATGAACTACAAACAGATCTGAACCATTAAGTAGCGCACTAAGTGTTTGCACTAGGAATTTAGTGCACTTGCATAAGGACGGGTGCATGTGCGTTGTTGTTGTTGTTGCTGTTGCAAATCAATGCACTTTATTCCCTGAATGCGCGCTATGTGTGTGTGCGCATGTGAGAGAGTGCAGTCGCCGTACATTGCCATTGACATTGCAAATTTGTTGTTGTTGTTGTGTGCCGCTGCATTCCTTTTAGTTATGATGCTTCTCAATTCTAGAGTACTTTATACATACAAATGTATATATGTAGGTATGTGTGTAGATAACTGTAGACACAAATGATAATAAATTACCAAAGTCAATAGCAGCACTCGATACACCGCGAAGAGGGTTATAAGTTTGTAAAAATGCATGCGCGTCTACAGTATAGCCTCGCGCAAGCGGACGCTCAACATCAGATAACTTTTGTACGCCAGTAGTGTCTGTTATCTAGTCGCCTCTTTCTTATTGTAGTAAAAGATTTATATAACATCGCTCGTACACAAAAGTTAATGTGCCTGTAGAAGAATAATATATGTAGATCCATTAGAGTGCCTCTCTCTTCATACAAAAAAAATCGGTTCCTATTTTGTATTGGAATTTCAAAATTTATTGCATTTAAAGACATCGATCACAATATTAATGAATTTTTTTTACAAATTGATAACGTATTATTTTTTTCAGTATTCGTGACAATAAATCAGCTCAAGGCCCCGAATACATAAAAATTACTTTTGTTTTTATTTTTCTCAAATAATTATTATTATTTATTAAAAGTTTTTATTTAAAAAGAAGAGGAAAATTTAGTGACCATTGCTATAGATCGATTTCGGAATCTCATAGACTTCTTCTTCAGAAAGAGTTTGCTCTGTTAATATTAGGCTATTGGACCGAAGTTTTTTTTTCAAATAAATAACTTTGTACGAATAAAAAATATGTGTTTAAATTTGTGCTTAAACACATTTAAAAATCTTAATTATTGTACTACATATTTTGTCTTACTTTATACACTATACATATGTATATATATAAGTATTTTCTTGGATATAAAAATATTTGAGAAGAACTACTCTTATTTATGATATAATCTGTATATATGTATAAATGAAAGTGACGTTAGTTCCAACGCTCATAACTCAAGAACGCCTGCACCGATTTGGATGATTAACACTATTTTAGATTGTTCTTTGGCCAGAATAGGAGAATACCCAATAAAATTTCCGAAAAATCCCTGAGAAAAAAAATTTTTTTCCCATACATTTTGTATGGTTCGAATTTTTATAATTTTTTTTTTTTTTTGTTAGAAAAGCTCAGTAATGGATCGATCGATGGTGAAGTGGAATTGTGTGTATGTGAAATAGTTACATCTAGAGGGATAAGGGGGGGTAGGGATAGAAATGGGGATAGGGATAGGGATATTGATAGAGATTATGATAGGGATAGGAAAAGCCAATATTTCCAGATCCATTCAGGTAAATATCTGGACAGGACAAAGTCTGCCGGTCCCTCTAGTTAATGATAAATACAATTTTTTTGTATCGATATTGGAAAGTCGAAAAACCAAAAATCCTCTAATTTTGTCTTAAAATTTGACAGTTGCTTCAGAATATACAAAATTGTATTATTCCCGTGAAATATAATACCTTTTGTTTGTTTAAAATTCAATGAGTAATTTATTAAACAACTTTTTTTTTTATATCCCCATATAGAAAGTAATCTACGAATATCTAGGCTCTGACTAGATTTTCCCTACAAAAGAAAACTCAGCCTATGGGCCAATTTATCATATATTTTGCAAGGGAACTGCCTAGTTTTTACCTGGTTACAATTTGATTGGAAAATCTGGCAGGTGGCTGTAAGACGATTGTCTAGTTTTTCTGCGATTTTTCTATTTATGTGCATTTAATTCAAGTTCTTCAATTACCGCGCAGATTTCAGTGGTTGTAATAGTAATAGCTCAATGGATAGAGAAGACATCTGTTATGTGGAGGTACCTGGGTTCGAGAGTGCCGCAGCGCATTGGCATTGCTTTGAAAAACCCAAATAAGGCCTACCACGACAGTAGGGCAGTACCGCAAGGGAGTACCGGAGCGTACCGGGTTCAAATCCGGCCAAGGACTGTTAATTCGACACCACTCCCCAAAACCCAGGCGCTGTCCTAAAAAGCATTAAAAAACTGGCTAATGCCTTCGTACGCTGGCTCATGATTTTAAAAGCAAAAAGGAAAAATGTATCACATTTTTTGCACGGGTGACCTTCTTTTTTAAACACGAGGATAATTATTACACTTAAAGTACGTGTTGTGAAAAATGTGTTTAAAGTTTGGTGCTGCAAATCTGCCCGACGCAAGAGTAGTGTCCATAGAAAGGGTTTCCTCTGTTTTTACATATGCATATATGCATCATTGTTAATAAGTTGAAAGCGTAAATGGGCGTGTGTGCAGCCTTGAACCATTCAATTGAGTATTGAAAATTGATATACAGAGAAACCTCTCCTAACGGACACCTCCTTTGGGCGGACATTTTCTTATGCACCAAGTTTAAAATACAATTTTTAGCACAAATTTCCCCCCCTTAGGCGGAGTCCCTCTTGGACGGACGCGGACAGTCATTTGCTATAAAACTGAACCAATAACCTCTAGTGAGCGGACGCAAGCCTCTTGTCAACGGACTAAGAGATTTCATTTCATAACAAATCAAACAAAAACCTCTCTTGGGCGGACACGAACTCCTCATAGGCGGACAAGGTATAGGTTTATATAACACTATAAAACGAGCCAACGAAACGTTCGTTACATTTATAAAGACGTTTAAAAGCGTCGTATTGGTTGTGTACATACCATGTATATAAATGAAAAAGGGGAATTCCGCGTGTTTCTTTAAAATATTTTTTTAAAGTGCATGCCTAGTTTGGTTTGCTCAGTGAATTATGTTGAGTGATAGTGCAAACACGTAAAACGATGGCGACCTGAACTTAAAAGATAAAATTGAGATCATGCACGCGAGTGAGGAAAACAATTTGTCTGTACGCGTATTAGCCGAAGAGTAATCGTGAAACATATGTAACTTAAATTTATTTTCCGTGAGTTAAATCATTTTCTAGCGAATAAAAATGGACTTAATTATGTATGTACAGTTTAGAGAAAATTAATCCGATTTCTGTTATCAGCTTTAAAATTGGGAACACCCAGGCCGCGCTCATTGTTAAAAATAAAGAAGATATCCGAGCGAAATGGATGTCTGGAAGGATTGTTGAAAGTAAAAGGTCCTTCATGAATGAATATGAAAATCAAATTGACAAAATGTGTCTCGAGTGGCTTTACATCGCGCCTTGTATTAATATTCCCATATCTGGGCCAATAGTACAAGAAAAGGCTAAAGAAATCGCTTTAAAACTCGGTGTCAATGATTTTGTGGCTTCAAACAGCTGGCTACAAAAATGGCGTATTAGACATAACAAAGCTTTTCGGTACATTTGTGGTGAAATTGCTTTGGCGGCTATATCTAATTTGAAAAGATTCTGCAGCGAGGACCTTATTGCTTTCGAATTGTTGCAAAAATTGGAGAATCATATGCAAAATAGTTTACTTTAAAAAAACAAAAAAATTTAACGACAATCGACAATTTCCCAATTTTTTAAGTGACCTATCTTAAATTTCTAGTTTTATGTAATTTATTCTCCGAAGTGACATTTTTATTTTTGTTATAACTGTTTGTAAATGAGATGTATATCTGTACAAACTCGTACGCACTTATATACAGTTTAAAAGTAATAAATATACACATATCTTGTTTGATCAATGTTATATAAGTATATTTTATTTAAATGGAAAAATAGTGAGCATTAAAAGATTTATAAAATACCTACCCACTCCCTTATGCAGACACCGCTTTTGGGCGGACAAAAATTCACTGCGGTTCAGTATCCGCCCAAGGTAGGTTTCACTGTAAATGTTTTTGAAGTAAATCAATAATTGAAGTTGTGAAATATACAGTTGTGTTCAATATAATAGTACTGAAATTAAAAGGGATATCGTTCCACGAAATAAGAAGAAGCTGTGACTTTAATAATTTTCAAATAAAAGATAGCGAATTCCATAACACAAACCATGTAAAAAGAAATTTCAACGCTTAGACAATGTTCAGGAAAGTTAATTAAACTTTAGAAACTGCATTTGAAAATCTTCAAATTTTTTGGCACAATTTCTAGAAAATTTTTGAGTACGCAGTTATGTATACCAATCAATTTGAGTATAATATTGTACAAGCTAGAACTCGTTTAAAAATGTTCCTGAATTTTCAGAATTTTTTACGTCAAAGGTGTTGAGTGATTTCTTCCATACAGCGCATGAAGAAAAATGAAGAAAAAAATACCTAACATGCTTGACAAAAAAAATTCTAAAAATTCAATGGAAATTTTGAGGTGCTTCGAACATGCACATTATTGCGCTAAAATTGAATGAGCGATAAAACTGCGTACTCTAAAAATTCTCCTCAAAAATATTGAAATTTTGTTGTAAATTTTTGAAAGTTTATTTAACTTTCCTGAGCTTTGGGTAAACTTTGTAATTTCTCTTTGTATGGGTTCTTTTATAGAATTCGCTATATTCTAAACGAAAATTAAAAATACCACAGCTTCTTCTTATTTCGTCGGACGTTATCTAATTTAATTTCCCTACTATTATATTGAACACAACTTAATGCGTAAGTTAAAAGTATCTCAAAATTTCACCTGAATTTTGAGAACTTTTGGTGCGTCCAATAATTAAAAATAATTACAAAATTTGAAAGATTTCATGTTGTTAAGAAATTTCTACAAAAGATAAAGCATAATTATGTTCATGTAAATGCACAACCCATACAAGCACTACAACGCATGCGTACTGATACGAGTATCTGATCGCTGCATATCTTCAAATCTACAAGGTGCGCACACAAAACAACGACACGTGCCTCGCACTGCACGTTTGACAATAAACGCGTTTACTTTGTATTTTTTTAACCTAATAATGGGCACACAAACTACACCCAAGTCATTCATAACACGCAACTTTATACTTAAACACTTCCCGTTTTTTGTTGTTCCAAGTGACCGCTTGGCTCATTAGTTTGCCCATTGCGTCCGTTATTGACCATCGTAAATTTTGGGTACTAAAAAATTTTTAGTAAAATTACTTGCTGCGTATTTAGCTCACGTTTGACGCACGCAATAGCCTGTTTTGATTACATAATTGCTGTTCTCTTGGACTTTGCTCTAAAACTCGTTGCGCACTTACATCAAGCGCTGTATTTAAAGTGTGTAGTGAAAACAAAAATTTAATAAAAAAAAAAACATACATTCGCATGTTGCATATTACATATTGCATGTGGCATGCTACAATCGCTTCTCCGCACACTAAATAGGCTTGACACACGCACTTCCACTCGTTTTCCTGTGTGCTGCTCACTTTTCAGTTTTTTAATTTCGCTGCAAAAGAAAATTGCTCACGCCTTGAATTGATAAACACTGCAGTTTGGTTTTCATTTTGTTGCATTGTAGTTTACCCATTTCTCTAGGCTTTTGTTTTCATATTCGGAACCGATAAAGGTCAGTTCTTTGGGTGCAGGCGAGCGCACCTTTGTTTTGTTTAACCACTTCCGCTGCATGGATATGTATTCATAGGCGTACTTTATCGTTTTATCTATATACGTTTGTATGTGTATGCCTCAATTGCTTTCAACTTTTACAACAAAGTATATCGTCTCTTTATGCCAGTTGTTAATGACAATGTTGTCACCTTAAGTGCGTTGCGTTGTGTTGCATAATAAAAATGAATATTCTTGAGGAAGTGTTTTTGGAGCAATATCAGCAGTTTCAAAATAATAAAGCGCAGTGAAATGACGGACTACCCGTAGAGCTGTGATAAAAGCCAAGCTTACCTTTGTGGCTTCAGTTAAAGCTGGAGAAGGCCTGTAGTAAGAAAATCTACACACGACAACTCTTCGTCGATTCCAAAGCGGACCTGTTAAACTTCGTTAGATGGCTTTATTAATTGGTAATGATTATTTTAATGGGTTTTCAAGGAAAGGGAATTATTAATTGATTATGATTAGAAAAAAACAAAACTTCAAAAATAATAAAAAATAATCAAAACAAGTAAGTAAGTCTAAGTTCGGGTGGAACCGAACATTATATACCTAGTAGTGATCTATTATGTCATACCAAGTTACGCCGGTCTATTTTAATAATTTTCAGTTCGTATTATAAAGCCAGCTGATTGTTTTCAATAAAAACACTTCTGTTATGAGTATTGAGGGATAAATTAATTTAAAAAAAATATAAATGTATGGCGCAATATAAAACAGGTATATCATCATAAACCTTCTCCGAGCTTCTATTCCAATTTTTGGTGTGTGTTTTTTCAAAACACCAATACATGCACATTTTATGTTTGAAAAATCGTTTTTGTTATCCGATTTGCTTAATTTTCGGCTGGAGTTTACTACATACTATTGGGTAGCAGCTGACCAATTTTTATTGAAATATCTAGTTCAAACTACAAGCAATCGCTTTTGAAAATAGCAGAATTTTTATGCTGAAAAGTGGGCGGCGCCACGCCTAGTTTCCCAAAATCTACAATTTTTTTCCGGTCGAGTTTTGCTTAAAAAGCGTATTATGTGTGCAAGATCTTATTGATATAACTTGCTTAGTTGTAGAAATATCGCTTTTTAAATTTTACAAAAAAAATTTTCAGAACTATATTAAAAAACTGGGCGTGGACATTAACCGATTTCGCCCATTTTTACAGCAAACAGTAAAGCCTGGTTGGCTTTACACAAGGCAACCACCTCTAGTGCGAATTCGTCAGCTTAATAATAGAGATGATAATTCGACTATAAAAAATTACCATGAAAAAGAAGCGACCAGTGTGGTCTGAACGAAGACAAAACAAAATATTTATTGACATCAAAAGAATCTTTCTACCAGCATCTCGAGAGCCACGTCAGTGTTTAGAAATAGTTACATATTTCAAACTGTGAGGGACCCCATCTATTTGAGAAACAACTCCAATACCGAAAATAATGTCAGTCGAGAAATTCCATCAACACTGAGTAGCCAACTGAGAAGTAAAGTTCTCACCCGACGACCGAAGATCTGTAAGAAACTTATCATAAAAGTCCTGATATAAGCTGGGAAAGAGGCACGGTTTCGAAACAATATGGGTCGACTCTAGTAGTATTCGAGAGTAAAGTGATAAACTCACATGCATAGAAGGAACCTCAACAATGCGCTGTACGAGCTTTATGCAGATATGAGCTAACTGCAACGTAGTAAAGCCTAACAACTTCGCTGACTAGATCGTGTGTTGTGAGTGCTCAATAAGAATCCACTCCAAGAGGTGCTTTCATCGAAGCACAATTTTGGCCTTAGATAATGGAGTAGAGCTACACAGAGTACAAACAAAATTTATCGTATATGACTTGGACTTCTTTAGTGTTACCCATTATCGTCGGCTGTCGGTAAGTCGGTTGCTAAGGCAGGCAGCTGCGCATAAAGCGTTGTGTCATACGCGACACTACCTAAATTAAACAAACCCTCTTACCCAGCTACATGTGTACTAAGTTTATATTGAAACAAATATTGAATTTAGACATTATTCTAAACTACAGCCGATAATATGATTCACTTGCTTCTCGATATAGATAATTTGTGCTCGAGAGTAAATATCTTTTCTACACATTAGCGAATAGGGATCGAGCATACACTCTCAATCTCGTGAACATTATTGTCTTCCGTGGTATATTTCATCAATGGCAAGGGTATTAGTGGGCAGATAAACAAGGGATCACCAGGGGGATGAAGCGCTAAACTTCGAGATTTGGAAACTTCGCTTGACGCAGTGCACAGTTGTCCACCCATATAGGCATTTAATAAACTGAGACTTCAATGATTTAAAAAACTGAAATCTAAACACTTCATAAAATAAGAAGTGAAACCAATCCTGGAACTTTTTTTAAAGCTATTTCATGTCTTACTATATCCATGCGAAACAGTTGACTGTAAGTGAGCTTGAAATTTATTTAAATTTGAAACGTATATCCACCAATTTGTTGTGCCATCTTCAGTGTTCGTGTTTCGTTTGAAAGAAAATACAAACTACCTTGTACAAAAACACTTTGCCAAAATTTAAAGAAAACTTAAGGAATCTTGAGACTTGAACCTTTTGGGACTAGAACTTATTGGGCTAACAAAATGCCTACCCAGAAATCATTTTGAAAATCTTGCCTCAGATTTGAAAATACTCACCACTTTTTTTGAAATTTCAAAGAATTTTTGGAAACTAACTGACTCAATAACATTGTGAGGCACTTTATGAACTTTTTGCCACCTCGGGCAAGACTTATATAACAAGAACTAAGGATTTTTGACACTTGGCGTGTTAACCTTTTGTAGGTTAGTGGGCGTCCTAACAAGTTCATCAGCTGCTTGAATGGCACCTCTTCTGACGAGATGGTTTTTTTTTGTAATCTAACATTGAAGTTCTTTCAGCGCTTACCATCACTTCATTAAAAAAGAACAAGTCTTTGAAGGCACTGTTATATATTTTTCGAGAAAAAGTAATCAATCAACCAAAAATCATGATCATTTAGCTTCTTCATTTGAATTGAATTTTTTTTTAAATTTTTTTTTTTCATTTAAGTTTTGATTACTATCAAATTTTCAAGTTCAACTAAACAAGTTTCTAATTACTCGTTTCTTTTTCGTTTTAAGTTAATGCATTTGTTGCTCACCAATTAAGCTTTTAACAAATATTTAAATACGTAAGTATATGTAAGCGTATACTACACACCTGGCCTAATGTCGAGGTCAGTACGTCAAATGTCTGACCTGTACAACTCCATTGGGGCTACTGCCGCGGCTTAGCATTAACGCTTTAGTTTAGCGCTAAATTAAAAGGCAACTCATTAAGGTCTGTTCGCGCATACAAAGTTCATTATTGAAGCTGTCAGAGCCATCAGCTTCAGTGAGTAATGTAAATAAATTGTTTATGTGTATAAATATGTATAAGCGAATGTATTAGTGATGTTACGGAAGTGAGTTTACCGCAATTGGTAGTGGATTTTTTTCGCATTCGCAAACGGAATCAGAACCGAAATCGGAACTCAAAGTAGAGTTCGAGTGACACTTATGAAGTTAAGTGTAAGGATAATGCGGAATAAAATATAGTTGAGTACCGTGGTGAGATATTCTCTTATATGGTGAGATATCCTCTCCTAAGGTGAATTGTAAAAATTTGCAATCAAAGCTACTTTGCTAGCATTCGACATAGGCCTTTTCAACTGATTGACTTTTGTCAAAATTCCGATTTAGAACATTTGGTGCCGTCAGGGACTGAAAATAATTGTTCAGCAAAAATGTTACGTAAAAGTGACCTTTATACTATTTTCAAAATCTTTAACCATTATCATAAGACATTTTTTTCGGTTGCTATAAAGAATATAAATGAAAACCAAATTTTTTTGGTTACCATTATCAATATTTTTTTTGTTTTGCTCATTTTATATATCTTCTTCTTTAAATGGTCATCTAACCGCCTGGGCGATTTTGACCGTCCAACATACCTCGCCAGTCGTTTCTTCGTTGCGCCAACTGGCGCCAATTGGAAACACCGCGGGATCGCAAATCGGTCTCCACTTGGTCCTTCCATCGGAGTGGTGGTCTCCCTCTTCCTCTGCTTCCACCGGCGGGTCCCGATAAGAATACCTTCTGGGCTGGAGCATCTTCGCTCATTTGCACTACGCCTAGCCAGCGAAGCCGCTGTGTTTTAATACGCTGAACTATGTCGGCATCTGCGTAAAGTTCATACACGTCATCATTAAATCTTCTTCGGTACTCGCCATCGCCAACGCGTAGAGGTCCACAAATCTTTCGAAGAACCTTTCTCTCGAATACTCCCGCCTCATCAGATGTTGTTAGTGTCCACGCTTCTGCACCATATGGCAGGAAGGGTGCGATGAGTGACTTGTAGAGTGTTATTTTCGTTCGTCGAGAGAGGACTTTACTTTTCAATTGCCTACTCAGTCCGAAGTAGCATTCGTTTTTAGGACAAAGTTATCATTTAATATATGTAAGTATATAAAGTTCTATACATAAATACTTATACAGAGTTCATAACTAACCAAAAAATTCGGTCCACTCATAAATGACAAAAAAATAAAAATCTTGATAATGGTATTCGTAACCAAAAAAAAATATTTCTTATGACAATGGTTAATTTAAACCAATGGTTATTTATAACCAATATAATGGTTAAATAAGACTTTTACCTCATTTTTAGAATAACCGTTACGTCCCTGGTACCGATACCAGTATCAGCACTCTAAAATCAAAGCTCCGACACATCGCTACTAGCTGAAACCACCACAGTTCAGTAAATTCACTAAATTGTTTGCAGGAAGCGACAAGCGACAAAAAAGACAATACTTTTTGAAGCGGCAAAATTCACAGAAGCAACGCAAATGAGGAAATTCAAATTTAATTTGTTTCGAAAATATTAATATGTATCTGATAAATTCATTATTCTTACAGGCGCACATAATAGCCAAACATGCGTTAATAATTACCAAAAAATGTTTTTTAAATTTGTTAATTTTTTTTTATGTTTGAATCAACAAAAGGGTGAGGTCTTCTCGATTTATGTTTTTCCAATGCATTGTTTTGCACATTTTTGATTTTTTTGTTGTAATTAAATATTTGTTTGAACATTTTCGACGAACAAGTAATTTATGTGTTTTTAATTATGTTAAACTACCGAACTAATGAATTTGAACTATGAATATAAATATTTCAAATTTAGCGCTTCTAGAAGGACGTTTAGTGAATAGTGTATTAGAGATTGAAGGGATTAACTATACCACATATATCAAAAATGTATGCCTCACCAACAGGTTCCATCGTACCAAAATGACTAGAGTTTTCTTACCCGACGAAGGGATGTTTTTTTGGTGTAACTCGTCACAACTCCCTTTACTTTGCTGTTCAGGGCGGGTGTTGCACACAACCCCAGACCAAAAGATAGGATATGTTGCAGCTGCTGAAAGAAAACACATAAAAATTTTACTTGTTAAAACTTTCTAAAAATTTCTATTGAATCTATTCTAATAATCAAGAAACAAACTGAAAATCTGTCACTTTTAGGCAGTTTTCCAAAGAAACTTTATCTAATATATTTTTTTGCATTAAAATCATTTATCACTTCTGTTGTGTCCAGTCCAAGCCTTCGGAGAGCGCACTTAAAAGCTAAAGTATACAGTCGTTCTTTTGTCTTTTGGGTCCAGCTAAAATTGTATGAAACGTTTCAAGGTCGATGGGCAGAACACCTATTTTCCAGCTACTCAATTTACACCTCTAAAGATCGCTTCGCCTTCAGAGAAATTGTTAATGTTTGCTTTGCGACTTAATAAATGTCATTGAAGGTGTATTAAAATCAGAAAAGATGCCTATTTAATATTGAGGTTATCGAAGTTTTTAAAAGTTTCCATTCGTGGCCCAATTTTTGGGCTACCACAAGATATATTTTAGTGCAGCATGTATACGGTTATTGAAATGGGAAAATCTCAATTTTTTCTCAAGCTAAAAACTATAAAAGCTTGTTCGCCAAATCAAGTTTTTTTGTATGCAAGTGGAGCTTTTTTAGAAAACGTGATAATGAAATGTAAACGATTTGAAAAGTTTTTCGCTGAAATCGTCTCTTTTACCAGCAACGGAGTTGCTACAAATTAAATAAAACCTTATTTTTAAGAAAAATATGAAAAAGCTCACTTCACTCTCTAAAAGCTCATTGCTGTATGTTACTTTTAGGAAAATTGTGGTTAGTTGTCTATAGAGATTGTCACTTCGAATGCCTTAGAAACCTCTTAGGAGCACTTATTCACGGTTTTTACTGTTGTTAATCTGCGAAAAGCCCATTTTTCGGTAGACCTAAAAATCATTAAAGCTTTTTTTGATTGTGACATGTAAGAGTTTTAAGGAGCTTTCAGTTCGAAGCATCTCTGTTACCAGTTATTCAGTTGAAATAAACAATATAAAGGGTTTTCCCCCTTTTAATGTGAAAAACCTGATTTCATTCTTTAAAAGCTCATTTTGTAGGTAACTTTTAGTGAAAGCTTTTGTGTATTGTTGGTAACGGTTGGTATTTTAGATGATTTTAATAAAAACGTGCCCTAATTCGTACCTGGTAGGGGTTTTAACCAGGGAATGCCCATTTTCTGGTGATCCACATATAATAAAAGCTTCTTTGTTAAATCAATTTTCCCGCATATAGAGGAAGCTTTTTCAGAATTACTTTCTTTGAAATGTGCAAGCTTCGAAGAGCTGCCTGAGATCATTTCTGTTATCAGCTATACACGTGAAATAAACGAAA
Source organism: Merzomyia westermanni (assembly GCA_949987695.1). Classification (NCBI taxonomy): domain Eukaryota; kingdom Metazoa; phylum Arthropoda; class Insecta; order Diptera; family Tephritidae; genus Merzomyia; species Merzomyia westermanni. The sequence goes on from OX465291.1 coordinate 131,877,471, forward strand.
TAAAGCCCAAAGTTCTCTTTAGAAGGTGAAAAAGCTCACTTTATTTTATAAAAGCTCATTATTGAAGTTGAGTTTTAAGCCAAGTTTTGGATATTTGTTGGTCTCCATTGACCTTTTCAAAGATACTCACACAAAACTAACATAGCTTCATAATTAGCACAAAAGCTTTTCCTGCTAAGCTTTCACTCTACTTCCAATGCGCATAACGTTTAGCGATTTTTCGCAGTGCAAAATATCCATTAAAATTTGCAACACATTGTTATAAGTGTGTGCAAGTGGCTGTTGTGATTATTTAGCGAAAATTTCCATATGCCGCACATTTGTAGCAAACGGAATGTGTCGTGTCGGGTGTCGCGGTCAATGCTTTTCTCGCTAATAAAAACAGCAACAACAAGAACCCTGTCGACTAATAAGTAGTAAATATGTTCAAGTGTGGATCGTTAAACACCCGTCACTCACCGCAGACCTCAGCCGCGTGAAGCGTTGCGGTTTTAGCTTCCGTTGACTGCGCTGGCCCTAGCACATCACAAACACTGCACTGAGTGCTCGTGCTATGCTTTCGTTACCATGTTAGCTTTTGCATCTAATGTTGCCAGAAGGAGTGTAACTTTTTATGCATGCACACATGCCCCCTCTGCGCTGCTTTTTAGGTTTGTTTTCGTTTTGTTGGCCATTTAAGTGGAGACGACGGTTGCGTGCTTGCATAAATGCGTATTTAAGCGCGACACTTGCAACACTTAGCATTTACTTGGTAAGTATGTTGATTTCAGTGATGCCACATGCCTCATATTGTAAAGAGTGGTGCCACAATGTTAATTTTAATTTTACTGCTTTAGTTTTTTATTTTTATAACCAGTAGTGCTATTGAAGCTTATGCAAAATACATATGTATTCTGAAAAAGTGGCAAGGCTAGGCTGATTTGACATATAAGATTGTGAATAAACAATCGTCTTTTACTTTAATCGATTTTTTTAAACTTTTAATTTTTTTAATCGATTTTATTAATAGTAAATATCGATACGTCTCATTTTCAGGTCAAACGATTTCCCTTTTACTTATTATTAATATTTATGAGTTAGATAATTACTTTTTTAATTTAGTATACTGATTTCTGATCTAAGCTATGCAGCGAGGAATGTATTTTTATTCTTGCTTTGAGACCAACAGCATGATTAAGTTCCATATCTCAATTCGGGAATTATGTCCACATATGTGGACAAAAATTTTCATAGTCAAATAATTGGTAATGTTTCATTATTTTTCTCAAACAATATAAGAACTTATGAGGAACATATTCGCTCGCTTTTCTACATTTTCAATTTCTCTCTTTACTTCTTCTGTCGCGTTCATTTCATATACGATTTTCAAATGCACTGAAATATGCAAAATTATATCATTTGTTGTCACAAAAAAGTCAAAATTTGTTTGTGTGTACACTTTTACTTTTTTTTATATACGTATATCTATCAATTTTTTTTTTGTAATAAAAAAACTAGGAAGTACCTTTTCCTTGAATTACATAAGAATATTTTGTCTAATTTTTCAACTAAATTAAAAATTCAAAATTTCGAAAAACTGTTTTTTTTTAGTTTTCTAAATAAAATATATAAAAATATATTTTGTTTAAAATAAAATATTTGGACCCGAGTTATTGAAAGTAAGTCATAAAAAGCTATTTTTCGAGCGTATTTTCGGTGCGGAATTGAAGAGGATAATGGTTAAAATCAGACTCAGTATATTCTAAGTTCGGTGACGCAATGAAGCTTGGCCGTGTTTTGCTAGTTCCTAATATCAAATATGCATCAAATCGAAAATTTTTTAAATTTATTTTGTATGCCCTCAGTTTGTCTAACCACATATTCCCTACTTGATCGCAATTGAAACGAGAAAGAGTCGAATATCAACTTTCATTATCGTAAAATCAACTTCTGTCATCGCCTTTGGAGGAATAGTTTTAAGTCGTTCATGAGCAATTGGGAGCCTCCATATCATCAGCTATTTCAGTCCATGTCATATAGTTATGTTGTAAGAGCCTACAGAGAGGAATCCTGTGCGCCCAGGTAGTTAGTGGCTTAGAATATACCTGCGACGAGGTATGGTTTTTGTAAAAGGGGGCTAAAGTTCACCATCCGAAGTATCGTAGAGTGAAAAAAGTCAACAGCGGCCGTCGGCCCGGTTCCAGCAATGGCTGACCAGTCCAAGTCCGGCAAACGGTTATCAACATCACTAGCATTTCACATAGCTTTAGGGGATTGTTTGCAGTTACAATAACAACAAAAAATAAACATTCAAATGTTCCAAGAACGGTAACACATCTCAACCCTTCCGTGCCCTTTCAAACTTGAATGCATTTAAGGTAACCTAGCTAGCTAAGAATCGTCGTAGTGGTAGCTGGTCTGACGCCTCTTTCTATATACAGGGTGGCTAATGAAAGCCGCTACCAAAAAAAAATTAAATAACGTTTTTTCTATTTAATGAACCTGGTTAATTTTTTTGTTATTTTGCAGATTGACTTTTACATTTAACAAAAATGGATAACGGGGACACTGAAACAAGAATTTGGATTGTCCGCCGCTATCACGCACTGGAGTCCGTAGTTTCGGTTCAAAGAGAGTATAGGCGCACGTTTGGCGGCAATCCTCCGAGCAGATGGACCATAATAAGACTTGTAAACAATTTTGCCGAGCATGGGACAGTCGACAGAAGACCTTACCATCGAAACCCTTCAGTTCGAACGGAGGAAACAATCGCTGCTGTAGCTGCTGCCATACAAAACAATCCACGTGTTTCGACAAGAAGCTTATCTGCTCAAATGGGTGTAAGCAGACAGTCATTACAGTCAATTATGCACAAAGATTTGGACTTATTCCCATATAAAATTCAAATGGCCAACAAACTGAACGCTGCAGACTTGCCGATTCGCTTGGAATTTTGCCAGAAGATGCTTCAAATGGTGGAAGAGGATGGAAACATGTTGAACTGTCTTTTCATGTCTGACGAGGCCCATTTCGATTTAAACGGCAACATAAACAAACAAAATTGTCGAATATGGAGTGCTTCCAACCCACAGATACTCCATGAGACGGAATTGCATCCACTTCGTGTCACAGTGAGGTGTGCAGTTTCATCACGCTGCATTGTCGGGCCCTACTTCTTCGAAGAAAACGGTCACACCGTTACGGTTACTGGAGACCGTTACTTGAGCATGTTGAGAGAGTTTTTCTATCCAGAATTACGCCGAATGAGAATTTCTTTCAACTCTGTGTGGTTTCAGCAAGATGGTGCAGCTCCTCATATAGCCCAACCTATTATGACAGAATTGCGACGAAAATTTCCCAATAAGCTGATATCCAGAAACTCCACATTCCGTTGGCCACCCAGGTCGCCTGACCTTACTGCACCTGACTTTTTCTTGTGGGGTTATTGCAAACAGGAAGTCTTCAAAGCAAAACCAACAAATTTGAATGAACTAAGGCAATCCATTCGAGAAACAATTGCGGCTATTCCTGTCTCAACTCTCCAAGCAGTAATGAACAACTTTTTGGTAAGATGCCGCACATGCATCGACGAGCAGGGGGGGCATTTAAATTCCATTATTTTTAAAACTAATTAAGCTATATTTAATAAAATTTAACGAGCTTTAACATGAATAAAAGAAAAATGAATTCCATACTCTGAAAAAAAATTATTTGAGTTTCTTAATGTAGCAAAATTCATCAGCCACCCTGTATGTATGCTTGAAAGGCACTGGAAGGAATATGAGAGTTGTTGTTGTTGTTATTAACAGTGTGAATATGAAAGTCGATATGTTTGCTTGCTTTGCCCTTCCGTTTTCTAAATTTAAAACATCAGTGTAGCTTTTTACCTCCTTGCCACTGTCTAAACACCCCTGCCATACCCCCTAGATAGCCTAAAGCCTTTATCTAAAAGTCAAAGACTGATATTATATAGTTATTTCATTTATTAGTCCGCTAAACTCTAATGGTTCTGCCATATCATCCAATACCGTTGTGTGTCCACAGGTTGTTGATTTTCGCATGCCGTGCTCGCTTAGTTTAATAGCTCCTTGTTGCGGCAACACCTTTAATAAACACATGGAATTCTATTAAGCTGTATCTTATTGGCGGGAACCTTAACTATCCACTTATTGAGCAGCCCTTATAAAAATCTAAGTTACTACAGAAAATCACTATAGGGTATATAATGGGTGGCGCATTGACACAAGCTGCGCTTGCCTGCTTCTTTATGCAAAACTTTCTTGTGGAAATTTAATGTTGTTTTTGTGAAATTTGTTGTTGTTGTCGTTCTTTTCATTGCCGCCATTGTTTTTATTATTGTTCTGATGCATTGACGCGACGCTGACCTGCCCTACTGTTGCTGACATATTTGTTGTCTTGTTTTATGTTGCACAATGGTGTTGTATGTATCTTGCCCCCAAACCGCAAATGCAACATTGTGGTTAGTGTTGTTGCATTTTCTTAAGCTTACAAGCACTTAGTATAAGCACATATATTTCTTGTAAGTGTATGTGTGTCGTAAGTTCAATGCAGTTCAGTTGACGACAATTCAAGCGGAACATTTTGGGTTGGGTCTTGACGATACACAATCAAGCTTTATTACTTCATTTTGCATATGTGTGTAACCGTGTCTGTGTGTGTGTGTGTAGCTGTGAATTATGTGCGTTTTCTCCACACCCAGACATCCATTTGCTTGTATATAGTTGTAAATGGGTCAGCAACATAAAAATGTCAAATTCATTCATTTATCAGCGGAGCCATTCGCCTACTCATTCACCCTCCAACACTACCCCTCCTCCTTCATCAACGCTCCCCTCCTCTCTCATCACCCCACTACGTTCACTTCTCTTTCAATTCAGTCCCAGCGCATTTCGGTTTGAAATTGCTTTTGACGCAATGTGGCTATGTCAAAGGTTAAAAGCACCTTCATACTCTTAATTATTTTCACCTTTATACAGGGTGCTGGGTTTACTTTCAGCATTTCGTTTACTCAATCTAAATGCATTAAAAAAAACCATTTAACTGCTACCGCCAATCGTTGACCCAAATATGTAACTTTTGACTATTTTTCTTTTGCGTCAACGCCACCTTCATTGCGGTCCCTATGCGCCTTTAAATATGCTACAAAAGTAAACCGCAAAGTTGAAATTGCCAGTAACTAGCACAGTATACGTTGGTACATTTATATTTCCATTTATCGATGCTGTTGTTGCCTCTGCAATCTGTATAAAATGTCAGCAAAACAAAGAGGAAAGGAAAAAACTTATAAACAAAAATAAAGAAAAAATAAAACAAAAATTAAGCGCACAAAAACAAATATTAATATAAGGAAACCCATATCGACCCGTTTTACGAAAGTTATCCCATTATCAACTACTATAAATAGTACTTCGGTTAACTTTAAGAACTTTTCAAAGTATTGCTAAAACAAGCTACAAAATAGAAAGTAAAAGTTTAAAGCTTTCATCAAAGTTAAATTGTCCATTAAATTGGTTTGCTAGAAATCGTATATTGGATTATAAGTAAATGTCGCGCAGCAGCTTTAGTTAATTTAAGCATTTCAATTGTCGCTTCACACAAAAGTTATTGACCAATAAAAAAATATTTTAAGTTTTCTGGAGCTTTAAAGCTTTAAGCAACTGAGATTAAATGCGCGTAGCTTATATTGTATTAACCCTGCTTCAGCGTACATTGCATTGGATTTTACCAGTCAGTTCACTTTTTTTTCAAGAGCATTCACGAACCGGTTTCCAATAACAGCTAACAAAAAAGAAATATTATTGCCCCTAAAAGTATGCAAAATTGAGTAACAAATCCCTAATGCTTACGCAGTCAAACAGCTGATTCTGATATGAACCTACATTACGGTTCTGCTTAAAAGTCATGTGCTTACTATCAACCTCTTAGTAGAACATCACCTTATTTCAAAATAATCTTAAAAAGCGTCCTGGATACGACTTTTTTTCAAAAATCTATTGGATATCATAACAAGTCTCTCTAGCTTTGACGATGGTGTGTACTAATAATTTCCTGCTGAAGAAGCTGCGAAACAAACATTTTTCTCTCCACAGATTCCAAAGAAACTATTTTAGAGACTTTAGCTCAACAAACTTTCAACTTATTTACTTAATCAAAAAGGCTATTAACTTTTTCTTTGAAAATTTTGTTTTTTAAATTTCTTTTCTTTGCGATGTATATTTTTTTTAAAAAGCTTTTTCTTCAAATAAGTTTTTTCGTAACATAGATTCAAAAAATATTTCCGGAGGAATACCATTAAAATTAATTTAATTATTTAGTTACAAATTTTATATTTTTCTCTGAAACCCGCTATTATAATAAGCTTTCAAAGTTCTTCTAAACACATAAATTACAAAAAAAAAGTTTAAATGTCTTCGGAACAAAATAACCATCCATTAAAATTAATTTAATTATTTAATTTAAAATTTAATATCTTTCTCTGAAAAGCGCTATTATAATAAGCTTTCAAAGTTCTTCTGAACACGTAAATTCCAAAAAACAATATTTCAATGTCTTTTGAACTAATAAATTTTGTTTAATTTTAAATTTCTTTTTTTTCTCTAAAAAGCTCTATCAACCACTAAGCTTTTAAAACTTTTCGGAACAAAATAAGAACCCATTAAAATTAATTTAATTAATTAATTTAAAATTTAATATCTTTTTCTCAAAAGCGTTATAATAATAAGCGTTCAAAGTTTTTCTAAACTAATTAAGTTGTTTAATTTTTAATTTCCTTTTTTCTCTCTAAAAAGCTCTATCTACCAATAAGCTATTAAAACTTTTCGGAACAAAATGAGAAGCCCGTAATATTTTCGCAATATCGTAAAATTACAACAAAAAAAATATAGATGTTTTAAAAATACCTTTCAAATTAATTAAGTTATTTAATTTTAAATTTCTTCTTCTTTCCAGATAAAGTATCTACAAGCTATACAATTTATCAACACAAACACATGTCAAGCACCAAAGCACACTTTAAAACGCAAAGTTAAATATGCGTGTTGGCAGTTGTGGTCGCAAATGCAACAAAAATAAGTGCTACAATAACAAAAGCAACAAAAAATTGAATGCAATAAAATTGATGATAAAAAGAGCAATAACAACAAAATCGGTAACATTAAAAAAAACGAGCAATCGTCCCTGATAAACGCAGCTGTACTTTATTGGTAGCAGAAGAGGCACGGCCAAGTAGCAATAAAAAAATAAATAAAAACTATTTTAACCAATCAAATTAACAATAATTAAAATATTTATATACCGTGAATACTTAACGCATGCAAACAGTTAAATGCATAATTGCTGAAAGCACTAACAAAGTGCAGATAACCTACGCAATTCTGTGTGTACTATGTGAATATTCATAAAAAAAGTAAGTGGAGTTTGGAAATATTTAAAAGAAAAATTTATAAAATATTCATTTAAATTTTTTTATCTACAAAGTGTTAAATATAGCAGAAAATATTTACTTTGTTGCTAGTTAATAACAAAAGTAAACTCTACTTTGTATTCTTGGGACATTCCATTGCAAATCGACTCTTTCGAACTAGATCATTTTTTTTTCTTAAAAAAAGAAGTGTTTTAGAAAATGTTTTCAGTTCTCTAATTTGCGAATATTATTCAACTTTTAAAAACTTATGAAAAAATAATTATTAAAAAATACAAACAGTAATAGTTTTCATGATGCGATTTTTTTAAGCTTTTCCGTTCTAACAGTGAGTGCAAATAAAACTCGTTTATTCCACCTTACTCATAAAAAAATTCTTATTCTTGGCCTTGAGCTCATTTATAGTCATGGTACTTTTCAAAGTAAGTTTTTTATAATTTTTTTTTTTCGCAAAATTTTTATTTTTTTTTTTCTTTGTCTTAGATCATAGGCACTTCCACGGTGATTCGACTCTTTTGAACTATATGACAAACAAAACAAAAAAATGTTTCAAAAAGTGTTTTAAATTCTCTAAATTGAAAGTATTTCTCAAACAACATTTTTTTTTTATTTTTGCAAAACTTTTCTCTTTTCTTCTTCTAGCCATATATATATATATGATTTATAAAAGCTTCTGAAAATGTAAAGATCAATTTAGACTAGTTGAAGTTATTTGGCAAGCTGGAACTCTGTCATCACATATGAAGAGCGCATGAATTTTGCGTGAAATGGCCCATATGATTTTTATGTGCTTTAATTTTTATGTTTGTAATTCATATACACATAGTTCCTTTATGAATTATTGATTTGGCTATAAACGCTTTTAATTGTGCCCAACTCGTAGAATGCGGTCGCATACATTTAGGGAAATTAATGTGGTAAAAACATGCGACAGCTGCAACGAGCACGCAGCACACTTAAAAACTGATTTTTTCTTGGTCTCGTGTTTTATATTTCACGCGTTAGTAAATGTTTTATTCGTTGAAAAGTATGATAGGTAGTTGTGGGATTTGTTTTGTTTTTGGTATTTCGTTTAGTGATTTTATAATGGATTCTATGATTTGATTAAAGGCTGCGTGGTTTTTACTTTCAAATAAAAATTCCTTTGTGGATTTTTCACTAATTAATTGGCTTCGAAAATGTGAAGAATTTCCTCAAGGGGGGAGAGCATAGAGATAAACATTTGTTAGTACCAACTATTTGCTTCCTCATATTGCCGTCGTAATATATATATACGTACTATAGTTTGAGTACTACTCTGATCCACAGGGTACTAATTTTGAGCGATTCTGTAAGTTCTGATTAGACCAGTTAAATAATGATTACTAATCGTAATGATTAACGGTTCGATTAATTACACTCCTGAGAATCCATTTATAGATTGACAACCAAATACTTTAAATTTTTAATGATTATTTTCCAACTAATTAAAAAAAATAATCAAAAAAATCAAAATTTTTTAGATTATTAAAAAAAATCAAAAAAAAATCTGTAATAATCAAAAAATGTGGTTTTGATTACTTTTAATTATTTTTTGATTTTTTTTTTTGATTATTTTCATTTTGGATTTTTTCAGTATTGTTGTAGAAGCACATGAGTTTACATATCAACTAAAGTGAAAAAAATCAAAAAAAATCAAAAAAATTCAAAATAATCAAAAGTAATCAAAAAAACTTTTTTTGGTTAATTTTTTATCTTGTTTTTTCTAATAGAAATCAATTTTCTTCAAAGACAATTAAAATAATCATTAACAATTAAAAAAGCCGTCTAATTAATTGATTACTAATTACTAATTATATTTAGAGGGTCTGGTTCTGATATGTATATGTCGTTTTAAGTATGTTTTAATCTTAGTTGCAGGTGCATTTTAAATTTTATTCCGCTTCTGAAATCTAGTCGATTTTTGTTTGGAAGCTCCTTTGCAGCTCCCAGGGTCATCACGAAATGGTGCCGGTAGGCGTTCAAAAAGGAAATAAGCTGGTTTCTTTTGGTTTTTTTAGTCACAATAGTTTGAGGTAAGCAGTTTCAGAAGATGTTTAAATTTCAGCTGTGGGATTCTTTATTGTAGACAAAATTTTCTTACTTCTTCCTTTTGATTGGCGCTCTTTTTCAGCAGTAGATCTCGTATGCTCAAATGTTTAAAAACTTCAAGTCATTTTGGCTTTTATTTGTCTACCTTCAAAATGTTAATTCATTTTTTTTATCTCTCTATGCATAACAGCTGCTCTCTAAGAGAAAAAAATTCTTCAAAAATATTAAATTAGATACACCAGCTATTTCAATCAAATACTCACTCTGTTCATTTAATTCGCTCAAGCTCATACTAGCGTCTCATTACTCTAATTAGTTAATTAAGTTTTGTTCTGAAATTAAAAAAATGCATCATAAAAATCTTTAATTCTGTGCATAATAAACTGGAATAAAAACTTGAATCCTCCAAGCAAATAAAAATACTGCATCCACTATCAAGACATACTACATATAAGTATATAGTATATATGTGCATCATATTAAATTTATGAGCGCGTGAAATTTTTTCTCAAAATCATAAAATTTTAATTTTAATTTATTGTGGGATAGCAAATGAAGACCAATTATGAGTCTCAAAAAGCAGAGGCGTCTGCGACATTGTGATTATTATTTTAGTAGCAAGCAATGTACGACAATTTTTTGACGACTTGCAATGCAGCTGTTAATAGGTGTGTTCTTTTGACGGCTGAAAGTTACCCAAAGGAGCACAAATCGGTAGTTTTGAGACAAGATTCATTATTTTTAGTACGTGCCTGCTAGATGGAAGCAGCAAATAGAAAATGAATTGGGACGGTTTAGTCTATCTAAGAACTGAGGCTTCCAAATCGAAACAACAACCTGTTTTCAAAGCAAAGTATTGGGGATCTCCCTTTGCCTGCTGCAAGTTTCATTTCGTCATAGTCGGCTAGTGTTAGGCATGAGCGCGATCTCATCAGTAGTGTTTAAAAATTTAGTATCCGATGTAATTTATGTCCATTCAAAAGTTCCTCAATGAAGCCATCTGGGTCCGATTCTGTTCTTGTTGTTTATAAATGATATTACTACAATAATACAAATTTCAAAAATGTTAATGTATGCTGATGACGTAAAGCTTTTCATGTCATTCGCGTCATTTGAAGGTAGAAATAAGCTACAATCAGATCTAGATACACTAGTTACTTGGTGCGATTTAAATTATATGCCACTTAACCTTAAAAAATGCAAATACATGGGGTTTTCGCGTGGAACTACTCAGCCGGCTTCCTATACAATTAAAAATTATAGTCTTGAGCAAGTGTATGATTTTGTTGACCTGGGGGTTACTATGGACTATAAACTCAGTTTCAACCGCCATATTAACGCAACAGTCAATAGCTCAAAGCTCTCTTCACTACATTAGTCAGACCGATACTTGAATACGGTTCTATAATTTGGAACCCGCGCTACCAGGTTCATGTAGATCGCCTAGAATCAGTTCAAAAACAATTTTTACTATTTTCCTTTAGAGATTTTCAATGGGATCCCTTGTATAGTTCCCACCCTATACAAATCGTTTAAAACTCATTAATCTTCACACACTTTCTAGTCAGACGGAAATGCTTCAAATTGTTTTTATGATTAAATTGCTAAATGGTTCACTCTCCAGCCCGTTTCTTCTAAGTGAAGTGAAAATCAATGTACCGTCTCGTCCTGCAAGGCATTTTAAAACTCTAGTCTTAAAACAGTGCCGAACCAATTTTCAGTTAAAGAACCTTTTCGCTGTTTGTGTCAAGATTATAACTCTCTTTCTGGTAGATTTGATATTTCAGACTCGCTTTCCAGCATAAAAAAATCAATTATTTCTATCCTAAATACATCGCTACTAATTTTTTCTTATTCTTTGACTTCTATATTAACTTCTAACAATAATTTTATTCTGTTAACTAGTTATTTCTTAATGTATAATAAATTTTTTATCTACTTTACTTAGCTGATGAGGTTTTCTCTGTAGCCGAGCCTTTCAACGCCTCGGCACGAACAAATAATTCGCGCGTTATGCCGATGCGCCCCTCGCGCCGGTTGGGCGGGATACGGTGGGTAATCCGTTTGGGAATTATTATTATAACTATTATCATTATCATCTCTTTCTTTCTGCCATGATGAAAAGTATTCTCTACTTAAAGAATTTTCGTCGTTATTGAAAACTTCTCTCATTAGCTAAACTTTATGAAACAGTTATCGGTCATTCCTCTTAGCAACCAGTACCTCTTCGTTTTAACTGATTTCTTTCTTCGTCGCATTTCGATAACGCTGCTAACATTGCTCATTGTGTTCGGATTGAACGTGAGCCTCTGAGTAGAATAGAATCAGGTTAAGGCATTTTATTGAGACTTTGTTTCTATTTTTCCTTCTTCTGAAAAAGTTTATGTGCTTATGCCCTTGCCAAGTGAGGCAAGTAGCTTTTCGCTTTTCAGGGCTGTAGCGTAGGACTAGAGAGTCTCATCAGCCATGTCATAGAACCTACAGAGTTTCCTAAATAGCGTTGCCTTGTATGGCATCCTTTCACCAAGAGGAGTAGATGTATGAAACCACTGCTTTTTGACTTTTTAAAGGTACTTAGATAAACAAATATGTTGATTTTTGGGACCGCAAAAATCTAATCCAATGAAGCCACGGGCGACTACCCGCTTGAAACCTAAATAGCTTCAGTGGCATAGTGAGTAAGAAATAAACTCACACACACGAACTAGTCTGTCGAGGGGGATGGAAAAATTAACAGTTGGTGAATAAGCAACTTCAGAGTAGCAAGTGGATAAAAAAACTATTTTTATTTTAATCGATTATTTTGTATTTTAAGTTAATTTTTAATTTTTCGTTTAAATTATAATTACAGAATTATTAACAAAAATCGATTCATTTCGATTATTTCATAAATCGATTTATCTATTTATTATAAAACATATCGAATATAGAATAATCGATTTTTTCTCGACATGAGTCTACATACCTAACTAACCTTCGGTGAAATTTCCTTGCGATCGCATATTGGCTGTGCTAGTCCTTAATTCGACCGCTTATACTGTGTACAAGAAAAGCTTTATCACAACAATGTGATAGATATTAGTTGTAGAGGCTTTTTAATCGTCATCTCAATGCTAGAAAAAATTTTTTCTACTAGCCTAAAAATGTTGAAAAACAACAACAAAATAAGACAGCAGAAATGCTCATTTTTTTTGCCATCACATTTGTTTTTCAAAGCGTGTTTCAAATTTTTAGAAAACAATTTATTTTGTTATTTTATTCATCAGTCGATAACTGATTACGAATAAAAAACGGTCATTGTTTCGCAGTTAGGTTGTGTTGGTGATAGATGCTTCTTATAAGTTCCATGCGCTCTTGGGTTTGAGAACTGTTAACGAATAATTTCGTGCAAACTTTCGGGCGATCCCGGGCTACCAAAGGAACACTGTTAATATAGAGAGACACAAACCCATGTATATACATATGTACGTAATTAAAGTAGCGCAGCAAATAACCACAACATAAAGTAGTCAAATTATTATAAAGCAAATGAATGAATCGCGCCCATCTGTTGTTGCATCCACATCACTGCATATGCTGAGCCTTACGAGTTGGGTACTGCCAATGTGCGATAAGCACAACATACGTACACATGTTCAATTTATGTATAATAGTTTGTGCTTGCAATATGACTGCAACTATGCAATTGGTGTTTTGTCATGGCGACAGACCGGTTGACTACCGTAGCGCATACGCTTGACAATTGCGTGACAATTATAATTGCTCTGGGCGCAGAGTCGGCGCGTCGATGTTGCAAGTGTTGGCTGGTTGCCTTCCGATAACTTACCACATGCATACATAAATTAATATCTCTATATACATTCATGGATGAAGTGCATATTTAACACATATATTCTATACATATATGTTTGTATAAGTACTACATATATGTATGTCGGTAAGTATGTCATATGTTTGCATGTCCATGCTCAACCACGAAAGCTATATTTTACTTGGCTTTCATTTCGTCACGCGTTCAAAATGTTCACTGTTGCATGCACTTAACAATTAAATGAGCAGTGTATGCACGCATTCCACACACATATGTACATATGTATGTGTGTGTGTGTTGCACGAGCTTTGTCAATAATTGTACCAGTTAAGCAAAGCACACAAAGCGTGTATGTAGTGAAGTGAGCGCCACCATCCCCAGCTCATTGCAGTTAAATGCAGCATTTCGGGGAACAATTTTTAGTTGTAGTGCCGCAGAATTTAATTGTATGACAAAGGGAGCGGTTTCAACGGTACAGCCTCTTACAGTCTTTCTTCCACTTCGCAGTAATTAGCGCGATCTTGAGTATTTAATAAATTATATTTGTTATGCGGAGAGATGTAGCTATGATACAACCTCACTTGTTAATAATGCTTGAATCGATAATTTCTTCTTCAACAAACCTTTTGTTAAAAAAAAAAGCCGTTTTTTTTTTTCCTTCCAAAGCTTTTTTTGCGAAATTTTTTTTCCATTTCCATTAATTTTTTATTCCTATTAGTATACAAATGATTAAAAACCATAACAATAATAATTCAATATTATTATTGTTCTTGGCATTGAGCTCGTTATACTCGTGGACCATCAAACCAATTAAAAAGTGTTTTGCAAGCTTTCCCGCATCAAGTATTTAAATCGAAATAATTATTTACACAAACTTTTCCCCCATGATTTTTATAGTATCATTTTTTAAGTATTCTTCTTTCTGAAATTTATATTTTTAAACAACCTGAAAGGCTCTTTCCACCTAAAGCTTGATTTCCTCCCACAACTTTTTTCGTTTATTTCAGCAAATTTTTATCTTCCTCAGGGTTTTTTGCTAGAATTCTTTCTGTATTTGCGAGCTTACGTTCCCATTTCTTATTCTACTTTTTACAAATTGTAGAAACCCTAAACTCGTGCTAGTCTCTACAAAAAATTTAGAACTATGTACTATTCAACAAGCTTTTGCGCCAACAAACTTTTAGCTTTAATCGATTTTTATAAGCTTTTTCTTAGCAAGCTTTCGACTCAAAGCGATTGTTTGTGTTGTCAACTCTTTAAAATGTTTTTATTTCCGTTTTTCAAAAGAGCTTTTTCCTTCCAAGCTTCTTCAACCCCAAGAGCTTTTTCATTCATTAGAATCAGCAAAATTTTGAAATTTTTAAACACTGTTTTTAAGCTAGTTTTAACTTAAAAATTTTGTCGAAAAGCTTTTACCCCAGAAGCGATATTACGCAGATACCTAAATACTTCTCTTCAGTCTCTCTTCAATGCGTTTATGATTTCAACCAATTAAAATACACTACAGTGATACAATGCGATTTGTTTTTAATTTTCTCTCTTTGCTTCTTTTTCAAACAACGAAACTAAATTTTGACATTGCTTTTTTATAGAATCCGCTAGAGAGCAGATTATTTAAAAAAATACAATAATAAAAATTAAAGTAACTATAGTTTTTAAAGGTATGTCAAAATTATTGCTTTAATTATTTATTTGAATGAACATGGAAAAACAGGCATTAAAAGTAAAACTGATTGATTTGTTGCATTGAAAATGTAAAAATAGTCGATGTATATTTGAAAGATTTTCAGTCATCCCTTGTCAAATTTGGTTTGTAAAAAACCGTTTGCGGCGTTCCGCCATCTTCAGTGCTCTTAAGGGAAATAACGAAACTAAACACTGAGTATGGCGGAACGCCGAAACCGGTTCGTTATAAAACCAAATTTTACGAGGGATGACGGAAAATCGTTTCAATATACATCAACTTTCCACCCTGTCGGAAAATCAACAAAACAAAATAAATCAGCAAAAATAGTAATTTTTTTCGACCCAAAAATATGTCCACTCCTGGCCAACATGGTCAAGCGGTAACCTATGACCACAAATCAGATTGGTTAAAGCGTATATTTTTTAAGTTCTTAATTTACAAATGTGTTATGACAAATTTTATCGGGTATATAAAAATAGCCATGAGCATAATAATTCACCAGGAAGCCTTTGGCCTTGAGATCCGACTGTCTTTATTTGAATACGTGATGAGAGAGCAGAGGAAGAGCACAAAATACTAACACAAATCAGGGCTCGAACTAATAAGTTTTCACAACACGGTTGACTTGTAGTATTCTCTTGTAGAATACTGGCTTCGGCAGACGAAAGTGCATTTTAGTTTAAATTGTTTAATGAAAAAATAAGACCAAGAATGGGCCTAAGTAACGTAGCATACCAAGGTGTACGTTATGGAATTACATCCCTGAAGTAGTTCGAACTTCCACCTCTAAAAATAGCTAAAAGAATAAAAAAGCGAGGCAAAGAGGAATGAGTGCTAAAAACGCAAGTTAAAGCTTCGAGAGATAAGTAGAAGCTTCAAGCGAGGTAACTCACACTATGCCATACCACCGAACATTAGGCTATCCAGTTCCCACACGCCGTGAAGTAAAGAAAGATTTTGCTATCAGATGAGGAGAGACGCAAACGTGGAGTGTGACCGTACAAATGACACTTTTGAAAAACAAAGTGAACATTTCCCTACTTGCTCTTAAGGGAAATAAGCGTGCTTCCTCTATTGACTATTAGTACGGGCTGTGAAACGGGGTTTTGTTCTGTTGGTGCTTAGGTGGGAAGTAAAAAAGAAAGGTTATCCCTGTTTTCTATAACTTTGTTACAAAAGATCGCGGCTTTTTTTTTTTCTTGACTTCTGTAAAAGAAAATGCTTAGCATCTAAGTGAACAAAAACTTTTACAAAGCACATAAAAACAAACCCTAAAGAAAAGTTTAAAACTATTTGACACTCATATTGTTTTTGCAATTTCATTGCTAGTCAAATATTATTTTGCAAAAATTGTTTAAGTTATACGACAACACACGACCTTGAGTTGGAAACTAAGTTATGAATTAGTTTCCTAACAACAACAACAAAATAATATAAAAATATCGTATTTGCAAAACTTTTTCTTTGGCATTGTCTTAAATGGAATTCACTTAAGTGAGGAACAGTAAGTAGTACTGTGAGTGTGCTCGATGACAAAAAAAAAAAAAAAACAAAAAAATGGCATGAGAAATTCTTAAGAATAAATAACTAGTTACGTCAAAGTGATCTGGTGACCTTGAAAAGTTTTCTCATCTAAGTAATGGCATGTTGACAAATATGAAATGACAAGAGTGGGAATAGAAAAGCTTTTAGCGTAAAAATATTTTGTAAATTTTAGAGGTTTTAAAAAAAAATGTGCTTGAGCTTTTAACACCCGGGGTAGTAAGGCCTTGTTACTACGATTTGTTTTTGTACCAAGGAATTTATATAGATAAAGATTTCCTGGTCCTAATTAAAAAATTTTAACTAAGAAGTAAATTGTGTAAAAGGTCTCACTCTGATCCACTCTCCACACTAATACCAAATAAATGAACAAAGCTGCGCGGAACGGCATCCGATAAGGTAAAGGCATTTTGACTCGTAGAGCTTACTTAGAGCAGGCAAGCACTACAACCACCCTACCATGGCGGCATGCAAACTTTACTTCAGTGATTAGTTCAAACTCGAAAATGTTTAAAAGTGTATAGTGTTTCCAGAAAAATAAATTTGAGAAAAAATTTATTTTGTTGTTGGTTTTAGATTGAACCAATTGTAGGCTTTTGCCTCCCCAACTCTAGTTTCGTCTCCAATTGTATGACAACGAAAACGCATATTTCTTAATAGCATTAATCTAAACCAAATAAATTCGGAGTTAGTACGAACTAGAGCTTTTTGTTGCCTGCAGTCTTGTAATCACCCACTTTTCCAAAAGCTTATAAAAAAACTATTATGCTATCTCTCAAATTGTATCAAATTACATTTAACTACCAACTTTCCTCAAAATCGGTTAAGTAGGTGACGAGCTGACTGGAAGCAAACATTAGGACACTGGATGTTTTGAAACGTTGCCAATCCGATTCAGGCCATCGTTTTCTAAGCATAAGATTATCTGGCTAAAGCTCACACCTTTTACTGGGATATCTTAGGCCAATGTCGTTTAAGAGAACGCGTTACTGATTTATGATCATGGGTGCAAGTGACACTACCACGAAAAAGATCCATTAATAGACCAAATAGTTCCATAAACGTTATGGCTACGTTGCAATGATGTAACAGGGTGGTAACCGCGACTTTCATTGAACACACAAACCTTAATTTTTAACTGGTTGCTTGCTTTATCTTGCATATTCTTTTGCTATTACCTATTTGGTTCCATTATGTTTTTATGTAGATTTTCGTCTTTTCTAGTTCATAACCTAAATTGGAATTATAATGTTATCGCATTAATAATAATAAAGACGGGAAACTATTGTCTTTTTGCGATACTACAGTCAAAATGGGTTTCTATGGCACTTTGGTACTAAAAAAAAATGATTATGCATATATTTGATTCGATGCAGAAATTATAGTAATTTGGCTTTAATTATTTAATTAATTTAATGACAGTGTAGTATTTATATAAAAAAATGTAGTTGAAGTTATATGCACCAAAACGCACAACTTCAAACTAATTAAGACTTGACGATAGCTTCGGCAACCAAACATTTTTAACTTTAAAGTTACATTTACTACATAGTAAAAAGTATCGAATGCGATCACTGAAAAGTTTTGAAAACTTCATGGTTGGCTTAATAGTAACGACGACTTTCTCAATATCTTTAATACTACTTAAAATCTAAATAATTTCAATGTAACCATTAGTGGTAGAAACTACCACGCAGCGATGCAAATTTCTCAAATAAAGTTTCTAATTCATCAAAGTTAGACATTTTGTAGAAGTTACGTAGTCGTTCCACGCTAAAGGTTCCAGTTCGTTACTATTACTTCGGTGCTAGCTGGGAGCTTTAACTTTGTTCATTTATCAGTCAGTTTTTCTCAAAGTTGAACAGTTTACTGTACTACGAGGAAAGTTGTTTCAGTACTTTTATATACGTGCAAACATGGCTAAGGAAAAAAAATTACTCCTCGAATTTTACCCAAATGGTCCAGCAAGGCGGGAGCATGAAAAAGTTATTTGTGGCTAACCATTAGATGATTCAAATGTTCTAATACATACAAACGTTCTTATATGAGTACCCAAATATAGAAGGTAGTTATATAACTGGCATATGCACAAACATACATACATATTTACACACATTTTGTATGCCTTTATGAGAGCACTTTACTTCTTTTATTTGCAGCTCTTTCTTCTTTTGTTCATTTTTTTTACTAGTGCCGCTTCCGTTAATATGCCCATTGGCGCTTTAGTGTCCAGTGACTTTGGTCATTAGTCTGACAGTAGAGTTTTCTTTGTTTGCTTTTCTGTATTTTTTTTTTTTGGTATGGGAGTATACTGCACTTGAAGTTACTCCGGGTTTGAAGTTAATGATTCAGTTAGAGTTGCCATTGTGTGTGTTTCTCTTGAAATTATACTAGCCATATTAGAACCGCGATACATTACACAGTGAGTTGGCATCTGTCAGTAAGCAAAAAAACAAAATTTTCTCTCCATACACAAAAATTCTTCAATAAGCAAATAATGAAGTATTGGTTAGGTCCCAATCCCTACATTAACTTTCTCGCTGAAAGCAGGGAGAAATTAGTTGTGTCACGTAATCGACTGGTTCATCTCGATACAATCAGTGTCCTTTTTCCCGAGCTCATCTCGAAATCACTACAATGTCTTCTATATCGTTCTACCTGAATAAAGCTGCTAACTATTCCATGCGAGCTTTTATATTTCCACTTCGTGCTTCACTCCAAACTATTTCAAAAAGAGAAATTTCAAAAACCTTAGAGCGTAAAATTTCATGGGAAATAATGTCGACTTCTTTTGATGGCCTTTTTTTCTGATTTCAACCCACTGTGTTCGTATGTGCTATGTCTTCCCACGTACATATGAGCTTTTGCATGATATAACAGTGATGTTGGCAGATGAAATAGTTTGTTTTAGACTCATCAACTAGCTTTAAGTAAATTTATTTTAATAGTAACTTTTACGTTCGGGTTGAATAAATACTATTTGTTCTTGCGCCGACATAGTGGTCATGGGAGTATTGTGCTAATAAAGCTTAAGCAAATAAAAAGCACTGGAGCTGAACACATAAAAAAAAATTTCCAACTGGCTGGAAACTTCAAAATGAGTTATGAAACAAATTGGTTGTTTAATGAAGTGAATACTTTAAGAACGCGGTTGGGTGGGGTATCTAAATGAGTATTTTAGATATGGTATAAACAATATTTTGAAAATATATGGATGCTATATCTTAAATTAGAACTTCGCCAATTCAGCATCCTTCAATTCCATATAGAACTTATTAGCTGATATGCATACAAATAAACCCGCTGTTTAAATCTGGGCTTAAATATTTATAAATAAGTAGGAGGGCCCGATCCGCTGCTTCTCAGAACTAATAATAGACTGAATCCGATTTTTATCATTTAATCCCATACTAAATAAGATATGGAACTTAATTACATCGCTTATTGCAGCACTCATTATCACCCTTCGTTTGATACCCATATTGTACTAAACACATTTTGAGTCACCTTGGTCCACATATTTGTCGATATCTCCGAAACTGGTCTAGCTATCAGAACAAATGCTATCTAAAATTTTAAGTTAAACGTCTGTTGGTGCAACAATGAAAGTTCCATTCAATACCATGCAGCAGTTTTTGAGTGATGCGCGACCAAACATACAGACAGACAGACAAAATTTCTAAAAACTAACTTAATAATGATCCCTTCTATCGATTTTTCTTAAATATCTGCCATATACAGACATAGACATGTTACAATTGTATTATATGTAGAGATAAACGGGCCACCCTAATGCGTATCATACTACCCTGCAAGAAATGCGATTAGTCTAGGATACGTCCGAGATGAGTCGCAAAGGTGGATGCGACTAATGCCAGTTCTGATCATTTTTCATGGGCTGGACTCTGTACATTTGCTTGGGCTTGTCCTATAGAGTAACCAATTGTACCGATTTATACCCGAACGGATACTTTTTACTCCTATAAGTATGCTACAAAAACTGAAATTTACTAACATCCCTATGAGTATACTAAACAAATAAAAATTTACTTATGTATTTTGAATTATAGCCAACTGCATACTAAAGAGCCTAATCACGGATTTTCAGAGATTAATAGCACAATTTTTTGCAGCGTAAATATACATATGTATGTGTGTATGCGGGACAAGCAGTGGTGTGAAAAACTGCCAAAACTAAGCACACATTCAGAATAGTTCACAGCCTAGTCGGTCTCTTGTATAAAATTAAGTCAACGAGCAAGGAGTTGCTGCAAGCGAGTAATACTCTTTGAATATTGTTTTCATCTAAGACAAGAACTGTTTGTAAACATACATACATTATACATACATATATATTTCCTTAAGTATATGCACATGTGTTAAGCTAAATTATAGCAAAGTGGTCGAATTTTTAAGAAGCTTTCCCTCACACCACCTACTCAAGAATTTGAAAAATACTAGAATCCGCTTGTCTGCTTCTTTAAATTCTTATGACCTTGTATGTTGTGTACGAATCTATATAGTATATATTAATGCATATATACCAATTCGTACCACATCACATACAAAGACCACTTTTGTTGCATGTCATTATTTTTAAGCAAATAAAATGAGAAAAATATTACATATTTTGGCACAGCCAGGAGCTGGCGCAAAGTTGAAAAGTGTCTGCGTCGATGGCAGCTAAAATTTATGACAACTTTGAAAATGTTTATTTGCACGCTAATAAGTGTAAATACATACATACGAGTAGATACCATGTAGGAAATAACTCGAGTTATTTATGGGAGTACAATCGGCACTGAAGTGGGGTTTCATAAATCTCTTGGTAGAAGGGACCAACAGTAATGTTTACAGAATTTCGGCGGCCATGGTGTAGTGTCTATGTGCTGAACTGCCATACGAAGATCTCAGGTTCACATCACGCTAAAAATAACTTCAAAGGAATTAAAAAATGTTATTTTAATTATTATTATGAGCGCAATTGCCAGCGTTTGAACTGCTGAAGTTCTGGTAACAATCGAGCTATTTATGAGCTATTTGTGAAGTAATTGGCTCTCGTAGCTAGTTCTTAATCAGAACATGCTTGCACTTTTTATTTATATTCCTGCAGGGTATTCAAAGTTTTTATTACTACGTCATGCTTGCGTGAGTGTATGTATATGTGTGCATTGGTCTGTCAACAAGTTTTAGTGCGCCGAGCGCACTTTTGTGGTCGACTTTACAAAAACCGAAAACAAGAAGTTTTTCCATCGTTGTAAAAGCAAAATTTGCAGGCCTTGAAAAATGAGGTTCCACGCAATGTAGCGTTAGTTGTATTTATTCAGGAAACTGAATAAAAAGCAAAAGATCACTTAATTTTTATGTACAGTGGTGGGCAAAATATTTGCTAAATGCGACTACACAATAATGCCATGAAAGGAAAACTCCAGCTCGAGAAAAACTCGTGCTCTTTGAAAGTCCGTGTTCAAAACGTCTTTAGATTCTGAAAATCACCATCACTGTAACTACATATATCTACAAAATATCTAAAGGAATGCATTGTGCGCCTAAAAGTATGCAATGTGCTAGTTACGTCCCGCCGCAACTGCGAAACAACCAACGACTTTGACCGTATGACTCCCTAGAAGCTGATAAAATATTAACTGTTGCTTGCTCTTAGGCGTATATTTTACTAGTTATGTTATATGTGCTGAAGTCTAAGATTCGAAGCCCACTGCCACCTAGTAAATAAGGTTGCAGAAAGTGTTTCCTAACAGAAGTCGCCACTGCAGTGAACTACACAGACTTTGAGTGAAGCGAGTACGAACATAAAACAGACAGAAAGAACCTCGGAAAACTGTTATTTTGACCTTTCTTATACCACCAAAGATCCAAAGACCCCAGCATTTTTTTTAAATATTTGGAGCCAAACCGAAGCACTTCAAACTTAGCCACCAGTGTTCCAATTTGCAAGTAAATAACAAAGGTGCTGTAACAACAGCAAAAAAAAAACGAAAAAAAAAAATTGGCACTACTCCAATATGTTTTCAACTAGCTTAACTAGAGTTTCGAAAAAAAAATGTCTTTCCTAACGAAATTGTGCAACCATAAAATGGTCCCACATACAAGGACTAGAATACAATTAAATATATTCAGTGTACAATCAAACAAGCCATGTGTGCTGATATTTACAAACACGACGTTTTCATCTTAGGAAAGTTGCAAACTCTAAAAATGAAAAGGAATCATATAATGCGAAATTAGTATATTTAAAAGTACGAATGTTTGTGGCATTTCTTGCTAAGCAGACACACTGACGCTGTTGCTCAAAAACCCTCAAATGAAAAACCGCAACCACGTGATGCGCAGCGGAGCTTTTTCTAGACAGAAGGAAAACAAACAAAAGCTAAGTAGAAATGTTCACTATTTCTTAATTTTAAATGCAGAAAACTAAAAAATAAAAGTTCTGTTTATTTACACATTATCTCAGCTACTTGGCTAGTGCCAAGAATTTTTTTCTCATTCTCGTGTGTTCAAATCAACGAAACCCAGACACTCGCTATTTAGTTACGATTTCTGCAGCCAAAAATTTCAAATGAAATGTGTGACTCGCAGGCAAAATAAACCTCCAACCATACGAAACAAAAGCAAAATATGAAGTAAGATCGTAAGATAAGCGTGAAGGTGAAAAAAATTGAGAACAGGAACAAAATATGAGCATTTGTAATGCGTTATAGCATCAAGATTTTAAAATTGTGCAACAAATTTAGTGCACTCGAAAATATAGTGCCTCACAAGGTGCCACAGTGGGACAAAAGAAAAGAAAAAAAGAAAAGAAGAAAATAAAATATAATTAAATTATATTAAATCAAAAAAAGTAAATTAATTAAAATGAAGTTCAATAAAATTAAGTAAAGAAAAAAAAAATTTTAATAATTAATTAAAAATTATTATTAAAAAAATAAAAACAATAATTTTCATAAAAATTCAAAAAGTGAAAAATTATTATTCTTGGCCTTGAGCTCATTTCATGAATACTTGAAACTATTCAGGCCGTAAATCAACAAAAATTGTTGGTATAAAAAAGCAGATAAAATAAAAAAAAATACACAGAAATAAATATTTTACAATAAAATAAAATAAAATTAAATTAAATAAAATACAATAAAATAAAAAAAAAAAATTTAATAAAATAAAATGAAATAAAATAAAATGGAATACAAAAATACACAGAAATAAATTAAAAAATAAAATAAAATAAAAAAATACACAGAAATAAATAAAATAACAAAATAAAGTAAAATAAAATAAAATAAAAAAAGAAATAAACAAAAAAAAATAAAAAACAAAATAAAATAAGTTTAAGTGATCCGTGCGTAGCTAAAGGCCTTTTTACAACATTAGTAAGACCGATATTAGAATATGGCTCAATTATTTGGAATCCGAGCTACCAGGTCCACGTTGATCGGATAGAATCGGTTCAAAAACAATTCTTACTTTTCGCTTTAAGAGATCTTTCATGGGATTCCTTGTATAATTTGCCTGCCTATACTAATCGCTTGGAACTTATTAACCTTCCTAGCCTTCTTAGTCGTAGAGAAATGCTCGGAACAATATTTATGATTAGTGTAGGACTAATTTTGGACTAAACGAGCGTCTCCGATTTTTGTGTGACAATTATAACACTCACCCTCGTACATTTGATATTTCTGACTCGCTTTTTAGCTTAAAAAAATCGATACTATCCTCGCTTAACCTATAGCAAGTTTATGAATTTACTCTTTACAATCGAACTGATTCTTTTTTCGCTTAAATACATTATTTTTACGTTTTAATTTCTTGTGTTACTTAGCTGATGAGTTTTCCTCTGTAGCTGAGCAGTTTTAGATCTCACTTAACAAACCCCTGCCTTTCAACGACTCGGCAATATATATTTATATATATATATAAAACAAAAAAAGCCGTGCGTTATGCAGATGCGCCCCTCATGTCGGTTGGGCGGGTTGGTGGGTTATCCGTTGGGAATTATTATTATTATTAAAAAAATTAAATAAAATAAGTTAAAGTAAAATAAAGCAAATTTTTTCTCGAATCCAATTTCAATTGCAGCACACAGTCAGCAAAAATGCTTTCCACACTTTTAATGCTTTTCCGTATGCATTTCGTTTCTGTCGCCAATGTTTAAGCCGCCAACAGACGTAGGGCCCCCTCCACAACCCGCACCCATCACACCATCAGCAGCAATACTTTTGTTCATATTTTTACGTATTGCTGCTGTTTGGTGTTGAATTGAACATGAAAAGAAATGTGCTTTTAAACACCGCCATCATGTTGTCATTGGGATGCTATGCGAATGCTAGACACACACTCACATACATATAAACAAATAGTAAATACTGCATATTTATGCAAGAAAAAGTGCATAACTCACCAGGCAAGCGCAGAGATCATTTTCAATGCAGAGCAAAGCACAAACAATTTATGCAAGCCATACATTCACACATATGCATATTGCCCATGCAGAGCTATGCGCCACTTAGGCTTGCACAAATCTACATATTTAGGTACAAAAATACAGGGTGAACCATATAAGCTTTTCAAGAAATATTAAGTCAGTACCTCCTGACCTAATTTTTCACTAAATAAAAGTAAAATTTTCCCATAGTCGCTAGATTTCTTAAAAGAAAACATCATCCGATCATTATTCAGTCGGCACTTAAAATACCTAAATTTACATATATTCTTAAAGGACATTTACAAAAAACTCTGTGCTCTTGGTGGCCTTAAAATGCGTCCCAAAGACATTTCTTGTCAAGAAGAAGTTTTTGAGAAAGTGGTCCATTTCACTTAAGTAGAAATTGTTGTTTGGGGGAGGACATTTTATTAAATATAAAAGAAGGGGTATTGGGCCACCAAATAACCTAGACAGAGATTCTGTGCTTCCATGTTATTTCCTCATCAAGAATTGGGGTACCTTCAAAATAACAATGCCACCTAAGAAAGCCTTCATTAGGCAGTGGCACATTTTCGACCTTAGATTAAGGTATTTCAACCAGTGCAGAAACTCAATTTTTGTTGTTCTTTTAACAGTACATCAGTCTGCTTAATCGACACGTCTAACCAGAGAAACTTTTACAGGATCTTCCTCTCCTACTGAGGATGTTTTTTCAAAGTTGTCAGCTATTTGAAGTTTAAAAAAAAGAGTGAGGTATATAAATATGGATATCGCACGAAAAGTATTTTACTCGTATTTAAAAAAAAAAAATTCTTACCAACTAGGGTTGCTACTTAATTCATTGCATATCCGTTATTATCTCTAAAACAACTTATATCACTTGGAAGAACTTTTGAATGTTGGTAACGTAATACTTGGGCATATTTCGATATATTTATCGATAAATGAGTTATCGGTCCAAATGTGGTTCCCATAAAAAATTAAAATTTGCGTGCAATCTGGGTGTCGACCGAAAGGTATTTTTCGTTTTTTTTCGATCTTATAAAAGTCCGGAACTAGATATTGTCCCAGGATCAAAATCATGACCACAATTTATTATATTTAAATAATATAATATAATTTAAAAATAAGAACTAATTTTTTTTTTTAGCTAACAATAAAAGTTATCTTTGGCGAGATATTTTCCAAGGACATAATAAAAGTCCTCTTCAATAACTAAAAAACCGCTTATCTGAATTAAATAAATTTGGTATCAAGATCTGTAGGCAAAGGGATATTGAGAAGCTTTCGTAGATCACAGAGAGAGCCATGACTATTGGACTTAAAATACTCGTCTTCGATATACTAGGGCGGCCGCCGTGGTGTGAAGGTAGTGTTGCCGGCCTACCACACCGAAGGTCCATGGTTCGAGCCCTGGTACAGGTAACATCAAAAGTGATTTGAAAAAAGTTTTTCAAAACGGGGTCGCCCCTCGGCAGTGGTTTGGCAAACTCTCCGAGTGTATTTCTGCCATGATAGGCTTCTCAGCAAAAATTCGTCTCCTTTGTAGATGCCGTTCGGAGTCGGCAAAAAACTGTAGGTCCCACCAATTTGTAGGGAAAATTCAAATCGGCACACCACAAATTGGAAGAGAAGCTTGGCGCAAAAATCTCTTAGGAGGTTTATGATGATATACCTGTTGTATATCGCGCCATAGAGAGAGAGAGATATACTAGGTAATAGTATATACTCAAGGGTTAAACTTCAAAATGATATTCGCATTTCTAAGTTCGAAAATTGAATTAGAAGGTTCTAACATAACCCCCAAATACACTTAAAAGTGCTTGCTGAGGTCACAACATGGATTGCATCACAATATCTTATGCGATTAAACATATAAAGGCCCGATTAAACATGCTCTTATCCCTTACACTTTTGACACACCCTATAAACGAAATGTGTTGAGCCCAGACAAGAAGTGTTACTTCATAGTCAGTTTGTAGGCGCATGCATATTTACCACTTGGAAGCGAGAGCCCATTTTCGCAAGACATCAGTTAAGTGCGGCTGAAATTTATGCGCGGAATGCAACACTAGTTCAACAACAACAACAAAGGAAATTGTTGAGTGCAGAAAAAAAGTAGCAACAAAAACGAAACCAAACCATGAAAAGGCACTAACTTGAAGTCGCAACGTTCGCAATTGATGCTTGGAGGATCTGCACAAGAGTTGCAACATAAAAGTTGTTTTTAAATATGTTTATGAATGTATATGTGTATGTGTGTAGTATGAACATTTAAGTGTATGTAAGTCACATTTTTGCTGCGCCTAGCAGCATTGTTTGTGCGCCACATAGGGCTGATAAGGAGGATACTGTTGCTGTTGTTACTAGCCTGCAAGCAGCTGTGTTGTTGCCGACGGTTGGTTGCCGCTTGCTGGTGGCTTGCGGCTTACGGCAGCCAGCCTGCGGACAGACGATGCGGTTGTGCCGTTTATATGTTGAACATATCTCCTATTTTTCAGGCACTTTTCGCTTTCTTGCTGATTTGTGTTTTTGGTGGCTCATTTTTTATGCATTTAAAGTTATTTTTATACCCAGTTGCAGTGATATATAGAATTGTGGTAGACATAGACTTCTATGTAACAAAATTTGTAGGTTCTAAAAGAAAAGATGTTGAGTCTTGTTCGTCTATTTGGTGGCCTTCGGGCAATCTGTCGAGCTTAAGCTAGATGACTTTCCTCTTGGTGCTTTTAGACGCTCTAGGCTTCATCCCGGCTTTCAGCTCTATCTTTTACAGAGGGCAGTCATATAGTTCTATCTTCAGTACGTGCAGTGTGTTAGAAATTATACCACCAGCGATTTCTTGTACTGCAGAGCACTGTGGATAATTTAATCTATAAAAAAACATAAAAACAAGCCTGTAATTTTTACCAGTGTAGCCATTCTAATGTAAGATTGTAATACTTAGGCAGAACGCAGATTATCTTCAATAAAGTAACTGTAATGGGCCTTATTGAGTTGGAAGCCAATGCGTTATAAATAGCTTTGAACATTTCAGCATACCCATTGAAAATTTCTATTAGGCTAAAGTCATGACTTTAGATTGGGCCCTAAATGGTGTAGGTAGTCCGAGAAATGAATCAACTGTTCGTTGAAGGATGAGTCTAAGCTCTATCGAAGCGTTTCTTAGGCAAAAAGTCATAAGCCCTATATATGTATATCGGAGTTGGAACTATAGCAGTAGAAATTTTACTGCACTACTTCTCTTTTTGCTATACAAAATTTTTCCAACAAATGAAAGTTTGCAAAGAGCGATATAAGAAGAAAATGAAAATGAATATGGGTAAACACATACCTACATACATTTCACTTCCATGCAATTTCTTTTCTCATGTGTGCCGCTTTGTATGGAGTGTTCCAAAGCATGGAAGCACTGCCATGGTATGGCGGGATTAGGGATGATGCGAAGTTGCAATTATCAATATTCCCGACTGCTCGGAGCCAGTCCTATTTAGGACCCAACCAAAAAAGCTGTACCTTGACCGTTTACTTCTTGTGCAATTTCAAACATTTGATATTGAGAAAACCAACATAGCGACAGTTATTTCGAATATTTCCAATCACTTAAAAAAAAAATTTAAGCAAATTTTGTTTTTACATTCCACGGACAGGAAAAAAAAATTGTCAGTCATCAAATTTAGTAATTTTGTGTTCAACTAATTGAACTCTTTCTAGTCGAGTTAAAAAAATAAAAATTTCAAAATTTAGATAAAATTAAGAAATTCATATTTTTAATAAAACAAAAAACACCATTGCAAATTCCAGGATATCTTTATACCTGAGGTATAACACAGAAAAATTTGAGTCCAAAATTTAATGCCGAATTTAAATTTGTTCGTTTTTAAAAATCAAAAATTTTTTTAAATTAGAAGTTTACAATTTTTTTTTTTCAAAATATTTTTTTTTTATACCTTTAGGTATCCCCTTTAAAAGTGCCAAAGTGCATTTTTTAAACTACAATAGTTTCCGAGATAATGAAAAAAAATAAATATTACAAAACAAAAAAAGAAGCAAACAAACTATTATTATTATTTGAAAAACAAAGTTTTACAATATTTTTTCTTTGAAAGAACTTCCGATGACGTTTTTGACAAATTTCATTCAAATCGGAAGGGGTCCCTTGAGCTATGTGACGATTTGACAAGGAAAGATCCATAAGAAAACTGTTCACTTCGCTTCCAAAATAACGCTCGGTTTTTTTTTCTTTTTCTTAAATTTTTTGTGCTTCAAAATTGATTTCGGTGTCATTCTTCCAAACTTATTTCAGTCTCGTTCTTTGAAATTAATTTCATTCATCAAATTTTATTTCGGTTTCATGCTTCAAAGCTTTTTTCGGTTTCGTTTTTCAAAATTTATTTCGGTTTCGTTTTTCAAAATTTATTTCGGTTGGAAAGATTTCGGTTTAATTTTTGTCGGGTCGGATTAAAGGTTGGTAAGAGGCACCACATCTCATACAGTTTTTTAATTTTTTATCAATTACTGAAACAAAGTGATGTCACTAAAACCAAATCCTTTCGCTGAAGAACACCAACATAAATATTCGTCACATCACTATTTTGCCTTCCTATGTTTTGCATCCATTACTCCTACGTTCATTTCATTTAAATTTACTTACCAAGCACACATTCTGCTTGCACTCATGTCTATATGCTTGTTGCCTAGTGTAAGATTTTATGGAATTTATAAATTTATAAAACATTTTTTTAATAATAAAATTTTAATTGAAGCGCAAGAATTTAATTACTTTAGCGCATAACGTACAATTCTATAAACTTTGTGCTACATTCCTTAGTAAGTTTGCGACTCTTTGTTTAATAAGCGCACTTATGTGGGAATGCAAAACAAGTTAAAACGAAGAAAAGGAAACAATATTATAAAATAAAAGCAATGCTAAAATATTTTACATAAATGCTATCCTTAGAAAATCGTCGGAGTTTTATCTTAATGAGTATAAAACGCATTAATTAGAATTTAGTTTCAATTAAGAGTGTATAACATTTTAATTAGAAGATATTAATAACCGATTTTTTTTTGGTAAGCACTTAGTGACTTGTGAATAAAATAACAAAATTATTGTTTTTTTCCTTTGCAAATCAAATGTGAATTTGTCACCTGCGAGATAACATCCAAAATTCTGAGTGCTGATCATTTTTGCTTGCTTATTTTTGAGTTGCTTTCAATTCAAACATTTTTTTAGTTGAAAATTTTTTAGCTAGCATCGAATTGACGAATAAAAAACTTGCAATAACAGGTGCAATATTTCGTTTTTGTTTTCCTGAAATGTGGACAAAAGCAACACCATTTGTGTAAATAAACCTAATTGAAACATTTCGTTTCAAATTCAGCTGGTGCGGCATTTTTGTGATGAAAGGACAGCGAAAACATACCAGGAATTAAGATTTCAGGCGAAGTTAATGAAAGTACTGGCTTTACTGCCCTACAAGAAATGCGTTGCACAGAACAATGCATCATGTACTGATTGATGGCAGCAAGACGTTGTACTGCATGATCATTTTCTGTGGTGGGTGCGCGGAACTTCAGACGCTGGCTGATAGTAGGGTTGTGAATATATAATAATCTTTTTTTTGAATTCTCGTTTTTTTGTCAACATCGATTTTTAATAAAATGATTATAAGAACTACACATTTTAAATCGATTTTTGGTATCTACATCTGTGAGATGCCTTTATCCGTTTTATGAACAAAAATCGATTTCTTCTAAATCGATTTAACTGAAATAAAACATGATCAATTATAGGTATATCGATTTTTTCGACTTCAAATCGCATCTCTTTTCTTTAAAAATCGATTTTTCAGAAATAAATCAAAAAAGAAAATACTATTTAATCGATTTTTCCGACTCGAAGTCACATCCCTAGCTAATAGTAAAGATACCTTTAAATTGCACTACTCTAATCTATTATTTTTTCAATCATCGATTTTTTTGCAAATATCGAAAACTATTATAAAAATTACACATTTAGATCGATTTTTTTAAATAGGTGATGCCATCCGTGAGACGCTTCCCTCCGTTTTATGAACAAAAATATCGGTATCGATTTTTCCGACCTGAGGTCACATCGCTTTTCTTTAAAAATCGATTTTTCGCAAATCAATTAAAAAAAATACTAGTGTTAGTTAATCGATTTGTCCTACTTGAGGTCACATCCCTATCTAATAGTAACGATACCCTAAAATTATACTACTTTAATCGTTTATTATTTTTAATTATCGAATTTTTTTTAGGCATCGATTATTAATAAATCTGTTATAATATTTTAAATCGATACTTGTAAATAGTACCTGTAGTATCTGTAAGACGTTTTCATCCGATCTCTGATCAATTTTCTTTAAAAATCTATTTTTCGAAAATAAATTTATCTGCGAACAAAAAAAAAGAAAAAATTATAATTGAGCTATAACTTTGCCCGACTATAGATTGCTTTTTGTGCTTTGATTGCTCTAACAAATTGCAGTAAATTTCGTAGACTACCTTCAACATTTATGAAACGATTATACTTGGAAAAAATGTACAAACGACGTTTGCCAAAGGCTTAGAATGGTAAACATTTTGTAAATGTCGAACTTACAACGCTTGCAAAAGCCTTATTTTAAAATTGTTTGAGAAAGCTTGCAGCACCCTGCTGTACGAGCTGCATTTAAGCTTGACTTTGCAAAATGCTTCACAAATTGTTTGCTGGGTTTGAAAACGTTTTATTTTCACTGCAATAAAATATGATAGTTTTGGCCTGCCCTTCACTGCTGTAAAGATGCTTTATTGACATAAACTCCCTTATGCTGACTATTACCGTGGCTTTCTTTGAAAGCTTTAAACTGGACTTCCAGAGGAAGCAGCCTTGTCTAGATTTAGTAGAATTTTCATATTTTCCACCCGGGCCCAGCATTTTTGTAACCTGTCAAAGCAATTTGTACCTTTTTCGGACCGAGCTGAGTACTCTCCGTGATAATATCATATGAATAATAACTGCTAAGTCAGTCAACTGTTTAGTAAAATTGCTGAAAAGTGTGCGTCTGTAAGTAGAGGCGCTATATCTATGGAAATATTTACAATGGAAACCCTCTTGTTTGCCTTACTGGCGCATACTTCACGTCCATCTCCAACTGAACTTTTACTCTTCATTTTTTTGTTTGCTCATTTGCCAGTTGAGTTGAATTGTTTGAAAAACTGCCAAAAAATGTAACTTTCCTATGCTCAGTCCGTTGATAGTCCAGCATATAGTAAGCC
Organism: Merzomyia westermanni; assembly: GCA_949987695.1. Lineage (NCBI taxonomy): Eukaryota > Metazoa > Arthropoda > Insecta > Diptera > Tephritidae > Merzomyia > Merzomyia westermanni. The sequence continues at coordinate 131,909,722 of OX465291.1, forward strand.
AACCAGACAAATATCCAACATCCCAAGTGTGCCGGTTTCAGTTTCGAGTTCTACTGTTGGTTTTTTTTTACATATATTGACTTTAACGAAATTTCGTTACATTGTTGTTGTTTTGTTATGCTGTATTTTGGCATCCAAATGAAATTGCAAAATAAATTATTGTTTCTGATTTTATGCATTTCTCAAACTTTTTGTATAATCAAAGAGCTAAAAAGTGCTTTATCTCTATGAGGGGCGTTGTGTGTGCGCCACGAGCTTAAACGGCAGTTGCAACTTCTATGCTATCTATCTCTGTATGGGGCAGCCATGCAGTAAACGAGAGTTTCGTCTGGAGTTGGGCGCACAAATACCCAATAAACACAAAAACGATATCATTGTCCGGAAATCGTTGGTAGGTTTTCTCTAGGGAAATTTCTTGGACGTGTCGAATTCGAGTCAGATTTGGGAAATAAATTTTTATCGTGATTAATATCATGGAATTAAATTATGGCTTAACGAAAACTTAAGGTTTAATAGGTAAACTAAGCTTTTTGCAAGTTGCTATCGTATCGTATTCGAGGCGCAATCACCAAAAACCAAACTGTAATCGCCAAAGAAATCGAATTTGTCTCTTATTCGCGCCGAATCCGTTGTGCTTACTGTGTACTTATAGATATATTTTTCCATTTTTTGTTTTTCATCAAGCTTAAACTCATATGGGGCGAGGCAAAAAATAAAGTTGGCGGAGCTGCAATTTTTGGAAAATTAAATGAAACTTATAATGAGAAAAATTTGAGGTTTTTGCTGAGTTGGAGATTTTCATAATTTGCTTTTTATTGCATTTGACGTAAAGTTTTTTGCAGGAGGCATCTCTGAATACAATTGTTGAAATACAGATTCGAATGAATATTTGTAAAAACAAAAAATGAGTTTAAAATCAGTAACTGGATGCCAAAAAGTGTACGGAAAAAAATATTCTTTCTTGAGTTAGTATGAATGGGGGCTCTTCTAGAGGCTGTGTTGGGGATATTTAATAAACAATACCAAATAGCAAACAATAAAGCGACAAGTGAGCGAAAAATTAGACTCTTTTAAAATACTTTTCTAAACGTCCTAGAGTTCTTCTTGTCCCATTATTTTATATAAAGAACCACTGAATGAGTTCAGAAACGCCCTATCTCAACGAAAATTGTATACACTTTCGGGTGAGATCTTTTCCTTTTGAAAATTCTCTGATAGGCCATTCTTCTCAGATAGTGGTGATCTTCCACTCAGCCGTCGAAATAATATAAAATATCAAAAAATAAGTACCGGAAAGCAACATCTGAAATATATTAATTAAAATTCTAGATAGGTCAATTCATCCCAATCGGCAACCCTGGTGTGTAAAATAAATTGTTTTCATTTTCAAAGTTATTGTTTTCTCCTTCACTAAATTAATATATACCGTATGAAGTCGCTTAACTAAGCACACATATCCTCATTTTGTGTTACAAAAGAGTTCAGCTGTCTTATCAAAGCCTGCCAAACTGTCCCTCAGAGTAACAATCCGAATCCAGTGCCTTTAAAACTGCATATCTCTTAAACTGTGAAATCAAGCTTGTCCACCAACTAAGCACACGTAGTTGCTGGCATAATTTGTGTTTTTGATTGAGTATTTGGTTAATACTTTATTGTAGCTTGAAAAGAGAATTAAAGCGTCTTTAAGCTTGTTGGTAATACGACATTTTCGCTCATGTAAAATGTGCTAGCTTAAATGTCAGAGTAGTTGATTTCGTCAACGAAGGCAAAGCAATCCGCTGGAGCTTTCGTAAGTGCAGGGCGACTGATGTGAAGGTCTTCAAGCTATCTGCAACCATTCGAAGAGCATTCAGTAAGATCGGTAAATAAATTCGGCAACTGATTGAAAGGTTTGCTTTGTACGAAGTAGCTTTTAAATCGTTTAATGTTCTCAATTAGCGGATGATTCTGGACCTACAACCATTTCTAAAACGCCGTAAGTGCCTAAAGTTCTGCCGAAATATGCCTCTGTTACCACAGCGTTGACTAAAGTAACAGCTAATGCAAGATAAAAATCACTTCCAACCAATAACTATTCTGTGTCTATTCCACAAACGGTTGAGAATAATTGCGAACTAACAAGTTCCATGGAACAGGTAGTTGCCTCTCCAAATCAATCGATATTTGTGCCACTTTTTTCAGTCGGTACTTCAGACGAAAAGGGAACGCATTACATAACATCTCGACTTAAGCCAAGTCTGATAAACCTTAGGAGGTTTACGTTGAGGAAAGAAGGACACATATCATCTTTTATGATTGACGTACCTTCAGATTACTTCGAAAATATCTTGGATGGAGTGCTAGTTCAAGAGTTTGTTGGGGAACGCACTCGGAATTTTTCTCGAATTCCAAATAATTCCCAACCCGATTCAAAACACTAATTAGTGATCTTGGCATTTCTTGTGGAGATAGGATACAATTCGCAGCCGGAGAGTCTTTGGCTGCTGTGTTTGGTGATAAAATATTCAAACGGAATTCATCGTAAGTCACATTTTTAAAGCTTTCAATTTCGCCTCAGAACTCTTAAAATTTGACACAGAAATTACTCCCACAGCTTTTATTGTTAGGTGAAAGCTTGTTGAAACGTTGTTGTCCCTTTTTGATACCCTCTACCTTTAGTTTTTTTTTTCATTTCCATTGCTCTGCTGCCTTTACTTGACTCATTTCATGTCCCCTTAACGAAAAGTTATTGTTTGAAACAAAAATGAATTGCATTCCTCTTTTCGAATTTGCATATAAATTATTTTATAATGGAACTTGTGATAACACCCAAAGACTATTCACACCAATAAATATAAGCATGCGAAATAAACAAATAATTTAAAAAAGTGAAAGGATGTGCTGCCTTAAAGCAAAATTAAATTTAAAAAGGATAATTTAACATGACTTTCGTTATTTAATAAAAAGTTCCGTTGTAACGATGAATAAGGCGATTCACAAGCATACAAGTTGTTGCGCCTAAAAGCACGCTACAAATTGGAGCTGGTCGATGTTTTCAAAGGTTTGAAGGATTACATATAAATAAATTACACTTATATTAAATTGAAAAGAAACTGCAAATTATGAAAGACAAACAATGAAAACTTTTTTCATTACTGAAAAGGAATTGAGAAATAAAATAGATTGGGTCGTAAAATGGGTATTTCCAAGAAGGACACTGAAATACTTGTACAAAAAAAAAAAACACAAAAAAAATTGACTAACAGTCCAGAGCAACAGAAAATATTTGTTGTTCTCAAATGTGAGTAGAATAAGTAAGAGAAAGTGTTGGTAAATTAACGACCCCAGCAAAAAATAAAAAAATGTTGAGCCCGTATTCGCAAACCACTTTTGAGTTATTGCTTAAAGGCAACAAACGCTATGTGTAACTAACATCTATCATGCTTTTCATCATCAACTGTGAGTAGACATGGATAAGCTCACAGTCGTACGCATACAGCTTTTCTTGTCACCAGCGTTGTCTCGCACAAATACGCATACTAGATCCAATATAACACATTGTCGGCATTATTTGCGCATCTTTTCATGACTCCAAAAGTAAACAAGCAGCGCGCGCTATTTCATTGACAAGCAAAACAAAGTCAGACTTTTGCAAGAAATCATTTCGAATACATGAAGAATATAGCAAAGCAAGCGGAAGAGTAAATGGACTGCTGAAGTTACTAACATCAGCGCATACATGTCCTGTAGGGAATGCAATCCTAAAAGTGGATGCAATTTTTTTGTTTTACTGTTTTGCCTACCTCAAATAACTTGCAATTCAATAGCTTGACGGGAAACAAACGACTCCCATTTTTAACTAGCTAGAAACTAACTATTTGTAAACTGAGTACAAACTAGTTATTTATAATATAAGTTGTAAAGGGTGTTTTTTTAGGGGTATAGAACTTCGAATTGAAATAAAACACAAGAAAATCGTTTTAAGGTCCATCAATTTGGCTTTATTGGAAGGATAATTTTATGCCATTAATGTTTAAATATGATTTCGGGCATGTGGCCGCCGCGGCTGGCTCGAATAAAGCCAATTCTACAGTTCCAATTTTCAACCACTTTTTCGAGCATATGGGGCCGTATGTCGGCAATAACGCCACGAATGTCGGCTTCCAATTCCCCTAACGTTTCTGGTTTGTTGGTGTAGACGAGCGACTTCACATATCCCCAAAGAAAATAATCCAATGGTGTCAAATCACACGACCTTGGTGGCCAATTGACAGGTCCATTCCGCGAAATTATGCGCTCATCGAATGTTTCCTTCAATAAATCGATTGTGACGTGCGCTGTGTGGCATGTAGCGCCGTCTTGTTGGAACCACAACTCATCCACATTCATGCAATCCAATTCGGGAACAAAATAGTCGGTTATCATGGCTCTATACCGGTCTCCATTAACGGTAGCTGCCTCTCCAGCATTATTGCGGAAGAAGTATGGCCCAATGACTCCACCAGCCCATAGAGCACACCAAACAGTCAGTTTTTGTGGATGTAATGGCGTTTCAAGGGTCTCATGTGGATTCTCTTCACTCCAAATGCGGCAATTTTGCTTGTTGACGTAGCCATTCAACCAAAAATGAGCCTCATCACTGAACAAAATTTTGCGATGAAAATCAGCATCGAAATCAATCTCATTTTCGGCCCATACACCAAAATCACGACGCATTGCATGGTCTCGCGGCTTTAATTCTTGCACAAGCTGGATCTTGTAAGGTCGCAAGCCAAGATCTTTGCGCAAAATCTTCCATAAAGTTGATAGACAAAGCTCCAATTGCTGTGCACGGTGGCGAATCGATTCATTCGGGTCCTCTTCAACACTTTGCTCTACAGCGGCAATTGTTTCTTCGGTGCGCACTGTTCGACGTCTCTGCGGATGCGTATTATCACATAGAGTAATCGTAGTGCGAAAACGATCCATGGTTAACCGAATTAATTGCTCTGATGGACGATTATGTCGACCATAAAATGGACGGAGCTCACGGTAAACTTCGCGAACTGAACCATTATTTTCGAAATAAATTTGCACGATTTGCAAGCGTTGTTCTTTTGTCAACCTGTTCATGATGAAATGGCAAACCAAACTGAACATAAATGACATTAGAGTTGCCAGATTTGACCACAAAATGCCAGTTTTATCTCTATTCAAAAAACAAACCTGTAAAAAAAACACCCTGTAGTTAGTTGAAAATTGTTATATTGGTTCTTTTAATTGGTTGCGTGATACTGTTTGAGAAGCTTGCAGCTGATTGACTATTTCACCAGGTAATGTGGGTTTCCCACCTTTGTCTGTCTTTTATTAATATATTCTTTAAAATACTCGTATAACGGGGTTCTCAGTATTTTGGAATTTATGAAATCAAAGTTTGTATAAAAAAGAAAAAAAAATATATCCATACTAGCCTAAGTAGCTTACGGTCTAGGCAGAAAATTAAGCCCTTAGCAGATTAGGTGCCTAAAATTCATAACTCGAAAGTTCAAGGGGTCAAACAAATCGTTCCTGTGCCAGTCGAGTTCATACCAGAAGCGAATAAAAAGATCATAAGCAGAAAAAGAGAAATAGGGAGTGTAAATGAGAAATTAAGAGGAGGTGGTAGAGTAAGATGAAGAAGGCAAATGTAAAAAGCAAATATAAAAAGGAATTATAAAAAGAAAAACGTGATGGAGGGTTGAATGAAGAGGTCGGGAGAAATGCGGAGGAAAGAGAACTATACGGTTATAGGCAAGTAAATTTTCGGTCAGGACAACGTCTGCCCTTTCAGCAAGTATGTGATTCCATGAAGATTGTTGAACTGAGAAGGCCACTAATTTGAGTAAAACTCCACAAAAATCCCAACAGGGTTACAAAACGCAAAGAATTCCGCTTCAGCTGCGTTTCTGCCTGTTATGTTAAAGTTAAACTTGGATTCAAAATTTTATTTCTGGCTAGCTCATGTTAAGTCTTGAAAATGAATTGCTATGCAGCACAAAGCTAGATAAATTTCATTGCATTTCGTCATTGCTGTTGCTGTTGTAACTGTTGCCTTGTTATGGTTTTTTGTTGTGCTTACGCTTGTTGCAATTGCTGCTGTTGTTGCAAAATGCTTTGCTTACATTATTTTTGTTCTTCTTCTTTATGGACATATTTCTTTCGCGAGCTCACAAGTTATTGGAAGCAATTTATTATCACGCTTAGCTGCAATTGGCAGAGAAATAGAATGCTTAGCATTCGTTAAATCCTCGTAGAATCGGTTATTGAAAAAAATTGGATCATGAAAGAAATATTAGAGCGAATTTGAGCAAGAATCGTCTCTCTACTAGAAACTCGCTTGTGACAAGCCACACAGCTTGCGTTAAGCGTGTTAGGTTTGAAGAATAATGAAGTAGATAGATCGTTTCAAGTTTTGAAAATTTTAAGGTTGGTTTACTATTAACGACGATGATCTCAATACCGCTTATGCTACTTAAAATCTAAATAATTTCAAAGTTACCATTAGTGGTCGAAACTAACTCACATCGACTGCGAATTTTTCAAATAAAACTACTTATTCATCAAAGTCATACATTTTGAGGCCCCTTCTCCATCTTCGTTATTATTACTTTGATGCTAGTTGGGTTAATGCAATAAACAAAATATTGGAAGCCAGACTTTCGGACTTTGGTTCTAAATACACGTCTGTGCCCGCCAATCATGGCTGTTTTAAACCATTAAATAATAATAATGATAAAGCTAACTTATCCGGCTATCGCCTGCAACTAAATTGGTCTTGAGTGGCTACCCCGAGCACACTTTATACATCCTCAACAACAATACTTTGTGCGCAGACATACGAAAGTAGTGGTGAGCTTTTACTATTAACAGAACAATAACCAGTATTTTTCATTATAAAAGCTTTCCGTTTGTTTATCCAAAATTTCGCGACTAAACCCGAAAGAAAGGACTAAACTAATAATTGCTATCAAAATTAAACTGTCAACTTACCTGAGTAAAAAATACGAAATTATAAAGGGTGTTTTTTTTAGGGGTATAGAACTTCAAATTGAAATAAAACACAAGAAACTCGTTTTAAGGTCCATCGATTTGGCTTTATTGGAAGGATAATTTTATGCCATTAATGTTTAAATATGATTTCGGCCATGTGGCCGCCGCGGCTGGCTCGAATAAAGCCAATTCTACAGGTCCAATTTTCAATCACTTTTTCGAGCATATGGGGCCGTATGTCGGCAATAACGCCACGAATGTTGGCTTCCAATTCCCCTAACGTTTCTGGTTTGTTGGTGTAGACGAGCGACTTCACATATCTCCAAAGAAAATATCCAATGGTGTCAAATCACACGACCTTGGTGGCCAATTGACAAGTCCATTCCGCGAAATTATGCGCTCATCGAATGTTTCCTTCAATAAATCGATTGTGACGTGCGCTGTGTGGCATGTAGCGCCGTCTTGTTGGAACCACAACTCATCCACATTCATGCCATCCAATTCGGGAACAAAATAGTCGGTTATCATGGCTCTATACCGGTCTCCATTAACGGTAGCTGCCTCTCCAGCATTATTGCGGAAGAAGTATGGCCCAATGACTCCACCAGCCCATAGAGCACACCAAACAGTCAGTTTTTGTGGATGTAATGGCGTTTCAAGGGTCTCATGTGGATTCTCTTCACTCCAAATGCGGCAATTTTGCTTGTTGACGTAGCCATTGAACCAAAAATGAGCCTCATCACTGAACAAAATTTTGCGATGAAAATCAGCATCGAAATCAATCTCATTTTCGGCCCATACACCAAAATCACGACGCATTGCATGGTCTCGCGGCTTTAATTCTTGCACAAGCTGGATCTTGTAAGGTCGCAAGCCAAGATCTTTGCGCAAAATCTTCCATAAAGTTGATGGACAAAGCTCCAATTGCTGTGCACGGTGGCGAATCGATTCATTCGGGTCCTCTTCAACACTTTGCTCTACAGCGGCAATTGTTTCTTCGGTGCGCACTGTTCGACGTCTCTGCGGATGCGTATTATCACATAGAGTAAACGTAGTGCGAAAACGATCCATGGTTAACCGAATTAATTGCTCTGATGGACGATTATGTCGACCATAAAATGGACGGAGCTCACGGTAAACTTCGCGAACTGAACCATTATTTTCGAAATAAATTTGCACGATTTGCAAGCGTTGTTCTTTTGTCAACCTGTTCATGATGAAATGGCAAACCAAACTGAACATAAATGACATTAGAGTTGCCAGATTTGACCACAAAATGCCAGTTTTATCTCTATTCGAAAAACAAACCTGTAAAAAAAACACCCTGTATCAGGGAATTCTTAAGCATTTTGCACGACTTAAAATTTTACGAATTCCATTTCACTTTTATGTTAAATTTTTCACTACGCAACCCTGCAAAAAATGTTTTTAGTCTGGAATGAATCTTAGATGAGTTACAAATATTTTTAGCAGGGAAGCCACACCCTGTGGAGTATTCCCAATATTACACCCACTTGCACTCTCAATACATATATACATTCATCTAACATAACCCGTACACTGTTGTTGTAACACAGTTGGTTGTTTGGTGGCAACATTTGTCTGCTTCGTGGCCTTTCATCGTTTGTTGTTTCTTAGTTTTTTCGAACTTTATACAAACATTTGTATGCTTTCTTTTTTTCCTTTCTTTCATTTTTATCAACATTTTATTTAAGGACAAGTCAGTTTGTTCCATTTAAGGCATACTTGTTATGTAGGCTGTGTGTGTGTGTGTACAAAAATTGTAGCGCACAAGAAGGGCAAACGCAATAGACGCAGACTTTGCGGTGGGACAATTTCGGTATGCGTGTGGACGTGTGTGTGAATTGTTGTACCTACCCTGTAGGGAGCTCAGTGAGTAATGAAGCTAATGTCTGGTTAAGAACTAGATCTAAAGTGTCATATAAGAACTAGTTCGCTAGTAACTAGATATTTACTAATTTAAAACAGGCTGTTGAGTAACTATCACTACGCATCTTCATTGCATTTGATTTGCAAAATTGATTCTACTTAGAATGTTTTTAACAAAAAAAATTTACCTCCAAAACATAAAGATTTATTAAGCTTTTTAAGATGACAGGTCCATATACATTTTCAATTATAAGAGCTTTATAAACGTACCCCCATATTCATAAAAAATAAAAAAAGCTTTATACGTTAAAAAAATTGTATGGAAATATCATTTTAAAAAGCTTTATAAACCAATTTTATTTTTTATAAATATGGGTGTTATTTTTTTATGCACAAAGAGGTTAGTGTCTTAATTTACATTTTTATTTTTTTATTTTATATTTTCAATAAATAATTATTAAATAGAAATGATTATTAAATATATATTGATGATTAGTCGAAATGATTGCCGTTTTAGTGGATTATATCCTTAAATAGGTTTTTACTGATGAATTATCTTTTCTTCACTCTTCAAATTTTTATTTTCCAATTGATATCAGCAAAAATATATTAAATGGTTTTTAATATTAAAAAGAAATTCTAAATTACCACGACTATAAACGAACTCAAGACCAATAAAATTTCTCTGATGAAGAATGTAGCAGCTGCCGAAATGGATTTATAAGAAAAGTTATGGCAGTTGTCTCTAAAAATTTTCCTGTTCTAAAAACTTTTATTAATTAATTAAAAATAATTATTAAAAAAATAAAACAATAAAAGTTTTCATAAACAAAAGAGAAAAATTATTATTATTGGCCTTGAGCTAGTTTATAGTCATGGTACTTTGCAAATGTTGAGGCAACTCACTCAACTCAACTCAGGCAAACAACAACTCAATTTAATTGAATTGTTGGTATACAAACTAAATTCTAAATTAATTAAAGAAAGTAGAAAACCGATTGATTTTATCGCTACAAAAAGAAATAAAAAGTTAAAACAATAATTACTTCTGCTTAGTTTTAAGGATTTTGATTTTTTATTTAATAATCGGAAAAAAAATTATAATTATAATTAATTTTTGTTATCATCTTAAATATTTATAGTTAATAATTATTAACCAGTTATTTCTAAAAATAATTACAAAAATGATTGCCAATTAGCATAAAATAAATATATTACTAATCCTTTTTGTAATAACACGTCTGGTTTAAATAAATTAGTCTCCATTTGTTTTTAATGACTTATGTTCTGGATTCTTAAAAAAATACTAAATGAAGTATTTTGTAGGTTTTGCGGGCTCAGGTAAACTTCATAATATTTATAATGTAATTATTTTCTATATTTTTAAGGTAAAGTTAAGAACTAAAAAATTGAATTTGGTGTGAAAGTTAAAAAAAATATATAAAATTTAATTAAGTATTATTTAACTGGGTTTGATAAGATCATAAAAACAAAACAAAAATAATTAAGCCAAATATCAGGAATGTATTGAATATTTGTGTTGGTTGAGAACTATAGAAATACGGATTGAAATCGCGCTACAATGGATGCCTACAATTTAAATCTGCTTCGGAACGAATGGAACAGTACAAATTGTTGAAGCAATAAGCTGAAATATTTGTATTAACAGTATGGCAACTTTAACAGTCTGGCAACTTAAAATAGTTCTGCCTATTCTCTAAAGACACAAAAGTATCAGTTTTAATAAAACCATCACTGCGTCAACATCATAACCTGAATTCGTATTTCTCACAGGAAAAAACCCCAACACCAATAAACTAACTAAATTTTAGTATAATTAAATAGTTCGGAGCTATAAAAATTGCGGACAGAACAAATTACACTGACTAGCACAAAGACATTTTAAAGTTGCTGACTGATTTCAGGTAAACGAGATTGAGAGCGAACTAAAAATTTTTCCTACAGGGTATTTGTTATATAAAATTTGTTTGATTTAAGATGTGTGCTCGTGATAACCAACAACAACAAAATTCAAATTTTCTAAAAATGCTGCTGAGGGAGTAAACTTTTTCAGAGTAAATGTTTTGCAAAAGGAGCTGAGCGAGAATTTACTTATGAGTCCCTCTTCCTGTTATTTGAAGAAAGTCAACAGCAGTAGCGCACAGGTAAAGAACTGCCGTGTGAATACACAAAAGGTGCTGCTACAATGTGTTGAATGTTGATGATCAGGTGATACAAATGTAAATATTGCACAGCGACAAGCGAACAAAATGCAGACAGATTTGTGTGTAGACATTAGGGAAACTAACTCAGTTCGTACATAGATACGTTGGATACTAAGTAGCAACTTACGAAAACGATTAAAATAACGTTCTGGTTTCGAAATCGGTTTTGTAACATGTGGCCGTTCAGACTGCGGTTTCGTGATTCGTGAACTGACGTTAGTTAACAAAAAATAATTTCAGAACATACTTAGTCAAAATTTTTCGAAACCAAGGGGTGTACAAGTTTAATAACTTTTTCGTTTATTAATTTTTTTTTATTTTTTTTTCAGATTATATAATATAAAAAGGGAAATTTTTTTACACTAAGTATCAGAAATGATGTCTCTTAAATGACCGCCGTTTTCAGCTTCGCACTGATGGGCTCTTTTTAGAGCATTTTCCATAACATCTTTCAAAACTTGTGGCTGTAGCGTTCGAATTTCTGCACCAATGTTTGCCTTGAGTTCAAGGATTGTCTCTGGCTTGTTCACATACACTCGCTCCTTCAAATAACCTCAAAGAAAATAGTCGGGCTGTCAAATCTGGCGATCGCGCTGGCCAAATAATTTCCGAATTTCTGGAAATTATTCGCCCTCCAAAAATTTGACTTAAAAGTGCCATTGTGTCTCGGGCAGTATGGGCTCGGGTAATGGGCTCCGTCCTGCTGAAACCACATACCAGGTCTGTTTTCAAGAGCAGGACGTAAAAAATTTTCTATCATAAACCGATACCGCTCTCCATTTACGGTTACAGCACTTCCATCTTCATTCTCGAAGAAGTAAGGCCCAATGACATTTCCCACACCATACTGTACACCTGATGGGGTGTAATTAGCGTTGATGAATGTCTCTTGGATTTTGAGAACCCCAGAACCTACAGTTCTGCTTATTAACAAAGCCATTCAAATGAAAATGAGCTTCATCACTCATAATCAAATTTTTAATAAAGTTGATTTCATTTCTGGCCAACTCTTGAAATTTAACTGCAAAATTTAGACGTTGCCGATGATCTGCGGGTTTTAATTCTTGCACCATTTGCACCTTATATGGGTATAACTGTAAATCTTTTTTTAAAATGCGCCGTAGTGACGTACGAGACATACCTAGCTGAGCAGAACGCCTTCTGGCAGATGTTTCTGGTGCTTCGTTAACACTTTGCTGTACTCGTTCAATATTTTCCGCAGTGCGACTTAAACGTGGTCTACCGGTTCGAAGCAAATCTGTTACGCTGCCATGGTGCTGATGACGATCAACTAAGCAACGAATCATTGCTTCAGAGGGCGAAATTCTGACGTTAAAATGTCGACGATATGCTCTTTGCGTTAAAATAATTGATCTCTGGTTTAAATATTAAAATTCTATTGTTCTGGTTCTCTGTTCAGTTGTGAACCTCTCCATTATAAATTCTCCAAGTGTTGTCTATATAATCTGAAAGAAAAAATAAAAAAAATTAATAAACGAAAAAGTTATTAAACTTTTACACCCCTTGGTTTCTTTGGCCCACCCTGTAGTAGAGAAGTTGGTTTAAATTTGAGAAACTTTTTTCCTGCAGCCATTATGGATTTATAACAATTAAAATTGCTCTTGCTATGTGTGAAAAAAAATTTCACCATTAATAATTAAATTTTAAAGAACGGCAACTAAGCTTAGGATTTATAAGAAACTAGTTTCCTCGTATTTCGATAAAAAATCAAAAACTTTTATAGCCGGTTCCGGTGTTTGTAACGTTTTAGGTTTCGTTCTTTTTTATATTAAAAACGGTAACAGTTTCGGTTTCGTCCTTGCTTTGTAGATACTTAAATGTGTAGTAGGGTTGTGAAAGGGCTAATATTCACCTTAGGAAACGCTACAGCTTCCGATTGTTTTAGATTTCTGAAATTTTAAACTTCTCCTCCAAGTACATGTATCTTAAAATGGTTTTGCCAGGCTCTATTTCTGTCGATTTTTCGAAAAAAAAAATTGTTTTTTATTGAACCTAGCAGGCAATTTTGATCCGCTGCCTATCAAAGCTCCTCAATCATCCCTCTTTTTTTTATCTCAGTCGACCTCATTCCCTTTCTCTACTTTCGATTTCTATTATGTAGATGGACAAATTTTCTAGACCGGAACTGCCTTGTTCATTTGCTTTATATTACGTTTTCTATAAACTCACTTCCGTCACATCCCTAATATGTAGGTACGTTCATATTTATATTTGTCTACACGTGTTAGTAAACAATCAGGCTTAGCTTTGTGATTACTAAAACAAAGACAAATTCAGCACATCTCCTATGCAGTGCAAAGCTAAATGAATTCGTAAACATTCTAGCTAATTACCTTAAATAAAATGCGACGTAAACATAGCTCGTTAATGACTAGACTTCAAATGGCTCTTGAAAAACTGGTGGTATATACATTAGACTGGGTCGATTTATTAACCGATATCGCGCCATCGATTTTTCGATAGGTTTTGGGCTCAGGAAAAAAAGTTCCACTACGAATACCCAAAAAAACTAATTTTCGAGCCTGCGAAATTTCATTTTTTTGACTTTTTTCGACTTTGATATTTAAGGTTTTTTTCATGACCTACTAAAAAAATTTTCATTTGATTTTAAAATTCTCATGTATACCCTGTCCGACCCAAAAATGTCCGCTAAAAACGTTGGCGATAACAGTTTTTTGAAAAAAAAAAAATATTTTTTGGGTTTTGGGGAGTGTTTGGGTCAAAGAATTTACCCTTTCGCCATTGGTTTAAGGGCTTTTTCAGCATACATGCAAAAATGTTGTCTCATATTTCCTGTCTCACTTAAAATTATGCGCTAAAAACTTTGGCGATAACAGTTTTTTAAAAAAAAATTTTATTTTCGGGTTTTGGAAAAGTCGATTTTTCGACCAAAACAAGTCCCAAAACCCGAAAATGAATTTTTTTTCAAAAAACCGTTATCGCCAACGATTTTAGCGGACAGTTTTGGGTCGGACAGGGTATACATGAAAACTAAAAACCAAAGTCGAAAAAAGTCAAAAAAATTAAATTTCGCAGGCTCGAGGATCGGACTGATTGAATTTTGCTATCAATGACATAAGTTTCAATAAAAATTTCATTATTTCTTATACATATATATTCTGATAAATAATTTCTCAGTAGTTTGCAAAATCAAATTCCGAACATCCCGGGATTGCGAAACTCTAAAAAACTGCCATGCCTACGAAGAACTGATAAAAATCTATAACTGTCACTAGTCACCCAACTGTCGATTGATGTGATTATTATGTTTTTTTTTTTTGTATACCAACAATTCAATTGCTTTCACGGCCTGTACATGTTTAAAGTACCATGACTATAAACGAGATCAATACCAAGAATAAGAATTTTTATGAAATTTATTATTGTTTTTATTTTTTTAATAATTTAATTAGTTAATAAAAGTTTTTAATTGAACAGAAAAGGAAAACTTTGGAGTCAACCACCATAGCTTTTTTTATATAAGTAAAGAGAATAAAGAGATCGAAGATGGCACAACGCCGAAACCGAATTGTCGCCAAACCAAAATTGACGAGGGATGACGGAAAATCGTTCCAGAAAAATTCATAAATAAAGATTCTTATTTAAATAGCAGATCATTGGCCCAACACTAATTTAAATAAAGAGTTAGTTAGTACAAAAGATACCACAAAATTATATCTCAATCGCGGCTAGCGACATAGTATCTAGAGAAGTACTCGACATAGGTTAAAATAAAAAGCTCTATGATTTTTTTTCCAATCTGGGCGCTACAGTATTTTTACATATTTTGAAATTATTTTTGGCCTCTTTTTTGACCGTTTTAGGTGGTTCAATGTAGTCGTTGTCTAGCATTTTCTATCAAGTTTTAAATTTCTGGAAGATTTCTAACTATGTGATAAAAATGCCGAACAAAAGAAAGAACCAAAATTTTGCCAAATATCTTTCTTACCCTTAGGGGCAAACTAAAGTCAATCTGAGCTTTCGAAGCTTAAAAGAACAGTACTTGTGCTGCCTTTTCAATGCCGCAAGATACCACCCAACACAATCTGCCTCGAATTTTTTATTTTCAGCTAAGTTACTCAATCCTTGCACTTAGTCCTAGCTCACATATTTCAGAATACACTCCTAAATTCAAATTTTGGAAGAGACTATGTGTGAGCTTAATTCTGTCTTTAATTCGTTCTTCTCTCTTAAGACACTTACAATTTTGAAGACTATGTAGTATGTTGTGGAGAAAAAAGTGAAAAGGCAGAGGATTACACATTACTGTTATTGTTGTTGTTGTAGTAGCAGTAGTTCGCCGTGCTTAGTTGGCGTTTAAATTTATGAAATAGCAACTGGCGGACCAAATAATGTTATAGTTATATTGGCAGTCCTTTATCGAATATGAATGCATGACTGTGATGAAAATATAAATTAGCACAGTAATTTAGTATAAAACTCTTTCAATGCGTGTACTGCCGCAGCCTTCTATGGCATAGATTTCCATCTGAAACATTGTTGTGCAGTAGGTTATTATCGATAACGTTTTCCTAAAGTGTTTTCCTACTAGCTTTTTACTATCATCCAGTTTTACCCAAAAGACCATGTTAAGTAAACAGTATTTAATAATATTTTTGCCTGACATAGTTCACGAACTTTTGTTAGTCCCTCCATATACTCCGGCATTTACGTAAAAGGCTAGGCCATCAGTCATTTGTGGTGTGACCGAAAAAAAGGAAAAAAAACACGCATTATCATATATTAACCATAACCAACTTGTTGGGCATGCATTAAGCCACACTTCCACGTGTACGTCGTATGTAAATTTTTATGACCATTTCCCGAAAGGAAGGAAGAAATTTTCCTCATATCAGTTAACATTTTAAAATGACAGCGCTATGCTACGACCTTTTTTTTGCTTTTTGTGGCAGTCATTCCACCGATCTATCTATCTGCCTACCACACAGTTGTTGCTGGCTCATTTCTGCGCTCGGTTTCGTTCCATAATTCGTTACATTCAGTTATGACTCAATCCTTTTGTCTTGATGCCCTATCTACGTCTCTTCTTTACTTAGCCAATTGATGTGTGTTAAGTGGAAGCAACCCTTCACATATCAATTCAAAGATTTTTATGACACAGCATAACCAACAATAAGCAAATTGATGTACGGACTCTTGCAGCAATGGTAGTTGGGCTCGTGTAGGTGATAAAAACCGACACAGTGCAAAAGGCAACTTAATGGGCTGGTAGGCCTTATATTATGGTATATAAAAAAAAGTTTTTGCTTCTTGTATATTGTTTGGCAAAAATGTATACAACCATATTAACAACTCGGCTGTCAGTTACTTACACCTTACGGGCTATTAAGACACACAGCTGTCATAACCGAGCGATAAAGCAAAGGAGTACAAATATATATTATCCTACACAACCACAACAGTAAATAACACAAAAACAAAAAAATTCTTAAACGTAAAAACTGTAGGCAAAACACAATCCAAATGAGCCTCAAGGCTTTACAATTTTTTAGTATTTTTGGTTGGAATATAAATAGATGGATAAGTAAAGTACTATGGGTTAATTTGTGTTTGAGAGTGAATAAAAAAAATTGCTTCTATTTGTATACAGTGCCTATTGCGCCGAGTTATGTAGGGATTTTGAACTCAAATACCTTGCCCAACGACTGAGGAGAGTTCTTTTTTTGGTCGCCAATATGGCTCTAAGTTGCTTCAAAAAGTCGGAAGAAAAATGGTCGGGCTCCAGCGCCAGTACCATGTAGCTATTGTTGGATGGCTACTCTCGTTGGTGATGACTTAGGATGATAACTTAGTCCAGCTGTTAAAAGAAACAGAGAGTAATTAAAGGAAGCTACATATTTATGTCCGAATATATATTCCGGTCTCAACTACCGCAATGCAGCCTAACTTATAACGTCCTAGTTGAAGGTTATTTTTAAGTAACCTAAACCTCAATTATGAAAAGGCGTTGAGGAGATTTCTATTGGAAAGGCAGTTGCAGCTTTCCCTTATGATTCTATGCTCAAAAGCCTTTCATATTTTCTGCTTACAACTTTACAAAGAGTAATGGGGTATCATATCGATAGGTCCTTAACAAAACTGAGGTGAAAAAAAAGGGAAGCAATTTTATTTTAATGTTTCTGGTATTTTGTCGTAGGTAGGTAAGTTGACCACAAAGCGAATGCATTTGAGAAATTTCTGGGACGTTCGGAAGCTATCGCTATGGCCTTAACAGTCCTGCAGCTGCAATAGTACGAGGTGTGTTCAAAAAGTATCGCGAATTTTGAATTTTCGCTGGTTACGTATATTCGAATTTCGAATTTTTTGTGGCGTTATGTTGGTACTCATGTCTCTCACTTATGCCGACTCGGCCATTTTGAATGTTCAGTTAATTGTTGACAGCTGCTTTGCTTGCACGTGTTTTGGATCGTCTTCGATTTTAACGCGAAATTCGTAACAAAATTGCTCAATTGTGACCAAAAACAGCATCGCATGAACATTGCTAATGAGATGTTAAACTCTGTCCGGGACGACCCAAATTTGCTCCAGAGGGTCATAACTGGTGACGAATCGTGGGTTTATGGTTATGACGTGGAAACCAAAGCTCAATCATCTCAATGGAAGCTGCCGCACGAACCAAGACCGAAAAAAGCGCGCCAAGTTCGGTCGAATGTGAAAGTTTTGCTGACAGTTTTCTTTGATTGCAGGGGCGTGGTGCATCATGAGTTCTTGCCACAGGGAAGAACGGTCAATAAGGAATATTACCTGCAAGTTATGCGCAATTTGCGTGAAGAAATCCGCCAGAAACGCCCGGATTTGTGGAAGAACAAAAATTGGCTTTTGCACCAAGATAACGCCCCTGCTCACGCATCGTTGCTTTTGCGCGACTTTTTGGCCAAAAACAACACACTAATGATGCCGCAGCCACCGTATTCCCCAGATCTGGCCCCCCGTGACTTTTTCTTGTTCCCTAAACTGAAGAGGCCCATGAAAGGACGATGTTACGCTTCTCTTGACGAGATAAAGACGGCATCGAAGGAGGAGCTGAACAAGATACAAAAAAATTATTTTTTGAAGTGCTTCGAAGATTGGAAAAACCGTTGGCACAAGTGTATAATATCTCATGGGGATTACTTTGAAGGGGACAAAATAGATATTCATGAATAAATAAATAATTTTTGAAAAAACACAAAATTTGCGATACTTTTTGAACACACCTCGTACATACCTAATGTAGTTCAATCATAAACTACTAACTTGCAATTGTGTTTAACACAAAGCTAGCTGGAGGCGCGTTGCATGAACTGGTTAATAGTCGTACGCGGTAAGGAGGTCTTCTATATAATTTAATATATTTAGACATCGTTTTATTTAAATATACAACGTCTTCTTTCTATACATCCTATTTTGGGTGATGACTATCAAACAATTCGTACACCACACGAAAGTGGAGAATCATAAAAGAAAGCATTTGTGTTATTATGCAGAAAATACTCCCTCAACCAGTTAACAACGATGCGATTTTGTCCTATAGATTCCCGATCTCGTTGTTAAAATACCAAATAAGCGAACTTGCTTTTTCCCAAAGTAGTACAATAGCTGAGCACGGCGATGCGCGAAAGTGCTGGTCTTGGCTTCACTCTCACACCCTGCATTTGAAAATGTTCACTGATACCATCCATGGTGAAATGAAACTATTTCTTATTTATTTCCTTACACAACCAGCACACGCTAAAAGCAAAGAGTCATGCGTCGCTAGCATAAAGTCGATCTCTCAGTATAACTTTTTCGTCTTCCAGTCAACTAAGGAGCACTGCAGTAAATTTTGTACTTTTCAACGTATATAAGGACTCTCCCTAGGTGTGTAAGCACACAGTCTTATGGGCATATCTGCCTTTTGTGCGGTTGTTTTTACTAAATAGGACTTACTGCATAGTACCAAAAATACCTGAAGGCTCTCGAGGTAGTAACGTATACGCCATGGTTGTCCGACATGTAAGCAAAAATATATGTTACACGCATATATACGAACAAGAAAATATTCAGGGCGGAAGGAAACCATCAGTTTAAAATATCCATTTACTTACACTCACACGCGTTTGTTGTTCATAAGAGATTCATATTTTCTCTGTACCTTAATGTGGATCGCGCGTATGTTCGACCATCCAAGGAAGTACTGTTCGCCGTATGTATAGACTACAATTTAATGTAAGCCAGACGCTTTGTATAGCAATTTTTGTATTTTCTTTTCTTTTTTAATTTTTATTTTGTTTAAAACTGGTGCAATGCCTGAATGGAAAGTTCGCATGTAAATTGAATGAGTAAGTCGGGTGTAAGAAAATACGGAAAATACTGAAATTACGTAAACGCCATGGTAGACGTATGTAAATGTTTGCGTGCATATATATTAGGGTGGTCCTTGGTTGAGATAATTTTTACACCAGATTCACCAAGACTTAAACCCTCGAGCCGTCGCGTCGTAACTAAAAGAGTCGAAAAAATCACATTCGATTTTTGGTTTAGATGATGAAAAGTTTTTTTTTTTAATCCTATACTTGGAAGTTTGATCTTAAGCATTAACAATCGAGACCAAATTTTAATATGATATCCTTGACTATAGTTTTATCAATATTGGGTAGTAAATTAAATAAAACTTATTTTTAATTTTTGAGTCAATTGGGACCAAGTTAAAAATTTATTTTTTTAAATTGCTTTTTTGTACCAACAATTTTTGTTGACTTTACGGCCTGTACATTTTCAAGTATTCATGGAACGAGCTCAAGGCCAAGAATAATAATTTTTATTTTTTAATTTTTATGATAATAATTTTCATAAAAATTAAAAAGTGAAAAATTATTATTCTTATTCTTATCATAGTATCTTTCATAAAAATTAAAAAGTGCAAAAATTATTATTTTTGGTCTTGACCTCGTTTCATGCATTTTTTTTAATTTTAAAATTCACCGAGCTCAAATTTATATCTGATATCTTCGACTACAGTTAGATCTAGATTAGAAAAATGTAAACAATTTTATTTAATATGTTTCACTATAGCTTTATCGAGATCGTGTTTTAAATAAAAAAACGATTACTTTGATAGTTCAAGTCTTTATAGGATGCTCTGAAATTTGAGTGCAGTGCGATACGTCTTAAGCTTCTCCAATTGCGCCCATCGATAATTTAAAAAAAGAAAAAAATTAATCTTCATAGGGTGTTCGGAATTTTAACCGCAGTATTGCACCCCTTTACAAACTCCAATTGGGACCAAAACTCAAATGAAATTTCGTTGACCGTACTATCACCGGTTGGAGCGTAAGACTGAAAACAAATCATTCATTTGATATGTAAAGACCACCCTAATGTATATATGTGTGTTCGAATGTTTGGCACAAATTCCCTACATTTATTTAGCACTTGCCATATAAAATACAAACAAACCGGAGATTGCTGAGCTCCAGTAAAGTTTTATAGCTTGCCTGCAGCGAAATATTTGGGTGATAGCGGTATTTATGTGGCAATGAGCGTATGAATCCAAGTAAAATTGGGGAGAAGAGATTTGTTGTGTTATTATTTCAACAAATTTTTAAACAAAAGAGGCTTAAACAAATTTGTTTAATATATTTTGTTTAACTAACATGCTTCTACTAACACTTTTCTTAAGGAAAGTTGAAAATATTAGAAGTCCATTGGGTTGTGATTATACACAAGGTTGTCGACTTCCGACTCTGTCCACTTTAGTGTACCCTGGCAAAGGCTTCGAAAAGTTGGCCACGTCGCACTCATGGGTTTATATAATGTAATAATCTCTTCTGTAGACCGGAAACTGCGCTAGACTTGGAAGCAGCACATGAAAATCCCTCTTTTTTGATGATAAATATGATAGCCATAAAGCTCTAGAAGATACCGCTTCCAGACTGGTTGATGTTCTTACCAAGGGAAGCCTAACATCGACACACAACAGGCAATTCGCAGCCATGAAGTCAATAGGAGCTAATACCCGGTGTTATCAAGGAAAGAAAGGGAACAATTTCACCTGGCGCTGAGTGAGATGCTGCTTGGAATGTTCAAAAGAAAAGTTCTCTGAAGGATTTATGGTGATTTAATTATGAAACGGATGCATTCTCCCCAATATATAAATAAAGTCCAAAGAATTTTCATGCAAACGAATATGTGCGCTTCAATGCAGGAAGTGTGAATTAGACCGGTCCAAAAAAAATTATTTTTTTGTAGTTATATTGATATTGCATAATGGGGGGAAAAAAAGATTAAACAAGTTTTAGATCTAGGCTAATCTCATACTTGTTTTAAAACCCCACATAAAAGAGCTGAATGAAAATTTTTAGCCTGAATTATCAAGTTATAAATATTGGTATGGTTTTCTGATTTCAAGTTTTAACCTTAAAAATTTCGTAAAAAACATTGTCGAAAGAAGAGAAACAGATATTCATAGAAGGAATTTGAACCAGTCTAGTTTTCATATTGACTTCCGCCTGCAACAAGGAGAAGCCTCCACTTCGTAGAGAAGGGCAGTGATTTCTTAGAGGGAATTTGACTCGTTCTAGTGTTCATATTAACAACCGGCTGTGGCAAGGGAAAGCCTACACTTCGTTGAGAAAGTAAGTGGTAATTTGACCCATTGTGACGAGAAGAACCCTCCACTTCGTTGGGAAAGGCAGGTGATCTGACTTGTCCTTATTCGTCGAATAGAAGCGATGAAAATTAAATTAGTTTATTAAAAATGAAATCACGCTTAACCGCGCAAATGGTTTATTATTTATTTGATTTAGATACAGTGAGTGCTACTCAAAATGGTTCAGCTGGTTATTCTAATATATTACGAAAATTTTTTCAGCTAAAACTCATTTGTGAATTTCATATAATAGTATAGATAGTTCTGTAATAGAAATCTTTAAAACAAGCGTATGCAAAAATCCTTGCAAAATTAAAAAAAAGTGGTGAGAGTTTTCCTATTAGTGCTGAAAACTTCAAAATGATTTCTGATTATGTAGTTTGGGGCCTAATAAATTATGTTCTCACAAAGTGCAAGTCTTGAGGATCACAAAAGTTGGGGTGATTTTTGGCAATTTTTTTGTCGACGTGCTTGGTAATTTCTTCCACATAATTTAAATTACTACGAAAAGCTCATACATATGTATTAAGAGAGCTTTTATATGAATCGATCCCTCAAAATTAAAAAAAAATTTCCAGAATAATTTAGTTAATATCTTACATTACTGTTATCTCCTAAAACTATTTTAAATATAAAATAAAAAATCTTTTATTACTTCTACTTTCAGATTGTTGGTAGAACAAGTTCGTTGTTGAGTCACTACACAATACTTAACGCAATTACCTAACGGATGTTTAAAACGATTACATATTCACCAAAACAAAGTAGCGACTTTAACAGCTAAATCATAGCACAACATAAGTTGAAATTATAAAACCAGCAACAACAAAAATGCCAACAAAAAAGAAAGAAATGCAATCAACAAGCGCTAAAGCGCGCACACGACCACAACATCATACGCACATGCAACACCTTCCCCATCACGGCTCGTACATATGCCTGATTACGCTATGTGCGCTAGCTATGTTTCTAACAACCGCCTCAGCGCTAGCTAACTGTCCAAATAGTTGTCAATGTGATGATGATACATTGGTGGTTAAATGTGGTGAGGGTACGCTCGATGTGCTGCCCATTACGCTCAATCCTTTCTTACAGCGTCTGGTGATACAGAGCAATAAAATCAAAACTATTGATTCATCGTTGCAATTCTATGCAGAATTGCTATTTCTTGATCTCTCCTACAATGAATTAGTCACGCTACCGATGCGCACATTTTCATATCAACATAAGCTGCAAGAGCTGCATTTGAATCACAATAAAATTGGACAAATTAGTAATATGACATTTCTAGGCCTGGACGTGTTAACCGTACTCAATTTGCGTGGCAATTTATTGGCCGAACTGGAGCGTGGAACTTTTGCAAAAATGTCTAAGGTCGAAGAGTTAAATTTGGGACAAAACCGCATTAATCGCATCGATCCACATGCATTCGATGGTTTGGTGAATTTGCGCACGCTCTACTTGGATGATAATACGTTGACTACAGTGCCAGCGCCGAGCAGCTTTCAAGCGATGCCAAAATTAGCGGAGCTGTATTTAGGTACAAACTCTTTTACATCTATACCAGGAAACGCGTTTGTTGATTTGAAGGGTTTAACACGTTTGGACTTACGCGGCGCTGGACTACATAACATATCAGCTGATGCTTTGAAAGGTTTGGAGAATTTGCGTTACTTAGACTTGGCTGATAATCGTTTGCAAATGGTGCCCACAAGCGCTATGAGTCAGTTGGAAAGGTTAGAAGAGCTGCTATTGGGACAGAATGATATCGAAGTAATTGGTAGTGGCGCTTTTGCAGGAATGAAACAGTTGCGTAAATTGGAAGTAACTGGCGCACAACGTTTACGCAGCGTACAAAATGGCGCATTTAACGGCAACACGAATCTAGAGCATTTAAATCTGTCCTCGAACAAAATGCTACAAGAAGTACAAGAGCACGCTCTCAGTGGCTTACCGCATTTACGACACGTAATACTTAAGGAAAACGATTTGCGCACTTTAGCCGAAGGACTCATACCATGGTCGGATTTGCAAACGCTTGATCTTTCAGACAATCCGATCGTTTGTGATTGTCAAATGCTGTGGTTGCGTAATCTGCTTGTATCGAAGAACTCTTCTAGCGATAAACTAGCCGATGTGATGTGCGTGTCGTTAGAGCCAATGCGCAAAGAACCGCTCTCGCAACTCTCACCCGCTATGCTCGGTTGCTCACATACCGACACTAGCCAGCAGGCGTTAATTGTTGTAGTGGTCGTCGTTACAACTGCTGCCATAACAGGGCTTGCACTACTCGTTTACGGTTGTCGACGACGCATACGTGAGTCACTCAAAGGCGGCTGGGGTAATTCGGCATTGGGACGTAAAGAGCGCGAATATCAGAAAACATGTTCGGATGAGGAGTATATGACGCGTCAGCAGCATTCGTGCAATCTAAGCATACAACCAACGGTGCCCTATACGAGCAGTGGCGGTTTTAATATGCATCAGACGCAACCGTATATGGGATCTCGACCCATACCAGTTACCGAGCTATAGCTAGAAGCGCCACCCCCACCTCCTCCACATCGAGGTTGGGGTACCTCGACGGCGTCGGTGAATACTAATAATGCTGCCGTAACTAGTCTATCAACTACAACCGCCACAAATACCCTACAACAATTGCAAGTACCAAATGGTGTACACGCAAATGGCGTTTTATCCGCTGCCGAGCTACAATCACCTTTCGTGCAACTAAGCCAAATACATATGATGACCAACAATAATGTGCAGAAAAGCAATAAGATACCGAATGGTAAGCCACCACCACCACCACCACCACCACATGCACATGCACTTTCCTCATTGCCACGCTTTGGTAGCGCTCGTCGTGAGCATGTATCCGCAAATGAGCATGCCGAAAGTTCGCTCTCTCACGAGCCACCCTATAGCCAACATCTTGCCAATCAGAATGGACAGCGCGCCACCACCACCAACACAACAGCTGATCGTTATACACTGCGCTTGACTCAAGATCATTTCAATCACAATCAAGGTCCTTATGGTAGCATTGGCAGCGGTAACAACAAACATGGCAACACTTTGAGCGGCGGTGAACGTTCACCACGTGAGTTCGAGGGTAATTACATACATAATAATTCACATTATTCATTGCCATTGGATCATGCATTGTCGGGTGATACGTCCACACCCACGCCAACGCCAACACCACCAGCTTTACCCATGCGTAATGGCCAAATAATGCATCAGAGTAGCAACAACACTGCCACGCTACAGCGTATACCAGCTTACAATAACAACAATTGCAGTAATGGTTATGCAACGATAGGCAATGGGGGCATTGCAATTGGTGTTGGCGGTGGTGACGGTGGTGTCAATGCAAATAACAACAACAATGGTAGCTTAAGGCGATATCACTGATATTCGCTAAAGGGCGGTTGGTGCGGCACAGGTCGCAGCGCCTACTATGAGAAATGCGATTATGCGTACGAGAAACCAGCTGCGGCATATAGAAACAGCTTCGAGATGTGTACGTTTGTGAGGCCATAAAAGGGTAGAAAGCTAGCAAAAGAAAATTGGTATTAACTAAGACAGCGGAAAGGAAATTTGAGGAGCATAACGGAGTTGAAGGAAGCTGAAATAGAATACTTGAAAATCTCATAAAAAGCAGTTTTTAGAAACACTATAGGTAATCAGAAAAGTAGCAAGTGTATACTGATTTGTAGTACCGCTGCAAAATAATAACTGGTACTCACTAATTAAATAATATTCCCGGACCAAGCTGCTGCTTCGTGGCCATTACAGTGTCCAAACTGAAACTTTATTACAACCAGGGAAATAACAACTAAATTTGTATTCATTATTCAAAAAAAAATTCGTATAGCGAATACAATTCCAATAATTATTTAATCATTAAGCACTTTGAGGTACTAAAGTATACCCATATGCGCATATAATTATACAAAGTTTGTACTTCTAAGTTACTTCGAGACAAATACAGATTTACTGAAGTGATTTGTTTTAAGTTTTATAGGGCTAGTTCTGGATATTTGGCAAACAAACTAGAACTTCTAGTGGGAGGGCTTGTATTTAGACTATGCAGCGACTTTTTTGACGTCATCTTTTCAGGACCACCATTTCTCGGCATTTCCAGAACCATTTCGTGTTGTTTTCGGGACCATTTTGGGAATTTTTCGAGATCGTTTTCTGAACTGTTTCGAGAGTGTTCCAGAAAAAGAATCGAAGTAACATCAAAAGGATTAAAAAACAATCCCGAAATGGTGGCGTAAGAATTCTAAAATCACCCCGTAAACCATTCGGAAATGGTCCCATAGAAAACGAAAACAAATCCTAAATGGTCCCAAAATCGTAGAGAAATTACCCCGAAATGGTTTCGAAAATATTACTAAAATAGCTCCACAATGACCAGGAAAATTTTCGAAATGGTCCATAGATGTACCAGAATAAAATAAAATTGTCCGCACAAAAGTTCCATTTTGTCGAGCATTGCTCCTGAACTAGTCCTATAAGTTAGTGAATCTCAATCTATCCCGAAATAACCTCGGGGTAGTTATTTTTTATTCTTAATGATTGAATAATAACTGAAATTCAACAATCGTTTCAATAAACTAAACCCAACCCTAGGCTTTTGCAAATATGCATTCTCAATAAACCCGAAAATTTTTAAAAAGAAATTTAAACAAATTCTGTTCTGATAATGAGGAAAATTCACCGGTATATTGGCAGTTTTAAGAACCTACTTACTTACTTATTTTGCGATTAACCGTGTAAACCGTTGAAAGAACAAAACTTCAATATTTTTATTTGAACTAGAGGAATCCGACTATTCCATAAAATAACTCTCTGGATGTATTCACCCGTAGTAATCCTGAGCAATATTCTAGTAAGGAGCGAGATATAAAGGACTCCTCTTACAGAACACAGACACTATTTTGAAAATCATTTGCTTTCTTGTATTTTTGACTTGACTACAGTGCAAAGAAATGAGCATATAAAACTTCACAGAGAAAGCACAACAAAGCAAAAAAAACTTAGCTAACAGAACACTACACCATTTCGAATTGTAGAAAGAAAAGAAAGCGTCAATTGGATTCTAGAATGGCCATTTGGAAAGCTGCAATGGGATTTTAGGAAACTTCAATTGGTTTATCGAAAAAATCTATCGGATTTTAGAAAGCTTCAAAAAAAAGCAATTTATGCTTTCTATAATCCAATTGACTATTCTTAATGTCAATTGAGGCTTTCTAAAATCCGCTTCACCCTTGCTAAAATCCAAATCCACCAGGAAAGACAACAATATCATATTATATCTTCAATTTGAAACTCCTCCCTGCTTGGAAAAATGTCTTTATACGTCAGTTTCCATGTACAACCGATTGATTTTCTTTGATGGGCCCTACCTTACTGACTACGTATTTCTCGAACCTGAACAATGCCAGCCGCAGTTGATATTCGGTCCTATAGCCAGAATTACATACCTACCCAGTCCGCTGGAAGCTTTGGGAGTTGAAGAATTTTAAACCGTTTCTCAGCTATTTCATTTACACAGTTTGATATGAGAAATATTTAGTAAATTCTGCAACGCCTGAAACGCCAAAGGGCTTAGCTATCGATGGCTGTGTGTTAGATCACGCTATTTTAAAATATTTTCGAACCACGCGCTGTGTCAGAATTTGATTCGAAAATGTCCTATTTTGGGCCTACTTGAAACAAACGCGTAAATAGGTCATTTATGAAATAAATTCTGAAATAGCAAGTTTTCGAAATGCGTTGATCTCTTAGTCAGCGTTCGATGTGGAGTTCTGGCTTAAGCACTTTCAACGCTGATATCGTAATTTCTTTAAAAAAAAATAGGCAGCTTTTTTCGTGATTATTTATTAGTTATGTATATGTCATTTAATCCATTTGTAAGTATGTACTATTTTCAATTAGCTTTAAATTCAAAAAAAAAAAAAAAAAAAAAAAAATTGCCAGTAATTGTTAGTATATGAAAAAAAACTACCCAACAAGCATTTCTCTAAATGTTTTTTAAAAATAACAATAAATAAAAAGAAAAATTATTATTATTTATAGTCATCGTACTTTTAAAAATAACTTTAAATAAACTTGCTACAATAAAGCGATAAGTAGGCTTTTGTGGTTTTTATTTATTTAATGTTGAATTTATTTAATGTCAACTTTTTATTAACTTCAAGAAGAAACTGTTAATCATCTCAAAAAAAATTCAGAAAAAACTATTTGTCAGTTTTTTTTTTCAACTTAAAATATTTCCAATTCTTTTCAGAAAAGATTTTACAAGAGAATGACGACAAAAAAGAAAAAATCATGGCTGCATCCTAATTACTTGCGCAATCTGCGATGTATACTTACAACTTATTTATTTATTTAATTCCTATAGCTAAATAATATAAAAAAATATCGCTTGAATAAAGTTCCAGAAAAAAACATTTGTAAAAAGCTTTCTTTGAAATTTTTTATAGGCTTACATTAATAAGCTTTTTATCAAAGTGCCGTTTTGATTATAAAACTCTTATTTTCAAAAGTTTTATAATAGAATTTTGTACTCTTATTATTTATTTCGGAAAGCTTTTTAAATATTTATTTTAAGCATACTTTGCTTGTTGGGTAGTAATCTTATTTAAATGAGTCTGCATTGAAAAACACTTACCTATGCGGAACCGTAAGCTTATTATATATATGTACATGCATATGTATTTATGTACCAATGTGCGCATATATCTTCAATTATGTAATTTTATGTAAACTTTGTAAATTTATGTGTAAAATCGGAAAAATACGTGTATTCAGCAAAAGCATTTTTTTGTACAAAATGAATTGTAAATTTTTTAAAAATTATGTTTAATAATGGTAATTCTTTTTTAACAAATTTTATTTGTAAATAAATATACTAGCTATAAATGTATATCATTAAAAGCGTATAAATTGAAATGCACAAACACCAAAAGTAGCAACATACATACATACATAAACCGTGATCTGATAAAAAATTAAAAACAAAAAAAAAACAGAAAAATTTAATCAACAAAATTATTTAAATATTTTATGAAGTATAATAGCATAACGCAATTAAAACTATTTATGCAATTTAATTAATTAAGAAATGCGTAACATTTTTGGCTGCGCTAAGCAAAGGCCACTTGAATAAAGAAAAAAGTTGAATTTTTATAAAACAATTCATAGTTGTGGCGAATAATTTTATTATTTTTATAACTTTGTGCGTGTGTTTTTTTGGTGTGCCGTAATTATAATCGTTAAAATAATCGAAATAAAAAGACAGAAAAAATGCGACAATTATTTTCCAGTGATCTAAATAATAAGTTTGAATTTAATTATATGTAAATATTTATAATTAACGTGAAAGCGTTTAAAGTTAATATAAAATAAACTAATAAATATATATGGGTAAAAAAATAAATAAACAAACACGTTGCAAGTGTGTATTATATAAAAAAAAGTCCACTACCAACAAAAAATTGCAGTTGATTGTGCAACGACAAGTAAAACACATAAAAAAATAAATTGAAAAGCAAAATTTTATATTATATAATTTCTATTTTAAAACAACTGGCGTATAAATGGCACATTGCAGCTCAAATCGACTAATGATGCCAGTCGAAGATTTTGGTTTTGGATGCTTTTAATTTGGGCAAATGATTTGCTGTCGTGATACAACAAAATTTCGTCAATAGAAAAATTACACTTTTTTTATAAATTTTTCATCACTATAAAACATGACTTTTTTTTAGTAATTTTTTTTTTGTTTTAAATAATTTTTATTAACTATTTTTAAATGTATAGATAGACAAAATTTAGAGAAAACCGCCTCAGCTTTTCTTTTTTATCAGACTTCTTCGCTAGAGCATTAGGCTAACAGAACGTTGGTCTGTTTGCAGCTAAATTCCTGTTTCTACTTATTTTCACGGCCCATTGCGCAATTCTCAACTTGCTCTGCGTGACTGTTGTTATGGTTTCCTCTTGGACCTCTATTCTCATATTTCTAATTACATGCAGAACGAATGTTTTTCGTTTACTTTTTGTGAAGTGTATGCACTTTATTTTTAGGTGGCTCGATTGGAACATGCTGATCTATTTTTATTATTGTACCTTTTTTTTTTTTTTTTTTGATTTTATCTTAAAATAAACTGTGTTAAAAACTCAAATTTTATACAAAAAAACATACAAAGAACTTTTGAAAAAAATATTTAAAGCAGAAAATTTAAGCATACGACTGCATTGTAGTGAACTTTGTTTGCAAATTTTTTTCTCAAGCAAAACTTTATCGTACAATAAAATAAAATATTTCCAAATGAACGACTTTAATCGTTAGCTGATTTGACATGGAATGACCCAAACTTACATTGAAACAGAAATTTGAAATATATTTCAATAAAAAAATTGGTATAGCAAAGATAAGTAAATACAGAACCAAATGTACTATATATGTTTGAAGAGAATTTATTAAAACGCAATAATTGTATGAAATATGATACAAAGTATAGCAGCTAAAACAAAAAAAAAGGACTACAAGAAAAAAAAACAAAAAAATATATAAATGTAAATACATAAATATGCGCATCTTTTTTCAATATTATTGAATAACTGTATGATAAAATAATAAAACTTTAAAATTTGAAAAAAAAAAATAAAATTTATCAAGGCAGCAAAAAAAAATGTGTAAGCACATTTTCAAGCATAAACATTAGTCACTACAGTCAGAACAAACACAAAAAACTACAATAAAACATTTGATATGAAACATATTTTTATTTTAATTTTGTTGTTTTATTTTACATATTTTAAATTAGTTATTGTTTATGATAAATGTATTTATTGCAATTTTACAACGAAATAAAAATACACAAATAATAAACATAAATATAACAAAAAATTAAATACATAAACATTTTTGTTTATTTTTTTTTTATACACGGACTATTTATTTTGCTGTGGTAAGTTTAATTTAAAATCTATTTGAGAAATTATTTAAAAATATTTGATGGTAATCGTCGCTACCAAAAGGTCAAACAAAACGTTCTCACAGCAGTCAGCCTAGTACCGCAACCATTCTTATTCATGCGAACAACTGCCCTTAAGTATCCATAACACACCACTTAACCTACGCTCAGTTTATTAGCATCATGCAAAATATAAAAATTTATAATCAAAGATATGGATAGGTAAATTATGTGTATTTTAATTTATTTACTATATACACATTTATATGTTTTCGATAATCAGCTTGTTTCATGCAGCAAAGAAAAATAGCAAAAATTGTTGAAACTCATAATTGGAAATATTATTTGTTTATTTTATGCTTAAATTTAATAACTAATTCTAACACATGAGCTTATTAAAATGCAATTTCATATTTTATTATGCATGTGCTTTTTATTATTGTTATCATAAACAAATTTCTTTGATTTTTGTATCAAAAAATATATCATTTTGATTGATTGTCGTATAATATTTTTCAGCTTCAATTTTCGCTAAATTTTATAATTTGAATTTGTTTAGCATTATTTTCAAATTCATAACATACATTTTTTTCGAGTATACAGCAAATACATACATACGAGTATATACAGTTTCGTTCAATATAATTGTACTGGAATTAAATTGTATATCGTTTGAAGAAATAAAAAGAAGCTGTGTTTTTCTAATAATTTCTTTTTATGTGGTTTCTATAATGGAGTTTGCTATATTTTAAATGAAAATATTAAAAACGCGGCTTTCTTTTTATGTCGTCGAACGATATCCATTTTAATTTAACTACTATTACACATTAGAGTGAACCTTGTTTTGCAACTTTGTCGTACATAGCTTGCTCGTCCTAAAATTGTTTGAGACGTGCTCAAAAATGTGTATATCCTCCAACAAATGTTTCGACAGTTGACTCCGTTCTTGAAAAATGTGAGTGGTTAGTATGTGCGATGAATGTATATTAGCTATTTCGATAAGAATACTTCGTTAGGTTAGCGCAGCCAAGAATTCAGAAATACTCTGTACAATCGAATTCTGGTTAACTCTGGTCTTTAAAAATGAGTTTCAAGAACAGTTTCCTATAAAGTTTTGTTCGAAGCCTAAATAAGTTTTTGGTTATAAATTTTGCGATTAAAAAGCTAGGAACGTAAACTTTTGCAAGTTAGGTACTTATTATATATTTAATGTGTGTAGTGAAAATCAGTCAGATCGGAACTACATAACATATAGCTCCCATACAATCGATTGTTCCGATAAATGGGGTTTGGGCTATGTATCTTTAAGTAATCAGTTTTGCAGAGTTTTTACTAATTGTGAGTAAGGATCGGACAGTTAAAACCATGATGCGTTTTCATGAAAGGTATAAACGCTTCGGCACAGTCGAAGACAGCCCTTTCCTTACTTCTTTTTAAATACTTTTTTCTTAACTTCTGTTGCCCACTATTTGACATTTCTTCGTACTCTTAAAATAGTACTACAACACTCACACATGAATACGTATAAAGATATATTACATAAATAGTAAAAGTAAATGTTCACCAAATTACTTCAAAATACTTACAAATTCTAGTAAATATTATGTATGCAAAAAAAGCAAAAAAAAAAAACAAAAACAATTTATAACAAATTAAAACCGATACAAGGGAGTTTATATACTAAATAATATTAAAATAAATTATTAATGAAACAAACCGAAATTAACTCTTTATGCATTTAAGCCACAAAGAGATTAAGTAGTTAAGCATAAATCTTTGAAAATTATACATATACAATTAGCATAAGAAACTACAACAGACAAGGGAGTATCAAACAAAACAAAAACAAAAATACAAAACAAAATAAATTTAAAATAATATTAGAAATTAACATAAATTATTACATATTAGTATTATGAAGCAAAAGCAGCACAAGGGAATATTGAAGAAGAAGCAAAAATATATAAGAGACTTAGAAATAAATAAAAAAAAAATAAAAAAAGTGAAGTGAGTATAAAAGAAGTACAGCAGCATACCAAAATCATATAGACAATAGGCTGGCTCAAAAACAGTTGTTTTGTTTTTAAATGATTGTAATATAATTTTTCAGAATCTCGGAAATCAGTTACTGTAAATGTTACAAACTTTAATATTTATTTTTGATGAACGAGTTGTCTGCATAGATACATCGATACGAGACTCTCTCGCTCTCTCAATTACTCTCCACAGAGTAGAAAGATAAATATAAGCAGATATTAAGAGCCGCAACTTGTACAGTCTTTCTTTTGACATGCTGAAAAATTATGTTAAAACAAAAAAGAATAAAAATAATAATTGTTTTTGGCTTAGTCTAACATATATGTAGGTGCGAAGACAGAGAGAGAAACGATAACACACAACAAGTAAGCAAAGTAAATTAGAATAAATAAAATGTTAATCAGTCAGCAAAAGCACGAAGGAATCAACAACTTAACGAATGAATAAATAATCAAATAAATGTAAGTTGTGCAATACATACAAATAAAAGGATATACTACAATAGAAATATAAGATGCCCATACATACATATGCATTAAAAATAAATAGTAGTATTCTAAACAAACAAAAGAAAACTTTTCGAATTTCAAATAACAAAGACAAAAACTACTAAGCAAACCATTTTTAAGCAAAGAACAAAGTTATACGCATTTAGTGCTATTTGACACGCCCTAAAGTAGGCTACACTAATGGTTGGGACAGCATTGCTACTGAATTTCAATTAGTCTACTTCTAGGCGCTCAAAAGCTATTGTTTATAAAAGAACAGTGCAAAATTTTGTTAATATTTCTTTAAAAAAAAAGAACAAATAGAGAGAAATGAAGCGCAAAGTTTGTTTGTTTTTTTTTTTTTATTTAAGATAACACTGTGCAACAAATTTAGAAAATTTTTGTAACAGAAAAACCTTGGTATTTTTCAGAAAATGTGTTACATAGATATTCAGCGCTTTCGAAAAAAATTAAAAATTAATTTTGGATGGTGAAATGGTGGCGCTTTAAAGTGCTTGTATGAAATTTACAAGTATGAGACGATATAGCTGTTTGGGCAGCAAGCCTAAAACTTTTCAGAATTTCGTGTTTGTACACCAAAAGCCGGCTTGCAACCCCAATAAACTCTAAGTATGTTTAAAAGAAAATCATATACGTACTGAACTAAACGTTTTTGCAATAAAACTTGTCTGTCCTACCCGCCCTTTATTAAAATACTAAGCTTAGTCTGTTGCAAAAATTGCTGGTGTTGTATAGGGTAATCATCATGAAACATCATCACATAGACTAAAGTATTATACGAAAAATATTTACATGAATACGTACGTACATATGAAAAAATAAGTAAGCAAATAGCAACAACAAATAATCGATGATTCAAAAAAATAAAAAATAAAAATAAAAATTACCATTGGGTACACTTACACACAAGACGATAGATGTTCACCACACTCACAAAATAATAGCAGGAAAACAATTAGGAGCTTTGTAGTAAAGATTCGAAGTTAGTATATTTAATCTTTGCTCTTCATGCGACTCACAGATACATTCACATTAAACACAAAGTAACTCACCAATACACCTTCAAACATGTACCGTGGTGGCTATTTTGCAGCAACTTAACTCAAAATCAAATATTTCGAAAACGTGCTAGAACAGTTACTCAGAGCTAGTTTTGAAGCGGACACGGTAGCGTCTATGAGAATAAGTTTCAAAACTAAGTATTGAAAGCGTTATTCCATTTTAAAATTCAAAAAGAAGGCAAATTGACATTAAAAAAAAATATTCAATGATGAGGCTTTGAAGTTTATACCAAAATTCGGAATGTAAAAAAACTTATGTTTGTAAAACTTTTTAAACGTTTGAAGAAATTTATGAATTTTTTTTTTTTTGGGCTTTGAAAGTTCAATATTTATTAAGAGTTTGGATTTGGTTTTAAAAATATCCCTTCGATTTCTTCTTACATTTTAGGAACGCAAAAAAAGGAAAATTTATATTTTTCAAAAAATGTGTTCGTGTTTGTGTTACAATATATTAAGCTTTGAAATGCAAGCTATTATTTGGAAAGTTAAGAATATATTTGCGGAAAATTTTAAAATATTTTTTGTTTGTTTTGTTTTTTTAAATAGTTTTTGCAAGATTTTTAAAATTTCAGTCTATATCTATATATATAAAATTCAAATTAGTTATATATATATGTATATACAGATCGACTTGCGTCCTAAACGTATAAACCGATAGTAACCAAATTTGAAACACGAACTGGATACCTTACCGGGATGGTCATGGGCTAAAAAATATTTCGATATATATAGGGGGCGTGGCACCTCCCATACAAATGGAATCCATATTTCTGGAAGTATTTACGTTAGACTACTGAAATTTGGTAAGGGGTTATATGACATTAATCCCTACCACATCAAGAAAAACTTCGTATAACGAAAAAGGGGGCGTGGCACCTCCCATACAATTGGATTTTTTCATAGTCCATATCTCGGGAAGTATTTGGGCTAGACAACTGAAATTTGGTAAGGGGTTATATGAGGTTAATTCCTGCATGAAAACTGGTGGTAACTAAGAAGAGGGCGTGGCACATCCCATACAACTGGAATTTTTCAAGTCGGTCTATAGATACACACATACATAATTTGAATTTTATATATATAGATAGAAATGTGGGGGGGAAACCCACGGGTATAAGCTAGTATGTATATAAAAATGAATTGCTGTTTGTTAGTCTCGCTGACACTCTAGAACGGCTGGAACGATTTGGCTAATTTTGGTCTTGAATTATTTGTGGAACTCCAGGGAAGGTTTAGAAGGTGGGATAGGGATAGGGATAGGCAATATTATTTGACCAATGCAGGTAAATTTCTGGGCAAGATAAAATCTGCCGGGCTCTCCAGTAAAATATAGAAAAATTTTAGAAAAATATATCTTGAAAATCATTTAGCCGCCTTCTTATTTTTTTATACAAACAAAAAACTCCTTTTTATGTCAAATAATTGTGATTTTGAGACTTTGAATTTGTATAGGTAAATAAATTTTGGAATTACAAAAAAGGTCAAAAAAAAAAAATTTTTTTAATTTCTGCAAACATTTGCAAAACTTTTCTTGCATTATAATAAACTTCAATGCGGAGAAAATTAAGCCGTTTTGAATATTATCAATTTTGTTGTTTTTGTTTTTTTT
Source organism: Merzomyia westermanni (assembly GCA_949987695.1). Lineage (NCBI taxonomy): Eukaryota > Metazoa > Arthropoda > Insecta > Diptera > Tephritidae > Merzomyia > Merzomyia westermanni. Next base: position 131,945,684 of record OX465291.1, read on the forward strand.
TTTTGTGAGATTTTAAAACGCAAACAGGAAACAAAGGAAAATTTAAAGCGCAAAATGTCAACTCTTATTAAATACTAGGGGGCCCGGCAGACTTTGTCTTGCCCAGAAATTTACCTGCATTGATCAAATAGTATTGCCTATCCCTATCCCTATCCCTATCCCTATCCCTATCCCTATCCCTATCCCTATCCCTATCCCTATCCCTATCCCAATCCCTATCCCTATACCAAGACCAAAGTTAGCCAAATCGGTCCAGCCGTTCTCGAGTTTTAGCGAGACTAACGAACAGCAATTCATATTTATATATATAGATAGATGTATAAATTGGGATATATTTTTTTAGATTTGAATATCATACATTTTTGAAAACTCACACTAAGTTTCAGAATTTTCTTTTTAACTTATTTATCTCGTAATTTACACTTTTCAAAAACGTTTTTCAGCACACGGTTTTCAATTTTTAATATTCCAAAATATTTAAAAATATTTTTAAGTAAAGAGGGTTTTGAGGGCTTTTTTTTTTTACTTTTATTCAAAGCAAATAAATAAACATAACTTCCAATTGATAAAATGTTTAACTTTGTTGTTAACAATTTGACCGTCGCTGTACATGCATTTGTTTGCAAATCATACTGATACATGAAAACATTTGAATAAAAATAAAAATCACGTACGAGTATAGTTAACCAAAAAATAATCTTACGATAAAGAATGAAACAAGGAAATAGCGTAGTACATAACTTAGTAAAATATTTTAAATAAAGAACATTTAAATGATCTAAAATTTGACTGAAGTGGTTTTTATTTAAAAAAAAATTTGGGATAGTGAAAATAGGAGAGTTAGTAAAGAAAAAAAATTGGTTATTACTGGATTCAACAATATTGCATTGGATCATCATAATATAAATAAGAAAGGACAACTTTTGAAAAATGATAAGGTAAGTATTGGCAACTGCGGTAAGTATGCGAGTATCAGCACCCGGAATTAAATTTACGTGAGCTAGCGAAAGGCAAGCGCTCATCCTTGGCACTTCACGAGATATTTTTGAGCTGGAAAATTATGAGTGTTTTGCATAAAAACCACAAGCCTTGCTTTACGGATCTCATAAAGATGTCGCATCAATTAGTCATGCCGTATCAATAACCCTTATCCCATTAGCAATTGATATCACATCAGCAATCGATTTTGCAGAGTTTGCAGAAAAATAAATCCTGCACACAATGCGTTCATAAAAAAAGGTAAGTGACCTATTAACTAGTGATCTCACATGAACGACTGATGTCACGTCGATGTTTGATGCCGCATCGAATTTGCAAAAAATTTACTACAGAGGTTCCCATAAAAAATGACAAGTAATGTCACATGAACAGTTGATGTCGCATCAATGACTGATGTAACATCAAGTACCGATGAAGAATTCCCAAACACCATTCGCTTATAACAAACTATAAGTGCCGCTGCAATCTGTGATGTCACAATCAATGTACGATTATGTGACAATTTCGATGAAGAGACGTCAATAGTCGCTATGCCATCAGATGTGACATCACATGATGCGACAACTATCGTTCTTCATGTGCACATCGATAGTAGGATTTGCGTGCTTTCTGCAATTTTTGTGACATCTCCCATTTATGAGATATCCCCATTATTCCCCCTTATTGCAAAGATCATAAATTAATAAGAGAAGGCGTATCACGTGATATTCCTGTACTGGCCAATATGATGTCCGTCAGCTACTTTTTATGAGCAGCTGCTTCCAATGGATTTTTTAAATCTTTATACGAAACGAAGAATAATATAAGTAGAAGGAAGTAAAGGGTAGAAACCAAACAAGTTACAAGACGCGCTGAGAAAGCAATCCATATGTCTAACCCCAAAAATGTCTACCATTTCTAATGCAAATCACTCAATGCTGCCTTAACATTGCTCCTTGCATAAAATATTAAATTACTAGAAAAAAGTTTGCTTAAAATATTGTTGAAAACCAGTTGTCACGTTCACCGTCCCTTATCGATGTAAGCAGCGATTTCTACTTTGGCTACTTCCCTGTGCCATTTGTTTTTGTTAAAACGCATATCATATTTATTGTTGTTCCTTTAATAATATCATTTTTGGTTTGTAGCTCGCAATAACTAATTTATATGTTAATTTTCTGTTGTGGTTACTTAAATTTAAAATTTTCAATAATGCGAGAACGATACCACTTTTTCAATAACTGAGTTAGGTTGATTTAAAATTGAGTTAATGAAAACATGACAACAACAAAAATCAAGGCAAATAAGCAGTAACATTACAATATGGCAGTTGCTAAGTTTTTATGTTTCGCGTTTGATGTGGGTCACAATTAATATTCAGCGAAATTGGTTTTTCAGCAAAAGAAAGGGTTAATTATTTATAGATAAAAGGGGGTAAATAGATTTACATTCAATAAGAAAGGTCTTAATATACTTACACAGGCTTAAGCTTTGAAAAATGGTTTCGGGTAGTTCAACTACGCTAAATGGATGAGACAGTCAATGCGATCACAGATCCCTCCTAAGAGAGTTTGGAGATCACATATGACCACTAACCGAGTCTCGTCAAAAAACTTCCTCTACTAGGCTTTTATTTCAGAGCGGAAGGTGCAATCACTCGTACAGTCGCCAAATTTAGGCTAAAGGTAGTAGCATCTTCCAGTGGGAAGAGGGTTAACTACTAGCGGGTTCACAGCTATAAAGATCGACCAAGCTAACCAGCTGTCCCTTGATCAGAACTTATGAAGCCAAATCAATTATGGCGTTTTGTTGTTGTTCTCTAAGGAGTTCTTCATCCTGTTTAGTCGCCAGGTCTGTAGGAGTTTATATTCAAAGAACTGCGGCCTGTATGCCAATCAGGATCACTAAATCGGGCCACAATCTTGTGACAGCTAGCGTATACTAGGGTGATCCTTGATCAAGCATATGAAGAAATGTTTGAAGGCTTACCTCCTCCAAAAGATAATACCAAAGCTGAAAATGTTACACATAACTTTTTTTTCGATTGGAGGCTGGTATGGGGTGTCAAAGTTAAGACTTCTTCATGTTGTTGTTGTGGTAACGACAAAACCACTCCCCGAAGGTTTTGGAGAGTGTTGTCGCATTAACAGTCATTGGCCGGATTTGAACCCGGTACGCTCCGCTACTCCCTTGCGGTACTGCCCGACTGTCGTGGTAGCGATTTATGACCAGTGAAACCTTCTAGGTCATGTCACCCCTCCTTCCGTAAGGAACGATAAGATGGGTAATGAAAGGTGAGAGGCATCATATCCGTAGATCAACCATCGAGTTGCACGTCATTACCTTTGTGCATATTAGTCGCCTCTTACGAACGGCATGCCTACCTCGGGCATATTCTAAACCCCTAACCCGGAGGGGTGAAGCCTTCTCCGATAGCAACCAATATTAATATGTGACACTGGAGGGCCCGGCAGACTTTGTCCTGCCCAGAAATATACCTGCATGGATCTAGAAATATTGCCTATCCCTATTCCTATCCATATACAACTTTCATATTAATTCACCTTTTAAACCTTCTCCGGACTCCCACGACTAAAATGAGTCAAATCAGTCCAGCCGTTCTCGAGGTTTAAGGAGACTAACGAACAACAATTCATTTTTATATATATATAGATCTTCAGCACCCACGGAGCAATATCCCCAAAAAAATTTTATTCAAAAAGATTACTGTCTGGTAAAGATTACTATCTACGCTCTTACGCTAACTCACTGGGAAGAAACTTCGATAGAGCGATAGAGGCCCTCAATAGAAGCATTTATCCGTCACGCTCAATGCGTTCCGACGCTGACCATGCTATAGGTTACAATTTGCATGAAAGCAGAAAGACAATGACTACATCCTTACTTGAACTAACCTAACCTAACTTATACGAGTATTGCTTTACACCAATGCTCGTTTTTTCGTTACATCCTTGAGTGCACATTAAAAGCACTTAAGCTATTTGTAGTTTAATTTTCTCTATTTAAACGAAAAATGTAAGCTTCGCGCTCCTGCACTTAATGGGGAGCAACATTTCAAGCATAAAAAAGAATTTGCATAATTTCCCAAAGCGTGAAACCAACGCAAAGTCGCATACATTTCGGTTACTATTTTTTATGATTTTCAGGATTTTTAAGTTTATTTGAATGTAATTCAAGGAAAGAGAGGAAAAATGGAAGCGGTAATGCGTATGAGCAATAGACTGGCCCTAAAATATATATTTTCAATTATAATCATAATAGATGCCTTTTAGAATGAGCTTAAAAATACAATAAAAGCTGCAGACATTTATACTAATTACAACAATTTTTAGAGGTCTATCATTACCAGTTTTCTAATGAGTGATCTCGTTTTTAGCTTTGAAAATGCCATAAAATTAAAAAAAAACAATTTAACTGTGTAATAAGTTGGATTCGCCAGAAAAACACGAGTGATTAAAAATTTTCTTGAGGCGAACCGTTCCAGTGTAATCAAGTGTTCGGTTGTTGGTGCCGCACTAACCTAAAAAAACCTGATAATTTCTAATAGGGGGTTCAGTTCGAACATGTATCCGTTATTAAATACAGATAGCATATTCGTATTCAATATTCAAGAATCTATAGCTATATTTTTTTTGTTTACATTTTTTTATGTTTTTCAAAGCAAAAACCTGAAATCGGAACACCATCGATCAAAGCTTGATTTCACTTGAGAGGCTCGCATGACGAATATTTTTATTCAGAACACTGTTTTTTGTTTATTTCATCCACAATTTACCAACAATTCAATCGATGTTTTTTCGAGATCAAGAATACGCTTTGCTAACTAACAAACCAACGTTCTGATAGCGTAATGGTTAAGAGAACGTGCCAAACAATTATGGATGATGAAATCTAGCAATCTTCAAAATAGGTCTCTAAAGTTTTCTTTTCTCTTTAAATAAAACTTTTAATGATTATTAAAAAATAAAAAATAAAAAAATTATTAAAACAAAAATTTTCATAAAAAAGGGAAACTATCACTGAGCGCATTTATACTCATGGTACATTAAAAAATAATTGAAACTGTAATTTTTATAAAAATTCTTATTCTTGGCTTTAAGCCAATTAAAATTATTAAAGAGTATAGTTTTACACAAAACTACAGGGAGGCGCAAAAGTAAATCCTATCAGAAAATGCTAAAAATTTTGCGATTGGCCCCTAAAGTCAGTTCTGTTTCAACATTTGTGTAGTAAACACATGCGAATTACACGTTAATAAACAATGTTACGCTAGGGAGCGTGTCATTATTCTGTATTACAAAATTCTGTGTGACAAAATTCTGTAAATTGCAAAAAAATTCTGCTTGAACAAAATTCTGCTTTTTAAAATTCTTAAATTCTTTAACATTGTTAACATTATATTTTAATACAGAATTTTGTAATACAGAACATTGAAAGCAGAATTTTAGAAAGCAGAATTTTAAAAAAGCAGAATTTTAAAAAAGCAGAATTTTAAAAAGCAGAATTTTAAAAAGCAGAATTTTGTTTTTAGAATTTTGTACATACAGAATTTCGACACCAACCCGTTACGCTACACTGCTCCAGAACGCGGAATATTGCTGACTATTTATTTGACCAATAATCGGTCGGGGCCAAACGGTTACTGTGAATGGTGAGCGTTACAGAGCAATGATCAACGAGTTCTTTTTGTCGCAACTTGATGAATTGGGATTGGAAAACATGTGGTTCCAACAAGACGGTGCAACAGCACACACTGCACGTGCCACAACCGATATGCTGAACATCGGAAGCTTACTTTTGCGCCACCTTGTATATGCATCTAAATTGTTTTACTTTTATTATTTGACAATGTTAATGTTTAGACTTCTAAAAATTATTATTAAGGTCTCGAACTTTTACTGTTTTCTGTTTTTTTTTTCATTCTAAAAAATAATAAATATAATTTATATAACATAATTAACAGCCAGTTTCACGAAACAATTTAAGTGGAAAATAATTTTTTTCGCTGTCAAATTTCATATAAATTTGGAGAAAAAAAATCATTTTTCATTTAAATTTCTTTCGTGAAACTGGCTGTAAAAACAAGCAAATTAGTTTGACCTAGTCTAATGGCCAAGACTATGTGTAGACTGTAAGTTTTCATGAAACGGCACCTTTCATTAAATCAAATTAAATTTAAAAAAGCAAAAAGAGATAAATGTAGATGAAAACGAATAATGTGTTTTGAGAAAAGAGCAAGGACATCCCATTATATTTTAATGCTATGCGTTTTTTGTTCATTGTTAGAAACGCCATCAAGTTTGAAATACTTTATTTGTGCTTTTTTTTTTGATTTTTTAAACATTTTTTTTTTTCATTTACCATACTTTGGTCTTCACAATCCTTACGCTCCTACACATTTATCCATTTATTATCTCGCACAACAGCAACACAACAAGCAACTTATGATGGATGACAACAACGTTTTTATGGTCACTGAAATTAACATACAACAGCTGAACAAAAAAAAAGGAGCGAACTTTGCAATTGAAAAAAAAGAGTGTTTAATTGTAGGCACAAATTATGCAGACATAATAGTCGTTGTGGTTCTGAAAATAATAAAATACTCATACAAAAGGGATTTGAGCTATAGCCGAAGGGCTTAAGTGTACATGATAAGGTTGGACAATGAACTGAAATCAGAGTTCATGGAAAGAATGGCGGAAATAATGGCAATGCCATAAAATTTCCTGATAAAAGAACAGAGTTTTAAACATTGAAGTTAAATTTAATTTAACTCATTTCTTTTTTAATTTAAGATAGATTTCTGGTCCTATGTTAATGGATACTAGATTTCATAAGGGGTTCTGGAAGGGTATGTACTTTTTTTAAACACATAGATCCAGAGGTAAACGATCAGTTGCCACGGTATTGACCACATCGCCATACAAATCATCATTGGAGGAGAGCGTAAGGAATACCGAGAAGCGAAAGAAGAAGCCACCTAAATCCCGTAGTGGTAAAAAACGTCGCAAAAAGCCAAATAAGTAAAGTTCTTCGAGCGAATCTGAAGAAAGTTTGCAGTTGCCGAGCTCAGATGAAGACCCTTGGATAGAGGGTCCACCTAGTAACGATACGGAGTGTGCTTTTTGTAATAAGGTATTTGAGATTGACGAAGGCAACCCAACATGGTTATCGTGTTTACAATGCGATTTAGTTTGGGCACACAGTAAATGCCTCCCTAAACGGCAAGCTATTTTTGTATGCGAGTCTTGTAAGTCATCTTAAGAAATTGAGACTCAAGATCTCTTCAATATCTAATTATCTATCAATGTATTTTATTTGAACTTTTTTTTAATTTAGCTTATGCATTTTTATAAATAATTTAAAGAAATACATGTGTACCTATGAATAAAATGTTTGTTTTTGTTTGAAGTTCTGAATAATAAATGAAAATGTATAAAATGTTCATGCGTCTTACTTTTGTACATGTTTGTCTGGGGCTAAACTCTTCTAGGAGCCAAATTTTACAAAGCCCCCTTTTCGACTATTTTTGATTTCAGTGAAAAATCTTCCGATTGGCTGAAAATAGAATACTCATAACTCAAAATTAACTTGGCAATACATTATATTAAGCAATAATATTTAAATAAAAGTGTGAAATTACGGAGCAATAGCAGAAAAAGGATTACCTATATCACAATACCCGAAGTTACTCTAACCTTATTTTTTTTGGTTTCAAGTGCAGGCCATATAAGAAGTCGAGCCCAAACTTTTATGCGTATCACAATATGGCTCAGCTTTCTGCGTGCGTCTTTTATGTTTCAACTGGTGATGAATTCGGCAATGTTCTCTTAGGTCACATGTTCTATTAAGCTTAGGCAGCTTTTTTATACCCAGCGTGTACTAAATAATACACAGGATATTATAGTTTTGTCCATATAACGGTGATTTGTAACGGTACAAAATAATGGAGATAGACTTAGAGTTCCATATACAGGGTGGCTGATGAATTTTGCTACATTAAGAAACTCAAATAATTTTTTTTTCAGTGTATGGAATTCATTTTTCTTTTATTCGTGTTAAAGCTCATTAAATTTTATTAAATAAAACTTAATTAGTTTTAAAAATAATGGAATTTAAATGCCCCCCCTGCTCGTCGATGAATGTGCGGCATCTTACCAAAAAGTTGTTCATTACTGCTTGGAGAGTTGAGACAGGAATAGCCGCAATTGTTTCTCGAATGGATTGCCTTAGCTCATTCAAATTTGTTGGTTTTGCTTTGAAGACTTCCTGTTTGCAATAACCCCACAAGAAAAAGTCAGGTGCAGTAAGGTCAGGCGACCTGGGTGGCCAACGGAATGTGGAGTTTCTGGATATCAGCTTATTGGGAAATTTTCGTCGCAATTCTGTCATAACAGGTTGGGCTATATGAGGAGCTGCACCGTCTTGTTGAAACCACACAGAGTTGAAAGAAATTCTCATTCGGCGTAATTCTGGATAGAAAAACTCTCTCAACATGCTCAAGTAACGGTCTCCAGTAACCGTAACGGTGTGACCGTTTTCTTCGAAGAAGTAGGGCCCGACAATGCAGCGTGATGAAACTGCACACCACACTGTGACACGAAGTGGATGCAATTCCGTCTCATGGAGTATCTGTGGGTTGGAAGCACTCCATATTCGACAATTTTGTTTGTTTATGTTGCCGTTTAAATCGAAATGGGCCTCGTCAGACATGAAAAGACAGTTCAACATGTTTTCATCCTCTTCCACCATTTGAAGCATCTTCTGGCAAAATTCCAAGCGAATCGGCAAGTCTGCAGCGTTCAGTTTGTTGGCCATTTGAATTTTATATGGGAATAAGTCCAAATCTTTGTGCATAATTGACTGTAATGACTGTCTGCTTACACCCAGTTGAGCAGATAAGCTTCTTGTCGAAACACGTGGATTGTTTTTTATGGCAGCAGCTACAGCAGCGATTGTTTCCTCCGTTCGAACTGAAGGGTTTCGATGGTAAGGTCTTCTGTTGACTGTCCCATGCTCGGCAAAATTGTTTACAAGTCTTATTATGGTCCATCTGCTCGCCTATACTCTCTTTGAACCGAAACTACGGACTCCAGTGCGTGATAGCGGCGGACAATCCAAATTCTTGTTTCAGTGTCCCAGTTAAATGTAAAAGTCAATCTGCAAAATAAAAAAAAAAAATTTACCAGATTCATTAAATAGAAAAAAAGTTATTTAATTTTGTTTTGGTAGCGGCTTTCATCAGCCACCCTGTATCAAAGTTCTTAGAATGAAAAGAGGAATCCAGTAAGACATGCGTCCGTGGACACGATAAATTGAGTAAAAATTAAGATATTTGAATGCACACAGGTTGCTTTCTAGCCAAAGTAGGTTGCTATTTGGAATGGGTAAAATCGAACAATAACCACGCCCCTTTTTTCGATATTGAAAATTTCGAAAAACGTTTAAAATGAGATAATTCAATAATAAAAGCAGATACAATATTGAAATGTGTTAGATTTATTCAGTTGATAGTCCTACTGACGATTTTATAAAACTTTTGTAAAAGGGACGTGGTATCGTGTACAAATTTTCAAACTTCGACTGTTAACAAACTACAGAACCGTTTATGCTAGAATAACGAATTTTGGCAGGAGTTATATTATGGTTGTTGTACATACAGCCATTGAAATTAAGCGAAATCGCCCACGTCTACTTTTTAATAAAAGTTATCTGAAAAGAAGGTAGAAATACTGAACTGCCCATATCTCATTGACTGATACCGGTAGAATAATATAATTTGGCAGTTACATCAAATTTCTTATTTATACGATTTTTGTAAAATTTTGTAAAGTGCGAATGGCAACGCTCACTTATGAGTCAAACAATTTTCAAATTCGGTGCTGAATAACTTCCTAGCCGTGTAAAAAACTTGATACGAAGTTTACTATGGACATGTGTAGTACGCCCACCGAAAATACGCAAAACCGGTGGACGACCACGCCCACTTTTGTACTAAAGTTTTCTTAGAGGGAGCTATCAAAACAGCACATGCCATATCTCCTTCATTGACGCTATAGGAAGGCATATACTCGTCCAGCCATAGTCTGCGGTCAAACCCTTGACATAGGAAGTCAATTCGCGACTGATCTCTGAAAAGAGTGGACCACACTTAATACCTTTTTCCACAGCAGTGGCCTATAACTGATCCTAACTAGTCATTTAAACCTATAGTTGGGATAAGTCAGTTTTAATTCTCGTAGTATACTTTTAGGGGCATTAAATTTTAATACGTGTAGCATACTTTTGGGGGAAGCAAGTATACATGGCCGATCTGACGCACAAAGTGGATCTGTACGACAGTATCCGTTGTGTAAAAAAAATGGAGCCCCATCAATGTATAGACAACTCCCTGCAATTGTCAATATAATCAGGCAAGCTCTGCATTTCACTTTCACTCTAATTGGCTTGGCTTAACGAGCAAATTTACAATAGCTCAATATCCAATTTCACTCGAAAGTGAATTGCAGAATATGAGTAAATACCATTTATATACCTTTCATGAACATGAAATGGTATTATAACTCCGGTCCGATGTTTGTAAGTGTGAGAAGAAGAGATAAACCCACCAATAACTATACCGAAATGATTAGGCAATGAGCAGCGTCGATTTAGCCATGGTCGTCCTGACGTCTGTCCGTCTTTCTGTTTGAATGCAAACTAGTCCTTCAGTTTTTGAGATATTTCGATAAAATTTGGTATGGAGGCGCCATTTTGCATGAGATTAATCATTTGTCGGAAGATCTGAGCAATACAACGCATATCTCCCATACAGTCAATTGTTCCGATAAATGGGGTTTGGGCTATGTACCTTTAAATCAACAGTTTTGCAGAGTTTGTACTAATTGTGAGTAAGGATCGGACACTTGAAACCGTGATGCGTATTCGTGAAATATATAAAGCCTTCGGTACAGCCGAAGCCAGCGCTTTTCTTACTTTATTTATATAGTTTCAAGCTAAACGTTCTTTTTTTTTTAAAGTGATAGATTCTAATTTAATTTGTACAACCAAACTGCAAAAATTTTTTTGCACTGTAGTTTAGCACTACATTTAGTCTGGTCCCTAGACAGCTTCTTCCTCCAATCTAGTCCTCAAAAGTGTGAAAAATTGATATGAAGTAGTACAAAGCTAAAAAATAGATGAAATAAGAAAGAAAATTTATAAACAAAGCAATATTTCAGCAAGCGCTCTAAGTCTACTTACCGATTTGAAGCTATCCATAGAGATCTCAAAGAATTTAAAAGCTGTCAAATGTGCATACCTTTGAGATCTGGCTATTGGCAAAACCAGCATACGCATATATTTATAGTTTCCGTTATACCAAGCTTGATTGTAGAAGGCATCACTAATACCAGAGCTCTGTTGTTTTTTTGTGTGGGGAGAGAAGAAGTTTATCATTACCATTCAGTTTATATATATCTGTATGTATAGAAGTGCCACTTGTTACCAAATCAATTAGATTATTGCCAAAGTAGGAGATGAAGTACACATGCACCATGGTTGCTATGAGGAAAGCGACGAATTTGATCACACTCAAAAACTCGGTGCCAGCTACCACTTGTAGACCAATTAGACAGAGCACCAATGAAGAACCCATGTAGTTGAGCAGAATTGAGAGGCTGAATATGGAATCGATTTCTTCGGCGTAACTAAAATGAATGTAAATAAAAATATTTTTATGGTACTGAGCTCAAGGCTACGAATAATAGTTTTTCATAAAATTATTATAATTTTTCTTTTTAAAAATTTTTTTTTTAATTATGAAAACTTTTTATTATAACAGAAATCAATACTTTAAAAATGTGCAAGCCAAAAAAAAACGAAATAAATAAACCGAGGAGCATATTTGGAGAGTTAAAAATGGACAAAAATTCATCATTAGCAATGGCAATACCGTCGAATGTCATTGATCGCGCAATGGGGTGGCAAAAAGGAATAGAAATAGTAAGTAATAGCTGACAGAAGACCCATCGTTTTAATAGCCTTAATGATTTATGTTGACCACTACTACTAGAATTTGAAAGCTCTCCTTCATAGTTTCAACAAAAACTATGGACCAATTATGTACTCACCCCAATATTTCATTATGATAGAATAGCAAAGGTCCTAACAAATTCATATCAGCATCAGTACCACTCAATTTTAACTGCTCAATTTGTTTACCCAAATATTCTAAATGCATATTGACCAAATGTACGAGCGTTATCAGCAATAAATCGCCACCCAAAAATAAAGTGGACATATAGTACGATCCCATACATTGAACAAAATATGATAACAAATATAGTATAGGCGTTTTCTCATTATAATAATACCACATCATAAAAGGAAATGTATAATTGAATTTTTGATCTTCATCTTCACGCAAAAAATATTCAATAATTGATGAAACTAGCGGAAATAAATTGAACATTGTTGTTGTACACATATGCCATATTGTTAAATATTTATTATAGGCCGTGATTTTCTTATAATATGGCACCAAACGATATGCCTCACGCTCCTCCGCTGTTTGCGGATGTTTGGCCATCATTCCTTTAAGTATGAATTCAATTTTATGACGTCCAAACCATAATGTGCCACCCTTCATCAATGAGTTTAGACCGAAACTCCAATAAATGACGAGTGCTGTATAATCGAGCGCCGATTCCAAATGATCAAAAATGAAAAAGAGTATCATGCTTGAGAAATTATAAGACACCATAGTACTGAAGGCGCGTAATGCAATTTTGATACGTCGTTTTGGCGGCTCATCTGGTGTCCATTTGAAAAGTTGTTCACCATTTAAACTTATTAGGAATAGTGGTATCTTCACGAAATCGGGTATAGTTGCAGCCGGTTCTTTTGTATCGAAAGCTGAAGACATTATCGCCGCAAAGTGAGAATATTTCTATAATAACGAAAACGAATTTGCAAGGCGACTGTTGTATGGACTGTGCGTGGTATGGTCTTTATACAGAAATTGCTTAGTACATAGGCGGCATCATGTGGGGGTGTAAATATGAATAAGGAGTAGACGAGCTATGATTATTCTCTTGTGACTGTACTCTATGTTAGTTTAAATTTCGATACTCAGCGGCTTCTGGAACTGTTGTAGATCAGGCATGTGGTCTCATATCTCACTTTTCCTAAGTGGCGCAACATTATGCGTTTGCGCTTAATCGGTTAAAATTAATGTTTCCAAGTCTTATGTTTGGGTTTCCCTACATTTTACCAACTCTAAACAATCTGTTTTATCATTTCTTAATAATAATGATAGCAACGACGAACTTCAATCAGCCGGCAAATGATGCTGTGTATATTTGTCCCTCATCATAGTCAAGTGCAGAATCTTTGTTCCATCCATAGAATACGAATCATATACATTAACTTCCATTTAACGTATGGTGCAGCGAACTGCTGCCTCCATAGTCTTAGTACATTTAGTTACTAGGTCAGTGTTTTAGTTTTTTTCAATAATTCGTAGCATTCTTGGAAGCTTCCGTCATTTGCCCATTTTTTAAGATAAAATTAGTGGACTCATTACCTTTTAGTAGGTTCTTAGCAGGGTTGTTGGGTCACTTTGAATAAAAAAACTACAAAAAAAAATGTTTTTTTAGTATTCAAAAAAAATTTAGTGATGAGTGAAACGTTATCGGTTATTCAAAAAATTTTGAATAAAGAATAAAATTAAAACTTTTATTCATACTTATGAAAATAAAAAATAAGTACATCGAGATACAGCAAAATTATACCCATATCTGCATATAAATATAATGTGTATTTATAAAGATTTTTTTGGTTATTTCTGTATAAATTTAGATTCATTGAGTTGATCGATCCAAGTTCGGGATCTTTGCTGGATAAAATAAGGGTTTTGGCGGGATGACTTGGTTCTGTTCGTGGTAATTTCCGGATAGTTCTAGGGATTATTTTGCAATTTTTACGAGCCCATTTTAGAATTGTTTTAGCGCTTATATTAGGACTTTTTTTACCATCTTGGAATTTGTTTTAGGAACCATTCTAGGACTTTTTCAGGGCAATTGCCCCCAAAAATTCTAGAAATGATTCCAAAATAGTTCCGAAAACAATACAGAAATGACCCGGAAAAGGGCAATCCAGAAAATGTCCCAAAATGACTGAAAAAGTCCCAAAAAAGATCTCTAAACCAACTCAAAAATGGCCCCAAAAAAGTTCTAATAAAATCCCTGAAACTATACCGAAAAAGTTCTGTAAAAATGGTTCTGTAGAAAAGTTCCACGAAAAGAACCAAGTCATCCCGCCAAAAGCCTTATTTTATCCAGCAAAGATCCCGAACTAGAATCAAATCAATTCAATAAATCTCAATTTATACAGAAATAGCCAAACAAATTTTTGTAAATACACATTATATCTACATGCACATATGGGTATAATTTTGCTGCGTTTCGATGTGCTTATTTTTTATTGCCAAAAGCTTATTTAATTTACGTCTTTAGCCTACTGTTGAATTGAAAGCGTAGGCTTTCCATAGAAGTTTAGCTCCCTTAAGCTACTACACCTCTGCACAATAAAAATGTAAATTCATTATCTTACTGTTTACTTGAAAATAATTAGTAGCAATGATTACGTGGAAACTCTGTCAGTTGGTTATTTGCCAAGAATTGTTATTTAATGTAATGATAATTAAGTTATTAAAATAATGATAAAAAATTTTTGAACGGATGGCTGCAGAAGAATTCAAATTTTCTACTATGGAGTTAAGATAAACAAGGTTAGAATGGGTTAAGCCACTCCTATTTTACTAATTTTGTATGACTTCCGCTAAAATATTATTCTAAATCAGCAACTTAGCTCAATGTATTGCTAAGATACCAAATGTAGTCCACACCTGTCGACAAGCGTCTCATCGCGATCCCCATCTAACCGAAATCTTTCGCCATAACATTAACTGTTCCTATCCGCTTACTAAGAACACACGTATATAGACTCCTTCTATGAAAAATCGTGTTTGGCGACTATTACTACAGAGTAGGAAAGTCAGCAATTCATAATGTCTTGATCGATTGCAGTTATAGCTTCAGTGCAAAATAAATGCAATTATTGGTGGAGGGTTTGTGAAGCGATTTATGCCGAAAAAACCAACAAATCATTTTTTGAGTTGTGACGGTTTTTAATCTAGTGTGCGATATTTCAATATCAAAAGTAAATTTTGCCTCTTCGAAGGTTCTTCGCTGTGCATCGCAGCCTCGTAGCCTCCACCCCCATTCCGGCGTCATACATAAGCATCACACGAGATATTAAAAAAGGTCCAATACTACCATAATGTTTTTATTTCACATTCATTGTGGAAAAAAGGCCATATTGATTCAAAATTTGTCAAATGTGGGAGTGAAATGTGACTCGTGGGACATGCAAAGCCCCTTTAGTTAAAGTTAATTTTTCTTTGAACAGAGTAGTAGCCATGCAATTTAAAATTCAAAAAGCTTACAAGGGCACTACAGCTCACATTAATAACTTCAACACAAATAATCTACCAATTATATACTTACTCCAATATTTCATTATTGCAAGATACCAAAGGTCGCAGCAATTTCAAATCTACATATATGTATAAGTCAATTGTAGCTACTCAATTTGTCTACCTAAATGTTTTAAATGCATGTTGACCAAATGTACGAGCGTTATCAGCAATAAATCGCCTCCCAAAAATAAGGTGGTAATACGATTTCCATACATATGAAAGTAAATATAGTATATAGAAGAAACGACTGTAGAGCTATGTTGGATGGCCAAACCGTAAAGACGGTTAAGCGCAATTTAAAGAAAGAAGATCATGGTTTGGGATCTATATCTTAGAACTACACCTCTGCAAAATAAAAATTTAAGGACATGACCTTACTGTTTACCTACAAATAATTAGCCGCAATAATGACAAATGCATAATAGGTGGAAACTCTGTCAGTTGGCTATTTGTAACCATTGTGTCATAAATACCTTGATAATGAAATAATTATGAAGATATTTTGAACATAGCGTTTTACAGAAAGTCATAAAATAAAATTTAAAAAATTAAATAAGAAAATAAAAATAAATAAAATAAAATAATATAAAATAAAACTTAAAAAAATAAAATAAAGTAAAATAAAATAAACTAAAAGAGAATAAAATAGAATTAAGAAAAATAAAATAAAACAAAGTGAAATAAACTAAAGCAAAATAAACTAAAATAAAATAAAATAAAATAAAATAAAATATTTATGAAATGAGCTCAAGGCCAAGAATAATAATTTTTCACTTTTTGAATTTTTATGAAAATTATTATTGTTCCATGGATCTATAAGAAAAGATATGGCGGTTGTCTCTAAACATTTTTCCTGATCTATTCAATCAAAAAACTTTTAATAATTCACTAAAAATGATTATTAAAAAATAAAAACAATAATAATTTTCATAAATTAAATATAAATATTCCAAACATGAGCTTTAATATCACCTTAATGGCTTGAACGGTGAAAAAGGAGCTTACGAAAGTTTTTGTGGAGCGTTAAATTGTCTATATAAATATCCGAAATTCATTTAATAATATTTATTGTTTTTGCTAAACAAATTATAACAAAACCTTGTGGGTTTCAGAAATTTTCGACCTGGACGTTTTTGTACTGGTCACATTAATGAAAAAATATGTAAAAACTTTTTTTGTAGAGCTTTCAATTCAGTGCAAATAATGAGGAAGAAGTCAACTGTACGATCTTTAAGTAATAAGAAATATTCATTTCGATAGAATTCTATAGAGAAAATGAACATCAGCCATTATTGTAAAAAGCTAATATATATAATTATACTCTATTTTTGACTAGGCTCAATTTTACGTGTACCAGGAAAAAAACGAAAATAATTTTTTTAACCACCTTAATACATATATTTTTGCTTTTCAAACGCATCAGTTAATACAATGTATTTTGCGAATTTGCTGATTGCTGGAATTGTCGTAAATAATTGCATGATTCTACTTTATATCGCAGAAAGAAACTCGCCAGAGGGGTTCGTTGACTTTTCTATGCTACCATATAAACGTTCAAGTTGTAAAATAAAATTATTGACCATTTTGCTGAACAATAACTCAAAACATTACCAATGTTAAATGGTAAATACGCAAACAAATAAACTTACAAAACGCATGCAGCTATAAATGTTTACATACATACATACATACATACCTTACTAGATTTAATGTTTGTGGCGTATGCACGCATTGACTATTTCGCATTCATTTACTTAGAACGCAATCATTGAAGCGAGCGAGGTCAAATGCACTGAGCCAAGCAATAACCAGCGGGCAGTGAGTAGAAAACCACCACCACCCATCTTACGCACCCACTATTCACAGCTCAATTGTAAAATGTATGCAAAAGTTTGTATTTGCAGTTTACCCTCAGGACTTCTTCAGAGTCATAAACTGAAATTCAGACAAAATGCACAACAATAACAATGACGAACAAGTATGAAAGTCGAGGTGGAACCATTTGCGATATACCCAGCAATGGGATTGAGAGAAGATATATTTCTTTCGTAGGAGCAACCATGTCCTATTTAAAGTGTGTGAAAATATGTATGGATATCTTGTTGCAACTACAGGCAAGTAGTGGTGGCAAGAGTATGCATATGGCAGCTATCGACAAGTATCAAGTGTTTTTAATCTTTGTTTTCAGGCTTGGTATTATCTTATAACTTTAAACGAGTTATTCTTATATATTTGTATATTTGTATATCCACTACTATCTCAGGAACGACTCAACCGATTTGGATGAAATTTGGTATATGGGTAGTATCCTTTGTTTTAAGATTTTCTACTTTGGTGTTGCCACCTATATAAATTTTTTTAAATATTAAGCAATATATGGGAATATGGGTATCAAATGAAAGGTATTTTAGGCCGTATAACAACCAAAGTATTTTCGAGTAGGGTTGCCACCTAGATTTGCCACCTGACCGCATTTTATTTATTCCTTCAGATATCGACCACTATCTTGGGAACGGCTAAACAGATTTCGATGAAATTTGGTAGATGGATAGTATGCTTCCTTCTAAGATTTTCTACTTGGATGTTGCCACTAAAGGAAGCTTAGAGGGTTGCCACCTTTCCGAATTTTTTTTAAATATTAAGCAACATATGGCCGAGAGAATATTTTTAAGTAGGATTGCCACCTAGGGTAGTCACCTGACTACATTTTAATTATTCCTTTTTATTTCGACCACTATATCGGTGCTCTATCTATCTGAGTGCTCTTGGTAAGTAGGATTATGCGACAAATTCGAAAAATACCGAGCAGGGCTCGGTCACCCAGGTACTACATTTCTATTAGCTGATCGCTGATAACGTTTTTGGGACGTTAAATTTGTTTTAAAAGAAAATTTAGTAGTTATAGTTCAATTTTTATTTTTATTTTTAATTGAAAAAAATAGAACTGTTTACTAGTTTCGAAAAAATTTGTCTAAAGCAGTTAAGTTTACAATTTAAGTTCTCAAAATTTAATTTGGCATATTAGTGCTTTTAGCTGGGAGGCGACGAAATCATACAACATGAAATTATATAAAATTTTAGTTGAGTATGTCGACAGCGGAGTGCAAGATCACCCTGACCAAATTTTTTTTCTATGATGCGCTATTTACAAATCTCGCCCTTTCTCAGAATCAGTTTTAAACCCTACCCAAACGAAATTCTGATTTTTTTTACTTTAAAGTGGTGCATCACGATCCCAAGTAAAAAGGGGACTTAATCCTAAGCCAGGAGACACAATATTAATCGTTATCAACCCGATTAAACACCCACTTCCCGTTCAGCAGTTTTTTACACAGAATCCCCACCTGTTAAATTTTTCCGATTATTTAAGCTCAGAGGTGTCATAACTACATTTGAGTAGTGCCATAATCCCAAGTGTCATAAAAACAATTTTTTTCCTTACACATAATAGTCATATTCCCAAAAATAAGAACGTGGTCGAACGTATCATATGACAAAAAACCTTTATCAGATGATTTTTTTTTGTCACAGGATCACATTGTAAGTCACATGATTGTATGAAATCACGACATCCTCTAGCAGCAAACAATACGCATGAAAGTTGCGCAAAATTATGATCTACTGGGTATAAGAGTAAACAATTTTCTCATGGACATTAAAGCGTATTTTGGTGGGGTTGCAAAAGTGTGAAAAGCGTAGCACAAAAAAAAAAAAACAGTAAATTTACGGGCGCATTTACGTTGCAACAACAATTATACACAATTCTTACATACATATGTACTTAAACGCAATGAAAGCAACAATGTTGTTGTTGTGTTATGATGATTGTTTCTGATGTTAGCACGCATAGCCGGTGTAATCAATCGAATCGGCCAATAATATTAAAACGATTTCAATGCATTGATAGCACTAATACATATAAGCACAATCGAATACATACCCCGCAAAAAATGTGACAAGTCTAGAATAAATCTGGGATGAGTCGCAAAGGAGCATGCGACCAATGCCAGTTTGGCTCTCGTTGTGTGGGGTGAACTGATCGCTTTTGTTTGAGCATATTCTATGAAGAGACTAATTGTGCCCTTTAATGCCTAAACAGGTAGTATCGGACAGATTCGCTTTGTTTCCCTACGCGTACGGTCGGTAAAGTTTACTTTCAACACCTATAAGTAGGCTACACAAATTAAAATCGACTTATCTCAAACATACCTATAACGGAATAGGTGGGATCAATTGTAGCTCACTAAAGACGAAAGGCATTGATCGCGGATCACTCCCTTTAGAGATAAGTCTCGTGCGATCCACGTTTAATCTTTTAAGTCTTTAGTTTGCTATAATTCAATATACATACATAAGTAAATTTTTATTTGTGTTGCATACTTATAGGGATGTAAATCAGTTTCAGTTTTTGTAGCATACTTATAGGTGTTAAAAGAACCCGTTTGGGTAAAAAGAGGTTTAGTCCTTTTGTAACCGTTTGGGTATAAATTTAAAAAAAATAAATGGGAACAGTTCAACCCATACAAAGCGATGAGCACAGGCATTAGTCGCATCGTCCTTTGCGTCTCATCCCGGATGCGTCCTAAAGTAATGCCATTTTTGCAGGGGTAGCTTAACAATATTTATATGTAAATAAATTTGTATATGCATACATATGTATGCACACAAATATTTGCATTAAAGTTAGTCCATGCGAAGTTTAGCATTTTGTAAAGAGAGAGGGCAGAAAATATCGCATGATGCGTTTGCTTTTTATTGCAAAGGTTAAAACGGTCAAGCCTCATTGATGTGAGGCATGCTTTTTTGCTTCATTTCCCATTTTATTTGATTTTCTTCTATTTGCTCTTCATGTTTATTTACATTTTTTACAAAGTTTTTCTCATGCATTTGTATGCCATTTTTATTTGATACGGTAGTTTAATATTTATTTATTTGGAAAAAAAAAACAGCAAATAAGCATTGTTGCGGGCAGCTTTATGTTATCGTATGCATAGTTAAAATAGTTAATACTATGGTAAATTTTGCGTCCATTCAAGTGAAAAGTGCTTGTAAAAGTCATTGAAATAAATATTTTTAAATTGGCAATAATTTACTTTGAAGTGTTTTTTCTAAAGCGAAAAAGTTTGAGTGTAATATTTATTTATAGTTTATCAAAGTATAATGTAAAAATGTTTAAATGTGAATTCGCAAAGAAATTTGTAGATAGAAAAGCATGATTTGCAAAATAGCTCTATTAATGGTTATATCATAATGTTAAAGTGATGGAAATGTTGGACAAAAAATGCATTGTTTCATTACTTTTTTCAAATAACTTTAAGGGATAATATATGTGAAATAAGCAATATTTGCTTAGTAACTCGCTTTTACTAAATTTGGTGTATTGCATACAAAAATATAAATTTTAGTGGATCACACTATTTCAAAATATTTTTCTAAAACGCTCAAAATTTGTTTAACTAACACTCATTTCAGAATTTGATTCAACAACTCCCCATCTCAGAATTTGATTAAAAAACGCTCTATCTCAGCTAAAAATTTATTAAATTTTCGTTCAGTTAGGACGGTTTTGAAACTCATTCTGTAATGGGGTGTCCTTAAAACAAATTTTGAAATAGGGGGCTAAGGAAAAAAAGTTTAGCTGTGGCGTTCTTCAAAGAAATTCTAAGATAAGGCGTTCTATAAAAATATTTTGAAATAGGGTGATCTCCCACTCAGCCGTCAACATAGTCACATTACACCTACTATATGACATCATATGACAATAAATATTTAAACTTTTTAGGGTGAATATGCAAGTACTTGCTTCAAGGAATGCTAGCAAAGAAGACTTCTCGCTAGATATTTTATAAGAATGATGCGTTTTGACATAAGTATTTTATAACCTTGCATAATATCATTACATGTGATCTGATATCGTGTCATGTATGAAACTATAACACAAGGAAACTCGAAAAGGATTCGTTTCATAGCTGAAAATTTAAGTTTTCAACGATACAGTATAACAAAGTACTATACTACCGCAAATAGTCGATGAAACTAAAGTGTGGAACCACTAGTCATGGCCATTTCTATAACGTACTTGCCACCAAAATGGGTAAACATTTTTGATAATCACAAATACAACTTCAAAGTGCTTAATACTTGACGATAGTGTGACGGAAACTGAATATATTTAACTTTAAAGTAACATTTACGGCATAATTCCAAATGCCACTACAGCATCACTTTAAAGTCGTGGATAAGTTGAGACAACCATCAATTTTATGTTTAAAAATTCCACTGCCACCTTATGGTTCCATCTGCAACTTGTTTTCAACACGGTGGTTTTACCACTGGCCACCATACTTTGGTTGTTTATATGGTATATACACATTTTTAACCAAGACTAAAATTGAGGACTGACTTGATTTCCATTTGTGATGGCTAACTTGATATCCATTCTTTGATGTTAAATTCGGTGTCTCACTTGAAAAAGAAAAGGTCATATGTATATGAAATGAGTTCAACTTTAGCCAAAAAACTAAATGAAAATGCGAAAAATAGGTCGCAACCCTGGTTTGAATAATTTCGATTGACACGTTTTTCAATCCAATGCCATTCGATATCAAATTTGTTAAATTTTAAATAAGCGGTTGATTGGTTATTGGCAAAAGAATTTTATTTCGGCCACAAGAACATTTCTTAATTAAGAAAAAAATAAACTTAGGATAAATAACTTAATCTGATAGTTTTTTCGATCCTCTTTCATATGCTACCATATTTATTAAATTCACATTAACGGGTTTTTCAGCTATTGAAAAGGACTTTTATTCAGTCCTTAAAAAATATCTCGCCAAACATAACTTTTATTGCTGGAAAAAATAAAAGTCCGGATTTTAAGTTATCATCGGAGTTTTTTCAAAAAAATCCAGAAAAATTAATTGTGGCCAAGATTTTGATCCTGGAAGTCCTGGGATGACATGAAAGCTAATAACTTTTTTCAGGGATACTATCTAACCCCGGACTTTTATGAGATCAAAAAAAAAAATTACTTTTATTTTTCGTCCCTGCTATTACCACGTGATATTATTAAAAATTAAGGTATGATTTCAAATTAAAGCCACATCTAGACAGGCTAAATAGACATTTTCCCACAACAAATATTTAAAAAATTCTGTTATGATAAAAAAATAAAATTGGCGGTCACAGTGGTATAGCGTTTATGTGATTTTTTACCTTACTTTGTTTCCAAAAACGGTTAGAAAAAACGTCCCCAAACTCGGGGAGGAGGTCGGCCTTAATCTTCTCGTAGTTAAATAACTGCTATTATTGTATCTCACATCGCACGACATTATTTCTTTTTTTATCTTCTCCTTCTTAGTCGAGAACTCAGGTAAAAAGACAAATATTGTGATCTTACTGAATATTCATGCCCAAATTAAATCACAGAATATAAAATATAAGTTTAAACTGTAATATGATCTTTGAAATAAATCTGCTGATATCACGTCAACACAATTTCTCCACTTTATTATATCGCACCCATAAAAGAAAAAATTATTATTGCCAACTTTAACCCAATTAAGGCAGGAAGAAGCTATCATCTTAATAAAAGTCACATCACGACGTCAAAAAATTATCATGTCACATGAAATCATATCACATGGTTGCATTAATTAATATCCAAGAAAGCGTTTTGCTTTGGATATACAAAAGCTATCTGAAAAAAAGCTAGAATAAATAAAAATTTTGTATTTTACATTGTCATATAACTACCGTTAAATTCTCTTTACAAGCAGTAAATTACATTTCTCAAATAAAGAACACAAAAACAAAAAACCTCTTCATAATAATCACTGCCTATTGTCTTTATTCCATCTATGTACGAGTACTTTATTCTCTATCTGTTTTGCTTTTTTTCTTCATTTAAAATTGCTGCCTTTTAACACAAACATATGCTGAAATCATTAATCAAAATTAAATAGCAATTATACGTATTCAAATAAATCGAAGTAAAAGCAAAAATCTAAAAAAAAAAAATCACGAAATAAAAACCTCACCAATTTAACGCAGATAAAAATCTGTTGGCAACAATAGAAATAAAAAAGTATAAAAAACAAAAAAAATCAGCATCACGCACATTCATTGTGGGAGTCAAAATAGCAATTAAAAGTGACTACATATACAGTCAAAAGTGAAACAACAACAACAACAACAGGTTGCTGACTGGACTTGACTTTAAAGGGTCAAGCGCTTTTGAGTTGCCCAATTGACTTTGCGTTATGTATGCCATAGCTGCTGTGAACAGAAGAAGCTGTATTGTCATAATTGAGATCTGATGATCTATAATTAAGTCTATCGTTTCAAATATTTAAAAATATTTTGTTGTTGCTTTTGTTGTGGGTCATGTTGCACGATATTTATTTATTATATCGATTATTGTTTCGTGAGCTATGTATAGCTTTTGAATGGAGGTCATAAGTGTGAAAGTAAGGTTAGCAGTGTGTGTGTGTGTGTGATGTGATCACGACATGATTTGTTTTTTTCAAATTCTATACAAGTTATGGGATCGAAGCTATGCCGGGGAGTGTAAATGATAGGTGCAAGAAATTAACTCCTGAATTAAAATAACCCATCAAGTGTGCAGAATCTCAGAATTTTTTTTAAGAAACGCTATGCCTCAACATTTTTTTGTTCAACAACATCCTATCTTAGAACGAGTTTCAAAAATGTCCTATATCAACAAATATTCAGTAAATTTTCAGCTGAGATTGTGCGTTTTTGATAAAAAAATATTTTGAAATATTGGAATCTTACGCTCAGCTGAACAGTTTTTAGTTTAGTTTAGGTTGCACTAGTCTTCGTTAAAGTCTATTAACTTGTCTAGTGTTGGAGAGTTTAGATAGATAGTCTTACGATGGAGCGCAAAGTTTTTGTTGTATATTAATTTCATCTCGTCTTAAGCTCTGAGCTCCAATGCATTTTAGTGGTGACAGGAAAAAACGTGAATTGACTTTATTTCACATCGCAAATCGAAATAAAAGCAGCAGCGCTTTTTTAAATAATTTCGAAAATCATACCATTGAATATTTTAAATTCATATCATATTATAGAATGAATATTTAGAAATAAAATTTACGAAATTTCTTTACTACACACTTAACGTCAATTGACATTGTTTTCCTTTGCTATGAGAAATTAAGTCATTTGAACTTATTACCTGTCACCCTTTCTGTAAACTTAAAATAGCAAAAATTTTTTTATATTTCAATTTTTATACCTTTCATGCCCATGAAATGGTAAAATAACTTTGGTCCGATGTTTGTAAGTATCAGAAGAAGAAGAGATAGACCCCCCAATAAGTATACCGAAATGGTCAGAGCGATGAGCTGAGGCGATTAAGCCATGTCCGTCTGTCTGTTTGTACGCAAACTAGTCCCTCAGTTTTTGAGATCTTGATGAAATTTGGTATGGTGTCGCCATTTTGCATGAAATTAATCATTTATCGGAATCAGCAAGATCGGAGTTATAAAACGCATAGCTCCCATACAATCGATTGTTTCGATAAATGGGTTTTGGGCTATACATTTCACAATTAAAAAGCTAGGAACGTAAAATTTTGCAGGTTTGATACTTATTATGTATGTAATGTGTG
Source organism: Merzomyia westermanni (assembly GCA_949987695.1). Classification (NCBI taxonomy): domain Eukaryota; kingdom Metazoa; phylum Arthropoda; class Insecta; order Diptera; family Tephritidae; genus Merzomyia; species Merzomyia westermanni. The sequence goes on from OX465291.1 coordinate 131,970,841, forward strand.
TAGTGAAAATCACCCAGTTCGGACCAACATAACATATATCTCCCATACAATCGATTGTTCCGATAAATGGGGTTTGCGGTATGTATCTCTAAATTATCAGTTTTGTAGTGTTTGTACTAATTCTGAGTAAGGATCGGACACTTAAAACCGTGATGCGTATTTATGAAAGGTATAAAGTCTTCGGAGCAGTCGAAGAGAGCCCTTTCCTTACTTGTTTAGTTCTAAGAGCATACGTTAGTAGGCATATAATTTTGATAGTTTGAAGCACGCTCATTTGTTTATTTTTTTTTTCATTCTTATTACCTTAAGAAATTTTTACTTGGGTTAACTATGTATTATATAATTTAATTAACAGGCATTTTTCATATAAAAAATCGATTTATGAACAATAATCGATAGTTTTAATTAAAAATTAGCTTTCCACAAATCGACTTATCTCTAAACAAAAAAAAATCGATTGATATCTCCGAAGGGGAATCACATAACTAGTACGTTTCACTCGCTTGCACCCCTTTCCTGTGTCCAATTATCCCAAAACTACACTTTTGCCACCTTTAGATGACAGCGATGAAGTGCAAGCTGAGCAGAATAAAATGCGCCGATAGTAAGAAAAACTATTTTTTTCCCCGTACAAAAGTTACAAAGCTAGATTGTACAGTGAAAATTGACACAGACACCCATAAATCAGACGTAAAGAAATGTTTCGAGTAAGAAATTTTATTGCATTTTCATAACTTCATTTCACTAAATGAACCTGGTAATATAAGTCGATATGCTGGCACTTGACACTACAAATTACCGTTGCATATTGTATGCTGCCCCTATTGCAATTGATTTTGCTATTGTTGCCACTGCCGTTCTAAGTAAATTGTTCATTCACCAACGGCATGCTTAAGGCCGGAACACAATACTGATGAAAAGCTAATTTTTTTTTTTATGGAATGGGACTTAGTAGACCAAATAGGGTTATAATGCTATTTGCAGTCCTTTATCGGTTATGAATTCGATACAAGCCCGAATACCTAGCGGAGGTTTTCTTTTAACCTCAGAATCGGGGTCGAGGTATATTTAAGTCGCCTTGTACGCCAGTGTCATTGCTAGTATTTAATTGTATTTCAGCTGACGAATTTGATACGCGAAATTCTACATTCATCGTTCGTTCCTATTGTGTTTTGGCTTTTATCTTCTCTTCAATTCCAATTACTGCACTTTGACGTTTGCTGTAATCGCCTTTCAGTGGCATTCGAGGCAATATCGCCACCATTGCCAACACCATCTCCATCATCACCATTAGCATTATAGTCAAAGCGTTTATCGTCATCGCATGACCAGTAAGACTAAAAGTAGGAGCTAAATATCTTCAAAGTGCATAGCTGGCTGCTGTGTTAGTGTTTAGAAGTTCATTGGTTTTATCACCGTTTGAAAAACTTTTGCTGAGACTTCCTGTCAACTTCAATAGCTTTTTTATACAAAATAAAATGTCAGTGATGGTTTATTCTCTTTTTCTTATTTTACTAACTTTATTATAGTTATTACAATTAAGAATAAATTTGTTTGAAGGAATGTCATAGGGGTGTTACTGATAGAGTTTGAAATAATTTTGAGGGAAAACTCTTTATTGCGCACAATTTGGCGTGGTTTGCAAGATTTTTTAAAAAGAGAAAGCCGATAATATGCTGAAGCGCACGAATTGACTCAAATTTAGGAACACGTAGTTCAGTAAGATAAGATAGTACATCGATAAATATATGAATCGAAATCGATATTTTTTTGCTCTATAATTTTAAGGCGACAGTTCTAGGGAGTTAGTGATCCTTAGCAAAGGTAGATGATAGCATGTTAAAGTGCATAAATGACGCTTCTTGAACTCAGTTTAAGGAAACGAAATTAGGTAAAATCATGGCATAGTAAAACAGGAAATTGCTTCTCTAAAACGTCAGAGCAGCGCAGCACATGTTAAAATGTAAACAAACCGATTACAAGCAAGTTTGACAGTTTAAAGAAAATGAAAATGAAAAAAAACTAATCAGCTGTTGAGATGATATTACCTGTATAGGTATGCCATGGGTAATATCAGATAATACATCGATAAATTTGTCAATCAAAATCGATATTGTTTATTCGATAACTTTATAGCGATATTTTTAGTTGACGATCCCTAGAAAAGATAGCAGATGGTATGCTGAATTGCGTAAATCAGGTGACTTGGATTGTGGGTGTTGATCAAGTTGGTTAATTAAGGTACATTTCCACCAGCTCCAGTTAGCGTAACTTGTATTTTATCTGACAGATAGCCGAACGATTTATGTGAATTTAAATTTTAGTTGGCAGTAATTGTGATTCTTAGTTAGCATTAATTGTGATGGTGAAAGCGGCCTTAAGCCAGATATCAACAAGGTATAGAAAAAATGTGAGTTTAACTGGTCTCAACATTGATGGTATTCATAAATGTATAGTTGGTTTTGTCATCCTTATAACAATACTTCATACTGTATAATTGACACGTCTATTTCAGAAATTGTCGCGGATATATCCCAACGGAAAACTTGGGAAAATAGCAGTATACAAAGTTTTACCAGAGGGCCTGGCGTCTCTGAGAAAGTCGCGTTTTTCTGAAGCTTCAGGAGGTGATTTTTTCTGTTCAACCGCGTTCACCGGATGTTGAGGGCGTTTCTTTCGATGCAACTTTTTTTTTTAAATACTAGTTATATGATGGCCGATTTCATCGTAAGACTTGAGGATATATATTCTTATTTACGCAGACTTCAGATCAGCCTCAATCAGTTGTCTGCTAACGTGTCGAGGGTTGCAACAATTCAACCGAAACTTCCTGTTCAGGATTTCACATTGAGCATCTTGCGGCTCTATGTAAATGTTGTTCCCGCGCTCTAAAGGCGGTTGATAGTCGGTAGCGTGGTAACAGCGACTTGGCTGTCTAATATTGGGTCAGATCGTAAATACGGTTTTCAACAATTTAGTTGACTCCCCGTTGTGGCCTTGCTTAATTCTTGTTGTCCCTAGGTAGGCCAACTTCATAGTTATATTGCATTGTTTAAAGCCTTGACTTGGCATATAGGAAACCTCACTTTCATTAACTTTCTAGGAAGACGCTACAGAAACCCATTTACTTTAGGCCTGATCAACACATGTGCTCACAAAATTTATTCTAGACATCCCAAAAATTCGGGACTAGTGTGCATTCAGGTAGACAGACGGCCAGGGCTAAATCGCCTTAGCTCGATTGTCATTTTGATATACTTAAAGTTGGGTCCAGTTTTCTAATGGAAATTTAACTTACCATAACATGTTTAGTGGAAGAAATTTCTCATTGGATATAGATCACTTAATCCATCATTCCCTGCTATTCCGCAATGAAGTGCCTCTGTCAAGAGCTAGCCAAAAGTATTCCTAAAAGTGTACCACCAAATTTTGTGTACCAAAAAACATAAAAAGTAAGAGTATAAACAGTTTATTGCCCATTAAAGGAGTTTTGACAACGCATTTAAATACTTTGGGCGACAAAGGTGTCAGCTGTCTAAAAGACAAAGTAGTCTAGTACAGGACTTGATATGTATCTATGTAAGTATGATTACGCCACGTACACGTGGGCTTGACTCAGATGAGGTGTGAAGACGCAAAATACGCAGAGGGATATTCTAAACACTTGAAATTGGTTGCAGATATGTATGTATGTATATGTATAGATTTGGATTGTGGGGGCAGAGCAGAAAACTGACAAGGGGCCCATAACTGCTAAGGGCCGGATGAAGGGAGAAAAAATGTGTTTTAATGTGTAAAATCACGTAACTTCCAAAGAAGCAGTTGAACATTTCCTGGGTAAATGCCCGGCTCTCGGCTGAGCAGAAAATCTTGGGAGAGTACTTGAAACACTGATACCAAATATCCTCCAGTTTATCAAAAATTCGGGTTGATTGTAACATTCATTCCCTCAGAAAGTGCGACCAGTTTTTTAGGGCACAAAACGGGTTCTAAAAGCTACCTAGGCGGCCAGAATCACAAATATTCTATCTAACTATTTAGCTAAAGATCTTTGCTCACTTTAGGCGGGAATCCAGCGAGAGACTTAAGGTGAGTTTATGTGAAAGTATTTCGAAACCATGAACCCTATACGCAGGGAGTGTTAATAAACCACAACAGAAGAAAAAACCCGAAAACAGAAGGAGAATAAAAGGAAGAGAAAATAAGAGAGCAAGAGAAAGCAAAAAGACTAGGCAAAGAAAATGAAAAAATTAAAAGAAAGTATTGCAAGCATGATGATAATTACGGTAAGAATAATGACGGGTTGGACCCGTTAATGGTTATAGTTACGGTTAACTGTTGCCATTGTAACTGTAGTCATGAAACGGTAACGGGGCAGTGATCTTAACAGTGACAGTAACCGCAGCAATAAGTGCAGTCGGAGCTTCTAACCCTGGCAATAACCTTAAAAGTAACTATGGTGGAGGGGGGGCCCTGACAGTGACCGTAATCCTGCTGGTGACCAAGTTACCGACTTAACCTGGAAGTGATCGGAACCGTGGTCGGAAGAGTGGCAATAACCATAACCGTGACCATCAACTTTACAGTGAAATGACCGACAACGTGACCGTGACAACTCCCTTGAACATAACAAGTAACTGAGACTGCCACTTATACTGAAATGGTCATTGTTGAGGACCTTGAACATGACAGTAACAGTGACAACGACCGTAATAGTAACCGGAACCGTAAAAAAGACCGTGACAGTTAACATAAAATTCCTTGCTTTAATATTTAGCATAACATGAGCTAACTGAAGGTAACATAACGTAATAGAAGTAAATATACCTTAACAAACCGCAGTGATACATTTTTTAAATGTGCATAGCATAAGATAATACAAAGTAACAAACCATAACATGACTTGGCCAGACTTAGATAATATAACACATTAATATATAACATAATAAAACATAGCATAACATAACATTACAAAACATAACATAACATAACATAATATTACATAACATAAAATAAAATAAAATAACATAACATTACATAACATAAAAAAACATAACATAACATAACATAAAATAAAATAACATAACATAAAATAACATATATAACACAGCATAACATAACAGAAGCCTTCCATGGCAGAAATACTTTCGGAGAGTTTGCCAAACAACTGCTGAGGGGTGACCACGTTTTGAAAAAAACTTTTTCAAACCACGTTCCATGCTACCTGCCCTAGGACTCGAACTTTGGTCCTTACATAACATAACATAACATAATATAGCATATCATAGCATAGCATAACATAACATAATAACTATATCATGTTATACTAAGTTCCGCAAAACTATCTTAAGTAAAGCCAAGTCTGGATAAGTTAGAATCATTTTAGTTTTTTTTTTTTTCAGTCCACTTTCTTTAACAAATTCGTTACGTACGATCCTGGCATGCCTTACCCGCCCCTGCGTATGACACACACATATATATCTTCAGACACACGCACTTGAATACACATGTGAGATATTTTTAATAACACTTAAAATCATTGCGCCTGCAACATTGCGTATGCAACACATTGAGGCAGTCCCTTAACATTGAAATGCATAACACTTGGGGATTACTAGAGGTATGTATGAATGCTTAAGTGTGTAAATGTAATCGCAAGCACATCATGTTTTGTTATTGAAAATGTCATTTAAAACAGCTCATTGACGTTGTCGCAGCCAAAAACCATCAAATATACATGACTACAAAATAGCTATGACAATATAATTAATTACAAACGAAAATACATTTAAATACAACATTTATACATATATATATGTATATACACATGCATATCAACGCTAATGCACGTAGTAAATAAGAAACAACATGCAACATGCAGTTAATCCGCGTATTTAATAAAAGATCATCAATTGATATTTTTAAGGAAGCAAACCATATTGCGCTCGCGTTGTTGTATTTAAATTTGGAAAAGTGCTTTGTAATTTATAGTCATGGAAATCTTTTAGCGATCTTGGAGAAATAAATCTATTTTTAGTGGTAGTTGGTGTTTTGTTTTAGATGCAAGACGTGTTGGCCTTGGGGCACTTCTGAGAGGCATATTTATTTATAGAGCTCAATATTTTAGCCATTCTTTTTTCTAGGAAATGTACGGTTAAGACTGTTAACCTTTTGTGTTATTCGCTTAGTTTTATAAATTTTTTTTTTTCTAAGCACCCGTCATGCCTTTTGATCTGTGGCATGTTATTGCTCTTAATATTAACGGAGTGCTCATATCATTGGTTTCACAAAGAGCAGCATATTATGTATTTGTACCAGATATTGCTCTTCGTGTCGAATAATAAAATATATAATAGTTGGAGTCATACTCTTCTTAGGCCTTCTTTGCATCATTTATTTCTGTGAAGTGGGCACAAGAAGTGTCATATGAAATGAAAAAAGAATCTATTCTGGTTAGGTTTTGAATTCCTAGGGTTCCCGAAACGAAAAAAAAGTTCCGCTCAATATTTCATATAATTTTCAATATTTTATAGGACAAGTTCACACAGCGTACATCATATCTTAAGGCGAATACTGTTCAGGGTAGCATTCAAATAGTTCTAGAATTATTGAGAAGAATGAAAAAAAGTGCTGCACAGTGTAAACCAAGTTTTTTTTTCTCAAAAATTGACCAAACAAATTTAAATTTCTAAAATCAGACATTCTTAAATCTTTTATTAAGAATTACAGAGAAGAAAGAAAAATGCTGCACAATTAGCCATAAAATATATATATTAGAGCGGGTCAAATAGTATAGCAAAAACGTAATCTACAGATGATTCTAAGAAAAATTGCTGAAGACACCATAGCTCTAAGTCCGATTTCGAGTTCCCCACTTTTGCAAAATAGATATTTTGCCATATGAATGTAGGGTTTGGCCAAAAAGTCTTCATAGCTTCTGATAGAATTATAGGAAAAATATCATATTAGGCTTACTTTAAAGGTATTTTACGTACATTTCGGAATCTGTATTAATATCTATAGTGTTTTTGAATTTTAGTAGAGATATCAGGCTTGAATTAAGAGAAATTTGCCTAAAATGAACTTTTAATTGCTATATTATCATTTGTAACAAATTTCTTATGGAATTTTTTTTTTCTTTACAACTAAAATAAGTTCAGAACATTTCCAACAACTTTCATTCAGACAGTTTTTCTTTTTTCGAAATCGTTTTAGTAGAAAAAAAGTTTCAAAAAAATCTATACGAGTATTTTGAAGTAATAAGCAAAAAAACACAATTTTTATAATTTTAACGTTATTTATTTAAACAATTATTTTTTTACTTAGAATTGACCATTTTAACGTATTTTTCAAAATAAAACTAATTTTATGTTATTATTTTTTAAAATATTTTTTGCTCTCCGTTCGTGGTTGTGTTACAGTATAAGTCCTTAAGGAAGCATATAGTTTTGAGATAAACGTCAGTAATAGAAACAGTATATACCACAGAAACTAAAAAAAAGACTTTTTGAAAATTATGTATGGTAAAATTCATCTTTCCACGGAGCATCATAAGGGCGAGATATTTCGCGAAAACGGGCAGGCACGATTTTACTTGAAACGGATTTTGGTACTAAGGCCAGGAGCACGCTGTGACTTCTTTCGAAGACATATTCGTCAAAGTGCGTCTATCGTTTATATGGAAACTATATTTTATGTAGGTCCGATCTGGCTAATTTTCATTAGTTATATTTGATATAATACAAGTATGTACCAAATCTGAAAAATTTTATGATTGTAGCTCTTTAATTGCAAGTTTTATTGGTCAAAATCCGTTTATCGGAAAAATCGATTGTATGAGAGCTATGATTTGTACTGGTCCGATCTTGTTGGTTCCGACAAATGATTCATATATTACAAAATGGCGACCCCTTACTAAATTTCATCGAGATATCTTAAAGTCTTAAGGACTAGTTTGCGTTCAAACAGGCAGGCGGACAGACGAACGGACATGCCGGAATGGCTAAATCGACTCAGCTCACCACCCTGATCATTTGGGTATACTTATGAGTATTGTGGATATATCTCTTCTTCTTCTCATACTTACAAACATCGGACCAAAGTTATAATACCATTTCATGGTCATGAAAGCTATGAAAAGTAAATATGCCAAAATAAGAAATGCAGTTGGGAAGAGGATACCGTCTAGTATATACAGTTGTGTTCAATATAATAGTAGTGAAATTAAATTGCATATCGTTTGACGAAACTAGAAAAAGCTGTGATTTTAATAATTTTCATTTAAAATATAGGGAATTCTTCAACAGAGTCCCCATAAAACCGAATTTCAAGGCGTACACAAAGTTCAGGAAACTTAGTTAAAATTTTAAAAATGGCCATCAAAATCTGTAAATTTTTTGACAGGATTTCTAGACAATTTTTGAGTACACAGTTTCACTCAAACTCAAACTCGCTTTTTTTGAATTTCTAGATTGTTTATTGTACATGCTGTTAAAAATTTTCTTACATACAAAATTGACTTTCGTTCATGTGTTGTATGGAAAACCAAAAATAATCAAAAAAAAAATAATAAAAAATTAAAAATAATCAAAAGTAATCAACACGACTTTTTTTGATTATTTAGATTTTTTTTTCTTATCGTAATCAATTAATAATTACCTTTTTTTTAAACAATTAAAATAACCATTACCAATTAAAAAAAATCGTCTAATTAATTGATTACTACTTACTATTCAAATTTGACAGGTCTGTTAAAAACATCCTACTCGTTATTGTCAGAAATTGTCATAGTAGGTATTAAGAAAAAAGGTTTTTTGTTGTACCGCGTTTCACGATGCAATTATATTTATTATCATTTCCGTTAACGAAATAGATAAATTTAGTTAAAGATCGAAGACCGCAAAACGCGAACGATTGTAATCACTGCGATTTGCTTTGGTGATGTAAGAAATCATTGAATCTCTTGTGATTTTGCTGCTTTTCGTTTTCTTTTGCTTTTACTGCTTTTACAATTTGCTGTGGAATATTTAGTGTAACGAAGAGGTCATGAACTGCAAAGCGGTTGGAAGATGCCAGAATGTGGTTTGGTGCAAAGCATGCGACGAGTACCTCCTATTGCAACATTGAGCGAGTTGCACGTTTCTGCGAGAAATAAAAGCAAATGTCTACAAAACTGACGGAGCAACGTGGTTTATAAAAGTGGGGGGGTGAGGAGACGGTAGGGAAGTGCAGTGATTTGGTAAACAAGTAGAGCTCACGTTGCCACAAACTCTTACAACATGCCGTGGTGCATCTGCTGCGCTAAGCATTGTCGTTTGTTTCGATTCTTGCCACAAAGCGTCGTACGCTGTTGTTGGCTTTGTTGTTATAGGAACTTTTAATGTTTATTGTTTTCTATTATACTATGCTCAGCCAGTTCTTTTATCATTGTTTGCTTCACTTTTTTATTTTTTTTTGTACCAATGCTGCCACGCTGACTGGATAGTTGTTGCTGCTTGCCGCTGATTTTGCGATTTGTGGCACGAATCAGCCGCATGGCGTACCAAAATCGACAAATTACAGTTTATAATTTATTAAACGCGAATATTACATAAAATGCGCTGTGATTTTTGTAGCAACGCGCTAGCGTCCTCTACTTGCCACAACCAAAACGAAGCAAAGAGCTACACGAATTTCATAATTTGGACGCAAAGCTATTGCCCGCCCTGAGCACAATGCCATCTTTTGCGCTTTGCTTTAACAGTTCGTTGTTGTTGTCGCATCGCTGCGCTCTTTTGCATGTCGCAACAATAGCTGGGCAATAAAGTGACAGCAATCAGGCGCACATTTGGCTGGCGGCTAAGAGTGCCATAGCTCTACAGTTTCATCCTAGACTACCTTCGATAGCTGCTGTTTTGCTTTGTTTCCCTCCTTGCTTCGCATGCTTCTTTCATTCAACTTTTTTTCTTTCGTTGCTACAAAAAGCCCTCATCATGTTGCATGCTATAGCAAGTTACTTACATAAGCACCAATGCCGGCGGCTAATAATTTATCGAAAGAATGTCGAAATAATTTTTTTTTTTTTGGTTATAATAAATGGCGTAACTATTAAAATTTATTGCTGCCACAAAATAGTACTGCCATTGAGTTCAATTACATATATATGTTTACTTTACTTTGCTACACTTTTTATTTTATTTTTATACAATAATAATACTTAGATATTTCCGACATTCAATATTCCCTTTAAATAGTTTTTAATAATTCTCAGCGACTTACTTCTATCCTTTATCTAGAAAACATAAATCACTGGTATTTAATATGTCAGTGGCGGAAATGTAAACAATGCTGCCAAAGTGACAGTTTTTGTGCTGCCAATAGGCACTTAAACGATATGGCATTTCGGAAATTAAAAGATTGTATTCTGTATAGATGGATGCATTTTGGTATTTGGGATGAAAACAAAAAATTATGCTTTTATCTTTTGTCTTTATATCCTGTATACTCACTATTCAACACCTTTAATTTCACATATAAGACCTGTACATATACATCGCTAATAATTGGCGGCCGCCGTGGTGTGGCGGTAGTGTTGCCGGCCTACCACACCGAAGGTCCAAGTTTCGAGCCCTGGTACAGGTAACATCTTAAGTGGTTTGAAAAAGTTTTTCAAAACGGGGTCGCTCCTCGGCAATGGTTTGGCAAACTCTCCGAGTGTATTTCTGCCATGAAAGGCTTCTCGGCAAAAATGCATCTCCTTTGTAGATGTCGCTGGGAGTCGGCAAACAACTGTAGGTACCAACAATTTGTAGGAAAAAATTCAAAACGGCACACCACAAATTGGAAGAGAAGCTTGGCGCAAAAATCTCTTAGAAGGCTTATGATGATATACCTGTTGTATATCGCGCCATACATCTATTTTTTTAATTGATAAATATAAATAATAAACATTTGAAATATATCAAAATTAAAAGAATGAAACCAAAATATAATGCAAATAAAAATCGATACAAAACGATAAACGATTGCATAAAGCAATAATAATAAACAGAGAAAACAAATATTTGCCTATTACACAATTTCATATTAATTAGCAAATAATCGATAGTAAGTTAAAAGCGATTGAGATAGAAAAAAATTGAAATAATAATCGCCGACAAGAAACACTAAAATTTCTAAAAAATAATACAACAGTACAATAAACCCAACTTTAATTAAATATAATTGTTTCAACAAAAAACAAAAAAACATGGAATAATCCACATAAGCAAATAATTTTTTTATAGGATAATCTATAGGCATTCACATATGTCGAAATTGTAATTGTTCCAGAAAAAAAAGTTTATAGAAAATAAAAGGCAATACAAAGAAAAATCGATTTTACAGGTCAATACTATGCGCTAAAATTCGAAAAGAGATAAGCTATTCAACGGCTAATATGGATATTTATAAAACCTGGAAAATTGTTTACAAATAGATTAAACTACGAGGTGTGTTCAAAACGTATCGCGAATTTTGAATTTTCGCTGGTTACGTATATTCGAATTTCGAATTTTTTGTGGCGTTATGTTGGTACTCATGTCTCTCACTTATGCCGACAAGCTCGGCCATTTTGAATGTTCAGTTAATTGTTGACAGCTGCTTTGCTTGCACGTGTTTTGGATCGTCTTCGATTTTTACCTATTCAAAAAAATGGATCAAAGAACCTGTATCAAATTTTGTGTGAAAAACGAAATTAAGAGCGCGGATGCATTCCGAATGTTGACTGTGGCATACGGAGAAGCTACCTTGGACCGAAGCAACGTTTATCGGTGGTACAAAATGTTCGCAGAAGGCCGAGAAGATGTGCAAAGAAGAACAAAAATTGGCTTTTGCACCACGATAACGCCCCTGCTCACGCATCGTTGCTTGTGCGCGACTTTTTGGCCAAAAACAACACACTAATGATGCCGCAGCCACCGTATTCCCCAGATCTGGCCCCCTGTGACTTTCTCTTGTTCCCTAAACTGAAGAGGCCCATGAAAGGACGACGTTACGCTTCTCTTGACGAGATAAAGACGGCATCGAAGGAGGAGCTGAACAAGATACAAAAAAATGATTTTTTGAAGTGCTTCGAAGATTGGAAAAACCGTTGGCACAAGTGTATAATATCTCATGGGGATTACTTTGAAGGGGACAAAATAGATATTCATGAATAAATAAATAATTTTTGAAAAAACACAAAATTCGCGATACTTTTTGAACACACCTCGTATCTACATAAAAATCGATATAAGCCGAAAAAAAAACTTGACAGCGTAAAACAAATGATTGAAATCGAGAATAAACCTATAGATTAAAAACAATCGATAACTTAAATTGATTGTATTTTTTTAGAGCATACAGGAGGGTAGAAATTAAATAATCGGTAAGCATCAATTGTATTCAATCGGTTGCACGAATTAGAATCGGTAAAACTCGATGCTCATTGACATAAACCTAAATATCGATACTACATGACAAAAATTAAACAAATTGCAAAGGAAAAACTAAGAATCGATATTATTCGATAGAGTTAGAAGAAAAAATCGGAAAATTCCAGAGAGATATTAAAAAATTAAAAGGGTTTGAAAGCTGTTCATTAACACAAGCAGAAAAAATGTGTAGGCTTAAAAAAGATTGAAATCGATAATATATAAGTGTAAAGAAGGAAAAAATAAAAGTAATAATTAATTGAATTTAGGTTTATTATAAACCCTATCCATATAAGCTCAAAAAAATAAATGAAATACAAATATTTTGGAAAATTTTAAAGATATTAAAGCTTTAAAAACTGCTGGAAACTTTGACACAAAAAATCGATTTAATCAAAACAAATTCAATATATTTTATAAAAATATCGAAAAGTTTTTTAAAATGTCGCAAAACTGTAGACATACACATATAAAATAGTTTGAGATCGAAAATAAACGTATATAAATAAATAAATCAACTAGCTGGACCCGTGCGCTCCTTGCGCAAAAAAAAACAAAAATGGTTTGAAAATTTTTATTAGTCCAGGTCCAGGATTTTTCAATCCTTTTTCTCAAATTATAAAAAAAGATTTTCAGCTACACTTGTTGTGAGACCACAAAAAATTATACAAATATGCGCAAACAGCTATTTGAAATTCCACCATTTATATTACATTCACATTGAGACATAAACTTGAGTTGATTGACAACATCCATATGAATTAACTCAAAAAATGTCCCTTAAACTCGAGTTTATGACCCAGTGTGAACGCAGTCTTATTCGCTTATTTTAGCAATGTTCAAGTGTAGATGGCGCGCTCGCCTTTAATTATTGTAGCACTGTTCAGTCTTAGTATTCAAATGTAGATGTCGCGAGGCATATGAATGTCACAGTCACAATAGCGTTGCAGTACAAATTGATTTTTTTGTGCACCTACAATCGTTTATTTTAAAGAATTTATTTTTATAAAATACGCTTAAACAAAAGCACTCCGCTAATTAAAACATGGTTTCGCATGTAGAGCTAACCCCCACCTTTAAAACGATACCTTATTTATTAATATTGGTTCCAAATGAGAGCAGAAAATTAGGAACTAACACAAAAAGACCTTACAGAAATAATATATATGATACTTGAAATTAATTGAATCGGTTTGAAAAACCAAAAACGATCAAATCTTTTGTAAATAAAGATAAACTAATTTTCGTTACTAATCGACAAACCCCGTTGCAATAGATACAAATGTAAAGACTTTTACTCAAGAATGCAACGACTAGCAGAACTGATAATAGTTTACATGAACTACTAAGCCCCGGTTTTTCAGTACAAGTTCAACTCAATTTGTCAGTTAAACTAAGCTCAACTTTAAACGAAGTTTAAACGTAGTTTAAGCGGCCAATTTGGCAGGGTTAAACTCTAGTTAACCTGACAGCTGTTTGCATATTTGATGGTTTTGGTTGTGAAACAATAAACTGAACGCAATTCAAAATTGACGATATTTTTATATTTAATTAAATACTGGATATATCATCTGACGAAAGTGATTATAGTGATGGAGAAATTAGCGAAATCCTAACTATTACAATACTGAGGAGAAGCAATGGCGTTGAATATGTATACAAATATTATCTGTTGCCGTATCTAGATAAAGAAAAAACCAATGTTGCCGTATAAAAAGCAAATCTTAAAAGCGGCCTTAAACTCTCACTGAAAAACCGCTCTGCAGTTTAACTGAAGTTCAAATTTATGCCGAGTTTAAGCAAACTTAGTTTAAACTGAGCTTAACCAAGGACTGAAAAACCGGGCCTAAATGATAAAATCCATTGTTATCGTTAAAAAGTGTTTCTTCAACTTATAAAAGTGTGGAATAGATAGTTAACACTATTTAGTCATCCGTGCAATGCGAAACAATGCATCAAAATCAATAATCGATAAAAGTCATAATAATAGTTAAGATGTGTAAAAATCTATAAAATCATTTTCCTAGGGATACATACGACTAGAAAAACTGCTGATAGTTTGTTGACATGATCTATTAATCTGTAAGTTATCGATAAAATTCTATACAATTTATAAAAATGTGGAAACATTTGTTCCAAGAGATGAGAATTGAACTTCTTTAAATATAGCGTTTTTATTGACAAAAACGAAACATCGAAATCTTTATTTATAAAAATCTTCTGTGCGTCCTTTGTCATCAGACTATTTCTAAACTCCTGGACCGGTATTGATGAAATTTTGTGTATGTACTCTAGGGGCACGAGAATGGTTACGATTCACAAAGCTGACAACTGGATCACGTGGGCGTGGCACCTCCGGTAAAAATAAGATTTTCAGTACCGCATATCTCAGTACTGGAAGTATTCATCGTAGAATATTGAAAATTGATAAGGAGTTAAATGAGATCAATCCCTAACACCCCAAGAAAAAGAAGATAAAGGGAGAAGTGTGCCTGGCACTTTTTGATATAATCTAAATTTATATAACGCCTCAATTATTACTAATATTTTGTATGAAAATAGTTTTTATGAAGCAGAAGTGCGGAATAGAGATCTGTAATATTTCTAGATCCATTCAATTTCTGGGCAGCCCAACGTCTGCCGGGTCCTCTAGTTATCTCTAAAAATTCATCCTATCTAGATATGAAGTGACTAGAAGAACTGACTAGAAGTTACATAAACTATTAAACGATGAAAAGCAATTATTAAGGATATAAAATTTAAATCAATTTCTAAAGATCTCAAAAGGTTTAAAAAAATTGTTACAACCAAAAAATTCTTACGAAGCAAAGAAAATATACAAAAATCACGGAAAATCCTAAAAAATGAATTAAAAAAATTAATTAACCACTTTCTCTATAGACTCCGGAAGGCTTTAGATGTAAAATTTGTTATAGTCATAACTGTGTCACGAATTTAAAATGACGCTGTTTTGACATTTTGGACTTTGTAGTAAATAAAACTTTAAAGCTAAATATTTAAAGCTACCGAGACTACCGTCAAGTTTTATTTACTTTGAAGTTGTGCCTTTTTGATTATACTAAGATAACCTATCTTTTAATAGTACTAGATTAGAATGAACAGTGCAACAAATATATAATAACAAAATAAATTACAAGATAAATGTAGCTACAAGTTAAACCGAAGTGTTTGTGAAAGTCGCAGTTACCAATCTGCTACATCATTGCTAGGTAACCATAACATCAGCAAAAACGTGCCGGATATCTTTTTGAAAATTATTCCACATTTTGGTTGCAAACACGTATTAGATATGTTCCTATTACGTGCCCATGACCATTGCCTCAACACTTTAAAGTCAAAACAATGTTCGCGGCTTCGTTCCAGCGACTAGTTACTTGTAATATTTGGGCTCTGGTTGTGATATACGAGTACACGCACTTTCGTTATTTTAAGTGTATTTGCCTTTAATATTGAAACTATTTAAATAAACAAATGTTGAGCAAAATTTCCATTTGCAAAATTTTTGGTATTTTTTTTAAGCTAATGAAAAATGCCAGTCGATATTGCAAGTAAATTTTGCAAATTAGGAAACTCCCATTTCCTAACACCATATTTTCCGCTTTTAATGCAGTTTAAGCATAAAGTAATTAGTAAACCAAAAACGGCAAAGAAATAATGAAAAATAAACAAATATAAATACAACACAATTTCAATTGCCACTCACTTGGACACTGTTAGAGTCAAAGGCCAACAAACAACAACAAAACGCAGGCAACATTCAAAAGTAGATTAGGAACTTAAGTGAGTAGTTAAGTGGCTTTAGTATGAAAATGTTTAGTTGGCTTCTTTACTTTCATTTCCTATTAGTTTTTAGTTGCTTCACATTTTGCTTTTGTTGTAGTTGTTTTGCTAGTTGTTGTTATGCTTGCTGCTGTGCGGTGACATGCCGCGCATTTCACGGTTGTAGACGTTCTTCGCTGGTCAATTTCAGCAGATTTTAGTTTTTCTAGTTGTTTTTTTTTTTTTGGTTTTTATTTTCAATTTGTTTATCATTTTGGCATGGCCTTCTCATGTAACTGAACAAATTTTCAATTTGTTGAACTGCGCGCTTTTCAAAGGAAAACGATTTTTAAATGCACGAATAGAAAGTTTGGCGTTACAATTTAAGGTCGATAAAAATAAATGTTGCAAGCAATGCGAGCAAGAGTGCAGAGAAACAAACAAGCACTAAAACAACAGCAACTACAAATGCAACAACAATTGCAGCAATCACAACTAAAACAACAAAGCTGGTCACACTCAAAGTAGCACGCTACCCAAAAACCAAGAACAAAAGTAATTTCTTAGCTAAAAACGTGCAACATCATGCCGCACAATACACACAATATCCCAGCAGTGACACACCGAACTAATCACAAAAACACTGAACTTCAAAGAAAATAAAGCATACAATGAAGTCCCGAATAGTCAATTGTTTTTCAGAAGTCGGTAAACTTATTTCAGGGTAGTCAATTGTACTTCAGACACCATAAAATGTATATCAGAATAGTCGGCTGCTCTTGAGTAATCATAAAATGTATTTTGGAATATTCAATTGTTTTTCAGTAATTACAAAATTTATTTCAGAAAAGTAAATTATATTTCAGAAGTGGTAAAATGGATTTCAGAACTGTCAATTGTATTTTAGAAGCCGTAAAATGTCTTGCAGTATAGTCGATTGTACTTGAGTAATTACAAAATATATTCCCGAATAGTCAATTTTATTTCAGAAGTCGTAAAATGAATTTCACAATAGTCAATTGTATTTCAGAAGTCGTGAAATGGATTTCAGAACTGTCAGTTGTATTTTAGAAGCCGTAAAATGTCTTGCAGTATAGTCGATTGTACTTGAGTAATTGCAAAATATATTCCCGAATAGACAATTTTATTTCAGGAGTCGTAAAATATATTTCAAGAAGTCAATCGTACTTGCGAAATTTGTGAAATGTACTTGAAAATAGTCAATTATATTTTAGAAGTCGTAAAATGTATTTCAGAGTAGTCAATTGTATTTCAGAAGTCGTCAAATGTATTTCAGAAAGTCAATCGTTCTTCATAAATTATGAAATGTACTTCATAATAGTAAATTGCACAATAAAATATACCAATTGACTATATGATAAAATGACAGCTCGCACTCGATTGCTTGTAATTCATACTACATAGCTGGAAAGTAGTTCGCAACTGGTTAGTCTGACTGTAGGGATATTACATTATATTCGCCCGTTTGCATTAGCTACACCGACCGGTAACAGCTGGAAACTGCATTGATATACAAACTAGTTCAATTTGCAATGCCAAGGCAAGGCAGGCGGTGAGCGAAAACAACGAAAGAAATCTAAAACATTGATTCAAGAGATGCAGTTTCTAACACACAGAAAAAAATACATGAGAATCGAATTGAATACAGGGTGTGTAAGATATGGTTGATTGTATGGTCGATACATGAATGATTAGCAGATGATAGCTCCACATATATTGGCAGGACTAGAAAAGAATTTATACACCCACAAGAAAGGAGAGATCTCATGCACTATGCAGCAGAAAAGATGTCAAAGACGATGCTAACGATGGCGAAGACCATACTCAGTACCTCACAAAGACACAGTAGTCAAATAGTAGCAATCACACAGTACATCTAAATCACAAGTAAAACAGTCGAAAGCACAAAGCCAAGTTCATCAACTGTAAGAAGGTAAAATTCTATATCAAATCAGAAAATCCAGTAGTACTCGCAGAAGAAATGAAGTAATGTTAGGAAGCTATGAACAGAAGTATCGGGCGGTACAGCGTAGTCCGAGGGCTGAACCTGAATGAAAAATTAACTGACTTCCGGACAAAAAAGGTAGAACATCCTGCGAGGGAGGAATAGAAGGAGAATGTAGTCACTGGTAGGGAAGTTACAATCTACCTGGACTACTCAAAAATAAAGATGAGAAGGGAGGCTAGGCTGTACTCTGAAGAGCCGCAAGCAAGATACTTACATATGTCGACTAACTGACTCATGCAGTATCTTCCACGATAGATTACTTGTGGATACCATAGTACCAGCAATTAACAAAACGAACGTCGCTGATAGCCAAGCCGCCTTAAAGACCTTGGAATACAATGTGATAAAATCTGATATGGTGCAAAAGTGTCGAACTTCGCTGGAGGCTCTGACTCTCTCAGTATTTCTCACTGCTGGGTCCCCGAACACCACAATAACGAAGGAAACAAAAACGCTAATGATATTGTCAGAAAAAGTTCCGAAAAAGACAAGCAAGAAGCGGAAAACTTCGTGAGTCCACCATACGGAAATCTCCTCAGAAGAAACGAAGAGCATAGTTTTAAGCCCACGAAGTTACTATGAACCAATCGGGATGAATAATGCGTCGTAATGTCCCATGTCCAAAGCTATAGCTGCAACAAGTTCCGTATGCCGAGAAGAAGGTCAAGTCTATTCACCACTTTCTTCACCGATACCTAGGCGAGAGCAGGCTTTTTCAACAATCTGGAAGAAATGTGGTCGGACGAATACATCAGCATGCATATCTGACAAAGGACATCTCTGCCCATAATTCAGTAGAATGGAGAGGTTTTTATTCTTGTTTTTAGGGACAAAAACACTTTCCGAAGGATTCTGTACTCCCTTGAGGTACCAGCGCAATATTCTAAGTCATCTCACCCCTCGTTCTGTAAGGAAGGGAAAGATTGGTAATGAGAGGTGAGAGCCATCATATCCGTTCATCAACCGTCAAGTTGCACGTCATTACCTCTGTGCATTTTTGTCGCCTCTTACGACAAGCATAACTACCTCGGACATATTCTAGCCCCTAAGCCGTAGGGAGATCGTTTCAACCTCTTCAAATATCGGTCCCGGTTCCGAAGTCAAGGAAATCATTCCAATGGCAGTCGGACTATTACCACAAGGTGCTAGTACCAGAGCGTATCGGATTCAAATCCGGCAGTGGACTGCCAATATCAGGAGAAACGTGTATGGTCAGTCGAGTCCCATTCCATTAAAGACCCAGACCTACAAGTAATTAATATTGGCACAAACCGGTGGAAGCATACGCAGAGGTAGACCATGACTCTAGTGAGGGGTTCAAGTAGAAAACATTTTTAGAATACTTGTCGTATCCAATTGACGCCCTTGAACAAAACAGAGCAGAGACTGGCAAGATATACGCCGGATACATTTAAAAGGTGATAGCAAGTAAGGAAGTAAAATTTCCTCTTCTTATTTGTTTCTAAGGCTTACCGAAGCTATGCTCACCCTGTACCTTACCTCATATGCTAGAAAACGTAGGCAACTACGCTGAAACCTTAAAAACCGAAAAGCGTCTGCACCAACAGCTCCGTAAACACAATTATTGCCTACTTGGCTGCTGGCGTCATATCGAAAAGGCGTTACATGAATGCACTCGCTCGCCTACGCTGGCAATGAATTCAATATTACACGCCCCACCCGACACATACCACAACACGTATGCAGCTCGCCGTTCATTCCGTACAGATTGTGCTAATATTGAAGCAAATTTTATTTTCTTTTTACAATTCTTCGGTATCGGTGCAACGTGCATTTATGCGCGTCCGCTGCAATGACACGATTTCAAAATACAGCAACAACGACAACCTAGAAACGTACCAACAACACACATTTTGACTTTCAAGCAGTCGTTGAGTTTGCTGAGTTTTGGCAATACGTAAACGCCACCAAATCAGGTCAACACATGCCAATATTTATATACTACAAACGTAAATATATTTAGTCCATTTGTATGGCATTTTATTTACCTCATTGTTGCACTTTACAAGTGCAATGTGCACCAACTCGGATTCTGGGGCAGTTGTTAGCTGAGTTGAAAGAAAAATAAACAAATATTCAATAAATCGAAAGAATCAACAATCCAAAATCAAATGCAGGTGCACGAGAAGTATACAATTTTGTTTTCATTTTTGTTTGTTTTTCTTTAGCTGGAAATACTTTTAGTATATTTACATTGGCTGTTAAAGGTTGCTGGTTGCAGTTAAGATTGCGAATATTTGCAGGAATGCTACAGTAAATATAAACAAGAAATTTTTGTGATTGTAGGGTTGGCCAGACTGTACTGGGAAAATATTGATACTTGCTGAGATTTTTATGTCTAATCCCTGTAAAAAACGTTGGAGCACCAGAGTACTCCAACACTTATCCTCACTCATATAAAAAAGGTGGTCCAATTGACATCGCGATGTCCGGTGATTGGATCGCATAATCCTACTCGGATGTGTTGGAGTACTCTGATACTCCTTTAGGAGTATTCTTTAGAGTATGAAACGGAGTATTTCCGTTTTTTGCAGGGATGGAAACAAGTAAGGTCAGCGCTGTCTCTGCCTGTGCCAAAAGCTTTATAGCTTTCATCAATGCTCATCACGATTTTCACTGTCCGAGGCTTAGTACAACGAAATGCGGAATCTAACATTCTTAACTTGTCATTTTAAAAATGTAAAGCATTAACCCCGTTTGCCTGAGCAATCGGTGGTGTGGAGGCCATGTGTTATATTGGTCCAATCTTACTAATTTTAACAATCCTAAAAAATTTTTTTAAGCAAATTGCTGTATTGTGAGCAGAATGTCTTCTTGATAGATCCACTCTAATGGCATTTCTTCCCCTTCAAGAAATAGGATGAAGATTTTATGAACATCTTTGTACATGAAATGATCCAAAACCCGTTTAATCGTATTAATTGGACCCACTCTATGACCGGAGAACCGTCTACAAACCCCTACACTGCCTCAACCTGGTTTCACCGATCACAAGGTATAGTAAAAGTGAGTAAGCGTTGTTCTTTAGGCCTGCGAACAAGCTTCAGAGCTTCCTAATATTTCAGAAAAATTTTATTTGACAGAAAATAAGATCCCTCATTGTATTTTACTACTCCAGTTTGAGTGGAATCTTGAAAACCCTTATTTCTCTTCTATTTGAAATCAAAGGGGTCTCAAAGCTCCGGAGTGAAATAATGGTCCTACATGGGGTGGATATCACCAGACCTTTTAAATAATGATTACTAATCGTAATGATTACCGGTTTGATTAATTATTTTCTTGAGAATCCATTTGGTGATTGTTACCATTACTTTAAATTTCCAATGACTATTTTCCAATTAATTAAAAAAAATAATCAATAAAAGTTGAAAGGGCAATTATTAATTGATTATGATTAGAGAAAATCAAAAAGAATTAAAAAAAAAAGATTAGAAAAAATCAAAAATTAGCAAAAAAAGAAGTTGTTTAGATAGCTCTTGATTTTTTTTTTCAAATTTTTTTTGATTTTTTTTTAGTATTATTGTAAAAGCATGGTACTCGTTGGGTAGCCCGCTTTCTCAAGGAGTTTTGTTTACTTCTTTGTTTAGGTACTCAGGGATTCTGATATCAGATTCCTAATGTCCACATAATTTAGCATAAAGGTGAAATTTTCCCTTCCGAACCTAAGATACTCTATAAGTCGATGACATGTATACACACATATATAGGGCCACATCCCTTAAAAGCCATTTGTTTAACTGTCTAAATGATTTAGACCTTTCATCAAAGCGGTCCACCTGACTGTCTGCTTTACCAGCCGACGCTAATTAGTAGCTCCAACGGATCGCAAATCGTTCTCTACTTCGTATTTCCCACGGAATGGCGACCTTTCTCTTCCTCCGCTTCCATAGTTGGGTTCCGACAAGAATAACTTTTCGGCCGGAGCATTTTCTTTCATTCGCATTACATGGCCAAGCCAGCAAAGCCGCTGGATTTTAATTCGTTGGAAAATGTCATCCAACTCATCATTAAATCTTGTTTTATAAACACCGTCGCCCTCACGTAGAGGCCAAAAAATCCTTCGAAAAACTTTCTCTCGAATATTGCAAAGGCCGACTTACCGACAAAGAAATTATTTGCCAACACTTACACCCTTTTGGTATTCTGCCTGTTTTAATGGCAGTCCAATTTTGTAACCACCAACATGCGTGGTAACGCAAACTAACCGAGAAATTTGTACTTGTTTTGCAAATATTTTGTGGACAGAAAATAACATAAATTTTGTACACATCTAGTTAAGAAGAATTAATAAACAATATAAGCACATTTTACACGAGCTTTTGGCAGCGTTTCCATGTATCGTGGTTCCATTAACTGTATTACCGACGGTTGCGATTGGATAAAGTTCCCAGTACAGAATTACCGGTTACGCTTCCAATTGGCCGGTAAGTATGGGTTTCGGAATAGACCAAATATTAAATTTTACACCACATATCAATATTAAATGCAAGGAATACAGGTTTAAAAAAACTTATTTAAAAAAAAATTAAAAAAGAGGGTTGCCACTGCCTTAAAAAGTGTTTTTTCCATACACTTTGTAGGTCAAATGAAATCATATATTTGCTTTTCTGTTCAACCAGTTATAGCTAGGATGATATGGGTATTCACTAACATATGTATGCAAATATTTTATTATTCAGCCATTTTTAACAAATTTAAATGTATTAAGAGGCATTAAAAAAAATATTATAAATAAAAGTATTGCTTTCAAATGCAAATATAAAAAAAATTGCATACAACATGTATGCTCATATTTGTTATGCTATTCGTACATAAATAGCCATAATTGTGCAGTACATTCATAAATATTTGCATTTTTTTTCAACTAAACTCCAGCTGGTAAATTCAAATTGTTTGTTGTGCCAAAGGGCATTGGACGTTGGTTGAGCGCTTTTAACTCATTTTAAATAAACGCACAGTAATTGCAAATAACACAAATCCAAAGAAATAAAGCACACATATATGATTAGTTAAAAATATTAGATGCAACTCTTCAAGTAAAGAGTGTGACTAGTCTTAAAAGAGGGTAGTCGCGGGAAGGTGTTTGTCTAAACTATGAAACAGAACAAACAACAGATAGCAAAACTATAGGGTAAAAGAGAACAGCCGATAAATAGGCAGTCGTTCCAAACAGCTGAAGCTGAACAACACTGAGTTGTTGAGGTCCTTCATGAGGATAGAATTTTTACTTTAAAGCAATAGAAATTTTAAATTTTGAAGTTTATAGAAATTTTTTTCGGCACCAATCTGATGGTCTTTTGAAATCTCGCAGAACTGATGTAATCAACAGTACTGGAATACCAATCCATAAAACCTATGATTTGCTTTTAAATAGACAAAGACTTAATGAAAGAGAATCTATACTTAACCTTAGCTCTGCCCAGATTTTCTCTACAACAGACAACTCTGCCTGGGATCTGCCAGGGCTCTGCCATGGAAAGCATATGTTTCCTAATTTACGGCCAATTTATGGTATATTCTGCAAGGGGCCTGCCTACTTTTTTCCCAGGTTACGACTGGATTGAAAAATCTATCAGGGGCTGTAAGATGCCTGCCTGGACTTTCCACGATTGTTCAATTTTTGTGCATTTAATTCAAGTTGTTCAATTGCTCATGACTTTCAAAGGGAATGTCTAGGCAGGTCCTAGACCAAATTTATCACTTTTACTACCAGCGGCCTCTCACCTCGTAAGCTTCTTTTGCTTGATTGCTAATTTAGTGCTTGCTGAACACTCAGTGAGCAGATGCTAAGTTTCTGTTGCGAAGACGCCAAAATTAATTTAGCTTCGACATGAGAGCATTGCTAGCCAGTTAATCTTATTTGAAATAATTGAAGCATGACGTCCGTCTATGAAATATTTGTATATATCTTTACGTATTTTCTGATAGGAAAATAGAATTTCAGTTGCTTATTTTTATTTTGGGGATAACATTTTTCAACTCTGCGCTCAAACACCCCTTCTTTTCGCACCACGTACTGGAATTCACTAATTTATAAGCAGGAGATTTTTTGAAAACTTAACTAATTATTTTTTGGCCTGCATTATCGACGATTCACTTACTTATCTATAATGATTCGTGCTTATTATTCCTCATCCCGCGACGAAAAATACGTTGAGTACTTAAATGCTATTTATTTTATAATAATAATATTAATATTATGCAGGCAAGTTAAATAATGATTAGTAATTGTAATGATTACCGGTTTAATTAATTATTTTCTTGAGAATCCATTTAATGATTGATTACCAGGTCACCATTACTTTAAATTTTTAATGATTATTTTACAATTAATTAAAAGAATAATTTTAAAAAAGTCATGATTTTTTATGATTATTAAAAAAACAGAAAAAAATATAATAGAAAATAATTAAAAATAATCAAAATACCGAAAAAAATAAAACCGAGAGCACGCGGTAAGGCAGTTCTGCTTATAAAACAGATCTGACCAAAAATCCATCATGATCACTCTACTAACTGTCAAATGGCGGAAGTGGTTCATACCTATGGTAAAGAAGAATAGAACTAGGAGTTTAGATGACATCAAAACCAGCATATTTTGTTAGTTTAATGGTTAGCAATGTGTGCCAAAATTTCTCTGATGAAGAAGCTTAGCAGCTTCCGAAATGGATCTATAAGAAAAGCTATGGCGGTTGTCTCTGAACATTTTTCCTACTCTATTCAATCAAAAAACTTTTAATAATTAATTAAAAATAATTATTAAAAAATAAAAACAATAACAATTTTCATAAAAATTCAAAAAGTGAAAAATTATTATTCTTGGCCTTGAGCTCGTTTCACGATTACTTGAAAATATTTTTATTTAATTTTAAAATTTTTTTTTTTTGATTATTTTTGAATTTTTTCAGTATTGTTGAGAAGCGCATACCAATTATTTAGATTTATTTTGATTTTTTTTATTTGTTTTTTTTTCAGTATTTTTGTAGAAGCGAATAAATATACACATCAACAATACTGAAAAAATCAAAAAAAAAAAAATTTTTTTTAATTAATAAAAAATAATCAAAAGTAATCAAAACAATTTTTTTTAATTTTTGTGTGTTTATTTTTTATTTTTTCTAATCGTAATCAAGCAATAATTGCCTTTTCTTGAAAATAATATAATTATTACCAATTAAAAAAGCTGTCTAATTATTTGATTACTAATTACTAATAAAATTTAACAGCTCTGATATAATAACAATATTGTTTTAGTTTTCTCTAGCAATCTCAAATTACATATTTGTTGCCCTCACAGCTGATCGTCAATAAACGAATGTCAACATAAAATGGTTAGTGAATGCCATAATCGTTATACTCAACGGTTAAATAAAATATCGGTTGCGAATGGCATTATACAAGTTAGTGAATTCCACTAGTGTTGCCTTTAAAATGTTGACCTTTTCTTCCGCAGGAGTATGGGAAATGCAAACAAATCGAGGTGAAATACTTTCCCCTTTAATTGACTAAAATTAATGCGCTTTGGTTTTCAGGTTGCCTTACTGAAGCCACAGTGGGCAGCTTGCTCAAAGACTGAAGACTGTTTACAACTGAACCTCTAAATAGGGGCTGCAGAAAAGAAGTTCTGCTCCTAAATTGTTTATATCGCGCAAATCCTACCAAGTAATCGTCTTCTTATTTTAGCTCACATGAAAACGAATTTTCGAGAGCTACTCAGGAAAGCAAAAATCCATAAGTCGTAGACTGCCTGAATCGAGTAGTTTTGGCGATAGGCAATTTTGTCCTAGTTCATGGATTTCTACTTACGCCACCATCCATAGCACCATATAGTTTGTCTCTAGTTCGGCATTGCTCTCGGACCAATTGCACTATAAGCCAAGATGCATATCATCTACATATGGGCAAGTTAAAATGTATATTTAAATGCGCCGTTCCACAATAACATTACTTTGATATTTAAATAGCTCTAAATGCATTGAAATGTGGTAAGTACAACAACAACAATAATAGCACATTTTACTAAACACATTTTTAAAACATTTTTTCTACGCATATACATATATTAGTATGCTGACATTGCATTTGTATTTGTTGGCATTTTAAATGTTAATACATCTGCATACTTTCCCAGGACATATCCCCTCACCCCTCACCTGTAATCCCTAACGCTTTTATATCCCGCTGCTGGTTAGGTAAATAGACGGCAGAAGCAACTACAACATGTCATAGTCTCTGACCCTACTCTCAGTACCTACTGGTCGGGTGAGCCCTTTGCAGAAGTGATCAGTTTTGGAACTTTGTTACTACGATGGTAGCAGATTTGCTACGTTTTAAGAAAAATTTGAATTCTGCTACGTTTTACTCATAATATTCTACGTTACAACATTTCTTTGAATGGGAGATCATATTACTAAGCCCGCAGAGAAAGCGGGCCATGTTAAGATGGATTAGTGTTGGTGATGAATAATTCAGTAAGTATGTTAAGTATTTGCTACTATATCACCGGTTAGCTCTTAAGAAAAATCCGACTTGCCGGTAGTCCTTCAAAAGATTGAATGCAGCACCTAGAAATAGAAGATCCTAGAGCATAAAAGAGCCGAAACTATCTAATTGAGTACGGTCATTGACAGAAAACAATTAGAAATTTTAAATATCTATTTTAGCTTTCTCCTGCTAAATATTATTCAAGCTTCAAAGTTAATGGAACAAGCTAGGAACAAGTTGAAGTTTGGGTGTAACCGAAACTTATATTTTCAATTGAGAACTTTAGCAACAAAGGTATTTTCTTATTGATAGAAGCCATGCATAGAAGGGAATAATTCCATTCGAAAACCGATTAAAAAAGATATTGCGAGATTTGGAAAAACGGAGAACCAAGCCTCAGTAAAAAATAATTCGCACCCATTCTCTAGAGGAGAATAGTCGGTATGCTCGAAATGCAGCCACCTTATTGTAGACATTTTCTAGGTGCTTAATTGATGTTCTTCTTCGTGATCTTGGTATCCCTAATCATATTACTCTTATTATTTTTAATATTTTTGCCTTTGCCTCTTTTGCTTGATCTGCCTTTTCTTCTCGTTCTTCTTATTTGCTTTTCCTTTACCTCCTATTCTTAATATTTATCTTGAAAACTCTTCCTATCCATACCGACATATATCGATTTTAGCCATTTTTTAGTCAAGTGCTAGTCACGCACACTTTTTCAAATTTAACATAGTCTATGTTATACCCATCACCGCTATTTAAACGCACAAATACCCAGTGAATACATAAAGCCATAGTCACAATTTAACAGAGATCGCCTCAGTACTTTGGACGCCTATAAAAAACAAATACACACATTTACATTTCAAAGACTTCATAATTTTCTTTAAAATAAACCTACTACGAAATTTTAATTTTTACTACTATTTATATATTACTATTATTCTGTTCCGCAGTTCTAACCCTGCCTTCGACTATTTAAATTTACATAGATAAATGTAGTCGCGTTGGCATTTGTGTTTATGCAGTTGGTGTTTTGTAATGAAAATTGCTGGAAGCAATTAACGCGCGACTAACATTGCATCGCATTACATTGAATTATTGCAACACATTAAATTGTGGCTAATGCACCTTCCGTCCAGTCGAGTGTGGCCTCCCCAATATTTGCACTGAATGCAGTCGTATTTTAATAGAGGGTTTGAGTGGTGGTCCAAAATTTCACAAAGCAAAACATACCAATTGCAATGCTGCTTTGAAGTAGCATCACTAGCATTCTCAACCACAGTCTATACGACCACACGCGCCACCACTGTTTAAAAGGTAAACAACACAAACATAGCGCCCAAGCACAAAGTAAGTGAGCACCTAGCGTAATTTCATTAGTGTGCGTTCACTTACTGACTAGTGCATAGCGTGTAATTCGCAAATTGTTTGTGGTTTCTTTTACTTAAGAACATAACTCGCGCTGCAAAAATTATCGAAAGTGCGGTTTGGTAAGAGACCGGTAAGTCTCAAAAAACATTGTGATTAGCTTTCCCTTGCACAACTCTCCAATCTCGTCCCTATCTTGGTTGCGTCTAAGGAACATTGAGAAGTGGCTTTAACGTGCATCATCGTTTTCGAGAATCAGTGGATAGTGCCCCCCCAAGGATTCACGGTGTAGGACCACCAAAAACATATCACACATTGTGCACTCAGCGGTCAGCGGTAACTTGGCACCGATCCACCAGCAGCAACCAACTGCAATTCACCAGTCATCGGTAACTTGGCAACGACCCCACTCACCGGTTGGGTCAACAATATTTGTAGTATAGGCAGCTTTCTATAAGTCTTCTTCAGCTTACCCCACTGTTCTTCGATATGTTTGAGTGCTCAACTGAGATAACACGAACAAATCACGGTGTTATTATTAGTCAAGCAATTGGCACCGCTACTCTGGATTTTCTGAGTGCTATCCCAGCTTTCCACGAAATCCACCTCAAACAATTATCATTTCAGCACCGCAAGACCAACTTTTTATTGTTTTTTTAGCGGCCATTATAGGTATAACTTGTTAAGGGTTTGTTAAGGTCGAAGTATTTTCTCCACCCATGGTTTCAGATTCCGTATGAAAAGGAGATTCATTGCCTTGTCTGAGAACTGTCTTCAAAGATTAAGTATGCTAGCTGTTTTTGGCAGCTACATAATTTAGCTAAATTCACGATTCTGGAATTTTATCCATGATGTTTTTCTTGTAAAGTTAGCTTAATTTAACAACAACAAAAAACCGTTGCTAAAAGTAAAAGTTCGGGTATGAGAGCCAAGATAGTATTTTACCTACAAATTTTCTTCGGTAACTCGAGGTTCCATAACTCGAAGTTCTCCATAACTCGAAAGAAGATCCATACAAATCCAAATGCATTTTAAAGTGTTTGTCGATTGAATAAAAATATTAACTAATCACAGAAGTGGAAAGCGGAATAAAGAAAAAACAAGCTGCTGAAAAATATGATAATCCGGCTAGTACAGTCCCCACAATTTTTAAAAGTAAGGAGTCAATTATCAAGGCTCTCGAAATAGGAATTCCTGTATGTATTAAAAGGATAAAGACCACAAAATATGAGAATATCGACAAAGTAGTTCTCGATTGGTTCAGCAGCACGATATGCAAACATGCCTACATATGGAGCAAATCTAAGGAATAAGGCAATGGAGTTCGCCAAGTGTTTGGGAGAGGGCCATTTTGTGGCAAGCGCAGGTAGGCTTAATAAATGGAAGCAGAGGTGTCGAACAAAACATCCATTTGCCAAAACAGTCAATAAAATAATTAGTGAACCTTTTTAATTCTAGACATGGTGTGGGTTATAAAAAAGCATGTGGTGAAGTAAATTCTGTTAGTGAAGTAGCCTGCGAAATATGGAAAAAAGATGTATTGCCGAATTTACTACAAAAATATCAATGCTGATAAAACAGGATTGTTTTTTTAATTGCTTGCCGGACAAAATATTGAACAGCAATGCCACGGAGGTAACAGAACAAGCAGCCGGTTACGCTAAGCCTGGCACCTAATATGGATGGTTCTGAAAAACTTAAAATTCTATTGGTTGGAAAACGTGCAAAACCTCGGTGCCTTCGTGGTGTTAAGTCGCCTCCATAGATTACAAAGCAAACTAAAAGGATTGAATGAAAAGACAACTTTTTGAAGAATGTGTTTTCAAATTGGAAAATTTTTACTGTTTATCGATAATTGTGCAGCTCATCCTAGTTCAAAACACACTAAAAGCTATTGAATTGGCAGTTTTTCCACCGAATATGACCGCTAAGTTGCAACCCCTTGATCAGGGAGTAATTCAAAATTTGACAAACAAATGACCTTCTACTGAACAACCCTATAAGGCTTTGAGCACACTGGAGTCCTTTTTTTTTTGCTGAAAATAACAAAAAAAACCTACATTCTTCGTTCATTAGTTTCAGAATATTTTACTTCGTTCTAACTATCTTTTATAGTTTTCTGTAAGACTATGTGTTTAAAGTAAAAAATATCATTCATTATTAAAAAATGCCTTTGATTGACTTTTTTCTACTAAAAACGAAAAAATGCTTTAACTCGACTTCTCCGTAAGTCAAACTTTTTTTGGGATAATATCGATTCTAGTTATAGAAGTTCCACTGTAGCTCATGTGCAAAATACTACTGGTTAGAAATAAAGACATTTGGGTAAACAATTTAGCTATTTCATCTACTTGCTTTCTTCGGCACATGTGTAATAAGCAGCTGTATGCGTCAACTCTATAAACAAATCTGTGGCAATAAGCGGAAAGAGCCAAACTCAAGTTTGGTCTAAAATGAGATAGTACCACCATTGTGTTCTCCGTGCTAGGATCTATAAGCACACAAAATTTCGCGGATTTTGCTGGAAACTTGTGGATTTAATGGACAAAAAACTATATCTCAATTGCATACATTTACACTACAATTTCAACTTTCAAAGCGCTCAACTTGGAAAAATAAAATTTTTAGTTTTTCCTTATTGCTTACTTAACTTAGAATGATATAAATGCACGAGTACAATTTTGTTTGCAAAATAAAAATCAAATATTTACAACTCAAGAAATAAATGAAAAAACCCTAGCGAGATTCTTTGAAATCGGCAGCACTTTCAAAAAACAACGACGCAATTGAACCGTTTTACCGGTCGATGCTAAGCGTAACTGGAAGTTTTAGACCTGGAGTATCATGTAAGAGAAAATCGTGATTTCGGGTAATGCAGCTCGTGCAATAGTCAATAACAATTTGTACACACACAATAGTTAACAAGAATAAATAAACATTATGAGCATTTTTTACACGAAGTTTCGTTCACGTTTTAATTTTATTAGCTACTAGTAAACCCAGCCAACTTAGCTGCATCTTAGAAATAATAATAGACTGAATCCAATTTTAATCATTATATCACATACCAGATATAATATGGAACTGAATTATATCGCTTATTGCAGCACTCATTGTTACCTTTCGTTTGATACCCATATTGCACTGAACACATTTTGGGTCCACATATCGGTCGATATCTCCGAAACTGGCAAAGCCATCGGAACATATTATGTTTTAAATTTTAAGTGAGACGTCTAGTAATGCAACGGTAAAATGTCCATTCAATTCCATTAAGCGGGTTTTGAGTGATGCGCGACCAAACATATAAACAGACAGACAGACAACAAAACTTTTGATTTGGCTTAATAATGATACCCCCTATCGATTTTTCTTAAATATCTGCATGGTACAGATATCGTCCTTTTACAATTTTACTATATGTAGAGATTCCACAATGCTTGTTCTTGACATGATTTTTATGTACACTAGAATCACGGTTACAATAACTGTCTTACCGACGTCTATAATTTTCATACCACGAACTTGAAGTTATAAAGTTATCGGTTATTCTCAGAATCAACCCGTTGTACTGTGTTGCAAAAATCGCGGTTTCACGAACTGCATTACCGACATGCCCTACAGTCATACACTTCAATGCTATTGCAATAGACCGAGTTGTAACACAAACCTCTGTATGCGCCGAAATTCTGACAGTTTTCTTATGAAAATCATTCCTTCCTTTTTCTTTCTTGCGCAAGGAGGGGGTGAGATGACCTAGAAGGTCAGACTGATCATACCATATCGGGTTAGGCGCGATTACACCACAAGGAAGTTACAATGTTACTCATGTACTCATTAATCACTCACTAACTGTTCTGTACTTTTTATTGTTCTACTTCTCCAAAGAAAGTATGTTTAATTATATTGAATTTTTAACTTCTTAATTTATCAATTAAATTATTTTTTCTTTTAGTTCTTTATTCCCGCTATTATTAAATAAAGGGTGTTTTTTTTACAGGTTTGTTTTTCGAATAGAGATAAAACTGGCATTTTGTGGTCAAATCTTTCAACTCTAATGTCATTTATGTTCAGTTTGGTTTGCCATTTTATCATGAACAGGTTGACAAAAGAACAACGCTTGCAAATCGTGCAAATTTATTTCGAAAATAATGGTTCAGTTCGCGAAGTTTACCGTGAGCTCCGTCCATTTTATGGTCGACATAATCGTCCATCAGAGCAATTAATTCGGTTAACCATGGATCGTTTTCGCACTACGTTTACTCTATGTGATAATACGCATCCGCAGAGACGTCGAACAGTGCGCACCGAAGAAACAATTGCCGCTGTAGAGCAAAGTGTTGAAGAGGACCCGAATGAATCGATTCGCCACCGTGCACAGCAATTGGAGCTTTGTCCATCAACTTTATGGAAGATTTTGCGCAAAGATCTTGGCTTGCGACCTTACAAGATCCAGCTTGTGCAAGAATTAAAGCCGCGAGACCATGCAATGCGTCGTGATTTTGGTGTATGGGCCGAAAATGAGATTGATTTCGATGCTGATTTTCATCGCAAAATTTTGTTCAGTGATGAGGCTCATTTTTGGTTGAATGGCTACGTCAACAAGCAAAATTGCCGCATTTGGAGTGAAGAGAATCCACATGAGACCCTTGAAACGCCATTACATCCACAAAAACTGACTGTTTGGTGTGCTCTATGGGCTGGTGGAGTCATTGGGCCATACTTCTTCCGCAATAATGCTGGAGAGGCAGCTACCGTTAATGGAGACCGGTATAGAGCCATGATAACCGACTATTTTGTTCCCGAATTGGATGGCATGAATGTGGATGAGTTGTGGTTCCAACAAGACGGCGCTACATGCCACACAGCGCACGTCACAATCGATTTATTGAAGGAAACATTCGATGAGCGCATAATTTCGCGGAATGGACCTGTCAATTGGCCAACAAGGTCGTGTGATTTGACACCATTGGATTATTTTCTTTGGGGATATGTGAAGTCGCTCGTCTACACCAACAAACCAGAAACGTTAGGGGAATTGGAAGCCAACATTCGTGGCGTTATTGCCGACATACGGCCCCATATGCTCGAAAAAGTGGTTGAAAATTTGACCTGTAGAATTGGCTTTATTCGAGCCAGCCGCGGCGGCCACATGCCCGAAATTATATTTAAACATTAATGGCATAAAATTATCCTTCCAACAAAGCCAAATTGATGGACCTTAAAATGATTTTCTTGTGTTTTATTTCAATTCGAAGTTCTATACCCCTAAAAAAAACACCCGTTATTTCAATTCTTATTTTGTACTGAAATTCAAATAAAGAAATACAAATACAAAGTACCGGAGCGTACCGGGTACATATCGGCCAAAGAACTGTCATTTTTCACAACACTCCCAAAAGCGTAGGGGGAGGTTGGTTTTGTTTGCTAAAAACAAAAAAAAAAAACAAGTAAGGAAAGGGCTGTCTTCTACTGTGCCGAAGACTTTATACCTTTCATGAATATGCATCACTGTTTTAAGTGTCCCATCCTTACTCACATTTAGTAAAAACTCTGCAAAACTGATCATTTTAAGATACATAGCCCAAACCCCATTTATCGAAACTATCGATTGTATGGGAGCTATGCGTTGTATTGCTCCGAACTTGCTGATTCCGTCAAATGATAAATCTCATGCAAAATGGCAGCTCCATACCAAATTTCATCAATATATCTCAAAAACCGAGGGACTAGTTTGCGTACAAACAGACAGACGGACAGACGGACATGGCTAAATCGATTCAGCTCATCGCCCTGATCATTTCGGCATACTTGTTGGTGGGTCTATCTCTTCTGCTTCTCATACTTAAAAACATCGGACCAAAGTTATAATACTATTTCATGTTCATGAAAGGTACAAAAAAAAATCAATAAAAAGCATATTCATGAAAGCGCTCTCTTTTTGTGAGTTTTTAACTAATATTTATTCTAGTGGGCTATATTTAATCCCAGTGTGATTAACACTTGTGTTAAATAAATAAATTCTTTGGCAACTCTTAATGTTTACAAATTAATACGCGCTTAAAGTTTTGACGAAAACAATATACTGTATCGTAAAGAGATATTATATCATCACCTGCTTAGCGTATAAACCTAGTAACTCTTAAAAAAGCAAATTCTAAATGGGAGGCAAAAAAGAATTAAAATTTCGTATTCATATCAATTCTAGTACACCCAAGAGAAATTTGGTTTGCTGTATTTTTAGGCCCGGGTAAAATACACAAGACGTGGAGGCAACTAAAGTCCAAATCGAGCGCGGTTCCGGGTTAAACGAAATCGCAGCCACCGGATTCATATCCCACAAACGACAGCCACTATCTCTTTTTGGTTCGTCAAATAAATGGATGCGTCGGTTAAACAGTGCGTATTGCTTTTACTACAACAACCAGCCCTATCGAACTGCAGCAAAAAGTAATTTTAGTTCATAAATGTTTTTAGCAGGTTTTCACAGTAAGCATAGACGGCTTGAGCAGTGATATAAATAACGTTCAATATCTATCAAGACACTCAGTACCTAAAATCATGTCGACAAGTTTGGTTAGACTCTTAACTTTAACAGCGCTGCTGTGTGTCTTCGCCCGAGCGGCCACTGCTGCCGAAACCGTGGATTGGTGGGAATCGGCCACGTATTATCAAATCTATCCGCGCTCTTTTATGGATAGCGATGGAGATGGTGTGGGCGACCTAAAGGGCATTACTTCGTGTTTGAAACATCTAAAGGATATAGGCGTAACAGCTACTTGGCTTTCGCCTATCTTTGAATCTCCAATGGTGGACAATGGTTACGATATTTCTAATTTCACTAGTATTGATCCAATTTTTGGTACAATGAAAGATTTCGATGAAATGCTAAGAAAATCACATAAAATGGGGATAAAAGTTATTTTAGACTTTGTACCAAATCATTCGAGTGACAAGTGTGAATGGTTTCAGAAATCGATACGTCGTGAAGATGGTTATGATGATTTTTATATGTGGGTGGATGGCAAAATTGATGAAGTAACCGGTGAACGTGTACCACCAAACAATTATGTGAGTAAATACATATACTCAATATTTAGATATGAAATACTGCAAATGGGCAATCCAATGGCAGCTCACTAGTTTTACTAGTCAAAGTCAAATCTTGCTTTAGATTTGCAAAATAGCGTCGCAGTATCGTTCTAACTACCTAGATGAGGTTGGTTAACAAAAGCAGAAAGAAAGAGGAAGATACAGGAATAGGGATGCAGAGGAAGCTCCCAATAGGGAGGGAATATTTTTCAAATGTAGGCAAGTCAAATTTTAGGCTGGATATCGTCTGCCGGGTCTGCTAGTATATTAATAAAAACAACGGCCCCACGCGTTATTAGAAATTGGTAACTTGCGTTCCCGCTGAATTATAAAAAATTCAGCTTTTGTAAAGTCTATTCTATCGCTATCCCTATCCCTATCCCCATCGTTGAGAATGACAATGGATTTATACATATTAGATGTATCCTTCTCAATAATTTTTCCATTTTCCCTGTACAGAATAGTCGTTTTAGTCGTGAAATTCCTGGCTCGGCATGGACTTGGAATGAGGAGCGTCAACAATACTACTTTCATCAATTCTATGCTGAGCAACCGGACTTTAACTTAACTAATCCGCAAGTTCGTCAAAGTTTAAGAGATATTATGGAATTTTGGTTAGATCGCGGTGTCGACGCTTTTCGTATAGACGCGATCCCATTTTTCATGGAGAGACGTTTAGAAAATGGCACATGGCCCGACCAACCAAAGGGATCACGAGAGTTTCAATTGGATGAGCCTGAAAATTACGAATTACTTTATGATTGGCGTGAATTTCTGGATAATTACAAGCAGCGTAAAGGGGGTGATACAAGGTGAGGAAATAATGTTAAGCATATAAGGGAGTGATAGATAAACGTTTGGAAAAGGGAACGATTGTAACCTTGTTTGATACGATTTGTTCCGAAATTAAGAGTGCAAATATAAAGGAAATTAAGAGAAATTCAAAAAAAATTATGTTATTTTATGTTATTAAACAGTTCATTATGTTATAGTAAGCTATAAGTATTTCTGTCATGAAAAACCCGCTCAGTATAATTGTATCTGACTTGGCAAATGCCGTTCGTAATCGACTAAAACAGGACACCACAATCTGTAGAGCAAATTCGAAGCAGGATACTATGTACAAAGAGTTATATCGCGTCAAATTATTATTATTATCTATTTATTATTACGTTATATATATATTATCTTATTACTTTGGCGGTGATAGTGAGTGTGTTCAGAGAATAATTTGTATTAAAATTTCCATAAAGTTTCGCCCAAGTAAATAGTATCCGCGTTTGGCGTAAGGACGAGCCGGTAAAATAATTACTAAATACTACTCTCTCATTTCAGAGCTATGCTTGGTGAGGGATACTCAACACTACAAGTTTGGGCCGAGTCTGTAAGCAACGGTACCCACATGGGTCTACAAATGCCAATGAATTTGAATTTAATGAAAATAAATGAAACAACTACTGCTAAAGGTTTTGAGGAGCCATTAAAAGGATGGTTCGACTTATTATGGAAGAATTTTAAGGTTGCAAACTATGTGACAAGTAATCATGATAAAGTGCGTCTGACATCACGTATGGGACAAGATCGCGTGGATTTGATGACAATAGTAATTCATGCCTTACCAGGAGCGTCAATAACATATTACGTAATATACTTTCAAATATTTGAAGAGTGATGGCGAAAGCGAGAGAACAACTTTTTTTAACATAAAATTTTCATTTATATTTCAGGGTGAAGAGATTGGCATGACTGATGGCGAAGAAGCATGCAGTAATGGTGTCTGCGATGAACGCTATTACCAGCGTTCACCAATGCAATGGGATACATCCAAGAATGCTGGCTTTAGCGAAGGCGATAGCCCGTGGTTGCCAATTAATTCTAATTACGAATTACTCAATGTAAAAACTCAAAGTGGCACAAGTCGTAGCACTTTGAAAATATTCAAGCAAATGGTTAAACTAAAGAAAACACCAGCTTTTAAGGCATACAAAGAAGATGGTGGTTTTGAATTTGGCGCCATAAGTGAACGCGTTTTTCACATTTTGAGGTTAGTTTCAAATAAATCTTTGGAATACATATGTAAACTTTTCAATATACCACTGTGCTTATAGAACTAACAAGCTCAATGAGGAGTATCGTGTGTTTGCGAACTTTGGTAATCAACTCGAACATGTAGAAGGTTTGACTAATAAAACTATGGAATATGTCGTACTTAATAAATATTCGCCACACAAAACAGGGTAAGTAGCCACTTTCGGATCATTTGCATATTCTTTGTGAAGAAACTAATAGAGATTGTAATTCTTTGCAGTGAAAAAGTTGATTTGAGCAAAAGACTGTATCTAAGACCGTTTGAAGCCGTTGTTTTGCGTTGGGTTGCCTGAAGTTCAAGAATTTGACTAGTGGTATAATTAATTTTAGATAATGTAGCAATAATTTCTATTAAGCCTCTAAATTTTTTGTGATTTTAAAGTTTCTAATAAAAACTGAAATTAATTTTTTAATAAATAATTAGATTTGGGTGTACAGAAATTTTTAATAAAACATAACAAAAGATAAAATAGCTTAATAAATAATAAAATAACGTCGTACTAAACAAACATTGGCTAAAATTACAAATAAACGAACAACGAAAACAGGAAACATAACACAACACAAAACAATATAAAACAACAGCTAAACTTTAAGTAATAGAGCACAAAAAACACAAATATTTTTTCTAGACCATTATCAATATTGACAATTTGTCAAGAGCACAGAATTATAAATCGAATTGTAAATCGATTACTAAGTTGATTATTAAATGAATTATTTTTCTTTAATTATCAATTTTCTCGGAGAAACCTCGATTTTAAATTTGTCAAAAATGCTCGAGAATAATTTAGATCATAAATTTATTTAATAAAGTCAAATTTCAATTATTACTTGGTCACGAATTATCAGCTCTGCAAAGCTTGGAGTTGAAAAAAACTAAATGATATATGCCGTTAGGTGCACGTAGCGTGCCGTAGCCCGAAGGTTATTTAAATGAAAATGTTAATGATGCAAGAAGAAGTGTAATAAGACCCCGGAGACAACGAAAAGTGCCAAGAGAAATAGTGTGTGAAAACTACCATGAAAAGATGAGGAAAGCGGGAAGACCAACTTTTCTAAGAAGGAAAGATAAACGAGCTAGCGAACCATACCTAGACGGTACTTGGATTACGGAAGGAATGTGCCAGTTAATGAGACCGAGGTAGCCCTACTAGCACAATGGAATTAATGTTCCTCCCACAAACGAAACACACATTTTTTGGAATAAAATTATTTGCTGCTGGGTAAATAATTCCTAACAAATAAATTTGGCTAGACTTCGCCTAACTCAAAATGTTTATTTAAACTCAGCTGTCGAAACATTAAAAGTGAAAGCCAAACTAAAGTTATTTACAACTTGGAAAAACTTAAAATATATTTACGAATTAAAGGCTCAATTATGCCACTTAACAACTGAGTATGGTGTTCAGTGAGTTTGGTTTGTGTCTGATTACTCAACTCATAAGAGAGCATGGACACCTAAATAATTTTTTGTTAAGAAGTTCAAGGGTTGTAATACACTCAGAGGGCTTACCAACTAGGTACTGCCCACCTGCTACTCCATTTCGTATATTTTTTATCAAGTAAGTACAATGTACACATTTTTGAAAAGCGCTGGCGCGACTATATTTAATTGATTCTTATGTCTGTTGTGTTATGTTATAATGTGTATAACGTTAACAATAATAACTATGTTAAGTTTTGTGATGCCTATATTATATTTAGTTATTTCATGTTAGCCAAAGCAACTAATTAATACAATTATTATTTAATAACGTTTTTTAATTAAAAACAAAATATATGTTACAATTTAAAAATTTTTAAAATTTTATTTTTTAAATTAACCCCTAACTAAATTTATAAAATATAATTTTGCGGAATTTAAAGCAATACATTAATATTCAATTAAAAAAAATTAAAAAATAATTAATAACTTAAAAATGTTTAATATATTCTTTGTATCATAAATATTCTAAATATAATTCAAAATTTAAATATATAGCATATATAAATAAATAATGATGGCGGCCGCCGTGGTGTGAAGCTAGTGTTGCCGGCCTACCACACCGAAGGTCCATGGTTCGAGCCCTGGTACAGGTAACATCAAAAGTGATTTGAAAAAAAGTTTTTCAAAACGGGGTCGCCCCTCGGCAGTGGTTTGGCAAACTCTCCGAGTGTATTTCTGCCATGACAGGCTTCTCAGCAAAAATTCGTCTCCTTTGTAGATGCCGTTCGGAGTCGGCAAAAAACTGTAGGTCCCACCAATTTGTAGGGAACATTGAAATCGGCACACCACAAATTGGAAGAGAAGCTTGGCTCAAAAATCTCTTAGGAGGTTTATGATGATATACCTGTTGTATATCGCGCCATAAAGAGAGATAAAATTTAAAATTTAATTATTATAATTTAAAAAAATAACCTTTTTAATTAAAAACAAAATATCTGTTACAAATTGAAAATTCAAAAAATTTTATTTTATAAAAAATTATGTTTAAAAAAATAGTTGTCTAATTTTTGTTGCTTTTACCGTAGAATTCAAAAAACATGATTCAAATATTTATGTCACACAGTTTCTGAAACAATGTATTCTTTTTTTTCAACCAAAACTCTCGTAGTATCCTAAATCCCTGGATCTCGGTATTGTAAAGTCAGATGCTGAAAAAAAAAAATTGGCATCCCTGCTGTTTACATACTAACATACTTATATTTGTACAATTTTTTTTTACAGTAAAAAGCGTGTTTCTAATATTTATTGTGTACCGCAATAGCATACCTCTTTCAAATTATATGTCTTATCGTGAATATTTTTTAGAAACACTATATAAATAATATCGAATATCTAGTAAGTCACTCAGTAACTATAACAATGACTACGTGTTTGGTACGGTTCTTAACACTAGCGCTGCTATTGCACATTTCAAGTAGCGCTGTCTCTGCGGCCGAAGCAGTGGATTGGTGGGAAACGGCTACGTATTATCAAATCTATCCACAATCCTTTATGGACAGCGATGGTGATGGTGTGGGCGACTTAAAGGGCATTACATCGCGTTTGAACTACTTACGTGATACAGGCGTAACAGCTGTCTGGCTTTTGCCCATCTTCGAATCTCCAATGGTGGATGATGGTTATGATATTACTAATTTTACCAATATTGATTCACGTTATGGAACCCTTAAAGATTTTGATGACATGCAAAGCACGGCACATAAGCTCAATATGAAAGTAGTTATAGACTTTGTACCGAATGAATCGAGCGATGAGTGTGAATGGTTTCAGAAATCGATACGCCGTGAAGATAGTTATGATGAGTTTTATGTTTGGGCTGATGGTAAAATTGATAAAGTAACTGGTGAACGCGAACCACCAAATAATTATGTGAGTAAATACGATGAATTATTATTATGTATATATATATATTGACGCATATTTTTACAAGACGATTATAATCACGTTAATCGCAGTTTCAACTTTTTTTCAATCCTCATAAATGTAATCATAATCTTTCTAGCTACTATAACAACATAATTATATATTTATGATTACAGTAATAGGTACTTAAAAACAGGGAAATTAGTATTAAGGTTTTTCTGCAGATTTTTTTAGATTAATTCGGGATAAGCTAAGATTCACCGAGGTGGATTTCATTCAAATTCTATATAAAGAAAATTGGGCTTTTACCGGGAGTATTTGGTTTTATTTGAGTATGGTTTCATTGCGGCATAACTTTGGGACCCTCACGGGATCACTCCGGGATATTTTCGCTATAATTTCGACGCTTTTTCGGGGTCGTTTCTATTTTAGTAAAAAATTTCTCTTCCACAATGAAATTTATCCAAAAAACCTTTATTAGGCGTACGCTAACCTTTTGTCAACGAACAAAGAGATTTTATGTCAATGCAAAACAAACCCAATACGCTCTAAGTCCGAAGTGCGCTTTTCAATCACGATCACTTGAGCACGAAAACAATCCCGAAAAAGTGCCCGAGAAGGAAGGAGAAAATATTCAGAAATGAACGACAAAACAATTACTTAAAGAGAAACAAACAATCTCAATGCGCCTGCGGTTATAATTTTTTGCGTCTCAAGGTATTTGTGTTTTTTTCTTGGATGATTGAATTATAATTTAAAATTGATTCGTTATACAAAAAAGAACCGAATAACCAAAAATATTTCACTCATCACTCATAATTAACTTAAATTATAAATTTATTTTTCTGCTTATGTAGACTAGTCTTATTGATCGTAAAACTCCTGGTTCTGCATGGACTTGGAACGAGAAACGTCAACAATACTATTTCCATCAATTTAGCGCTAAGCAACCGGATTTCAATTTAAGAAATCCGCAGCTACGTCAACGTTTAAGGAATATTATGGAATTTTGGTTAGATCGCGGTGTGGATGCTTTCCGTATAGATGCAATTCCATACTATTTTGAGAAACGTCTTGAAGATGGCACATGGCCCGATCAACCACAAGGAGCGCGCACTTTCCAATTGGATCAACCTGAAAATTACGAAATACTGTATGAATGGCGTGAATTTTTAGATGATTACAAGCAGCGTAAGGGAGGTGACACAAGGTGAGTTTCTGATGTTATATCAAGGTTCTAGAGGATGATGATGTTTTATGGAGAAATTATGGAAACTTTTTGATTATGTTGTTGTTAATTTATATATGGAGTTATATTGGACCGAATTTTCGTCATCCCTTGTCAATTTTGGTTTTGTAACTAACCGGTTTCGGCTATCCGCCATCTTCAGTGATTGATTTCGTTTCGAAAAACATTTACTAAATGCATTTTTTTTTTTTTTCATTTCATACACACATTTTCTTATTTTAGAGCAATGATTGGCGAGGGATACACAAGCATTTTAGCTCGTAGGGCGCCATCTGTAAGCAACGGTACATATAATGGTCTGCAAATGCCATTAAATTTGAATTTAGTTAAACTAAATGACAAAAGTAATGCGATCAACGTTGAAGAGGCCTTAAATGGTTGGTTTAATGTGTTTTGGAAAAACTTTAAAATTGCGAACTATGTCACAAGTAATTTTGATAAAGTGCGACTGCCATCACGTATGGGACAAGATCGCGTGGATTTGATGACAATAGTAATTCATGCCTTACCAGGAGCGTCAATAACATATTACGTAATGTACTTTCAAATATTTGAGGAGTGATGGCGAAAGCGAGAGAACAACTTTTTTTAACATAAAATTTTCATTTATATTTCAGGGTGAAGAGATTGGCATGACTGATGGCGAAGAAGCATGCAGTAATGGTGTCTGCGATGAACGCTATTACCAGCGTTCGCCAATGCAATGGGATACATCCAAGAATGCTGGCTTTAGCGAAGGCGATAGCCCGTGGTTGCCAATTAATTCTAATTACGAATTACTCAATGTAAAAACTCAAAGTGGCACAAGTCGTAGCACTTTGAAAATATTCAAGCAAATGGTTAAACTAAAGAAAACACCAGCTTTTAAGGCATACAAAGAAGATGGTGGTTTTGAATTTGGCGCCATAAGTGAACGCGTTTTTCACATTTTGAGGTTAGTTTCAAATAAATCTTTGGAATGCATATGTAAATTTTCAATATACCACTGTGCTTATAGAACTAACAAGCTCAATGAGGAGTATCGTGTGTTTGCGAACTTTGGTAATCAACTCGAACATGTAGAAGGTTTGACTAATAAAACTATGGAATATGTCGTACTTAATAAATATTCGCCACACAAAACAGGGTAAGTAGCCACTTTCGGATCATTTGCATATTCTTTGTGAAGAAACTAATAGAGATTGTAATTCTTTGCAGTGAAAAAGTTGATTTGAGCAAAAGACTGTATCTAAGACCGTTTGAAGCCGTTGTTTTGCGTTGGGTTGCGTGAAGTACAAGACCATGCGAGTTGTATAATTAGGTTTGCTTACATAATCTTCATTATATCCACAGCTTAGCGGTTTTTTGTGATTGTAAGCTTTTCAAACAACCCGACGTGACATTTTAAATAAAAAATCCTACATTGAACTTCAGTTTTTTGCTTACTAACATTTTTATTTTATGGAAATTTTTATTACATGATATAGCCCAATGCAACATAATATCATTAAATGTAGTAAAGCGTAACATAACCAAGCATAATGCAACAACAACATAAAATTTAATGAGATAATAGATTAATTTACAAAATGAAATACTTTTTATTAAATTTGAAATTTCCTTAAAAAAACAAACCGGAACTTGTCGCTTGCAAGATAGCAACCAAAGTTGTGAGCGCTTGTAATTGTTTCTACTCGCTTCAAGTCAAGCAGAACACATTTTATCTTGCATCCAAATGACCACTTACACCGGCCAATATCAAATACCGTATCATAATATGAGAAAATGTGACATAAAGCTTAGTTACGTTAACGTAACAACATAGGATGGGACATAGTGAAACATAAACTTACATACAGCTATATTATAAAGTAAAAACGTAAATTACATGACATGGCAAAACATAACTTAACCTAACATGACATGACATAACGTAATACAACATAACATAACATAACATAACGTAACATAACACAATACAAAATAATATAACATAACATAACTTACTATAACATTACTTAAGATAAGATTACTTAAGATAACATAACACATAATAAAATATAAAAAATAATGTAACAAAAATTTAAGAAAAATTTACCAAATAACAAGTAATAATTTGTTAAAATAAAACTAAGCTACGTAAGTTAACAGTGCATTATACGTCATAGATAAGTATAAAATAATATACCAGAACATTAAAATATAGCTACAACACTTAAGCGATAACCAAACATAACATAATAAAGCAAGTCATATGTAAACACATAATAACATAACAGAACATATCCGTGTACGATATTATTAGAGATAATGTAAAACATAATAACACATAAGAGAACGTAGCATAAAAAATCACATGTCAACTAACATAACATTATATGACATATGGAAGTATAAAATAAGGTCATAAAATAGCAACAACGCTTAAGCGATAACCAAAAATAACATACTAAATATGGTAGCACATAATAACATAACAGAATATATCTCTCTATAATATTATTAAAGGTAAGGTAAAACATAATAACACATACATTCCCACAACAGCCGGTTCTATCGCACCGGAATGACCCGGGTTTTTTCACCCGGCCAAGGGCTGTTATTTCAGTGTAACCCTGTTCAATCAGGGGCAGGGCGAAGCACTGTTAACAACAACAACATAATAACACATAATAGAACATAACCCTCAAAAAGTTACATGGCAACTAACATAACATAATATGACATAGGAAAGTTTAAAAAATAAAGTATCACAGCGTTATAAAGTAACAAACAAACCTTAACACAAACTAAAAAATACCATCACATAATTACTTAAATACCATAACA
This sequence comes from Merzomyia westermanni, assembly GCA_949987695.1. Classification (NCBI taxonomy): domain Eukaryota; kingdom Metazoa; phylum Arthropoda; class Insecta; order Diptera; family Tephritidae; genus Merzomyia; species Merzomyia westermanni. The sequence continues at coordinate 132,015,546 of OX465291.1, forward strand.
AACAATAACTTATAATAGAAAATAACAAAAAAAATTGGAAATATTTTTGATTATATATTAATATTTTTTCTTTCGAATGGCGCAAAAAAAGAGTCTTTAAAAGTTTCAGACCTTAACATAAATTTTAAAGGTCTATCAGTGCCAGTTTAGAATTTTAGGACTGATTTCATATTTGTCTTGAAACTGGCAAAGTATTACGGAAACAAAACCTTTTGTTGTATTTCGTAGAAAAGCTAAGCTCTGAAATTTTCGTGAGGCTAGTAATTATTCTTTAAATATTTTTGCAGTGGGTGACACAGAAAATGACCCAGTTGGTAGTTCTAATACATTATGAAAACGCCTTCAGCGAAAAAAGTTGCAAGAAATCAAACCAATTTTTAAGAGCCTTGAGACATACATTTTGTGAGACTAGAATCTTATAGTTTACAAACTGCATACTCGAAAATCCTTTTGAAATTCTTGCCTCAAATTGGGAAACTCTCACCCCTATTGTCGAGGCCAAGATTTTTGAAGTTTTCGCATAAGCTTGGAAACACTGAAAATACTACTATGACGGAACTATCCATGTCTTCTATAAAATTAATAAACGATTTTTAATTACAGAGATTATCGTGATATAATTCAAGAAAAAACCACTTTGAGTGGCACTAACAGTGTCTTTTTTTTCTGTTTTTTTATACCTTCAATGAACATGAAATGGTATTAGAACTTTGGTCCGATGTTTGTAAGTAAAAGCAGAAGAAGAGATAGACCCACCATTAAGTATACCGATCCGATATGATCAGGACGATGAGCTGAGTCTATTTAGCCATGTCCGTCTGTCCGTCTGTCTGTTTGTACGCAAACTAGTCCCTCAGTTTTTGAGATATCTTGATGAAGTTTGGTATGGAGCCGCCATTTTGCATGAGATTAATCATTTGTCGGAATCAGCAAGATCGGAGCAATACAACGCATAGCTCCCATACAATCGATAGTTTCGATAAATGGGTTTTGGGCTACAAATTTTCTAATTAAAAAGCTAGGAACGTAAAATTCTTCAGGTTTGGTACTTATTATATATGTAATGTGTGTAGTGAAAATCACCCAGATCGGACCAACATAACATATATCTCCCATACAATCGATTGTTCCGATAAATGGGGTTTGGCATATGTATCTTTAAAATATCAGCTTTGCAGTGTTTGTACTAATTGTTAGTAAGGATCGGTCACTTAGAACCGTGATGCGTATTCATGAAAGGTATATAGTCTTCGGCGCAATCGAAGACAGCCCTTTCCTTACTTGTCTTTTTTTTTATTACAGGTATTGCATGTTTTTACTTTGGAAATCTGCAAAAATCAATGTAGCAAAAATATAAGTTTAATTTCTTAAACGGAATTTCGAGGTCTATAAAAAATTTATCCTATAAAGTTACTCTTTAAACAATTATTTATAAAGTTTTTGCTTTGAAATTTTTTTTTTTGCGAGTTAGAATTGCTTACACTGTAAGCCTATTTCACACATTAGAAACTAATATTGTGACAATAAATGAAAAATCTGCAATTGCAATGTTGTTGCATGTATGTAGGTACCAACAAAACATACAGTTGATAATGCTGCCAGAGATAATAGCATTGACGTTAGCTTAGTCACTTCAACACCCATCAAGTAGGCGAACAAATGAAATACTAGCAAAACAACGGGTAACTGTTAAAGTGGATGTGGAATATATCTAAGTGATAGCAACAACAATTCACGTAAACAAATGTTTAAAACACTTGTTACGACTGCTGTTAGCATCGGTTTGCTAGATATCACAAGCGAACGATATTTGAAAAGGAACTATCGATAGTACATGTAATGCACTACACCTTTTCCAATTGTCTTTCAGATATTCTAATTGTTTTGCAGTAAATAACAAACTTATGTTAGAAAAAATTAATGGTAAGTATTAGGGGTTAAGAATAGGGCCAAGTATAATAATTTTTATGGAAATTAATTCTCTCTTTGAATTTGTTATTAAAAGTTTTTATTAGAAAAGAGGCGGACAATTTAGCGAAAACTGCTATAGATTTTCTTATAGATCAACATCGGAAGCTACAAAAATTCATCATCAGAGGAATTTTGGATATGTGCTCTTAACCATTAGGCTATTCCAAGTAAAAGCTATCTACATAAAAAGCATACTATTGATGATAGACCAAGAAAGCATTGCTCACTATTGATGATCACAACTATCGTCAGTTTGCGTGCTCTACTATGTTTGGCTGTGTGTATGTGTGTGCGACTGCACAAATTGGTTATAAAATGAATTTCATGTTACGTATACGCACCGGTTAACAAGCAAACGAGCAACATCATCTAACATAAACTATGTGGTTATGTAGTGAGAAAGAGTGCTACAGAACATTGATTTGTCATGCGCTATGAAGCATAGCAGAGAAAATAAGAATAATAAGAAGATAAAAAACCTAAAACTAAGTGATATTAAAGGATATGTAAGCATGCATGTGGTGCAGAATGAAATGTACATATACAGACCTGCATACTAGACGCGTCCAAGTTTTTGAAAAGTAAAAGATGTTCAAAGAACTAGAACTGTGCAACAAGAAATTCAATTTCCTATAATACAAATGTATCTCAACTAAACTTTGAACAAAAATTAGATCGGTCTTAGAAAATCTAAGCTAGCAAAAAATAAATATTAAGTGCTAAAACTTTTACATTAACGATATACCTTCGAAGAGTTTAAGGCAGAGCTTTTAATAACTAAAAAAAAAATTGTTAAGAAAAAATAAAAACAATAATAATTTTCTTATAAAATTTTCTTATAAAAATTATTATCTTTGGCAGCTAATTTTTAGTCAGGAGTAACTAAAAAAAATTTTTTTTGGACCACTTTTCTACATACAAACATATATAACAGGATTTATAACAATTTTTTCGAATTTCTAACATCGACAATATTTTCCAACAGTCTAAGGTGGAGGATTTGTTTCAAAAACTATGTAACCTTAAAATATAGCAAAAATAATTGGAATTCAATTTTATTTTTCTCAAAACAAAAAAAAAAACTTGGTCAAAATTTTGTCACTACTAACGCATGCTTTTGATGCAATTTTTCAGAAGAGATCAACTTGATTAACTTTTGTAAAAAAATGTTTTTTAAATAATAAATAAGTGGAGCGATATACCTGCGACAAGATTAAAGCCGAACTTTTAATAATTATTATATCTAATTGTTAAAAAATAAAAACAATAATAATTTTTATATAAAAAGCATTTTGGCATCCTTGGCCTTGAGGTAATTTTTAGTCATGAGTAATTTTTTCGTCATTCTTAACAATAACAATATAATAAAAAAAAAAATTTGAACCAGTCTTCTTCATACAAACAAATATAACAGTTATGACAATTTTTCCGAGTTTACAATATCGACAACATTCTACAACAGTCTTAGTTGGAGAATTGGTTTGAGAGACTATGTCACTTTAAAATATATGAAAAATAGTTGGATTAAAATTTTTTTTCTTACAAAAAAAAAAAAAAAAATTATGGAAATTTTCTTACTACTAAGTCATATTTTTTTTTTTAGCAATTTTTCAGAAGAAATCACCTTGATTAACACAACTTTTGTCTTTAAGGGCGTTTTTAAGCCGAAGTTTCGATACTAGCTACAAGTTTTTTTGCTTCCCTAAAAAAAAAAATTTTCATTAAAAAGAGCAAAAAATGAAAGTCGCTCATAGTTTTGGTTGCTATGTTGGAACCGACAAGTTTACATTTGATTTTCGAAAGAAATTTAAAATTTATAAAAATTTCATTTTGTTTTTTTATTCATAAAGTGCTTACCAACAAAAAGTATTTTTGTAAAAGAAAATTGTATTGAATTTTGTATTAAAATTGAAAATTGTATTAAATTTAAAATTGGTATGAGAAAACCTCACTCTTTAAAAGTTTAAAAAATGTAATACAAGAACAGATAAGTTAAGATGGAATTTATAAATAAACAGCACATATTTCTAGTTTTTCACGAATCACAAAAACTTTTAATTATAGCAAAAATTCGGCATCTCGAAAAGTACGGCATCCCTAGTAAGCGCTTATACATATGCCACTGAAGCCATTACATACTTTCCATGCGCTCGCATCCTTTCGTTAGACAATTTGTTCAAATGCCAATCGAAGCGCAACGTATGAAGTGTTACAAATATATTGGCTTGAGTTTATACTACATATATGTATATATATGTGTTTGTGTCCTCTCACGTTTCATATATGAATATTGAAGTCGCTCTAAGTACGGTTGTGCATGTAGAAGTTGCTTCATTGAAAGCCTGATAATTTCGCATGCAAAATTGCATATCAACGAGAAATTTTAATAGCTCCCAACAAAAGGTTATATATATATAAGCAAGTACTTGTTTTGAATAAAACACACACACACTGCACATTTAGAATATATTTATTGCTTAATGGCAATAAAGTTGGTAGACAAGATACAAGTTTGTTAAGCTTTTTGCTTGAGCACACTTTACGAAAAAGCAAATATGAAGAGGCTTTTCCTATTGTAAGTGGTATAACAAGGATTTTTTATAAAACTTACATACATATATATATAAATTTAAATATAGATTTAAATAAGCGACACTTTGTAAGAAATCATGAAGCGCTGAAGCCACTAAGGTAGATCATTTTAAGAGGCCAATGTAAGGAATGATAATAAAGAAATGTTAAATATTTTTGAAATATTAAATATATATTTTTAAAATATTGGCTCGTTTTTTATACCTCATTTCGATGCTAGAGAAATCTTTTTCTGCTTGCCTAAAAATTTTTTTTAATTGATAGCAACAAAAAATAAGCAAGCAGAAAAAATTGTCAGCGCTTACAGTTTTAGCTGCTATCTCCCAAGCGACCAGTTCACTTTTGAGTTTCAAAGGAAATTCAAAGTTTAAAGGTCTATTATTTTCAAAAGAAATTTCATTAAAAAGAAAATCATTTTGTTATTTTACTCATAAGTCGCTAAGTTCTTACGAAAAAAAAATGGCTGCTGCTATGATTTTGCAGAATGCCAAAAAAAAACGTGCTATCAAATTTTTAAATTAAATCTATTTAATTTTCACAAAAAACAAGCAGCGTATTGAAAAACTTTCTTTTATTTATCCTTCGCCTTAGAACCAACTAAGCTAGCAATGACAACCTTTGAAAACTAGTATTAAGCTATGAAACTTTAGCAGTTTGTTTCTATACATTCTGCAAAATAATAATAGAATTTTTTAGTAAGCACTTACCAACTTTTGAATAAAATAACAAAATTTAATTTGTATCAAAAATTTAAAATTTGCTTTGAAAATCAGATGAGAACTTGTTGTATGCGCTAAAGAGAGCGCACATAATTTTTTCTGCTATCTTATTTTGTTGTTGCTTTGAATTAGAATTTTCTACAGGCGCGCAGAAAAATTGTATCGATCAACGAAATTACCAATAAAATCAGCCAAAATCTAAATAATTTTTAACAATTTTTGTTTTTGACCCCGTTTAATAAACATCCTTTGAAAACTCTTAACTCTTCAAATCTTATCATTTATTTGTGTGAATATTGGATTACAACAAATGCCAGCAAAAGCTAAGGAATTCCATTTGAGTGAGTAGACGAGTAAATAATATTTTACGTTTCGAAATTTTTTAATCATCTTCATATGAAATCAACTCAATATAAAAATATTTTCAAAAGCGATGAGGTTTTTTGAAGTATGTGCATTTTTGTGAAATTCTCCAATTGAAACTAATTTGTTGCTCTAGCACAAAATCAATAAATTTTATTAAAAGCCAATGAAGGAAAATATTGAATCCAAGTCACTCAAGTGTGCTTGAAGCAGAAAGTTAAAAGTCTATAACATATCATGGTTTAAGAATGTTGAAATTCAATATAGGGTAAAAGAGAATATTTCTTTTTAGTTGCTTTAAATCTTTAAGTGTTAGTATTGATCTCTATTGCAAAATAAGTTTATACCATTTATTTTTTTTTTAGTTTGAATTTAAATAGGGAGTGCCAAGGAGACCTGTTAAATTTGATTCGTAATTAGTAATCAACTAATTAAACGGCTTTTTTAATTGTTAATGATTATTTTAATTGATTTTCTAGAAAAGGCACTTATTAATTGATATCGATTAGAAAAAGTTCAAAAATAATCATGATTTCTCACAAAAAAAAAATTAAAAAGAATCAAAAAAAGCTGTTTTAATTAATTTTTAATTTTTTTTTTGTCCTTTTTTTTTGATTATTTTTAATTTTTTTAGTATTGTTGATGTGTATATTTATGTGCTTCAATGTACAACAATACTGAAAAAACATTAAAAATAATCACAAAAAATCAAAAGTATTCACATAACCTTTTTTTGATTAATTTTAATTTTTTTTAATAGTCATGGTTTTGTTGATAATTTTTTTAATTAATTGGAAAATAATCATTAAAAATTGAAAGTAACGGTAATCAATCATTAAATGGATTTTCAAGAAAATAATTTATCAAACCGTTAACCACACTGGCTTACAGCCAAAATGCACCAGAGACGCCATAGTGAAATTCCTATGTAAAATCACCTCCTAATTCCGAAAACCAAGGTTATTTTTACTTGAATGGTACCGTTTTTGAGATATTTACGATTTACCGTTATTTCAAAAAACAAAAAAGATGGCTCCACTTAATCGTGTATATCTCAAGAACAAACTGAGCTCTTCCAAAACGGTTTGAAAAATTTGAAAGCTTATAAAATTTACTATAATCAGTACATACAACACTTTTTGCTAGGTCCTGCAGATTCAAACATATTGAACAATCATTACGGATTTTTTAAATTTTTTTTGTAAAAATATAAAAAAATTTGTACTTTGCGAGGAAGCATCTCGAAAACTTTTTGTTTTTTTGCAGCTCTGTTTTATTACAAAAAAAATAAGCTATCAGTGAACAAAATCGATGAACTAATACAAAAGTTATAAGCATTCAAGTAAATATATCCATTTAATGCTTAAGTACCCTACTGGTACATATGTGTTAGTATTCGTATATCAGTTAGTTAGCAGGTAGATTTTCGAAAAGTTATTAGATACAAAAAGCTGTTAGTGTCGTTTTCTCAAACCTAGGTACATTTTAAACAAGAGCATATTTTTGAGGCAGGTAGTGTTTTCTTTGTAGAACTAGGGAACCTTTTTGTTTAGGTAGGCTTGAATTTTTACTGGATCTAAGTATAAATAAGAGTACATGCGCCTTGTTCCTTCATAATATCTGCAAGGCTCGCCGGATACTGTTCAGTTTATAATTGCAGTTTATAACCCGTCATTTACTTAAAATAAAAAATGAATAAAAGGGCGCGAGAGTTTGAGTGTACAAATGATCCAGATATGTTCTGTTTCATCTGCGGTCAATTTATTGTTAAAAGTATGAGACGTGTGTTTTCAAATCCTTTGAAAGTTACATACTATAAGTGTTTTGGAATTGAGCCTAAAAACAATGAAAAACCATGGACACCGAACACTGTGTGCACCACATGCCGAGTCGAATTGATTTCTTCGGAAACCGGAACAAAAAGGTACGTTGTAAAAATTAGGAATTTGTTCCCTTTTAATGCATAGCTGACTAATTCCTGAAACTATCTATTTAGGCGACGTGTGAAATTTATTACACCAATGAAGTGGAGGGAACCAACTTGCCATTCAACGGACTGCTATATTTGTACTACAAAAGTACTTGGGGATGGAAAGTCCAGAAAAGTAACCTATGCGAGCGTATCTACAGTGTCATTACCAGAACTAATTTCAACAGAAGCGACATTGCCAGAATCAAATTTAACTTTAGTTCCGGCTCCAGTTTCATTGTCAACAGTAGTATCTGATTACGCGGCATCATGTTGTACTGAATTTCAAACGGAAAACGAAAGAAATTCTTTGTCACAAGCACAACTCAATGATTGGATAAGGGATTTGGAATTGTCAAAGGCCGAACTACACGCCTCTCGAATGCAACAATTTAAATTTGTTTCATCCGATGTTAAGGTAACATATTATAGAACTCGTCACGAAGAATTTTCCAAGTACTATACGAAGGAGGACAGTGTTTGTTACTGCAAAGACATTGCTGGTCTATTCAAACAATTTGGTGAACCATATGATTCAAAAGAGTGGCGATTGTTCATAGACGGCAATAAATTAAGTTTAAAGGCCGTATTATTGCATATTGGCAACCAAAAGCCATCTATCCCGATCGCGCATGCAGTAAATACGAAGGAAACATATGAGATAATGCAAAAATTGCTCAAGTTAATCAAATACGAAGAACATGATTGGAAAATATGTGCCGATCTTAAAGTCGTTGGAATGCTATGTGGTCTACAAAGTGGATACACAAAATACTGTTGCTTTCTATGCAAATGGGATAGCCGAGCTCGTCAAGACCACTACATCATAAAGGATTGGCCAGAACGAATCGAGTTTCAAGTTGGGGTAGATAACATAAAATACTCTCCACTTATAAAGAAGGAAAAAATAATTCTACCTCCGCTCCACATCAAGCTCGGCCTTATCAAAAACTTTGTGAAGGCTTTGGACAAAGAAGGCGAAGCTTTTCATCATTTGAAGACAATCTTCCCAGAGATTTCAGAAGCAAAAATAAAGGAAGGGATTTTTGTGGGACCGCAAATAAGGAAAATGATGACCAATAACCATTTCAAAGAACTATTGTCACCAGTGGAGGCAGCAGCGTGGGATTCTTTTGAAAAGGTCGTTACTTCTTTTTTAGGCAAACACAAAAGTCCTAACTACGAGATGATAGTGAACGACTTAATCAAAAACTATGCGGAAATGTGTAAATAAAAAAACATATTATAATAAATTATATATTACATAAATTTACATGAGAATATATAGCCATAAATCTGAATTCATCGTCCAGTTCCGAACAAACAAGAACGGGAAGAATATAAACAAAAAATTTGTTCTGAATTGAAAGATAAATCCAGCCTAAGAAAATTATATACTAATGTGTCACTTATGTATTTATCTAATTTACTTTTTTATTTTCTTTCAGGAGTAAATATGTCTTTAAAAATTCATTTCTTACACTCCCACTTAAATTTTTTCCCGCAAAAATCTTGGCGACGAAAGTGACGAGCATGGCGAAAGGTTTCACCAGCAAATGAAAGTGATTGAAAGTCGGTATCAAGGATTCTGGGATGTCGCTATGATGGGCGACTACTGTTGGTTTCTCATAAGAGAAACCGATCCTAATCTAAATAAGCGTCAAAACAAGACACATAACTTTTTCAATTATAAAATAAGATCATAGAGTTAAGACAGAACCATATGTACATATGCTATTATTTGTAGGGTACTTAAGTATTAAATGGATATATTTACTTGAATGCTTATAACTTTTGTATTAGTTCATCGATTTTGTTCACTGATAGCTTATTTTTTTTGTAATAAAACAGAGCTTAGAGGGGGGAAAAAATATCTGCAAAAAAAAAAATCCGTAATGATTATTCAATATGTTTGAATCTGCAGGACCTAGCAAAAAGTGTTGTATGTACTGATTATAGTAAATTTTATAAGCTTTGAAATTTTTCAAACCGTTTTGGAAGAGCTCAGTTTGTTCTTGAGATATACACGATTAAGTGGAGCCATCTTTTTTGTTTTTTGAAATAACGGTAAATCGTAAATATCTCAAAAACGGTACCATTCAAGTAAAAATAACCTTGGTTTTCGGAATAAGGAGGTGATTTTACATAGGAATTTCACTATGGCGTCTCTGGTGCAGAAAAAAAGTTGGAATTTGTGATCCAGTGCCATTATTATTAGTACTCATTTTTAAAAGGTCTGGTGCCATGACACGTCTCATTATACAAGAACCATGAATGCATAGTTTCACATGATCTTAAGGTCAGCCTAAAGTCGCTCAAAATAATCGATTAATCTCTAAACCGATTATGGCAGTGATCGATTACAGTTATTCTGTTTGCAATTTCCTAGTAGTGGAAACTGCCGAATAATCGATTTTATATCTCATTTACACTAAATCTTTTTCTAATTAATCGTAATATAATATTTATAGCCTAGCTACAGAAATTTTAGTATTATGCCTATATTCCCATCAACTCAAAACGTCACTTTGTTCGGAAAATGCGAAAAACTGTTCGTAATTTTGTTATTTTTTTCCTCGCTGCCACGCCATCCAGAGTTATCACTCTATGTCCTTTCTTTTTGTTAAACTGAGTGATCTCCGGGTAGCTTTGGCAGTGGTTTCCATTGTCATTTAGAGAGACTACACTGTTCTACACTTGAGTTTTATCCATCTTCTATAAACTGCTCTGTTCTACCGGTTCTTTGCTGAGACTTATTGTCTAAGACATCAGATTAAAAAGCGACCAACACGGTTTCCTCGCATTCGGAAGCACTCGGCCTACCACTCTAACCACCTTTTCTCAGCCGTCCTTCTTTTAGTTGAAGATACTCAAAATAAATCAACCTATGCTATGTAGACTTCTATAAGTTCTGGCCACACCTTTTTCGAGGCATTCATTCCACACCTTCTTCGAGACGTTCATTTTATCAAGCTCGGGAGACGAATAAAAAATGGTTATTGTTAAGTTCTTCTAATTCTTGAAATTTCACACACACTATAGCTGGTGAAAAATACCCTAAGCACAAGTTCGTTTTTTTTTTAATTTTATATTTCCGCTCATTACTGATTTCTTTTTGTTTTTGTATGAAGAGTGAGACACTCTAATTGTCATATGTAAATAGCTTTGTCTATTTAGTCTTTGCACTTGTGTGTAAAATATTTGCTCATTTTCACGATAGCTCAGTTGCTCCAAGTAAAATCTACGCAACCATTAATTACTTTTGCTTCATTGCTAGAAAGGGAAATGTGAAAGCAAAAAAAAAAACAAATTCGCCAACAGCTCTAAGTTTTCTAAAGCAACATACACTTAGCAAACACTGGTGCACACACACGCACTCATCTACACTTATGAATGTCGGCAAACAAATTTGGGCCACTTTTAGCACGCAAAGTGCCATCACCCAATGCACAAAAGCCCAACGGAGGAAACAAAAAGCACTAAAATAAAAGGAAAGTGCCAAGTGCGGAAGGGAAGGCTCCCAAAACCCAGCGTAGCATAGTGCAAAGTACACATTGTTGTTGTACATATGTAGTGCGTGAGAAAGTCACTGCTGTCATATAATTACTGCGCGCGTAAAACGTCCTCCCTCGAAATGCGGGAGTGTGGGCGGCTAAAGTAGTATTCACGTGAATAGCTGAAAGAAGCGCATTAAAGCCATTTGAAGATTTGTAAAGGTGCTTGAACATAAGTATGTGCTTGTAGTTGTGTGTTTATAAGCGCATATGAGGCAACTAACGAAAGGATCGACAAAGTGTATGGAAAATTATGGAAACTCAAAAACGAAACGTCGTCTCTATCATTCAGTTTCGATTTATACTGTAAACATCACGCTCCGTCCGGCATTTGAAATGAAAGGAGGCCTTCGACGAAGTCTCGTTGAAGTTAAGTGTGGCCAGAATTTATCGATCTATTTTGATTCTCTTCAACTAAAGGAAGGGATGGCTGAAAAAAGGTGGTGCGAGAGGAAACAATGCTGGCCGCTTTCCTAGATATCGAAGGTATCTTAGCCAAAAAGTCTCAACGATGCATAAACTTAGCATCGATGGAACATGGAAGTGTGAAGACCGCTACGAAAATTTATGACACACAAGTAGAGGACAGTGTAGTATATCTAACTGGCAATGGAATGCACAAACAGAGCTACGCGGAAATCACTCCCATTATCAAATAGCGAGCCCTTTCGAGACTTAGAAATATAACTTTAGTGAGCGTATCATTGGAGTTGGTAGCCGAAGTAAAGTAATTGGGTGCTTCCTTTCATATCAAGCTCCTTTGAAGTCAATATATTTCAAGCAGGGACATCATTGATATACTAACGGTTTGCGGAGAAAATCAAAGGGATGTATACTAGGGTGGGTCGATTTGTATGGACGAAAGTTAAACGATATCGCGCCATCGATTTTTCAATAGGTTTTGGGCTCAGGAAAAAAAAGTTCCACTACGCATACCCAAAAAAATAATTTTCGATCCTGCGAAATTTAATTTTTTTAACTTTTTTCGATTTTGATTTTTAAGGGTTTTTTCATGACCTACTAAAAAAAATTTCGTTTGATTTTAAAATTTTCATGTATACCCTGTCCGACCCAAAACTGTCCGCTAAAAACGTTGGCGATAACAGTTTGTTGAAAAAAAAAAAATTTTTTGGGGTTTTAGGGAGTGTTTTGGTCAAAAAATTTACCCTTTCGCCTTTTTTATTTAACGGTTTTTTCAGCATACATGCAAAAATGTTTTCGATGAAAACGAATTTGTCTTATATTTTCTGTCCCACTTAAAATTATGCGCTAAAAACGTTGGCGATAACAGTGTTTGAAAAAAATTTTTATTTTCGGGTTTTGGAAAAGTCGATTTTTCGACCAAAACATGAAACGCCAAACAAAGCATTTATGCCAATCACACACAGTTCACCTCAAGATGATCCGGCCCTGCGAGATAAAATCAGATGATTAAGGCAATGAGGTGGCAAATAGCCTAGCGAGCGAGTTTTTGAGTAAGGAAAAGTAAAATAAATAGGAGGAGTACTTTCAAAACACGGTAGTTGTAAGACAGACAAAACTTGTTTTCGTGAGCTATGGCAAAACTTTCTTAGAAACTTTGTAAGGTCCCTCTAAAAGTAAACTGAAAAGTTAAGGGGGATTTCTACAGGCCACTGCAGACTCAAGAACCATGTGCACATTTTAGAAATACAAGAATTCAAGAAAAGACGTCGGTTTGGAAGAGGTTTTCGTCGCAGGGTAATACTCTTTATATATCTATCGAATCTAGGTTGAAAAGGAAAGATATAAGAAGAGGAAAAATGGGAAGAGGCACGGATATATAAGAGTACCGGTAGATTAGATCCCTGCCTCCAAAGTAGAGGTAGGGTTGTGAAAAAATAATAGATTTTTACTTTAATCGATTGCTTTTTTTACTGTCGCCTTTTTAGGATTAATTTTATTAATGACAAAATTCGATTTTCACTCGATTATAAGAATAGCACGCTTTAAATCGGTTTCTTAAATAGTGCCATCTCTGCGACGGTTAGTGAAAGGGGTAAAACTATGTACACACTACAACTAAAAATACGTAGTTTCGTATAAATTTTGATTTTGGTCTTTCGCTAGTAACCAGTGAGCATTTGCGGCAATCTTTTGTCTAGATTTATTATTTAACAATCAAAAGTTGAAGAAAAGACTTATTGTATTTGCTAGTTTAAAAATAAAATTTTTTTTTTTCAAGTTTAGTCAATAAGTTTTAAAATTTTTTTTAGTTCATTGTCTAAACCCAAGTTGTAGCGAGTGATTTATTTTGGATTTGATGTGAATAATTTTAATCTGAATTAAAAAATATTAAAATCGTTGATTTGCTTATTTTTTGCTAATTATTAGCTTTAATGATTTTCACTTGAATTAATTATTCATAATATATTTTTATTAATACATCGAATGGTTTACGAACAACACTTTCGTTTAAAATCGTTTTTTCACAGATCGATTCATCACTAAAGAAAAAAAAACGACTATTGAGTAATCGATTTTGTCAACTCGACGACCCAACTCTAAGTAAAGGATGAGGGAAAGGAAGATGGATTGGTAGAATACTGAGAATAAATATGATGGGACGAGCGCTACAAAAAAGTAAAGCAAAAATAAGGATGAGTGTAATGGTTGGTAATGGCAGTTTTAAACAAAAAAAAATCACCATTCCTTATTTTTAATTTTTCACGTAACATTTTTTGAAACCTATTTATATAAGCGAACTTTTATTAGATCCCACATATTAAAAAGTTAATATATATATTATACTTTAATGAAGTAGCGTGTCTTGTATGTGACGCAGTGCTTTCGGATCGCGCCCATATTATATGGTTGCATGCATCCCACTATTGCTTAATTATACGTACATCTGCTCCCTGAAGACGAGCTGAGTATGCGCTTATGTTTAAACTTAAGTATCTACATATGTATGTAAGCATATGCGTATAAAACTACAGACATATGTACAACAAATTAATTACGCACTGTTTAACGCGAAAGTGACAAATTTTTAATGCAAAAATGTCTTTAACGGTAATTATGTTAAAACTTTGCCATAACAAATTTTGTGCTCCGCTCGCTTATTGTATGCCTCAAGGCTTTACGATGCGAAATGCCGCACGCAGCATAAAACTTATATTAGGCATACTACGTGTATGCGTTCACGACAACAATAACAACAAGAAAGAAAGTATAGTCGGGAGCTAAGTAGTTTTAAAGAATTATTTGAAAATTAACTAAATTACGGAACTAATGGAAGACAGAAAGAAGTTGATATTGTATCAGTGGTACATTTAACAAGGCTTCGAGTTAAATAGGTTAGTAAATATGATAAACTTTTGGGTTTACACATAAGTAAATAAATGCATGGAAGTTTGCTTAGTAAAATTTTAATTAAAGTGAAAACGAAAATTTGTTAAATTTTGTTGGAAAGGAAATCGTATTGAGCTTGAAGGGAAAATTTAGTTTTGGAAATAAAAAAATACTTGCATGCATGAAAGTTCTGGAGGTGTACTCGTATACAGTACCAGTATGACCAGGTTAGCCTTTTCGAGGCTAGATTTAGCCTTTTTCTTTGTCCTTTAGCCTCATAATTTTGGTTTTAGCTTCGTGGTTTTTTCTAGTCTTTTTTTACTCCAAACCTTTTCTGGTCCCAACACCATATTTTTGATACAACTTCGAGGAATATATAAAATTAAAGTTGAATAAAGGTATATTTTAATGGAGTTGATAACCCAATTGCGACATGGCCTACCTGATAATATGAACTCTTTTACAAAAGATAAATTTAGTTTCAGTTGATAGTTCTTTGAAAGTTACAAATCCGAAAATACCTAGTCAAGGAAAATGTGCCTGATATGTGTTAAAACAAGAATAGTTGGATTAAGTTATGTCTACAATATACAAATATTTTGAACTTGGATAAAAAGTTTTAGATGGCCTTCGTAAAAAATTTATGACTTTTTTTAGATTCTTTTTTTTCTTAATTTTAGCCTTTTCTACCCTTTTTGAAAAACAGAAAAAAATATTTTTTTAAAAAGTCGATTTAGAAAAAAAAAAAAAAAACATTAAGCTTGGAAACAATACGTTTTTGAAAAATATCAGAGATAGGGTGTTCCCCAACCAAATTTTGAAAGAATTCGCCTTTGGAAATAATGTGGGATATGTGATTCTCCGGAAAAATTTAAAAAAAAGGGTTCTACCACCAAATTTTGAAAAAAGGACATTTTTGAAAAACAAATCTGAGATAAAGCGTTCTTCAGTCACAGTTAAAAAAAAAACAACAACAATAACAAATTTTTTAAAAAAGTCGATTTTGAAAAAAAAATATCTGATACAGGGTGGATACCAACAAAATTTGGAAGCAAGGCGTTTTCGAAAGAAAAATCTGAGATAGGGCATCAATAAACAAATTTTGGAAAAAGTCGAAACTGAAACCAAAATCTCGGACCTAAAAAAAGAAGAAAAACAAGATTTTAGAAAAAGAAGTTTATTTAAAGAAAATATTTAAAAAAAAATCTAAAACCAAATTTTTAAAAAGAACGTTTTTGAAGAACAAAAAACTGAGATAGGGAGTTCTCCAACCAAATTTTGCAATAAGAGCAGATCAGATCGAAGTGATCGCTACAAGAGAATCACGCATGTCCTGAGACTTGTATAAGTTTAATCTACTAGTGCTGCCACTGCTGGCAAGCTGAGGGCTATATATCCCATTAGGGTGATCTTTATTGACAGCGACCCATGCTTGGTAAAGGAACGAACACACCCGCTTGAACCCTTAAGCCCCCATTTAGCTTATATACATCCGTAAATGAATTCACCAAGTCTCCGTCAAGGTCACGCGCTAGTTGTAGCTATATAAAAGGGCACAAATTCAGATACACCAGAATCTGATTCCTAGATGATCGCTTCGCTGATTTAAACAAGGTGGAACCCAAATCATTTCAATCTATATACCCGGCTCAAGATATCAGCTTTTTCTTTTGGGCTGCTAGAGTTCTACTTTTCATTTTACAATCTCTTACCAAAATTTCGAGGAGATGGAGCATGTTCCGTCATATTTATTTGCCTTGAAAGGTATCGTATGAATCCAATCTTATCTTTGCCATTCCAAAGGTATGTTCAAATATAAAGGACTTCGCCGTCATACCAGTTTACTCTAAGTTGTTATATTCTGATAGCCTTCGGCAAGCCATCATTTCGAAAGTACTGCTATGTGGAACAAGGCTTTGCAGCTTTATCTCAAAATCAAACTTGCATTTGTAGTAGGTACAAAATGTTCCCGTTCTTAGCTAAATTAATCACTCTTGCCATATACCAGTTAACTACAGGAAATCATTTTTCCAGTTCGCTGCACATCTTTTCCCAGAGTGAATCTCCGTCTAAAATGCGTCTTCAATGAATTTCTTCCTCAATTTCCTTGTACCAAAATCAAATATTTTCCAATTAACTTTCATTCAATCATACTTGATATGCTTAAGCTTTGGATCTTATATTGCAATGAAATAGTTCCAAAGCTTTCCGATTTAATAATGCCCTTTCACCGCACTTTTATAGCTGACCGCTAACATATCTCCCGCCATAAAAACGTAACTTTAAGACTTTCTTTATTGAGAGCTTACAGATTTTTCATCTAAGCATTGAATATTTTTTCGGTTAACATGTTACGTGAGTGTTCGCGTATTAAGTTATTTATAGCAATCGGTTACGCCACCATACTTAGCACCCCTGTTGGAAAAATGTGTAGTTCTGAACAAGTCAACTTCTACGAGCATTATATTCAACAACTCTACTAGCTCGTCATAACTTTTAGCAGGCAACAATGTTCCGAATTTAATAAGCCGATGTAAGAGGCGTCGAAATCGTCCAGGCGGTTTACCTTTTCAATAGTTTCAAAATTCCTATAGTAACAAAGCATCACAAAACGCCCGAGATCAGAAGTAACACGTTTATCAGTTAAATTTTTTCCAGACTGTGGCTTTAATACTACCTTATTTCCTATTTCAATAGTTCTAAAATTTAATATTGTTGGCTGATTTAGAGATCACCCTGCCTCGGTAGCTGATTCAAATAGTTACTCAATAACCAGCGCTATCAAAACTGTTAAAGGCCTATTTATAATGGAATTAGTTGCTGATTGACGATATAGTTATGCTACTGAATTAGAAATTTAAATTTCTCGAGCAAAGTAAAAGTGACGTGAATTTTGCAAAACCTTACTGAAATAAACCTTTACTCCCATATTTATAATTATTAAAAAAATATATAAGAGCTTTACATATCTATTTTAATTTATTGAGTTTGGAAGTAAGTTTAGAAAGCGCTGATTTTTCATTCACAAAAAGTTTGAAAGTAAGCTTTACATAAACGAAACGACACGTTGAGTGCAAGCTTATTACTGTGCAACACCAACAAAAGCAAAAAAAGCTTTTTATAAATGTTTTTCCAGACCTTATATAAATTAAATTTATTTTTATTCTTGTTTCCCATCATACATTCAACATGATTTTTACGTCTTAGTCGGGATTCTCATGCCTTTTGTAAAGAATTTGAAACCTTTAAAGTCTGAAAAACTTCAAAGTAATAATATTTTCGAGATTTTGCGTCAGCATTTTCATTTTATTTTAAAATGAAATGATTTACAAAAATTCGTTTTTAAAGTTTATAAAAAGTTTATTTAAAACCTTGTATGTCGCTTATAAAAGGAAAATTTCTTTAAGTAATTCTTAGAAATATTTACAGGTACGGGTTCACTACCCTACAGGGCTGTGTTTTATATATATGTGCATGTGTATATGCGCTAGTGGTTGTCCTTTTTTGTTTTTGCTGCACACTTAATGCCACCTAAGAGTTTTGAAGAGCATAGGGCAAATGCGCAGAAAAGTATGCTACGTTATTTTTTTATTTTATTTTTTTAATTTATTTTATTTAATTTTATTTTATAGTAATTGGTTTTGGCTTGCGATTACTCAATATCCGATTATTTATTTAGAGAAAAGTGTTTTTTCTATGCTAAAAATATGTTATAAATCATTAAATGAGGAGTAAATATTTTAAGTTAATTTGTATAACACTACCAAATGGAAGCTTTTTAGATTTTATTATTTCATATTCAAGTTTTTAGTACTTTTAAATATTTTGTTGCAATAAAAATAGTGCAAAACAAAAATAGTAAGAAATATAAAACTGGCTTGAACTCAAAAGTAAAATAAAAATACTACCACAGCCTCACTCCCAAGTAGGGTCAGCTCAGCGCATAGGGAGTATTAACAGACCACCTGTGGACTCTGGTGAGCTGAGTAGTAATCGTTTTTTTTTTTATTTACTTATTTATTTTTTTTTTAATTATTATTTGTTTAATTTTATTATTATTTTTTTAATTTTTGACCACAAGTGATAAATCACCGAAAACTGCAGCACTCATTTATAACGCAAATGCAAAATAATGTTACTCATACGCCTAGCGTTTCAAGAAAATATATAAAAATATATGAGCTCTAAGGTGGCTAAAATTTGGATAGTTCTTAACTGGTACTATTTTCGTTTGTTACTCATGTAAATGGGTGATTATTGGATCCCACTTGAAATAATCTTTTGATTATCGCTTTCCGCAAATATTACTGCACGGTTAATTAGAAAGTTGTTTGTTTGTTGTTGTTAGTTGTAAGTGAACAAGCTCTACTTGAAAGTTCAAGGGTACCAAGAAGTTCCGCCACCACCACAACTTTGTTCCTAAACTTAAGTTACCAATCAGTTAAATTGACTGTCTTTTGTAACGCAATCAATGCATAGTCTCTTTAATGCAAGCTCATTAACACAAGCTTACAGATACATACATACTTGCGCTTAAATCTATGTATGTGTATGTGTGCTTAAATACAAACACAATCGGTTAAGCTTTCGCTAATGCTTTTAATCAAATCATATCCGCTCATAATTAAGGCTGTATGCAGTCGATGGAGCCGAACAAATGTGCAATGGCTAAATGAGTAAAACAAGAATAACATGCTGCACTCGACTATATACCAGCAGTGAAATTAGTAAGAAGAAATATTAATTTATAACTAGAATTTTGTAACTAGTTTTGAAGTAGTCCGAAAAATACGAATACGTATTTGTACACTTGAGTTAGTTGATTTTTTATCCGTAGAATCGCTAGTGCAAAAAATGTTGTGGGGATGATCATGAGTAACTTTGCTTAACAAAATATGTCTCAAAAACCGATTTGAATTGCGCGATTTTTAAGAAGAAGTTTTAGAGTCAGAAAAAAATTCGAAAACTATGAAACTGTACCTTAAAAATCACGGCATTCAAATCGGTTTTACACTTATAATTTCTTGAGCAAGGTTGCTCATAATGATCGGGTAGAACTTTTTCCACACTAGCGGTTTTGCCTTTTTACCACGTCTCTTTTCCATTCTATTGTACACTGCGTCAATAGGCATTCCGAATTTTTTCTTGCGTTTTGAGCTAGTTTGAGACTGGTTTATTTCTGTAAGAAATCAGACTGGCTGACTATTTGACCTTATCGTGTGTACTAGTTTCGAAGTAGTTTGCGACTAATTGATTTGATGCATGGTACATACATACATATATTTATTGTTTCATAAGTGAGAGTAAACTCAACTAAACTTATTTTATTATGACATTTTATATATATATACATGTGTATGTGTGTAAAAGAATGTGTGCACATAGCGGATATTTTCCCACAAATTTATAATCGCTTAATCGGAAGCCAGGTGTTACATCCGCTTGTTGGTCGACACGGACATAGACAGTCGAATAGACACGCTCAATTTACACTATACAATACATACGTATATACCTTCGAAACTAAACTACATAAGTATATTTTTACAATAGGGTGACCGTTTAATTGTGAAAATTCTAATCGAGAATATACAAAAATGGTCGAGGCACACACGAAGTTTCCATAAACACGAATCACAGTGATAGAGGAGTTAGATGAGTTGGCGCATGTACAGATGTGTCTCACATTGATTAGTTTAATTCATTTTCATCTTTATTTAGCTTCAGCTTCTTTAGACTTAAGTTATGACATAGTAATTTGTCTGTTTATTAGCTAGTATGCTTATTGTGAGCTAAATTACCTCCTATTATAATCTATTATTAGTCTTTTAACAGTAATGCTTGTTTAATTTTTTATATTTCTTGGCAATATATTAAATAGTTTAAGGATTTTATACATTAAAATATTTTGTGCTTTAGTAGTTCTATAAAAGTTAAATCTAAAATCACATGGGTTAAGGTGGTACGTCTCAAGAGCTGGGTTAATTCAATTTCATTACAGTTACATTTACATTCCTCAGTACTTTGTGAAAAAGTAATTGATTTCTTTGCCTCAATTCCTCAAAAAAAATTACCAAAAAGTAATTTCCTTGTTTTGAGGCTCGAGTACATGTATTTTTTTGTTATTGAAAAAATATACTATACGCAAATGCAATTTCTTCCGTAGTACTTTGGAAAGGATTTGAAAATGTAATTGAAAATTGTCCAAGAAATTACATTTACGCAGAATATATTTTGTCAATAACAAGGGAAAAAAGTCCATGTAATCGAGCCTCAAAGCAAGGAAATTACTTTTGGTAATTTGAAATTTTATCAGTTCCTTTTGTTTGGGGCAAAGGGATATATTACATTTCCAATTACTTGTAATTGGGAATTGATCGTAATTAGAATCCTATCAGCCCTGTACGTCTCCTACACGTACAATTTGTTTCACTAAGTACTTTGGTAACAAATGATATTTCATTTGAAATGCAAAAGGTAGAATCAGACCTCTTAAGAAATTATTACCAGCTGGGTTGATAAGTTGTTGGAAAAGCCTGCTAAAGATTCATTATCCATTGTTTTAGGTTTTTAATGATTATTTTAAAAAGTCAAAACCAAATCAAAAAATTTTTAAAATTAAGAAAAATCAAAAATAATCAAAAATCAGCAAAATATTTTTTTATTGATAGGTTTTTTTTTAATTGTTAGATTATTTTTGATAACTTTTTGGTATAGTTGCATAAGCACATCAAAAAAATTTAATTGCCTTTGATTACTATTGATTGTTTTATGATTTTTTTGATTATTTTTAATTTTTTTTGCAATATTAACCATTTACTAATTGCGGATTTTTGATTCTGTAATTTTTGTAGTCAGTAACACCATAGTCAAACAGTACTCAAAATCTTGTCATGTCATTGTGTATCTTTAATGCGCCATTTGCAAACATTTTTTAAAAATTTTCTCAAATTTTTTTTAATTCTACTACAAATTTTGTCCAAATATTTATCGACGTTCAATTTTTTATCGATAAATACTTAATCTCATCAAGAGCTCATCGTTAAATTTCCTTCGCTACTTGCAGTTGGCAACTCGAGAAGGATTTGTAAATCTTACGGAGAACTTTTGTCTCGAATACTCCAAGGGGCATCTCATCTTCTCTCGCCACTGTCTATTATTGCGAGCTATACGTCAAGCCAAGTATGATGAGAGACTTATAGAGCGTGATCTTTGTTCGTCGAGAGAGGACTTTATTTCTTAGTTGTCTACTCAGTACAAAGTAGCACTTGCTGTCAAGAGTGATTCTCCGTCCATTTTCAGATATGTATTAATATTTTCCAAATTATCGTTCAATCGAGTTATACATTCCTCACATGAACTTCTGATGATTTAAAGCAATTTATTATCCCAAATTGGACAATTTTAAAACCTAACTGCTGTATATTTTCCATAGTATTTATTTATGCCCGATCCGATTCGCTTCCCGATACCTTAGTACACCTGTTAATGGAGCTTTCAAACTTCTGGTTCGCCGTTCCCTTAATTCGATACCGCTTAATTTTCTCTAGTAAAAAAACCATATCAAATGGATCGATTGAAGTCCAAAAATAAAGCAACTATATATTTTTCGTTATCCATTTCGGACTCCCAGTCTCAAAACTATGTCGCTGTCAGAGTGCCGATTGGTTTTCAGAGATCAGCTAATTCTTTTACTTGTAGTCTTCTAATTGTTTGTGTGCCACTTTAACGTTTTTAATTTTTACCTTTTACACTGGCACTACTATTTAGAGATTATCCACTTTCCAAGGATAATAATAATAATATTATTAATTCCCAACGGATAACCCACCAGACTAACCCATTAAATAATATAATCATAAATATTACACCAAGCATATCCTTGCTACTAGAAAGGGTGGGGAGATTAATAAGTTTCAAGCGATTATTATAGTGAGGCAAATTATACAAGTAATCCCATGAAAGATCTCGTAACACGAAAAGTAAGAAATATTTTTGAACGGACTCAATAATATCTACGTGCACCTGGTACCTAGGACTCCAAATAATTTAGCGGTGGTCTAGTATCGGTCTTACTAATGTCTAAAAAAGGTCTTTAGTTACATACTGGTCAATAAATTCTTTTGACCATGTTTTAGTAATTTGTAGGAAGGTTGGGTGTATTAGGCTGCAGCCTTTCTTATTATTCATTGATTTAATGATGCTTCTGAGCTCGTTTAACGCCATCGGTAGTAAATTAAGTTGTTTACTACACGGGTTTACGTTGTTTATATATACCGCTTTAAGAATAATTATATTGAGTTCCTGCACAATTTCTATTAAGCTCGTAAGCGATTACCAATTTTTTTTATCTCGGTATATTTCATTTACGACTAATTCTTTAATTGCTTTTCACTTCATGCTTTGATCTTTCAATGCATAAATTTTATTCGCCATGTAATTGTTCTGAGGGGGAACACCGCAACGGCACTGTCTGGGAGTTCCCTTTCTGGATAACCTTCACCAAAAATCAAAGTAAGATATCAAATGTGTGATTGCTTTTATCAGGTCCTCAAATTGGTTCGAAGAGGAAAAACGACGGTGTCTTTATGCGGTATCACAATGGGCTTTTTGACATTGACCTAAGTTTGCCTCCGGAGCAGCCACTTGAGCCTAAACTTTCAAACCACATATCAAAGCTTACTTATTTGAAATCTCTGCCTATCAGGTGATCTACATAACCCAATTAAAATTAGATTTACGTTACTTTGTTTGACTTCTATATAAAAGTCACATATGGTTTCCAATGATTCCTCTGTTATTTTAAACCATGCACTTTTCAAGACGAAATACGGAGTTATACCGCATTCATATGGGCAAAGTACTGCCAAGTTCACTACACTGTTTTCGACTAAAATCTTCGACGATAAAGTATCGAATATGGTTTCCAAAATTTATCAGTAAAAGACCTAGAGTAGCACTTCATTACTTAGCAGTTGCACACAAACCCCATAGAGCTGAGATTGTTTCAGCTTCCTCTAAGAAGACTACGTTAGGAGCAACTCTTAACTTACGCTCGCTAAGAATTTCAAATTCAATATTTGGTGTTTAGTCTAGATTTCTGAGATATCATCTTATAGAAGTATTGAGCTTTTGAAAAGATCGAAACGAATGTCACTAGCTTTTTGGCAAAAGTTCAAAAGCTCAAATATGGCGCGGAGCACCTAAAGTTATGCATCGCGAACAGTTAGCCCGCACTAAAAACTTTAAATTTCAAGGGCCATATAGTAACTCTTCAGACTGCTAGTAGACTAGTAACTCTTCTAAGCACACTTGAAAGGGCAGTGCAGAAAGTACGCATTATGCAGGTCGAGGTTTTTTGGGAAATAACGGCACCTTTGCTTTTCTGAAATCAGCTCAGCATGGCCAATCTAATGTACAGTGCTCACATTCTCAAATGTATTGTTGTTTTGTGGCTCTCACACTACAGTCTCGCTAGTTGACTTTTGTATGCAGGTGTAACTGCATAGTTGTTGTTGTAATGCTGATGTTTGTTGTTGTAAAATCTACGCCATGTCTACGGTTGTCGCCCACATTTGGCATTTGTTCAACAACCATAACAATAACGATAACTACAAAAACAAAAACAAAAACAACAAGCATAACCACTTCTTCATACTCAAAATGCAAGCGCACTGGTAACGGCTTACTTACTCTTATATATGTATGTATGTATGTGTTGGCTAGTTGAGCCTGAAAGGAAAAACTAAAAGTCGTTCACCATTTGAAAAGGGCAGTCATTGGAGCGCACAGAGGCGACACCAACAACAAATAGCCAATAGCCAACGGGCAACAGGCGATAGAGGATATGTGGCAATTGATTGAGGAAAAATTGTGAAAAAGAGGAAAAAGAAATCGAAAATCAAATCACTAATCAAAGGTAAAGAGGATATGGAAAAGTTACTGGCATCAAGAAAACAAAAAAAAAGAGAAAAAAGAAAGAAAATGAATTGAAAATAAAAATTGATTTTATGTGTGCGTTAAAATTGTTAGTACAGGGTGTTTTTTTTACAGGTTTGTTTCTCGAATAGAGATAAAACTGGCATTTTGTGGTCAAATCTGGCAACTCTAATGTCATTTATGTTCAGTTTGGTTTGCCATTTCATCATGAACAGGTTGACAAAAGAACAACGCTTGCAAATCGTGCAAATTTATTTCGAAAATAATGGTTCAGTTCGCGAAGTTTACCGTGAGCTCCGTCCATTTTATGGTCGACATAATCGTCCATCAGAGCAATTAATTCGGTTAACCATGGATCGTTTTCGCACTACGTTTACTCTATGTGATAATACGCATCCGCAGAGACGTCGAACAGTGCGCACCGAAGAAACAATTGCCGCTGTAGAGCAAAGTGTTGAAGAGGACCCGAATGAATCGATTCGCCACCGTGCACAGCAATTGGAGCTTTGTCCATCAACTTTATGAAAGATTTTGCGCAAAGATCTTGGCTTGCGACCTTACAAGATCCAGCTTGTGCAAGAATTAAAGCCGCGAGACCATGCAATGCGTCGTGATTTTGGTGTATGGGCCGAAAATGAGATTGATTTCGATGCTGATTTTCATCGCAAAATTTTGTTCAGTGATGAGGCTCATTTTTGGTTGAATGGCTACGTCAACAAGCAAAATTGCCGCATTTGGAGTGAAGAGAATCCACATGAGACCCTTGAAACGCCATTACATCCACAAAAACTGACTGTTTGGTGTGCTCTATGGGCTGGTGGAGTCATTGGGCCATACTTCTTCCGCAATAATGCTGGAGAGGCAGCTACCGTTAATGGAGACCGGTATAGAGCCATGATAACCGACTACTTTGTTCCCGAATTGGATGGCATGAATGTGGATGAGTTGTGGTTCCAACAAGACGGCGCTACATGCCACACAGCGCACGTCACAATCGATTTATTGAAGGAAACATTCGATGAGCGCATAATTTCGCGGAATGGACCTGTCAATTGGCCACCAAGGTCGTGTGATTTGACACCATTGGATTATTTTCTTTGGGGATATGTGAAGTCGCTCGTCTACACCAACAAACCAGAAACGTTAGGGGAATTGGAAGCCAACATTCGTGGCGTTATTGCCGACATACGGCCCCATATGCTCGAAAAAGTGGTTGAAAATTGGACCTGTAGAATTGGCTTTATTCGAGCCAGCCGCGGCGGCCACATGCCCGAAATCATATTTAAACATTAATGGCATAAAATTATCCTTCCAATAAAGCCAAATTGATGGACCTTAAAACGATTTTCTTGTGTTTTATTTCAATTCGAAGTTCTATACCCCTTAAAAAAACACCCTTTATATGTATGCGTGTATGTTTTTACGTATGCGTTGTTGAGAAAAAAAATTAAATTATAGCCCATAAGTATATGGCAAAAGTGTCCAAGTAATAAACGCTTAAAGGAAAGAAAAATTGACTATGAGAATTGGGCTAAAATGTAAGTATATTAGATTGAGTTGCAATGAAAATTGAAGGTCTTCGGACATCAACTTAAGGTAAATGCAGAGTGCCCTAAATCTAATTGAGAGTTAGTTACAAGCAAGCGACCTCAAAAATGGCCTACTAAAATCAAAATTATCTTATATCTAGTACAAAAAGGGCTTTACTGTGATTTATGCGTCTAAAGTAACCGAAGTTAAAAGAAGAATCTCAAGCTGCGCACTATTAACGAGTTTCCGTGTGGAGAAAATCTGTTTTCGGCACAACAACTAGTTCATCCTTAATCCCTTGTACATGCCACCAAGCGCAGAGTTTATTATAGCGATATGTTAGGCGGTGTAAGTTGCACCCGCTAAAAGGCCGATAGAAGGCCTAGGGCATCGCTATGTTAAATTAGGCTTCTGATTACATACGAAAGAGATTAAGAATGAGCTATGAGTATTCACGAGTAGCTATTAGATATCCCTAAAATGTATATAGAGTGGTAATAAGATCCACCCGAAGGCATGAAGGTATGGTGACTCGAAAAGAGCAACAACATCTAGACAATAGGTATCAAGGGCGGGTCAGCCATTTTGTTTATATCAAAAACACTTAACTCCAGAAATGTATAGTCAACCTCCTTTCAGAAGATCAAGGCATACTTTAACGCAATAAAATTGAATGCAATTCCACTCAGGGGCACAACAGCTTTGGGTACACTAGAATTCTGAAGAACATACCAGAAAATTTTCGCCAGGTTATCAATAACATTCTAATCCTCTAACTCAAAAATACCAAAATAATCTTTGAGAAGCCCGAAGGTGTGAGCTCGACAAAGTTTACTCACAGTAAATAGGCGTTTTTTTGCTGTAAAAGTATACAGCACTCGATGAGCGGTACGCGCCTTCACGCAA
Source organism: Merzomyia westermanni (assembly GCA_949987695.1). NCBI lineage: Eukaryota > Metazoa > Arthropoda > Insecta > Diptera > Tephritidae > Merzomyia > Merzomyia westermanni. The sequence continues at coordinate 132,042,401 of OX465291.1, forward strand.
TTTGCACAAAATTTCCTGCACAATTCGCAGGAAACAGGCAACTACAACAGAGTTGGACCAAACCGAGTTGCCTGTTGAAAGAGCCTGCTCCTCTGAGTAGTTAAAAGATTGCTTGTGTCATTAAGTAACACACGGCTTGAAGAGAATGTTTTGATTACGACTCAGATTTCCTGTTATAGTCAATGCAGGTATAAAAAGTCTTAGTTAATATTTCAACGGCTGCTTGTTCGTTTGAGCGTGGCAAAAACACTTCTCGACGATTTAAGTAGTATGATTCAACAAATACATTTAAAAAAAAAATAATTCTGATATTTAATGTTGCTTGGACTGGCTATAGGAACAAGACAAGATCTTTGCTAAGTAACTCTCTTCTTAACCCTTTCAACACTGACGGGACACATGTGTCCCATCGAGTGCTTTTGTGTTGTTGTTACTACTGGGACATATGTGTCCCACAGTATATTACGGGTGGGACAATGGTTTCCCAGGACATTTTCTCAATTTCTAGAAATAACTTTTTTGAATATGCATGCAGGCACATTACTTGGACCACTAGTAATGACTTTTCATTATTTAACATTTTGCAGCCTTAAAAAAAATCCGTATTGAAAGGGTTAACCTACTGGAGAGCATATCTCTGATCTTCTCTCTTTGCGTTATAAATTACTTAAACCTAGATATTATTTATTTATTTATTTATTTTGCAAGTTTTAACAAGTTTTAACAATCTTTTCCACGGTATGGGGTGCTTTATGCCGACAAATAAGTATATAAATGCCTAAAAGCAGTGCCGATTATCCAAAAGAAACCTAGGCAGAGCTAGGGATAAGCAACGCTCTTCCCAAGCGCATAAGTCCTTAACGGTCATCTGCTTGACAAGCTAGGTGACGTTTCAAATAAAGTTAAATTGCTGCTAGACCTAAAGTGACTATTAGTACTAGAATATGACGAGGTCCTTAATAGATTTTCTGCATTCATGAAGCTAAACTTTTCTGTTATCTACTAAGCTTTACACAGAGGACCCATTTTTAGTATTTTATTTCTCCTTCAGTTCTTATATTCAGCTTTCTCGTTTTTTTAGGTTATGTTATATTACGCCAATTTCGACATGCAAATTAATCTGCGGCATTTAACATGCAATAACATAAAATTGATCCACCTTTCAATTAAGCGCTTCCAATGGTTGCACATAAGCAAATCGATCAATTAAATGGGCTGGATTCAGGTTAACCACACAGAGCTAAAGGAATAAACGAGCGTGTATATGTGTTTATACCTACATAGCTGCTTACATGGAGACCCAGTAGGAAATAGTTATTTTGTGTGACATACACAGCTCGCCAATGTAGCATTTTGATGCCATAAAAACTCGTTAAACCGAGACTAGGTACGTTGCCTTAAATTTTTTGTAGGATCCAGGTGTAAAAATAGGAAGGTATTTGGCATTTCGGCTTTTGTAGTGTCTCTCTGATCCTTGGGACATTCTGTTAATGAAAAAATTTAGATCAGGGTGCTCTCTGTTGCTGATTGAGTTACTACTATGAGGAGAGTTTCAATCAGCTTCATTATACGATAATGAAAAGTCTAGTTCAAGAAAGCTTTTTAAATGACAATGTTTCTCTTGATATGATCCCTTTGCAGCTAAGGACTTAAAGCAGCTAATTTTTTGACACATTCCACCAAGTGCCAGGTGATAATGCCATCAAGAGCCTGTTTTTTCCTCGAGTCGAATTATTTTAAGCAAAACTTAACAATATTTAGAATGAACAGGATAAAGCGGTAAGGTCACTGTTCCCACTTTCGCAACTGCTACCGGAATGCATCTCAGAAACTTTTCAGGGTGCAGATCTTACCACAGTTTGGGTAACTATTAAGAAGTGAGAGGGTTTCTGCATGCATAAAATAAGAAGCAGCACTTCTATTCAACGAGCATGAACAATTTGCCAGCAGGGTTCGCACACCCACAAGCATATAAATGCAGGTACTTGAATAAACTTTCACCTAGACAAGTAGATAGTAGTCCAAAGGCATGTCTATACTGCAATATCCCATTGAATTTAGGCGCACGAACAAACTTACTTAAGAGTACCCAGTTGACAAGCTTGAAGGGCACTTCCTTGCAGTGATCTAATGCTAAGGTTTGTCAAGCATATGGTGTGTCTCCTCATGACACGCAACATCCATTTTACTGCTCAACAAACCATCATCTTCTAACAGCAAACTCACTTTGACTCAACCCAACTAAAACAGCCGGCTTCGTAGGACTTTCGTTAGAAGAGCATGATGACAATTCCAGGCCCAGAAGTGGGATATTGACACCAACTGTAGAGCATGTGAATTGTCTAAGACAGGGTGGAGTGGGCACATCCTTACAGACAATTAAGCGGGGTATGCGCATGACCTCTTTTAAACTTTATGAAGACTATAAGCAGAATCAGTGGCATCTTGTCAGTTTTTCGTGTTTCTAGTTACTAAAAAGCGAATCTCATTTTTATAATTTTTAATAGCTACAATGAATCTTGCACACGACTCACCATCTTCAAAATGCTAACTGGGTGTACACATGTAGACTAAATGAACGAATGGAAATGCATTTTTGTATGGACTTCGGTCGTTCTATTGGTCGATGATTGAGTCGGCGAGCCATCATCCTGCCAAGCTAATCAGCCTTTGTCAACACACTGATCATGCATATATAAAAAGATGGTCAACATTTAGTAGCGCACAGCCGCACACACTCTTTCATTACCAATAACAACACCAGCATGCTTGGACTATTTAAGCTGGTGGAGCTATTTATATGGGCTGGTCGAACAATTAAGGGCGGTAAATTGATGTCAGTGTGAGTATGTGCTATATGCAATTTCGCAGGTGCCTAAATTGTGCTGTTAAATCGACTGTGTTTTATGCTAAAATGCAGCGCTCAATTTGCTGATTTAATTCGTTTTATATTCAGGAACACTTTAGTTGGACAATTTGAAATTTCTATTTTTTGTTCCTACGAAGTCTGCTCGCTGGTGGCTCAACGAGAGTAATAGAGCTGGAGCAAGAGCAGGTAATCTTAAGTCTAAAAGTAAACTTCAGTCACTCTGATAGTGGTTGTCAAAGCCTTCCTGGGAAGAGATTCTTTACAGAAAGCTCTATCAGTATGAATTTGCTTGACTTCTTTCCCCATAAACTAGTATTATGTAACTCAGAGAAACAAAACTGGTCGAAAGAAAAATGAGGAGATGTGTAGAGATGAGGCTGTTATAAGTTGGCATCTTCTTACAAAATAAGTCTTAGCTAGTGCCGGACCGTACCACATTCATATCTGGCAAAGGACTGTTAATATAAGTACACACCTAGTTTGGACACTGCGCCGCTTCTTCAGGGCGAAATACTGCCACCACAACAACAGCTGTTGCAACAACAGCCTACTCTGCAATAGGGCTACGAAATTTCTTCTCTTGTACGCAATCAAGTATGGGCATCCTTTACGGGAACTCCGGTTATATGTCTTCCTTTCTGGACTGTTACTAGAACTTGCAGACGAGGTTCACATCAAGAAAAAAATTTTATTATAGTTGATTGACAGCTGTTTTGGACACCTAAGGTGTAAGATGCAGGTAGAATAGCATCTATCGCCTTGCGCTGTTACTGCGGGGCCATCTGCGACAGCTGGGTCCTCTCTTAAAGGATCAATGGGATTATGAGATGGTATTAAGGCCAACAGTTTTACTAGAAACGCCTGCTATCTGTAGCAGATGAGTAAACCATTGAGGACAATGCGATCTTGGAAAGTCTGATTGTGCTTGTTTCAATTGCTTGCTGGCACTGGACTGATTCACTGATATATCGAAGTTGTAGAGAAAGAAGGAAAAAAAGTTCTATGCCAGGAGCTTGATATAAGCCGAAGCTCTGAGGATGTTGCATCTCTCTCGCCATTGGCTCAAAGTGTTTCAGAGTAAGAGACACCTGTGTATCAGAACATAGAAATATTTCGTACAACCGTTGATTGAATCTCTTGGCCTGCTTGAACAGATGTGTCAAGACTAATCTTAGCAAGTACTGAGCTGATATAAATTGCTGCAAGGTAGCGCCAAGTTTCTCTTCGCAAAAGTGACTTGAGCAGATAGAAACATCGCTTACTTTCTTTCAAAATTTATCAAACTAAAAAAAATATGTAGTCTAAGTAAGAAATAAATAATTCACATGCAATGATTATGAAATTAAAATTGTAAGTAGATTTTTAGTTGAATTTATTAGTTTTCTTACTGGGAGCGAAACTAGAGGGTTGGCAGTTGAGAAGCTGTTTCCTTCTTCCTTTTACAGCACAGGCTTTGCACTTTTGCAGTAGCCATTCACAATGACGTCTAGCTCAGCAGGTAACGGAGAGCTTCTTATCACTATTATATATAACTTACAAGCTACATAACCTTAAATTGATAACGGATCACCCCAAAACGTTAGGGAAGCTAATTTAGTTACTTAAAAGTAGCCGCAACTTTAAAGTTGTATTTAAGTAACATGATTTCACGTCACTTTCTAAACTTTAACCAGTAACCACGACGTTTTCAAAAACCGGTAATATTACTTTAAATCTGAATAATTTCAAAGTTCTAGAAACTATCTCGCAGCGACTGCGACCTTCTCAAATCAAGTTCATTATTAAGTCACACATTTGGTGGCAGTCACGTAACTGGAAAACGCTAAAGATCCCTGTCTCCGTTACTATTACTCTGGTGCAAGTTGGGGAGAGGTCAAATATCACCTACATATTAAATGCTGCGGTTCCCTCTGAATATACTGACCTTTAAGACCACTTGCTTAGAAGACCAGGTTTAGTGTAAGAACAATATTTCCAATGTCCAGGTTTTGAGCTCAAAGAAACAGCAACAGATAGACAAGTTCTAGATTCTTACTTCGGAAGTAGAACTTCTAAAACCAATTGCAAAACAAGCCGAAATTTGGCACTCCTTGCAAATAATGCACAAACTTCTGAAATCTATGTCAGCTTATATTTTTTTACAAAAGCTCAAAGCAACAAACTTGCCAAAGCATCTTCTAAAGTGCAATTTGCATTCATTAGATATTAATTGTGACATAAAAAAATTAATTCTTTTAATTGCCATAAACGCATAACTACAAGGAAGTCATCAATTTTAATTACGAAAAGTATGCAACAAATTTTAAACTGCAAGTCAATTGAACAAGACAAATAGCAACAACAACTATCAAAAAAAAAAAAGAGCAAATCAAGAACAAAAAATTGCTGTAAATTAAAGTGATGACTTAATAACACAGAGAGGAGCCGCTGATGCCGGCAACGCACACTGGGAGGAGCTGCCAATCTTTTGGTATAAATTTGAAGTTTTTTGAAATGGGTTAAAATTGTTGCTGTATATTCTTTGTGCAGTATGTAATAAAGGGTAAAAAGTATTTATTAGTACTGTAGCTGGCCTAATACACCGAAAGTCTCAGGTTAAATTCAAGGCACAGGTAAAATCAAAAGTGGGTTAAAAAATTTTGTTTAAAACAGGGTCGCCATTCGGCAATGGTTTGTCAAACTCTCCGCGTGTATTTCTGCGATGGAAGGCTTGGCAGCAAAAATTCACTTGCTTTGCAGATGCCGATCGGAATCGGCAACATCTGTAGGTCCCGCCAATTATGTATTAATTTTTTTTTTTTAGTCGCATACGCTGAGAACTTGGGGATACTGATCCAGGGTAAATTCCCCCCAAGTTTAGTGGACTAATAAAGTCACCACTTTTCGAAAATTCGCGGTAGGCAGAAAAAGCCGGACTGGAGTTGAACTTCAAAAAACGGAACTCATTCTCTTTACTAAAAGAACATAATCTCCTCGTATGGACAGCCCAGTTTTAGCGGTTTAACGATAAATCTCCCCTCTGAAGCCAAATATCTGGGCCTAATTCTGCACGAAAAAATAAATTTCAGAAGGAATATCGAGAAAGATTAAAAAAAAAATATCGTGCCAGCGTACTACAAGTGCAAGAGACCCTTCGGGAAGAATTGTAGACTATCGCAATACATAATCCACGGTATGTACAACACAGTCATCCGACCGATGCTAATGTATGAAACTCTAGTCTGGTGAAAGGCGGTAGTTAAAAAGAGCCACCAAGGGAAAGCTGGAAAAGTACAAAGACTAGCGTGACTGGGTATATCAGGCACGCTAAGCAGAGCATTTTCCACCTGCTACCGCTGCACGTGTTCGTTCAGATTTTGGCCGCAAAAAGAACTCTTAGACTGTGGGAATCTAACATTTGGAAGCCAGCCAACTATGACCTACGGGATGACATTACAAATGAACTAAACGGTGCCAACACTAGCCTAACAGACAAAACCATTTCAAGTCAATTATTGAATTAAGGGCTAAAAAAGTACAGTATCCTTCGAGGGAGTAAAGGAAACAAGAATTAATTAGTTACCAATAGCATGTGCACTGACGGCTCAAAAATGGAAAAATGGTACGGGAGCTGAGCTGAGATTTGCAAGCCAAGCAGTCATATCGACTACCAGACTAGTGCAGTGTATTTTAAGCGGAAATCCATTTCATATAGTACCAGCGACGATGAGAGCCAAGCTACTTTAAAAGCACTAGAGGCTACCTCGTTAAAATCTGATATGGTATGAAACTGCCAAGCTCGCTTTAAACTCTGGATCAGCTCAACATTTATATCTGCTTCGTCCCCAGTCCCACGAATATTGATTGAAACGAAATAGCTGATGAGATGGCCAGGAAAGGCTTCGAAATGGGCATACGCAAGGCAGGTAACTCAGTGCGGCAACCGTTAAGAAATCTGTTAAGGAGAATCGATGAGTATTCTTTCAAGACAACGAATTTACTATGGATTAACCAGTATGAATACGAACTTTCAAGGGACATATGGCCGAGTTTAGACAGAAAAAGACATACTTTCCTTCTCAAACTAAACAACTCTACGATAAGAGTACTTACAGGTGTCAGCATAGAACATTGTTCCATCGATGGCGTATAGCAACAAGTTCCCTGTGCAAAAGCTGTCAGGATCAGCAGGAAGAGAAGTAGATTCAACACTTTCTTTGTCGATGCTAAGGACAACAGTCAAGGAGTCTCAGATTTCTGGCAGCACGCTTTTTCGACAGTCTAGCGGAAGTGAGTGAAGAAGATCTTTTGCTCCTTCTTAAGTTCATATGGGAGATTAAGTTGTTCAAACCTAACCTTAGCTATGCGCTCCGTTGAAATTCTAATTAAAATCATAACACGACCCAGTGTGCACTGCCACAACTACGATAGATCAGTCTCAACTCGCTTCGCTGGTGATGATTACCACAGTTAAGGATAGAAGTAGTTGGTAATTAAAATATTAATGCGCTCTCCATAAAAAGTGTTACAGTAGAAAGAGAAACGTGTGTGGTTTTCGAAGTTGTTGTAGGAGAAAAGAAAAAGAATTTGCAGTGCACAAGCAAAGCGAATACTGCAACTCAAAGTAGAAACATTTGCGAAAATGAAGCGTCGTATTCGTGCTGATATGAGACAAATGTTAATTCAATTATGTCGACACTTCGATGCAAAAGCACAAAAACAATGCAACAACAACAAAAAGAAACCGACATTTATACGTTTGCAATTTCTGTGGAACGCCACAAATACAAAGTAGTAAAAACACAAGAGCTGGTTGCTGAAGAGCGAACGCGGTTAGGCGAACAGTGTGACCAGATGATAGAAAAAAAAGGCTAAATCGGAAAAAAAAGGTTAGAAAAGGCTAAAATTAGGAAAAAAAGAAGCTAAAAAAGATCAGAAATATTTTTACGAAGTCCATTTCAAATTTTTTATTTTAGTTTAAACTATTTGTATATAAAGCTGTAGACATAACTTAAACGAACTATTCTTGTTTCAACAAATATCAGGCACATTTTCCTTGATTAGGATCTTTTTCAAAGAAATACATACTACAGAAAACCCACTACAAACTAATTAATTTTATAATAGTTTTTTCGTCTGATAAATCAGAGGAGCTTCAGTCTGCGTACAAAGTTTGGGTATTTATCACAGAGATGAGACCATCGGTAATTTCAAAATTAGTGCAACATTTGGATAAGCGTTTTAACGAACACCTAATATTAAGCAGCTATTTTTAATCTGTTGCTTAACTTAGTTTTTAAAATATTCATCGCTCTAAAAATTCTTTCAACCTCCGCATTACTGAAAGGTAATACCAAAAAGTTAAATACGAATTCGACAAGTTCTAAAAAAGCGGGTTCGTTTAATGTTTTCGGACTTCCGCCTAAAATTCTATGGTAGAGGTCACAATTGTCTACTGTACGGTTATTAGCTTTCGTCACTGCAGCTCAATCAATGCTACTTGACTTGGATGCTTCAACCAATGCTTCTTGAAAGTGAGAAAATACATCCGGCTTTGTAACTTTCAAAGAATTATCAACTGAAAAAAATGTATCTTTTGTAAAGAGTTCATATTATAAGGTAGGCGATGTCGCAATTGGGTTATCAACTCCATTAAAAATATTTGACAATTTTTACGAATAATTTTCTGCATTTCGTCATCAATACTACCTTCATTCAACTTAAATTGTATATATTCCTCGAAGATGTATGAAAAATATTTTGTTGGGAGCAGAAAAGGTTTGGAGTAAAAAAAAGGGTAGAAAAAAGCCATAGACTTAAAACCTAAAGGACAAAAAAAAGGCCTCAAAAAGGCTAACCTGGTCACACTGTAGGCAAATGTGCAAAGTGATTGGTTGTGCAGCGCAAGAGCGTTGATGTGTAAAGAAGAAGCACTAGTTTCTATTGAAGTACCGCTTGCGTGGTAAGTTGATGCTTGCCAACAAACAGCAAATGAAATACGCGCTCTCACCTTCAATATGCGCTCCCACACCTTTTAACACTTTATATGTAGTAGCTTACTCATCGCAACCATCATCAGCATTTAATCGCCCAACTTCGCACTATCGAAAACACTTTTGCATTTCGCTTAAATGCGAAATCATTTACGCTTCGCTTACAATACCATTTAGCAAAGAAATCGAAGAGGCAGACATGAGGCGGGATGAGCTAAAGTGCGCTTAAAAACGAAGCGAGACGTAAATAGCTATTAGGTGGTGGGATGTGGTATTGGTGATGGAGTCGCCGCTGTTAAGAGCGCTGTTAATGGAATTAATATCAATTAACTGTAACTTGCGTTTGTTCCTTGGAAATTACACATTGAATAAATTGCTTAATGAGTGGAAGGCAGCTCCGAACACCAAGCGACAATCTGCGCCAGTTTAAATGCAACCCACTCAAGTTTCGTTTATGTTGATGTGAGTTGCTTAATTTGGAAGTGGTACGATGATCTGGAGCTTGGAAATATGCTGTAGCGGTTGCGCGAAATTAGAGAAATATTTGTTACCTAACCATTAAGCTAACAATACGCTGGTCTTGACGTCATCTAAACTCCTAGTTCTATTCTTATTTACCATAGGCATGAACCACTTCTGCCATTTGACAGTTAGTAGTGTGATAATGATGGATTTTTTGACAGATCTGTTTTATCATCATCAGCAGAACTGCCTTACAACGTGCTCTGGGTTTGGTTATTGCTTTTTTATACTAACAAATTTCTCTGAAGAAGAAGCTTAGCAGCTTCCGAAATGGATCTATAAGAAAAGATATGGCAGTTGCCTCTACACATTTTTCCTACTCTATTCAATTAAAAAACTTTTAATAATTAATTAAAAATGATTATTAAAAAATAAAAACAATAATAATTTTCATAAAAATTCAAAAAGTGAAAAATTATTATTCTTGGCCTTGAGCTCGTTTCATGAATAATATTTTATTTTATTTTATTTTATTTTGTTTTATTTTACTTTAATTTATTTTATTTTATTTTATTTTACTTTACTTTATTTTAGTTTATTTTATTTTATTTTGTTTTATTTTATTTTATTTTATTTTATTTTATTTTAATTTATTTTATTTTAGTTTATTTGATTTTATTTTATTTTATTTTATTTTACTTTACTTTATTTTATTTTACCTTATTTTATTTTATTTTACCTTATTTTATTTTATTTTATTTTATTTTATTTTAAATTATTTTATTTTATTTTAGTTTACTTCATTTCACTTTATTTTGCTTTATTTTATCTTATTTCATTTGATTTTATTCTATTTTATTTCATTTTCTTTTATTGCATTTCACTTTATTTTATTTTATTTTACTTTATTTTATTTTATATTATCTTATTTTATTTTATTTTATTTTACCTTATTTTATTTTATTTTGCCTTATTTTACCTTATTTTATTTCATTTTATTTTATTTTATTTTATATTATTTAATTAAATTTTTTTGATTTTATTTTATTTCACTTTACTTTATTTTTTACATATTTTTGTAAGTTCAACGAGCTCAAGAGTTGATAATAATTCTTGGTTAATTATTATAATTTTTTGATTATTTTATTTAAGTTTATTTGATTTTGTTTTGTTTTATTTTATTCTATTCTATTCTATTTTATATTTTTTTTATTTTACTTTATTTTATTTTTTTCAAGTTTTTTTTTATTTTATTTTATTTCATTTTATTTTATTTATTTCATTTTATAAAAGTTTTCTTGCTTTATTTTTTTTTTTTTCAATTTACTTAAATTTTTTTTATTTTTATTTTTTACTGTGTTTGGAAGCTGGCTTGAGGTCAACTAGTTTTAAATAAAACGCAAGTTTTTTTCTTTTAATTCGATATATTTCGATTACCCACTGTAATCGTCATCAGGAAATTTTTTTTTTTTCCTGATGACGATTACAGTGGGTAATCGAAATATATCGAATTAAAAGAAAAAAACTTGCGTTTTATTTAAAACTAGTTGACCTCAAGCCAGCTTCCAAACACAGTTAAAGAAAAAAGGTCGCAAAAACAATTATTTTTATTTTTTATTTTTTTTTTTAGTTTAAATAAAATAAAAAATTAACAATTGGCGCGATATACCTCCAAGAAGATTAAGGCTGAGCTTCTCCACCAATTTAAGGTGTGCTCTTTCCAGCTTTTCCTACAAATTGGCGGGACCTACAGTTTTTTGCCGATTCCGAACGACATCTGCAAAGCGGATGGATTTTTTCTGAAAAGCCTTCCATGGCAGAAGTAAACTCGGAGCGTTTGCCGAACCACTGCCGAGGGGCGACCCCGTTTGGAAAAAATTTGTTTTAACCACTTTTGTTACCTGTCCCAGGACTCGAACCTTAGACCTTCGATGTGGTAGGCTAGCAAAACGACCGCCAAACCACGGCGGTTCAAATTTAATCACAATGACAATAACAAATTCACCACATTTGGAATTCTTCAATGACACTATTGAGTCTGGTAGGGTCTGTGCGAACATCCGGTAAATTTCCCTTAATTGAGTTGGAAGCCACCCACCTTACCTTTCCTTACGGAAGAAAGGGTGACATGACCTAGAAGGTTTCACTGGGGGGTTCAAATCCGGCCAAGGACTGTTAATTCGACAACACTCCCTAAAACCTTCGGGGAGTGTTTTTGTCGCTACCACAACAACAACAACAACAGAGACGGTTCTACGTACCGCAATTCGGGTTTCACAATAACAAGGGCTATATATTTTCGCAGAACACTTTTTACTTCATCGCCTTTCGTAGCCGTTGTGCCTATTACCAATCGTCTTCTCATTTCCATCCACCCCATACTTGCCTTTCTCCTCATCGAACTTTGTCAACTTAGTCTGTTTAGACATTCTTAGTCTACATTTTGGTTTAAAGTACTGTTCTTATTTCATCCGGAAGATCGTTCAAAAATCCTCTGCATTAGATGAGTTTACCAACACACTCCGACCGCTAAGAAAAGCTGCTAGCTAAAGCTAAAGCTAGTCAGAGCTCCCAGCGCTTATCAATTGACTGCTCAGCGTTGTTCATTGCTAGTTTCTTCCTTTACGATTCCTCGCACAAACACTCCCCTCCACTCTTATTACAATGAGACGGGAAATTCGTGAATTACATGCTCTGCTACAACAATAGAAGTTCGCCGTCGGCTGATTGCAATCAATCAAAGTTGATTTTCAATTGACCACGTCATATATTACTGTATTGAAATAATTTCACCCCAGAGGCGGGTGGATGTATGCAATTTAAAAGAACAGGACAAGTAAACTGACAAAACATGACAATTTACGTATCAAGTTGCGTGGTCATGTGCGACCATATGACCGCGAGTGTTGCGCTTCAGGTGTAAAGTATGTTCACACAGGACGAAATATATATTGCCAGAACCACAAAAAGTTATTTGTGGGCAATGATGAAGTGGGAGAATAAATGTAAGGATATAAAAGGAAAATGTATATATGCAAGTAGAGATAACAATTGGAGCGGGATTGAATTGCCGTGAAAAAGCAAGAAGAGAAATTGATGAGGGAAAGAACATCGAAAATCGAATTTAGCATTTTCAGTTGTGTTTGCCATGACGTAAAGGATCAATTAGATATTCGTAAAATAAATTTGATATTTGTTCGCTACCTACCATGTGCTTATGAGGTACAAGTCAACATTACATTGGGCCAAAATAAAATAAATTTTTTTATACCTTTCATGAATATGAAATGGTATTATAACTTTGGTCCGATGTTTGTAAGTATGAGAAAAAGAAGAGATAGACCCACCAGTAAGTATACCGAAATGATCAAGGCGATAAGCTGAGTCGATTTAGCCATGTCCGTCTGTCCGTCTGTCGGTTTGTACGCAAACTAGTCCCTAAGTTTTTGAAATATCTTGATGAAATTTGGTATGTAGCCTCCATTTTGCATGAGATTTATTATTTGTCGGAATCAGCCAGATCGGACCAACATAACATATAGCTCCCATACAATCGATTGTTCCGATAAATGGGGTTTGGGATATGTATCTTTAAATGATCAGTTTTGCAGAGTTTTACTAATTGTGAGTAAGGATCGGACACTTAAAACCGTGATGCGCATTCATGAAAGGTATAAAGTCTTCGGCACAGTCGAAGACAGCCCTTTGCTTACTTGTTTTTTTTTTTAATAATATTAATATTTTTTGTATTAGTTGAAAAATACTGTAAGAGTTATATATCTAATTATTAATTTTAGGAGTTCTTTCATTGCTAGTTTAAATTTTTGAGGACTGCTTTAAAACTGCTATGTACAAAAAATTTAGCTCCATATGGCTTTGCAGAAAGTTGTACTCATAAAAAAATTCTGAAAGAAAGTTTTAGTCAGCTGTGCTTTTTGCGCCCACTAAATCTCTAAGCATTTTCACTATGGTAACTTGGAACGGAAATTATTCACCTTTTAACCATGGTCAAATTTCTTTTCCATGTATTTATGAGGACTTAAGAGTTGAAGAATACCGACACCAACGTATATTTCCGACCTTTCGTCTACAGTGTACTACAATTGAAGCCAACTATTCCGTTATAGGCATAGTTAGGATAAGTCGATTTTAGTGTATGTAGCCTACTTTTAGGTGTCGAAAGTAAACTTGTCCGACCGTACAAACAAAGGTAATCTGTCCGACATACGCTTTTGGGCATGGGACCAATTAGTCTCGTCATAGAACATGCTCAAACAAAAGAGATCACTTCAACCCATACATAGAGATCAAAACTGACATTGGTCGCATGCTCCTTTGTGACTCATCCCGGTTTCATCCTAGACTAATCGCTTTTTTTGCAGGGGACCTAAACGTATGCACCTTCTCATACCTTACTAAATTAAAAGTGAGCCTTCCGAACAAACTTACCCACTTTCTTATCCACATTTTTTGGTACGCGGGACTCACTATTTGTCTAAATTTCGACCCTTTGGTGGTATTATTAGTACTAAAGTGAACACCAAAAATTTTACACATTATGTATGGCTTTGTTCAACTAGTCTAGGGAATGGAAAAATTATTTTTTCCAATTATCTTTAGCTTCTTGTGCTCTTTCTGTTGAAGATCGGATTGTATAAGTATAAAAAGCCGACTGTGTACGTGTGAAGGGCGAACAGAGTCTGACTTCAAGGAAAGTATTTTGTGTTCACTGGTTTAAATGCAGTAATTGTTGTTTCAACAGGTTATAGAACCGGCATAAAATGATTCATCATCATTTGGCTATTCTCTGAGCATTTTTGTCGCATAATAGCTAAATGTGTCTTCTGGATGGAGGTGCTATGTAGAAGTCAAGTTTTTCTAAGAATAATCTATACTATAGTTTGGCTTTTTAAATAAACTTCTAAACTGTAAATATTCCAAGAGACATGCACTATTACGGCTTGTCCTGTAAAAATATGTTTAATTTTCATCGACCTTTAACTGTACACAGAATTTTGTAATTTTGCCTTCCAGATTCTTCTGTCTTTACACTCACCTCGATTTATAAAGGGTGGTTTTTTTAGGGGTATAGAACTTCGAATTGAAATAAAACACAAGAAAATCGTTTTAAGGTCCATCAATTTGGCTTTATTGGAAGGATAATTTTATGCCATTAATGTTTAAATATGATTTCGGGCATGTGGCCGCCGCGGCTGGCTCGAATAAAGCCAATTCTACAGGTCCAATTTTCAACCACTTTTTCGAGCATATGGGGCCGTATGTCGGCAATAACGCCACGAATGTTGGCTTCCAATTCCCCTAATGTTTCTGGTTTGTTGGTGTAGACGAGCGACTTCACATATCCCCAAAGAAAATAATCCAATGGTGTCAAATCACACGACCTTGGTGGCCAATTGACAGGTCCATTCCGCGAAATTATGCGCTCATCGAATGTTTCCTTCAATAAATCGATTGTGACGTGCGCTGTGTGGCATGTAGCGCTGTCTTGTTGGAACCACAACTCATCCACATTCATGCCATCCAATTCGGGAACAAAATAGTCGGTTATCATGGCTCTATACCGGTCTCCATTAACGGTAGCTGCCTCTCCAGCATTATTGCGGAAGAAGTATGGCCCAATGACTCCACCAGCCCATAGAGCACACCAAACAGTCAGTTTTTGTGGATGTAATGGCGTTTCAAGGGTCTCATGTGGATTCTCTTCACTCCAAATGCGGCAATTTTGCTTGTTGACGTAGCCATTCAACCAAAAATGAGCCTCATCACTGAACAAAATTTTGCGATGAAAATCAGCATCGAAATCAATCTCATTTTCGGCCCATACACCAAAATCACGACGCATTGCATGGTCTCGCGGCTTTAATTCTTGCACAAGCTGGATCTTGTAAGGTCGCAAGCCAAGATCTTTGCGCAAAATCTTCCATAAAGTTGATGGACAAAGCTCCAATTGCTGTGCACGGTGGCGAATCGATTCATTCGGGTCCTCTTCAACACTTTGCTCTACAGCGGCAATTGTTTCTTCGGTGCGCACTGTTCGACGTCTCTGCGGATGCGTATTATCACATAGAGTAAACGTAGTGCGAAAACGATCCATGGTTAACCGAATTAATTGCTCTGATGGACGATTATGTCGACCATAAAATGGACGGAGCTCACGGTAAACTTCGCGAACTGAACCATTATTTTCGAAATAAATTTGCACGATTTGCAAGCGTTGTTCTTTTGTCAACCTGTTCATGATGAAATGGCAAACCAAACTGAACATAAATGACATTAGAGTTGCCAGATTTGACCACAAAATGCCAGTTTTATCTCTATTCGAAAAACAAACCTGTAAAAAAAACACCCTGTACATACATACATCAGCGTCTTTCTTCTACATCTCAAATGACTAGTCCTGTAATTTTGGCCCAACAATTTCCAAAATATTTTTATACATCCCAATTCCAACGCCTTCCACTATACAAAACCACACCTGCACACCCCCACGCGTTGTACTTCATCATCGTACGTCCAATCGGCAGCTCATGCATTACGGAAGCGGAAATACGAAAAGTTTTTGATATACACAAGGCATCGCAGCAAGAACAAGCACAAGTACAAGTAAATCATCAACCACATCCCAATTTAACCGCATCGACATCGTTACTGCTACTGGTGCTGCCGCCGGTGTTGATGATGTGGCTGCTCATGTAACAAATGCTGCTGCTACACTTTTGTAGGTGTTGAAAAACAAACCTGAAGTAAATTGTCTGCGTTTTTGCCTTCGATTTTCTTCTATTTTAAATTTTATTTACATTTTTGTTTTACTCTGTACTTGCAACAGTTCACTTAAATCGAAATCATTGTCTAGATCAGTGATGCTCAAACGTGTGCAAAGAAATTTTTTCGCTTGTATTAAAATACAGTGAGAGTGAGTTCTTGAGCTACACCCAAAAAAAAATTCTCATTAAACTCATCAAACTCATTAAAAAATGTTCAGTGATATTCTGTATAAATTTAAAAATTCTATTTGAAAACCCACTACTCTCTTTAGACAACTGCCATAGTTTTTCTTATAGTTCCATTCTTCATCAGAGAAAGCTTGGCAAATTCTGTTAGCCTCATGGTGGTTCTTTTGTCAACTAAATTTTCCTTTTCCATGAATAGAAAAACCTTAAATAATTAATAAAAATTATTAACAAATTACCATGACTATAAACGAGCTCAAGGCCAATAAAAATCATTTTTCTTTTTATTTATAAAAATTATTATTGTCTAGCAGCTTCCGAAATTGATCTATAAGAAAAGCTATGGCGGTTGCTTCTAAAAATTTTTTCTTTCTATTCTAATAAAAACTTTAATAATTAATTAAAAACATTTTTGTTGTTGGTTTTATGGTCTGTTAATTTTTACATATTTTTGTAAGTTTAACGAGCTCAAGACCAGTGAGTGGGTTCGATTCTCCACAAGATCCTCTAAAATATCAAAACTATACGAATAAGTCTGACGAGAAATCGTGGCTGTTTTCGAAATAGTACTATAACTATAGCCTATATATGTTTGTTGCTTTCAATTTTTCCTCCAATCAAAAATAATAATAATTAACTAAGAATTATTATCAACTGGTCTTGAGCTCGTTAAACTTACAATAAATAAAAATAATTATTAAAAAAATTAATAAACAAAAATAATTTTTATAAATAAAAAAAAGTATTATTATTGAAATAAAAACAATAACATGCGTGCCAAAATTTCTCTGATGAAGAAGCTTAGCAGCTTCCGAAATGGTCTATAAGAAAAGCTATGGCGGTAGTCTCTCAACATTTTTCCTACTCTATACAATTAAAAAACGTTTAATAATTAATTAAAAATGATTATTATAAAAAATATTAACAACAATAATAATTTTCATAAAAATTCAAAAAAAAGCAAAATTATTATTCTTGGCATTGAGCTCGTTTCATGAATACTTAATAACATTTTTCATAAAAATATTTATCCTTCGCCTTGAGTGCATTGCCAATCATGAATATACAAAAATATCGTCTCACTCCATATTTAATTTATTAACTTAACAACTTTGTCAACCTTAATTCTCGACAGTGCACAGCGAATTTCTGACTTGTACGTGTGCTGTAGTTCGTGTGAAAGAAGAAAATGTTTTGCCCGCGGGCTAGCAAAGAAGCGCCTCTGGTTTAGATGTACATTTACACATGTGTAAAAGTGAATGTGTGTGTGAACCTGCCTGCCAGCAATTCGTTCATTCGTTCACTCATACTCCTCTCCACTCAACGTGGTTTGTTAAGTTTTCCATTTCATTTCTGTCTTGAATATCAATCAGTGATTGCTTTAATTGTTTCATTGTTGTTCTTGTAGTTTGCCAAGTTGGCGTTGTTGAACAACTTAATCCAGCTGCATTGATCACACACTCACATGAATTGTGTTGGTAAAAGCGGATACTGAAGATGGTTATATAAGGTAAATTTGGCTGAAAAGTTTTTGTATCCTTTTTTCAATATGACTTGATAAGTTATCGACCAAGGATTGGTTTGAGTTTTTAAGTATTGCTTTCATCGTTGCCAAACTATTAATGAGGCTGGTGCCAAAGGAATGGATTAGATAGGACTTCTTGGACTTCTCGACGGGCTCCGACACGAAACGGGATATCTCGAAATTAGGCAGCTCAAAATCAAAATCATTGGGTCAAAAAGACTGGCAGAACAACATAAGCAAATCAAGTGGGTGAAGCAACTAAAGGCCTCAATATTGCTGGTCAGTGCATAATGTCAGGCTTAACGCTGTTGTTGTTGTAACCGCAAAACAACCAACAACGGTTTGACCGACATTGAGCTCATTTAGTGTGCAATTTCATATGTGCTACTTAAACAGCAAAACTATGAAACTCGCCTTGGTCAAGTGAAAGCGGTGGAAACCAACAAAAAAGCCGAAGATCACAAATCCATTGCCTTCGTTTATATTCGTCGGCTATCACTGAACTAGCTTTGGCTCGAGATCATGCGTTTCCGAAAAAAAAGGACTTCATTATTTTGTGAGGTGGTTGAAAAGTTGTGTATATTGTGAAGCTCTAACGAAAACTGGCACTGAAGATGGCCCAGCGCCGAAAACAAAATTTGGTTTTTAAATCCGTTTTTAATAACCCTACTGCAACCTGGTAAACTGGAAAACCAAGCGCAGTCATATCTGGTCTCGCCAATTACCACGGCAATAGAAATCCCTAACATACGAAAAGTTATGCGACACGCCATAAATCAGATTGGATTTTGTAAAATAAGTAGCTCTAACTCTGTGTTGAATGCCGTAAACAACCAAAATAGTCACGGACTCAATCAAAATATTTTCGAACTCTGGAAGATTTTCTATTCAATCTATGTCTGCCTGACCTTGAATACTCAGAGCTGACAGCTGGTCTAAAACGTAGCCTCCGTAAGCATCTGTGGAGTCCAGCGAAGATTGGAAAGGCGGAGACGAAATAAACAAGATGAGCTACAGGTTGACAACCGTACCGTATTTTTAGTTATTCGTGACTGGAGGAATAGAATAGGGACTTTTTATCTCTTCCCATAGGATAAGGGACTTAGAATATAACCGCGGAAAGGTATGCCTATAGGCATAACAGACGACTGAACTCCACTACCAGAATGGGTTGAGGGGTTCAAGTATATTGCCCCGCAGCATTCGGGCAGATATCACTCTCAGTACCGCAGCGAAGAAGATTCATTCCAGAAAAGGACTGCGACTGGGTATAGTCGCACAACTGTGGTTTCCTACTCAGGAGTAGAACTCCACTTTTGCAGAAATTTCAGTCCTTACCCCTTTTGTTGTTGCTGTTGTTGTAAAATTAATTTTTTTACTGAATATGACCACAAAAGTCAGTTAGCAGCCTAGGTTGGCCCACTTGTTGAATGAGTGAGGAAGACTATACGGGTTTGGTCGCCAACATTCTAAATAGCTGCTAAGCACCAATCGAAAGAAAGCGACACCCCTAATAGTGGTTGAATATAGCAGATCCCCAACAGTGCTCAGCCTCAATAATGAAAAAAAAAAATTCTGAGAAAATCTCTGAGGTTCAGGGTGCATAAGGGCATTATTATCATCCCACTCACAAGCTGAGTTATGCCAAGGAACAGGAAAAAGTTAATAGCTCTTTTAGGTTTTACTATCTTCTGTCCAAAAAGTCGTATTCGCTAGAGGCAGCGTGTCACTTCTTCTCGTTACATGAAAAGTTCTGTGAGTAAATGGCAGTTGTTATATGAATTTGTTTAATATTACATACGGATGAAGGTGAATATGAGTGACTGCGGCGCAATGTGTCACGGTGATTTACATAATCAACCACTTTACCTGAAGTTTGGAACAGTATTCAATATTGAAACCTAAATATTTCAGACAGTTATATATAAAGAACTTAAACCTTGGGGTTGATTATATGTTATAAACCTGGATTAACCTGTATCCATCAGATAATCCAACAGCACAACTTGCACCACCGTCCGTTATGTACCCAACAATGTATTGACTTTGACCAAAAAAAAAACCGAGGTATGGAAAAAGAAATTAAATTTTAGTGTGTAACAAGCTGCAACATCAATTGCAATTTGATTGCACAAACAAGGAATTGTCTCTCGACACAACAATGAAGACTTTGACGACAACATGGCAAGAAGGAAGGAATAAACTGGTTTGCCGCATTGTCTGACCACAGCGATAAAAGCTTTGCGGCACATACGAGTGCATAGTTTTTTATGCGGTATATCGAGTCATTCAGCTACTGCCACAAATATCATCTACGAAGTACTTGTCTGAGAGCCAAACGGATTGAGGTAAATCAATGACACAACAACAGCTATCATGAGGCAAAATTCGAAAAGTGCGTTAAGTGAGTATGAGGAAAGAAAAGCGTAAAGAGAAGTAGCGGACTGTGAGTTTATGTTACCCCAGAGGGTTGGCACACCTCAGCTAGAAAGAGGCAATGACTCACATAGACTGAAATTGTCATGTGTTTTTAAGTGTCGTCGATGGAGCTAGCGGCTGTTTTTTGCATTCTTGCCTTTGACGCCCATCTTCCGGATGTTTACTCTAGCGATTTACTCAACCACCATTCGAGATGGCCGGTTAGTCAGGCAGTCTAGCGGGTAACCAGAGTGGTTTTGCAATTAGACTTAGGTAATTTTACTTTTTACGTTTGACGTAGAATACGACTTACCCGAAGTATGGTAGAAAATTCTGAGTTTGTTTTAGGTGAGAACTTTTAGCTTTTTTTAAGTTTACTTAACAGAGTTACCACTTTTATAATATGTTGTGGTGAGTTAAACATGATATTGCCAAGTGAGTGCCTCACAAAAACTGCAGAAGCAAGAATTAACCGCCGAAAAAGAAAATCAGTTGAAAACGTTGAAACTCTAAAATTCGAGGAAGGTTTATAAGAATAACAAAACGTTGACTGAAGTTTAAAAAGTACGTAGGAATCGATGAAAGCCTACAGAAGTTAGAAAATTCTATAATAAACATATTGAATCTGATCGACTTTTCTAACATCGCTTACTCTGTCGAAAGACGTTTAGGTAACTTAAAACATTCGAAAAATACTGCAAAAATCAAGCCAACGAGGCGATAAAGGCTAAATAATAGACACGTTTTGCAAAATTCATGAAATTCGCCAAGTGTGGCTGATGTTTAAGAAACGTTAGAATATAATAAAAATTTAAACAAAAAGTCGATGAAACTTAAGAACAAAACCCACTTAAAATCTATACAAGATCATAATAAAGAGGTTTCAATAAAATTCAATAACAATTCCAAACAAGTAAGGAAGTGTACGTTCGGGTGGAACCGAACATTATATACCTAGTAGTGATCTAAATATTATGTCATCCCAATTTACGCAGGTCTATTTTAATACTTTCAGTTCGTATTTGCGTTCAAATAGACCGACGAACAGACAGATAGACGTATCGAGACTCAGACTCAGCTCAACCTCCTGATCATTTCAGTATGCTTACAAACATTTCATGTTCATGAAAGGTATGAATATCAAAAAACATATACAACTTCGCTTTTGCAGTGGGGTATTAACTACTTGCCCGCATATTTTACTTTTCATCCTGAACGTTTGGATTAACATTAATAAATATATATCTCGAATCGTTTATGCCGAATTAAGTAATACGCGTATACCTTGTGTATCTAACAAAAATAGATATAAAAAAGGGTGTCTTTTATAGGCGCCAAAGAACTCAACCGATCTTTATGAAATTTTCACAATATATACTTGGGTTCACTGGGTACAGCACAGACCATATATAGTTTTGAAAAGTAGGCGGAGCCACGCCCCCAGGCTATATAAAGTTACAATTCGTCATAACTCCGAACTTTTTTGGTCTAAAGTAATGAAATTTGGATATATGTGTCACTTAGTCAATATCTACATAATTTTTCAAAAGTGGGCGGTACCACGCCCACATATTTTGTGGTTTTTTTTTTCTCTTGAACTTTAACGATAGGTGCAGGAGTTCGCTGGGCACGACACAGTCTGTACATAGCTTTTGGAAAAGCCCCCAGGTTATATAAAGCTGCAGTTCTGTATAGTTAGGAGTTTATTTGGTTTAAGTGAATGAAATTTTATATCTCGTATAGATGTGTTCTATATATCAAAACGTCAAAACAACGTATATCGGGTTTGCTAGTATATTATAAAACGGCCAAAGCAAACCACGAATTTCAGCATTCTTTTGTAAAACTGAGAGACTAGTTTGCGTTCAAATAGACAGACGGACAGACAGACAGACGGACGGAGAGACGGGCATGGCTAAATCGACTCCGCCCAACGTGCTGATCATTTAAGTGAACTTTTCTCTTCTTCTTCTCATACTTAGATACATTTAATGTTTATGAAATATATGAAAATCAAAAAAGATATACAACTTCGCTTTTGCAGTGGGCTATTAACTACGTGCCCGAATATTTTGCTTGTGTGTTTTCCTAATTTTAGGCAGGAGTATAACACATACTTCTAGGAAGCAACTGACCAATTTTCATTGAAATATCTAGATTGAATTATAAGCGATTGCCTTTGAAAATACCACAAATTTTATGCTGAAAAGTGGGCGTCACCACGCCTACTTCTTCAAAATTGACAACATTTTTTGCGGCCGCGTTTTCCTTAAAAAGCTTATTATGTGTGCAAAATCTGATTGATATAACTTGCTTGGTTGTTGAAATATAGCTTTTTAAATTTTCCAACTAATTTTTTCAGAACTATGTTAAAAAACTAGGCGTGGACATGAACCGATTTCGCCCATTTTCACAACAAACAGTTACTTTTATATATTGCACATTATCACCAAATTTCGGTGCGACAACTCAATTTTTGGCGGAGTTATGGCATAAAAAGTTTTGTGGAATGGGCCACGCCCATTTTCGAAAATTTTAAGTTTTTGGATTTCTTTGTTTACGGAAACTTTAAAAAGGAAATATAAATGATGTAAAGCTATTTTACGCAAAGTTATTGCCTATTTAATATATCTCCGATCCTCTTCAAAATCTTTCATATTTCTTTGCCCACTTCTGTGGGCATGGACCTTAGCGGATTTCGCCCGTTTTTTCCTCGAACATTCCTTGCACATCTGAAAAACTTGCGTGCTGAATTTCGTTTCGACATCTTGAACGGTGTTTGATTTATGATTAATAACATTTATAAATTTGACTTAATCAAAAATGGGCAGTGCCACGCCTATTTTAAAAAATTTCTTGAAAATCTTATTTTGTGCCTCAGTCTTAATACAGGGTGGCTGATGAATTTTGCTACATTAAGAAACTCAAATAATTTTTTTTTCAGTGTATGGAATTCATTTTTCTTTTATTCATGTTAAAGCTCATTAAATT
This sequence comes from Merzomyia westermanni, assembly GCA_949987695.1. Taxonomy (NCBI): domain Eukaryota; kingdom Metazoa; phylum Arthropoda; class Insecta; order Diptera; family Tephritidae; genus Merzomyia; species Merzomyia westermanni. Next base: position 132,065,609 of record OX465291.1, read on the forward strand.
TTATTAAATATAGCTTAATTAGTTTTAAAAATAATGGAATTTAAATGCCCCCCCTGCTCGTCGATGCATGTGCGGCATCTTACCAAAAAGTTGTTCATTACTGCTTGGAGAGTTGAGAAAGGAATAGCCGCAATTGTTTCTCGAATGGATTGCCTTAGTTCATTCAAATTTGTTGGTTTTGCTTTGAAGACTTCCTGTTTGCAATAACCCCACAAGAAAAAGTCAGGTGCAGTAAGGTCAGGCGACCTGGGTGGCCAACGGAATGTGGAGTTTCTGGATATCAGCTTATTGGGAAATTTTCGTCGCAATTCTGTCATAACAGGTTGGGCTATATGAGGAGCTGCACCATCTTGCTGAAACCACACAGAGTTGAAAGAAATTCTCATTCGGCGTAATTCTGGATAGAAAAACTCTCTCAACATGCTCAAGTAACGGTCTCCAGTAACCGTAACGGTGTGACCGTTTTCTTCGAAGAAGTAGGGCCCGACAATGCAGCGTGATGAAACTGCACACCACACTGTGACACGAAGTGGATGCAATTCCGTCTCATGGAGTATCTGTGGGTTGGAAGCACTCCATATTCGACAATTTTGTTTGTTTATGTTGCCGTTTAAATCGAAATGGGCCTCGTCAGACATGAAAAGACAGTTCAACATGTTTCCATCCTCTTCCACCATTTGAAGCATCTTCTGGCAAAACTCCAAGCGAATCGGCAAGTCTGCAGCGTTCAGTTTGTTGGCCATTTGAATTTTATATGGGAATAAGTCCAAATCTTTGTGCATAATTGACTGTAATGACTGTCTGCTTACACCCATTTGAGCAGATAAGCTTCTTGTCGAAACACGTGGATTGTTTTGTATGGCAGCAGCTACAGCAGCGATTGTTTCCTCCGTTCGAACTGAAGGGTTTCGATGGTAAGGTCTTCTGTTGACTGTCCCATGCTCGGCAAAATTGTTTACAAGTCTTATTATGGTCCATCTGCTCGGAGGATTGCCGCCAAACGTGCGCTTATACTCTCTTTGAACCGAAACTACGGACTCCAGTGCGTGATAGCGGCGGACAATCCAAATTCTTGTTTCAGTGTCCCAGTTATCCATTTTTGTTAAACGTAAAAGTCAATCTGCAAAATAAAAAAAAAATTAACCAGATTCATTAAATAGAAAAAAAGTTATTTAATTTTTTTTTGGTAGCGGCTTTCATCAGCCACCCTGTATATTCACAAAATTTTAGCCTTATAGGTGTATTATGACTCATCACTTTTTTTTTGTGTTTTCGAAAATATTCTATATATAAAAAGTGATCATGGCTATCGTCCGATTTCGCTCATTTTAAATAGCGCTCGGAGATGAGTGCCAAGGAACTCGCATACCAAATTTCATTAAGATATCTCAAAATTTACTCGTGACCCTTTTTTGAGACTAGAGATGTGAGACAGCTTACTGAATACCAAATTGTATCAAAATTGAAATTGACGACAAAATGTCTCTATTAGTGATTAGATACTGCTCTCAGAATTCACCTATTAAAGTAAGGCAGATGAGCAAGGGAAATGAAAATTTTTCTGTGCGTTAACTACTTCAACAGTAAGGCGATTCGAGATGAGCGAGGTGAGTGTGCTGAGGTAGCTTAGCCACTGGCAGCTGACAACAAGAATTGTTATTTACATTGTTTCCAACAAAAGAAAGGCGGCTCTACTAAACTTATGTATCATCGCTCGCACGAATGGCTGAAAGAGCCAGTGGTGTAGTGTCGTAGGTACTGCATCCACGATGTGTGTAGGCTTTTAATTGCCATTGAGTTACACTTGGTCTAATCATTTTAATTATCCAAAGTTAATATGTAAATAAGTTATGCAAATTGGCACAATTTTACTAGCTACCAACCATAAAATTGTATGCACTTAATTGCGTTTAAAAAAATTACCACAAGACATACCAACTTAAGATCTAAGATTCTTGAGAAGGCACTCTGATTACTACACAGTTCACTTATTTTGTAATAGCAGTAAGTTTCTTAATGAACGTGGATTTATTGCTGGATTTGCGGTGAGTGAGAGAAGCACTTTTGCTCGCTGTTCTAAAGAAGGATCTCACCACACCCGGAATTAAAGTGGAGTTCTTCATTACTTGATGATTTCTCTTACAAGATTTCGGCATAAGAATGATCCAGTAGCAGTGCATTAATCGACGAAGGCTAAACAGTATCCTTGATACTTGATTCATAATCTCATTGTAGCCTTACAAGTGTCTGCAGCAATGTGATCTTGTCCAACAAGGTAAGGAAGTTGGATGACGTAAAGATGTTCCCGCTAAGCAAATGTTCATATATACTCTGCTCTGGCAACTGCTATCGAGGAATTACAAAAGCTATGATCAAACGTGGATAGCAATATTCTGATGACAAACGTTGAGATTAGTCCACGCTTTAGGGGATGTTCGACCTGTTGACACCGATCTACTTCTATACCCTGGAAGGCTTTAATTTGACTGCTCAGATACCTGTGGGTCTAGAAAAAAGGTTATTCCACCTGTGATAGAAGTTTTGAGGAAAGAGTCTTAGGTAACATTTTTTAGTTTCACTTTTGTCACTGCGAATACTTTCAGCACATTTCTGTGATCCAAAAATTCTAAAGATCAAACAAGTCCTTCCTGGGGTAATCCGGCTGCTACCAGCAGGTACTAGTGCCGGTCCGTGTCAGACACATTCCAGCAAAGGATTGCTCATGTCTGTAAATGTCCGCAAATCTTCTGGTAGTGTTTTGTGGTTGCAAAGACTGCCATCTGTCATCGGTCCGTTGCCGGAATAAGTCATACCATGCAACACAAACATCGTCTTGAAGGGCTGATTGTTGCTGGAACGATTTGTTCAAAGTCGTCGCGTCTTTGTTTAGTGGATTTTTACCTCACCTCTGGAAGATGTTATTTTGGTATCAGCCGGGACAGTCTAATTCCATTAAAACCATCAACGAATTTTTTTGGAGCTCGGTACTTCATTCGGTGAACCAACCTCCAGTCGGTTGATAAGAAAGCCGTGTCTTCTAACTGAACCATGATCTCCTTTGCACCTCAGTTAAGCTGTACTGCATTCATTGTGTCAGAATAAGGCTAGCAAATAAATATGTCGGTGCAGACCTCAGGAGGCTAGAATTCATCTTCGTCACAATATTTTGAACCTGCGATAAATAGGATCAATCCGCCCTGAAATCAGCCAGTCACAACATGAAACGACAGTCTAAAAAATTTACGTACAAAATTTGATTAGGGAGCTAGCCTTCCAAAAACGAAACTCAGTCCCCATTGGCGTTAAAATATTTTATTCGAATTTTACTTAGAAGTTAAAATATTCATTTTCTATTTTTACTCCAATTTAACTCGTCCTCCTCATTATCCTCCTCGCCTTCAGCATCGTCATCATCACCCGTACTCACATTATGATCCAACGAATCGCCAATGTCCGCACCAACAAAGCACGTGCTGCTGCCGCTGTTGGTCCAGACGGACTGACGGGACCTGGTGGTTTCTAGCAACTCTGGTCTTAGGTAGTTTAATTGCAATTTATACGACCCAACTACTGTTAGTTAGGCGCATAACATTAACGACCTAGAGGATTCAACTTTGTCCCCTGTCTGAAGCGTTGGACCGCCAACTATATGAGTGGCCGGCAGTCATCGGTTGAATTTAGAGGTGAAAGATCCAAACCACGCATAATTAAACAAGGGGTGCCACAGGGTGGTGTCCTATCCCCACTTTTGTTTAATTACTACATATCGAGGCTCCCTTCCCCACCAGAGGGTCTCTCGATCGTCTCCTACGCCAATGACGGCACGATCCTGTCGACTGGCCCCTCTGTAGACGGGCTCTGCTCAAGAGTTAACTCATAGCTTTCATCCCTCCGGTTTTTTCGCTGGACGAAATCTGACACTGTCACCGACCAAGTCGTCGGCCACCTTATTTACGACATGGACAGCGCAGGTGAACATGGAATTCGACGTCTACGTAGACGGCAGCAAGCTTCCGACTGCCATACACCCCAAAATCTTAGGGGCCACGGGGTGCGTTCTTATGTCTCCTGAGCATCACCTTCACAGTGAAGCAAAAATGCTCGTTGTAAAAGAGCATAGCGAGATGTTGACCAGGCAATTTCTATTCAGCTGCTATAAACCGCAGCATTCGAACAGGAACCTGCTCAACGAAAATCTACCTCCCAGGAGAATAAGGAGTCATCTCCGTAAGCACTATGACGAGATCCGGCATCACATTTCTCGCCGTTTGATCGAAAGGTGCATCTGCGGCCCCTCAATCTCATCCACACTGAGTCGGTAAACTCCTTTGTCAGCTGTCGTCTGGTGAATGCAGTCCTACAGGCACAAGCTCCACCTGTTGCCGATAAGGAATGCGAACTGCCTAGGGAGACAAGAATCATGCTGGTACAACTTCGTTCTGAATACTGTAACAGACTAAACTCTTACCTATCCAGACTGAGCCTTGACATGCCAAATGTCTGCCCGGCATGCGGTGTGTCTCCCCACGACACTAACCGTCTGTTCATCTGCTCAACCGATCCTACTCTTCTAACAGCAATTCCACTTTGGCCCACCCCTGTTGAAGCCGCGAGGTTTCTTGGACTTCCTTTAGAAGAGCCTAATGACAATGTTGGGTAAAAGAGGTGATACTTTAGGCAGGTTAAATAGTCGCTACCACAACAACAACAACAAGGTGAAGTACTTAGAACTCTTAGCTGAAAATCTAAACTTTCAAGTAATATATTCAAAGTCTTAGAGCACAGAAGAGTTCAGACAGTGCACCGACCACCAACGGTTCCAGTAAGACCTCAATGTGAAAACAATATTTCACATATAAATAGCAGCCACCTTCTAAATAGCTTCCTCGATACTTCTTTAAGCTGATTCAGAGCTTGCGAAATTTTAAAAGTAGTTCTATGACAACTTTTCCTTTACGAAAAGATAGTTTCCTTTTTATTTAAACAAATAAAATTGTGTTTTTTCGTAGCTTTTTTAGCCTTTTCATTAAGCTCTCTGCCACAACTCAAAGAGCAAGCTCAGCAAGATGAAATCTTTATTAAAAACCCAAAGCTGCTAAGAATTAATTATTTCAGTGATTTCTTGCTCATTAATTTCATGACGACAACTGGTAATATTTGAGTCGTGTAATCAACGACAGCATTTGAAGGTTTCGATATTTTGAATTAATGTGGCCACACTTTACACTTATCATACAACAACAAATTTTATAGCTTGAATCGAAGTTTATAGATGCAGGTACATCTAGCAAACAAGTGGCTGACAACTTAATGAACGGCACAAGAAAGGAGCGATGGGGATGCTTATGTATAAGTTTATGCAGCAGTGACGTAAACGGGCTCAGCAGAAATGGTTTGTAGAGGCGAACAGTTTTTCTTTCTTTATACGTCAGTACTACTTAGGTATGCTAAGTCAGAGGCGCTACATACTTTCAATTTGCTGTTCACGTGAATAAAAAAATGTGTGACCCCTGCTGTTGTAGCTTTAGTACTTAACTTGATATAAATGATCGCTTCATTGCAACCCTAAATTACTATGGAAACGACGTGGTAAAGGTAATTGTGCGGCCGGCTCTTATGAGATCGAGTATATTCTAAGCTCATGATGCACTGGGCTTTTACCGCTAATGCATAACTTTTATAGCGTTAGAGTTCACAAAGTATGTTGTGCGTTGCTCAGTCGTTTCAAATCGATGCTTGCTTCCTACTTTTTTTAAGAAATGCAGCAATTGCACAGAGAGTTTCGAGGCATTGTACTGTACAAAGTGACACCACTAAATGCATTCTATCGACTCCTTTCCACCAACAACGGTAACCCACGTCATCACAAATACATTCTATGTATATCAAGAATAAGCCTATCGCCCTAACGCCTCTTCAAATCGCCACCGAGCTCTATATCAAAATTTCGGTCACCCGGTGGTTCCACGCAACACAAAACTCTGACGGCTGAACCGAAGCAAAGGTGTATTAGATCCTTTCATTTGTTTTGTTCAGGTATAACTTTTAAAGATATTCTGGCTCTCAAATCTAGCGACTCCGATGAAGGTATTCTGCACACTTCCATACCTTGCTACTCTTATAAAGAGGAAGTATTGCTACAGAGCTTACTTTGTGGAAGAAGCAATAGAGCCAAATTCATACCAAATGCCCCCCACTAACTGACAGGAGGCTCTAAAAAGGTGTCCAAAACAACTTTTCGAAAACAGTTCAGATTTAATAAACATTTAGTCAATACTGACTGTCGTTACGTGTACTGCAGAACGCTCTTTTTTTGACTTTAGAAAACATTTCAACAACCCCACTAAAAAAAGTCCTGGCTACGGCACTGGTGGCTAATACTGCTTGGGAAACTTTCATGCTTGAAGCATACTTGGTTTATTTAGATAATGTAGATGCATAAAACTTGAATTGGTTTTAATATCCAGAACAAAGTTGAGTCAATGGAGCCCAAGTCTCTTGGATCAGTTTGGTTTCTTTTTCCATAATAGAATGGTTTTGGCAATGGATGTATAAGTCTACGGCTCAGTCATGAAATACTAAAAGTAACTCGATTGCCTTCCTCTTTGAGCCCCTTCTCCGTATCCGCCCATGCTATAAATAATTGAGCACATATTCCATACGTAGTTAGCTAGGGCTCTTAAATTGAATTTAACAATCTCTTCAACAACTTTTTCCAACACACACACACATACACATAGAGTAGGAAATCAACTAGTTTGAGCATTACCTTTTTATTGGTTCGTTAAAAGTCACCTCTTGTAATTTTATTACATCAAAAATCTCGCAGCAACAACAACGTCCCATGGCATGATTTTATGAATAGCGGAAATCGAGAAGGCAATCAAATTGTCATAGAAATGTAATTGTACCATGTTAACTGGATCATATGACATTTGCAAAGGAGAGGAGCAGATAAAGCGGACAAGGAATTCGTTGGTTTATTGCTTTCGATATCCCAACAGTCAGACTGTTTATCACCTCGTGCTGTCATAAAATGCGAGCTGCTTTACAAATTAATCGGAGCAAATCTACAGTTTACGAGCATTAACAATGTCTTTCACCTGTTCATGCTATACAACACTAGCAACAGCAACTACGACAAGATCTTAAGCGGTAATCAAAAAAGTCCTTTTAAAATTCATTGAACACCTTTTGATGAAATTCGAATTTTTCGCTTTATTTTATGCGAATTTGTGTGGAGTCAACATCGTGAGCTTGACCTTTGCTGATCTTTGACGCATCATTGCGGTTGAATGATTTTTACTAAGCGATTTTGTATGATGACTATTGAGCTCTAGAAAACATAGTTGCCTAGATTGAGTTGAGAAACAATGTAACTTGGCTTTAGTGCTCTGGATGTTCCACACTCACTGAAACCCAGACATCGACTGGATTTATTATTATGGCTTTAAGTAAGTCCACTGCTAGTGGAGCTGAGAGCTGTTGGACTATCCTTGAAGACCGCACTTTAATTGAAAGCAAGCTTCCACCCATAAATGAAGCCGAGAGGTGGTAGATGAGGAACGTAAATTGTGAGAAAAGGATGGAACCTACCCACCTTTATTGCCACTTTCAATATCAGTCTGCAAGATTACAAAGCGCGTGTCACACTTTCGTCAGGTTCAAAGGGAAAAAAGCTATTTTTTTTTTATAAAAAGTTGCCGATGGCGTATAATAGGCATAATTCTCAAATATTTTACTTGGAAACGATTTAAAAAGTTCCACCACAGAATCAAACTCATGTCGTTGCTCTTCTAAGAATACTTTGCCTTGCTTATTCGACACTTCCACTGATGCATGATGGTTAAACAGGTTTGTGCTGAAACCAGCAAATCCGTCAGACGTTGTCTTGTCCGACAAACTCTGCTTCTCCATCTTTCGCTTTCAGCCTCCCTTCGCCTCTCCTTTACTCTTCATAAGGCATTTATTTGTCTACACCCTATTTCTCTCCTTCCTAACTCCATCTCCCAGTACCTCCTTTCACCACTTCCCTGCCCTATCGCTCTTCATCTCCATCATCTTCTCCCCAACCTTGCCGACTTAGTATGATCGAATCAGCTCGTTGTAGGGATGTGACCTCGAGCTGGAAAATCGATTACTGAATAATCGAATAGTGTATAATCGATTTTGATTCTAAATTAATTAATTTGCTAGAAATCGACTAAAAAAATTAATCGTTTTTTAGTAGAAACGGAGTATTTATTCACGTTACTAGCAGGTGGAGCATTTTTTATAGATCTACAAGAAAAGCCAAGTCTCTGGGGGCTCCCGTGCGGATAAAATGATTTTGAAGAACGCTTTATGCTCCATGATTATGAGAGACTTCTGCAAGGAATTCGAGGTTAAGGCTTAGCCAAGGCGTTTGCAGAAGATAAGTGAATACAAAGCACAAACTCTATGAAAGTTTGCACAGTTCTGCGCGACCTCAAGATTGGATAAAAGAGGTTCACGCAGACTGTCGCCAGGTTTACTGACCAACATAACTCATTTGGGTGGAACAATGAGTAGAAAACGTGGATTCCGCAAATAATCATTCCAAAGAAAAGCGCATAATATAGACGGCGTGAGCGCTAACTCGGTCCGATCTCTCCGGTTGAGCGGCAGCCAAACAACTGAATGGCATCAAACAAGAATCAGGACACTTTAGCTCTGGAAGACACATTACTGCATTCCTATTATCTCGCCATCACTCCTAATACTCCTTTGCTCTTATTTTTAATTCAAAGGCAGTGAAAATATCCCTCTCGCTATGCTGCCATGCACGCCTTTCCGGTGGATTTTCGCAAACTTCAATGTTTCTAAGACTCTTCAATAAAGAACAAGGATTTAAGGAAAAATCTACTTGTGCATAATTAATTTAGTTCTAATCAAATATTTCCAACTAACAACAATGTCCTTCCATGCTAATTTGCCTCATTACCTTTTCGATGCCACTTTCGAAACAGTTCAAATTTCTTTTAACTCATTAAGAAGAGCGTCACGGCTCAACCAACGAACTAAACGTGCAAAGCTAAGGCAATCCAACAACAACCAATACGTATAGGTTAGGACAATAAAAGAACTGAAGGGAAATTCGCATAAACTTTGCATAATTAAAATTTGTTTACTGTATATACTTTCCTATCGCAAGCTCGAAATGAACATTTTTGTTTGTCTGTACAGCTCAATAAAATCAACGAATTGCATTCGTTTTGCTTTGAAAGAACCATAAAAAAAGGAAAAAAGAAAAAAAAAAAAACAAAAAACAGTAGAAGGCAACAAATTGGAAAAAATAAATAGCCAAATCGTAAAAGAAAAGCAGTCCAATAATGGAAATAGCAAGAATATAGCCACAGCTAAGTTCTTTCAGTATGAGCGGGTTTAGTTACCAGCAGCAGCGCGACTATTATAGAAATGGCTATGGCTTTCGCCAGCGTCAGATGCTATTAGAAAGTCAGAATTGCAAGGAACTTCAATTAGCATTAGGAACGGTCGAGATGGCATTCTAAAAACAAACAGGAATGATCCGGGTTTTACTACAGTAATGTCGGTTATTTAAGTTTAGCCGGCTTCCATAATTGTATATGAGCGGATTAGCCTGTACGAGCTAGATTTATAATAATATCAACAACAACAGGGTTGAGATATTTCTATATGTACGTTACAGGTTTCTAAGCTTAATGGAGGGCGATTAGCTTATTTAAGGTAATTTTTTTATATTTTATTATTTGGCTCAGGCTCTAGACGACCATCTTGCGTAAAGGGTTTATAAATTATTTATTCTATATAGAACGGGGGGTGCGGGGCACCTTCACACCTCATATGTTTTCATCGTGGGCGAGCACTTGAGGCTCTGAGGTATTAGCGCGGGATTGGCCTCCTCACTTTCGCTGTGAAAAACATCCGATTTGGGATTGCAAACATTAACTATATCTTTGGCATATTTCATAAGCTGAATGCGAATTACAATGACATGCAATGCAAACAAAATTGACGAAAGAAATAAATACAGCTTATGCCGCTTATACAACAGGGATGCTAATTATTTTGAGGTTTCACAACTTCTCAACAAAAAGTTTTTCAACTCATTTTTATATTACCTGGAACTTTTCTATTTATTCTTTTGCAAACTCCGAAAATCCCGGGAAATAAGTCCCTGAGCTTTGGAAATCTATAAAAGTATGGGATCTCGGGAACTCGTTAATTTTCTGCAAAACTGGATGACATTTCAGATTTTTGGTTGAGATTTTGCCAGTTTTCTTTTAAAAGTCCAAAAACTTGTGAAAGTGCGCTTTGATCATATAACCCAAACAACAAAAGCGGAACTTCGTTCAACTGAGCGGTGAAATCGTTTTTAATTTACCCAACGGGTGGGGGGGCTTTGAATATACCAGCGATGAAATGTTGTAAAAGGCGACAAAAGCTCACTACCCAAAGGTTCGAAGTTCGAAATGAACCAGAAGGTCCTAGTACCGGAGCGTGACGTATTAGTTCCGACAAAAGGCTCCTCACAAACACAGTAAACCTTCCGCCGTCCTTAAAGTCTGTTAATTTAATGTTCTCAAACCTTCTAATAGGATTGCAATCATCTTAAGCTCTCTTGCTTAATGTGGCTTTGGATTCCTTAGTAAGTTTTCTATAGAGGAAATATTTCAGAGAGCTATTTATGTACTTGCATCTCCGTTTTGTGATACTTTAAACTTCAAGCATTCCCATGCTGTTCTGTACACATCCGACAGAGCTTCTGATTTATCCTACTGGTGGACGTAAAGAAAGGCTGCCAAAGTTCACTTAACTAGAAGATATTCTGCCAAAAACTGCTCCGCCTTAACCAACCAACATACCTACAATGCTGTTCACTTGCGTACTGTACGGTGTAGCACTTCGAACAGTTCACAATTTCAGCTTTCACGCTTCCTCCATATTCAAGATATGAACAAAAAAAAAATAAAAATGGAGTTACAATGCCACTCCCAATCGGCGTACTTGTCATTCAATGCAAAATGTGAACAAAATGACACTCATACAATTTCCAAATGAACGGAAGTGAAATTGTAAGAAAATGCAAAACAACAACAGCAACTAAATCCATACATAGAACAAACGAAACGAAATGAAAAGAAAGCATAAATTCAAAACCTTTGCATTGTGGTTAGGGTAGAAGATCCTCACGCTTTGGTTAAAACGAGTTAATGCAAATGGCATTCTCACAGCAAAAAAAAGAAAAAAGCAGCGAAAAGAAAGCGAAAAAAAAAATTTTTTTCAAAACTTTTTTCCAAGAATTTTTCACTTTTCTCCCAGTTGGACGTGACCAACAGTGGTCAGACTAGCTGATATGGCCATCAACGCGTATGCGCCAAACAGCGGGTGAGCTTTTAGGCGACCAGTGGTGTAAGCCAAGTTGTCTGCCGAAATGTGAGCAACCATGCAGAGAAATGGGAAATGAAATAAGTAAGTAAAACAGAACAACTACAACAAAAAATTTTGCGCGTTACTTCCGCTAAATTAGTGTTGATTGTGGTCGTTGTGTCGCCGCGGACGCGCAACGTTACCAACGTAACGCCGGACGTCACGGTGCAAACAAAAGCTATGGGCAACAGCGCGGCGTGATGGCCAAACGGCCCTTTATACGTATGGATAAGAATTTTGATACAATATGGTATTACAATATCGATACTTCTTGCAATCGATAGCGATATTTTTTTACTCGATATCTTTGACGCTCGATACCGATATTTTTGAATATATTTTAGTCTGCCAATATTTTAAAAGATCGAATCCTTAAATCTTAGCATCGTTTCGATACCATATCGATACATTTGCCAATCAAACCGATATTTTTATTTGTTACTTCTATAACGATATTTTTAGGGAACGAGTATTTATATTCTAGTATCGTACCGTTCGATGCCGATGTTTTTAAGCGATCGTGTTAAAATGTTATTTTTAAGGCATCAAGTATACACAAAATAGTATCGTTTTGAGTTTGATGAGTAAATAAGTTCCATCCACTGCGGGGTTCTAACTCAAATTTTCTTTAGTTGCAGTGTGTCACATGTGTGCGGGCAGTTCTGGAACCCCTCAGATTTACTTCGAATACTGTCACCTCAGCAGCAGCAGCACACAAAAGCTTCGTTTAACGTTCCGGCCTCTAGGCTCAGTTAAAAAATATCTTCCGAACTTGTTGTAACTCTTCAAAGATGAGTCGACTAACTCACCAACCCTGATGGTATACAAACATGATCGTTTGGCATAGATGTCAAGACCACCTACCGTTTCACTTTAAAGGGGATGAGAACTGTTTCAGATCTTGACCTGTGCTGTGCATTAGTGGCTTTTATATATTTAACAACCGTACGTTTATCGATACTGAGAAGAAGTCCTAATCGCTAATTTTCCTACTTTACGTGGCCTCGTCAGGCTGCTTGTCTTATAGTAGGTAAGTGGAGGTAAAGCTGTGGTCCTGCGTATTGCTGTGGCTTTTTCTCCCTGTCTTTGTTGTTGTCGTCGTTCAGTTGTTATCCATAATTTATGCTCACGCTCTTGTTTCCACGCCACAACGCGCCACTCTGCGCTCTCCCGCTGTGACTCAAAGGCCCTCGGTCACATACCCTACTATACCTTGTTGTATATGGAAATTTCTTTGAATTTTACGAATCTGGGTTAAATGGCACTTTTCATAATTTTTAATGTCATTACAAAAAGCGATGGCAATTGCATGAGCCTTTGACATACGAAAATTTATTGCTCGCTCTTGTCGCCAGGCAGGCAAGCATTCAACGCAGCCAATGGTCTCTGCACTCACCGAGGATATGAAAGGATTTTTATAGCGCTGAAATGCGATAATTTGTAGTAGTTTAACGTTGTTGTACTTAGATTGTTATTGTAGGGCGCATATTTATGTGATTATTTATTAATTCTTTAATAGCGGAACGATTAAACTAGGTGAAAGGATAAACTTTCGAGATGGGGGCATTGAACTGTTCTTTTGCATGGAAAATGAGCATTGATTCAGTTAGTTGGTGTAGAACATTGATTTAGACTTGAGGGAACTTGTAGCAAGTTTTGTTTTGAGTTGGATTGTAAGTACCTCATTCTTTTGCTAATCCCTAGAAAGTTTTGATGTGATTTTAGAAAACACAGGATATATCGTCTTCAAGTGGCATGGATTTTGCTAAGCTTGATCTACTTGACCACAAAAAAACTCACTTGTTATCAACTAATCAAATTGGTTCTTAACTAATATAAGTTATACCCAATAAAAATCGGATACCCCAAGTGATACTCCTTCAAAGGTAACGAAGCAGGGCCAAGTGTAGGGAACCCAGATATCTTCTTATCGAAATTTTATAGTTTCTAATAAGTTATTCTGACAGGCTTTCTAAGAGATAAAACCAACTCATTGGTTAGTAATAGAACCAATAAACTGATAGAGATTTACGATAACGTGGTTTGGGCAGGGGAAAACGAAAGAAAATAGAGTTATTATGAGTAATAAAAGGAAGAAGAAGTGTTTAAACGATTCAAACTGTGGGTATTTTTCTTGCATTTATTTTGTTGTTCTTGCACAGGCTTTCGTAATTCGCAGCCGACTTATGAAATATTCCATAGACATAGTTTATATGTGTCATCCCAAATCCGTGTTTTGTCTTCGAATAAGAAGATTAACACGTTCCCTCCGGCATGTACCATAAGTAGTACAAAGAAAGAAATGAACTCAACGTATGATTTTGCTGATCTAAAAAATTATAATCTCCAGGAACTCTCAATAAGCCATTTGCGATTGCAGTCATACCACCGCCGACCGATGAAACAAACTAAGAGTTACAGAGCCGTCAGATGCCGACAACTACAAATTCGGCAATAGTTTCATTGTTGGGCCAAGAATTGTATTTTTATATACTGGGTTGGAGCTTAACGGCCGATAAATGAGAAGGCAAAAAATTTTACATTTTCCTTTACCCTTCTCAGTCTTCCTCAGGGAATCTGGTGTTTTTTATTTAAAAGAAACAAACATAAAAACAACACTTTAACAATTATAATTTCAAAAACTTTCCGCCTGCGGAAACGTGTTAAAGGGGAAATGTAGATTATGAGGGGTAAATGAGGAGGAAGGAAGAGATGGGGAGGGAAGAGAGCAACATTTTTAATGACAACAACAACAAGAAAAAGTTATATATAAGTAGAGAAAAGAGTAAAATTTCTAAAACTTGTTAGCGATTGTTTCTGAAAGATTGACTTTGCTTTGTTGATTTTCCGACATGGTGGAAAGTTGCTGTATATTGTATTCCGTTATCCCTTTTCAAATTTGGTTTTGTAAGAAACCAGTTTCGGCTTTAAGCCATCCTCAGTGTTTAGTTTCGAAAGATATTTGCCACTACACTTCCCTCCGAGAACTGCTTTCTGTCTTTATCAAAGTTAAAAAAAAAGCTTCCACTAAATCAAATAGCTTGCAACACTCATACTTCCACTGATTTAAATGTCTTGCTTCACATAACCCAAACTTTCTAAAGAAGTTGTAATTGCTACACTGTCTATTTCCTGCAGCCTAATAGCGCATTAGCTCGTAACAAGTTGATGACTTGTGCGCACAATTGAGTTTTTCGAAAGACTTCTTTCATTTCATTCATTTGGCCATTTAATTTGGACATGAGCTGCACATTTACAATAATAATAATGATTCGCAGACGCCATAGCTAACGTCGACTCCAAAAGTCTGCCTATTTTACAGACAAACCCAAACATAAAATTGTACATATTTTCATTATTTCATTTTATTTTATTTCTTAGTTCATATTACTTGTTAGGTTTTGTTGTTGTTTTTGTGTAAAATTTCATACCTACGCTATTTCTTAGCCAACTAACTAACTATGCAGACATCTTTGAGCTTTTTGTTAAGCATCTTCATCATTATGAATGTGTAAGAGGAGCGTGTTTCGGCTGAATTGTATACGAGTGTCGACGAGTATAGGTTGTGAAAATTACGTGAATTTGTTTGAATTGAATTTTATTAGCTACTTGTACTACTTCACACAACTTCAACGCTCATCTGCCATTTTTCGCTTTACCTACACTACAAGTATTACATCTCGAGTCCTCAGGCTATGAATGCTGTCTGCCTTTCGCCTGTCATTCATTCGCATACAAAAGTCGCATTTGGAAGTCATAAATAAATGTAGGCTATAAGCATAGAACTTGTATGTTTTGGGTAATTACGTTAAGTGCTAAAGTGCCTGGGAAATACCAACACATGACAGATATCCCTGTAGGAAATTCAATTAGCTTTAAGTGAATTGCAGAGAAACACACTATACGTTCACTATAAGCTTACGTTAAACTTACTTTAGCAAGCTTTTCGTTTGGAAAACGTTTACTATAATCATTGTGAAATGTTTGGAAAATATTGTCGAATCAACGAAAGTGATCATTTTTAAACAATTGCAAATGAGATTTGGAAAACCATTTTCAATTAACGTTTTATTGAACATACAGTAAGGGTTTGTTGAGAACTGATTGATAAAACTCAAATTTACTCAACAGCGGTGAAAACGGGCCAGTAGACTAATGAATATGTACTAGACTTTTGATCAGAAGGTTACTGGTTCGAATCCCGATAGTTTCCTCAACTTTTTTTATTAAATAAATTATTATCATTATTTTAGAATATTTTTTATAGTTATTTCAGTTCCATTTACCACTTTTTTTTACAATTCAAATACAATAAAAAAATCAAAAAAAAATATTCGACGCGAGCTTTTTTTTACCAATTCGTGGCGTGCTACTTCCAATTTTTTATACAAATTGGCGGAAGTTGCAGTTTTTTGCCGACTCCGAAAGGCATCTGTAAAGCAAAGTAGATAAATTTGTGCTAAAAAGCCCTTCTATGGCGGAAATACCTTCGCACCCTGTTTTGAAAAAGCATTTTTCAAACCACTTTTGATGTTACCTGCCCCAGAAATCGAACCTTTCGGCGTTGTAGGCCGGCAACACTACCGCTTCACCACGTCGCCCATATAATAAAGTTCATTTAAATCAAGTAGGTAAATTATTTATCATTATTTTTGAAAACTGCCAAACTGTTCACCTCGCAGAAAGTTCACCTCAAGTTAATTCCCCAAAGCTACCATACGTATTTAAACGTTTGTGAAATTATTTAGTTACAAACTCGTTTGGAAAACATTGATTGCAACGTTTGGAAAATATTGTTTAATAAACTAGCTTACTTCATTGTTTATTGGGTATTTATCAAGGGCATGAAGTAAAATTTCGAAAGCGTTGTCGGATCTTTTCTGAGTACATGAAGTTAAAGCAGATCTGCCAGCTGTTGTCCTAGCCAAAAAATTGTGCTCTATCGACTTGTCATATCTTGGTTTCTATTCCTCAAAGAACGTTGAAACAATAAGAAGGTCCAACGCCAAACATCGCACGTTATCAATTCACGGGTAGGGAATTCACCACGCGGTAAGAAAATTCGACTCCATAAGAATTATAACGGTTCAACATTTTTTACCACGCGGTGAATTCCCTACCCGTGAATTGATAACGTGCGATGTTTGGCCTTGGACCTTCTTATTGTTTCAACGTTCTTTGTATTCCTCTACTTTTTTTCTGCTTACTTTACTTCTTCCGCTTTCCCCACTTTCTTCATGTTATTCTTGTAGTAATACTACTTCATTTGTTAAGCCAGCAAGTCAACTCATGGATGTCGATTAAGCAGCGTTATACTAAATCAATGGACCTCAGTGGGTTACACCCATGCCATTCTTTTACGGCCACTGGGCTCTTGCAGGTATTCCTACTTCTTCATCAAATCTGACTGACTTTGTCTGAGTCCAGTGCTCGTTCAATCCATCCATGTACCTTTTCTAAATGATAAACCCTGCTAGAAAATCTTATGATTTCTTTTATTCTTCATTCAAATTCTACTCTTACTTTACTACCTTCTAAGATAAAGGAGGCGGAGGTGAAAACCACTAAATATATAAAATTTAAGTACTCGTGAGTTGGAAACCGCTAGGTGTACATTAATGGGTACTGCGATTCCAGCTACTTCTTTTCCTATCTCTGCATCTTCCCCTTTCTTTTAATCTTCCCAATCTCCCTTTGCTCTTTTCGTTGTACTTCCGATGGTCAACCTCTTCGTAAAGCCTTCAGAAATAACTACTTTATTGGTTAGAGATAGCCAACAGTCGACAAAGTGACTTTACAAAAACGGCTACTTACAGGAAGAAGCAGGCCACCACTCTGATGTAAGTACTTACATCAAAACTTGCTATGAACCGAAAGGATAGACTTTGAACCTTCAGACCCATATATAAAGATATCTTTGGATAGAGTAAGACAAAAATTCCTTCTCGCATTGAGCATAACCTAAAGGTACTTATAATAAGAGACACACCACCACATCCCTTTGGCACCGTAAGCAAAGCACAGAAGGTACTGGAACGCTGCGTTGGACTGCTAAAACCAGTAAAACGGGTAACCGTTAATTAAGAAAGTTAAAAAGGGTACTCACAGACACTGTCCCACCCTGGTCTTTAACAACAAATTCCCCTCGTATAAGTTGTTAGAATGAAAAGTACCATATTAAAGACTATTTGAATTTGAAATGAATGAAAGGCCCTGAGAGAAAGATTATAATTTTTCAAAAACTTTCTATCTCAACTGAAAATATATTGCATTTACTTTGAGAGGTATTCTTGGAGCTCATTCTGAGGTGGGTGTTCTTCGACAAATTCTGAGGTAGGGTATTTTTCAAGGTGGTGGTTGAGTGAGGACTCAGGCATTTCAAATTGTGAAACATATTTTTAATTCTTCTGAAACTTGTATGGCCTGTAGACAAATTAAAAGTTAGCATGGAAGACTTCTCGCTTTCAAAGTTAAAACGAAGGTCGGTTATAAGAAAACTTGTTTCCTTCTTTTTCCCCTCTGGGTAGTCACAAATAAAACACAAAGCGCCATTCAAAAGAAAATTCCTACTTTGTATTGTGTGAATGCCAGCAGATTTATGTGTGAAGTGGAGTTCAAGTCGTACAAAAACATAATATTATTATATTAAGCAAATTTTGTAAATATTTAGTATTCTCAAATGGAATTCAGTAATAATGAACATTTAATTTGCTGAAGGAAATATGATTAAAGGCAGAACAACTTGAATGGAAATGAAGGCGTGAGTAAAAACATTTTCAGAAAAAAATCAATTTCTTAAACTATATTAATTTTTTTGTTGTTGGTTCATTTAAAATGTTTTGTTATTAATTTTTTTTTTTATTGAAAGGAACTCAACGTTTGTAAGTACCTAGCCGGCCTACACTCAGTTCGCGCGAATCATCTCATCTTACAGACTCTGCAGCACTTTGATGCTCCTTAGAGAGACACCAACCTTAATAGCTACTGGCAGAGGCGTAGTTTGGTTTGCGGACTTAAGTCGCCTAATACAACAGACATGGCCTAGCCGGGGTATATTATAAGCTCTGCAACTAGCTGACGTTGAATATATTGCAGGTTTCTTAGCTACTCTAAAGTTAAGGAGAGGATCCAGTCTGGTTAATATATTACATTATTCGGATCTGATTTGTGCTCATATTTGTCGCGTTGGTTCGCACTCACGGCCTATAATTAGTTAGTAGTGTTGTCAGTTTAAGGGTTTCATTCGAATAACTCCGCTTAATCAAGCATTCAAGAGCGGATGTGCCTACAAGGTGAAGTATAATAACAAGGAATATTCTTGTATATTCTGTAGTAAGATGTACTCGGGCGATACACGCGTTGGAAGTTAAGACAGACTGAGGCACTATCTTGAGTTCAAGTGTTATATCAACTCGCTTCGACATCTATGTATATTATATGTTAGAATTCCCATGAATTCAATAAACCAATCCAGGGTAGTGATGTGCAAGCTGACGGCTAATTTACGCATATGACGGCCTTCATCTCATCCGCACCACGTGGTGAATAAACCCTGCGAAAGGGACCTCAGTGAGCCCTTAAACCGAGTAAGTCTCAGGGGCCCCACAGAGGCTGCCTCTCTTTCTGCCGCCAACCTAGATAACTCACTTTGCGTAGATTGCACGAACTAGGACGCACGAATCGAGATTGGGCGAGGTAGCTTCCCCAGCTACATTACTACACCTCATTGCGATAGCCCTTGGATTATTCAAGAGAAAATTTCTCCGCAAAATATATGGTCCTTCCCATGATAGCAAAGGCGAATATCGAAGGAAATTTAATCATGAGCTGCACGAGCTTTACGCAGATCTGATCATAATGCAGCTAATAAAAGCCCAAAGACTCTGCTGGCTGGGTATTGCTATGCGAATGGACAAAGACGTATTCAGCAACAGAGTAGGGGGACGGCCTCGACTGAGTTGGAAAAAACAGGTGGAGGATGACTTGAACTCCCTCGGTGTTTCCAATTAACGTCAGTTATCGATGACAATGCATGACTGGCGTTCTTTGATAGGCAACGGTCATAATCGTTTTGGCGATTAAGCGCTAATAAATGATGATGATGGCGCTGAGTCGTTGTAGCCATGTCCGTCTGTCCGTCCATCCGTCTGCCTGTTTGAACGGAAACTAGTCCCTCTTTTTTAGAGTTATCTGTCGGTATGTGACTGCCATTTTGGAATATACTCGTATTAATCATTGGTAGGAACCAACAAGATCGAGCCAATACAACGCATAGCTCCCATACAATCGATTATTCCGATAAATGGGCTTCGGGCAATACATCTTGCAATTTAATAGCGAGGTATACAAAATTTTGCAGCTACAGTACTTCTTACATATATAATGCGTGCAGTGAAAATCATCAATATTGGGCCAATATAACGTATAGGCCCCATACAACACATTTTTTCGATAAACGGGGTTTGGGCTATGTATCTTTAAATTAACAGGGTAAGACCATCAAATTTTTGCAAAGTTTGTACTAGTGTCAAGTAAGGATCGGTCACTTAAAACCGTGATGCGTATTCATGAAAGGTATAAAGCATTCAGCATAAACGAAAACAGCGCTATCCTTAATTTTTTTTGTAATTTTTTCAACCCCCCTTATATTTATAATAAAATAGAAATCTTTATCGTTTTAATGACAGAAGCAATTACGATATTTATTGCAAAGTAATGCCCACGAGATACGATCCGACATTGTTCATGGAGCTAACTAACGAATGCCCCAAGATGATTTCAAAGTTTTCGGGTTATGACTAGTTTTTGTTGTTGTTATTTTTATGCTTTTTAAAAAGTTATATAATCAGCAGTCAAATTTCGTGTTTAAGCCAAATTTTTTGATTACAAAATATAGCCCCAGCTAAGTTATTGTCGATGCGCACAACGCGACATGGCAGCAAGCTGTTGCATGCAACAAACGGGGGCAAATGAAATGAAAAATACAAACAAAGCTGGATGGCAACAATGTAAAGAGCTGCAATGCGCCGTACGAACTTTTGAGTTATGTTTCAAGTCAAAGCAAACAAAAACGCGCGATATAGTGGGAAAACAAACTTTAACCCACCAACAAACTAGCGTTGAATGACCGCAGCGGCCGGCGAATACTAAAAAAAATGCTGCGAATGCACTACCGCGGAAGCGCAGAAAAAAACGAAAATAGCTGAAGCTATGCAAAAATGCAACATTGCAACAAAATTTGCTTTTTAATGCTGTCTTCGAGTTGGCGAACAGTGTGACCAGGTGATAGAAAAAAAGAGGCTAAACGGCAAAAAAAAAAGGTTAGAAAGAAAAAAAAAACTGTTTCCAAATCCATTTCTAATTTTTTATTTAAGTTGAAACTATTTGTAAATATGACATAACTTAAAGGAATTGTTCTTGTTTCAACACATATTAGGCATAGTTTCCTTGACTAGGAATATTTGCAAGAAACTATAGAAACTCACTACAAACTAATCAATTTTATAATATTTTCTTCATCTGATGAATCAGAAGAGCTTGAGCCCAAAATTATATGATAGAGATCACATTTGTCCACTGTACGGTGATAGGCTTTCGCCACTGCAGCTCAATCAATGCTTCTTGACTAGGAGAATACCTAGACTTTTCTTTTTGAAAGTGAGAAAATACATCCAAATACAAGCCACTTTCAAAGAATTATCAACTGAAAATAAATATATCTTCGTAAAGAGTACATATCATCGGGTAGGCGATATCGCAATTAAGTTTTCAACTCCATTACAAATAGTTGAAAATTGTTACGAATAATTTTCTGTATTTCGTCATCAATACTACCTTCATTCAACTTTAATTTTATATATTCCTCGAAGTTGTAAGAAAAATATGTTGTTAGGACCAGAAAAGGTTTGGCGTAAAAAAGGCTAGAAAAAAGCCACGAAGCTAAAACCAAAATTATGATGCTAAAGAAGAAAAAAAGGCTAAATCTAGCCTCGAAAAGGCTAACCTGGTCACACTGTTGGCGAATTGTCTGTTGCGCCTGCGCATAAACTCCCAGTACTCTCGACGGCAAACGCTGGACTGTCGCGTGTGACCGTCATTAAATGAGTGTTCACTTCATAGTAGCACCTTTTCGTGGAGGTTTTTACAGAAACACTTAACTACCAAACTCTGTGTGCAAAAGCGGTGAGTTCATGGCGATGCAAATCTACTAATTCCAAAATAAGCGCGACTTAAATATTGCCTTCCACTTGGCTGAGACGCGCTGTGCATTAGTAGCGTTGGACACGCAAACTAGTCAAACGGGTGGTCGAGTCAGTCAAAGCAGCGCGTAGCGTCCAATTCACTAAAGAGAAAACAATCAAATATGTAGTTAATCCGAATGGTTTTAGCGTGATGAATACAATGAGCTCGATTAACAACACGAAACGACAACAAACTTCTATTCTTATAAAGCATGCTATTCACTTTTTGTTGGCTTGTCATAGACTGCGAGTGAATAGTGGAAAAAACTACAGTACCTATAATTACCCGGCACTCGCACCTTCCCGCCTTTTGAGCGCTTGAATCATGTTCTTTTTTTTTTTTTGCGAATACACTCGAAACATTAAAGCGCATGCGCGCCTAATTTTAATAATTGTCGCTGATTTATGCACTCTTTTATCGCTTTAAATTCAATTTCATGCTGAACAACATGCTAATTATGGCTATTAGGAGGGCTCAAAACTGTGAGAGGATTGTGAAGATTAACATTTTTAATAATTTAGACGAGCGGTATTTAGTTTTGTTCTAGTGTGATCGAGCGCGAAGAGTCAGAGAAACGCCTGGATAGTAAGCAAAAACCGTAAGCTTGAAACCGAAACGCATGAGAGTGAGCCGCTTCTGATAGAAATAAGTCCAGAAAATGCTGGCAAAAGTATCAATAACATGCCAAATTTCCCGATGAATCAAGAGTGACCGCCTAAATTCTTATTAAGGTGTGTTATCGAGACTATTGTGTAAGGTCTAAATGCCTCACCAATAACCAAATTCTTGGCTATTAGCAGCGCGGCTTCAGAGCCTCCGGAGAAAAAGGCACACTCTCTCGATTTCGTTTCCACGCAAAACTTGTACATTGCAAAACACGATTTCAAACCAGAGGCCAAATTACGACCACCGTTCCGTGATCGTAAACCGTTTTTGAACTCGCGATAACTTTGAAACTGTCCAACTTTTTAAAAGAGTAATAATGCATAATTAAACCAACCATTACTTTCAGCCAATTGCTCACGTATGCCATCATTCCGCATTATGGGCTTAGAGCTATTTTGAATAAAAAATTCGATTTCGATCACGGAACGTATAACGTAATTCGACCCCAGGTAAACCTCTAAACATTGGTCTTTCGTTTAACGATGGCAAGACCAAGTACTTGCTGCTTTAAAAGCTGGGCTTCTGCTTTGTAAAATTCTTCGTCTAATCGGTACCAAATTTAAAAGAGAGAAAAGTGTCAACCAAAAATTCGATGGAAAAAGACACTTACCTCTAAGTGCTACTAAGTCCTAATTCCTCAGCCAACGAACAAACATCAAAGATCTATAAATCTCTCATCATACCTGTCCTCATGAAAGCATGTCACATGTATTCCTATCGACAACCGACTTTGGCGATAAAAGTAGGGTACCCTACTGAATTGTATGACAATGAATTGGGATGTCTTGGGTGCCAGTTATCGGTAAAAAGAGAAGACTAGCGTGATTTATAATGCAAGAGCCAATAGCGATATATCAATTGAAAAGGGTGAAGGTGATGGAAGACCGGTAACCAGTGTTACCGCCTGGAATAATGTCAGCTTAGAAATCCAACGGAGATTTAGTATGAGAATTGAAGTAATCTCTCCACGAATAAAGATCACGCTCTATAAAACTTTCATAATATAAAATCTGGTCTACTTAAAAGTTTCGAGAGCTGAAGATTTCCCCACTTTATACCAAAGGCGAGTATCGAATGATATTTAACCATGAGCTGTACGAGCTTTACATAGATATGAAAATGTTTAACGGCTTCACTGGCTGGGTCATGTGATGAATATGAATGAAGATGCTCTGGGTCAGAAGATGTTTCCAACGGCACGCTGCTTTGGCAGTACAGAAAGGGATAGAATACCGTGATTTGGAAAAAACCAGTGAAGGAGGACTTGACTTGTGTGGATTTACCACTTGGCGTCAGTCATGGTTGTGAACAGATGACTGGCATGCTTGATTGTGCAACGATCACCATGTTATTGTTATTATTCTTGTATTAACGAAAAAGGCAACCCGAAATCTCTAGGGAGTATTTTCGAAATGACATTATCTGCCGGACTGCCCATAAATGGTTTTTTACGACGTCGGGATACCTTTTTGGGTCAACCAAACATGTCGATAGCAGCAGAGAAAGAGATTTGCGTTGGACTGTTTGAACGGGGAAAGAGTTGACTTTGATGTGCATTGTTGCTATGATAGCCCGACTGTTGCAGAACGTTTTCTTTTTTTTGACACGTTAGAGCCTTCGGTCCGAAACCCGCTAGACTAGTTTGTTGTTAATTGGAGGCGACTTTAAAGATCGAGCAGAAATAGCAGTAACACTCTTTTGGTCTCAGCCAAAGTCGTGTGTATGGCTAAACTACCCTAAAATTAGTAAATTCAATGTCTTCACACGCTTGCAAAAGTCAAGCTTCTAGCTCTTTTGTGTCGTTTGACGTAGTCAAAGTATTTTTCCCACTTTTCTTAAACAAACCAACAAGCGTCTCAAAGGGCCAAGAAGAAAATCCTCATCATCTCATGCTGAGGAGTAGGGCTTAAGTATTTTTAGTGCGGAGTATTTAGTAGAGCACTGCGTTAATTACAAACAAGTAAGGATGTCTAAGTTCGAATAGAACCCAACATTAAATACCCAGCCGTGTAATAGCTGTCGTGGTAAATTGGTATATTGTTGTGGAGTTATGACCTGTAGAGGTTTTAAATGTTTTCTACTACCATGTGGGTAATCCTATAAATAAAAATTAATGTGTGTCTGTGTGTCTGGCGTCCAAAGCACTCCACTCTAAAATATCATTTTGGAAAAGGGGGTGGTGCCACGCCCCATTATATATAAAATTTTAACCTTTTATAGGCATCCAAGCTACTCAACCGATCTTTATAAAATTATCACAGTAGATTCTTGGATTCACTGCTTACAGTATAGGCTATATATAATTTTGAAAAGCGTAGCTAGTATACCTCGTATCATGTTTAGTAATTTTATTTAATACGGTTCTAAAGTTAATAATAGCTGAAATTTGACATTTTGTTCATGCATATGTGGGCGGTGCCACGCCCATTTTCAAAAATTTTAAAAAGTTCATTAATAAAGTAATCAGGTTATTGTAACTATGAAATTCTAGCATTCTATATGCATCAATGAAAAAGATATGGCATGATCCGATTTCCGAGTGGGCGTGGTCGTTTCACTTATGTGCAGTGGGCATACTCTGCATGTCCATAGTATACATGCTACAAAATTTCGTTATTCTAGCATAAACGGTTCTGTAATTATCGAAGTCGAAGTTTAAAAATTTGTTGACTCATATGTGGGCGGTGTCACTCCCCTTTTCTAAAAATTTGGACAACCAACTTAATGAATTTATCGAAGTTCATTGTTGTAGCGGAGTTTATTATTGAATTATCCCATTTTGAACATTTTTCGAAATTTTCGATATCGAAAGAGGGGCGTGGTAATGGTTGGATTTCGTCCATTTTAAATAGCAACCTACCTTGGCCAAAAATCAATATGTGTGCCAAATTTCATTCAAATATATCAATTTTTACTCAAATTATCGTGTCCACGGGCAGGCGGACGGACGGACGGACATGTCTTAATGGATTCCTCTGTTCATTCTAAGAAATTTGATATACAGAACTCTATATCTATCTCCCTTATTGTACCGTTACAAACCACCGTTATATAACCAAAAGTATAATACCCTTTGTATTAGTACACGCTGGGTATAAAAATCTCAAAGTTGCTGCCTTTCTTTGAGAAAACAAAACATCAATTTTTTTGCGCAGTCACGGGACATGCTAATACCCCAAATGTTTGTGACACCATTGTATGTTCTTACTATACAAAAAAAGAACACCTTTTTTATCTGTTCTAGGCAGACATCTCGCAACTTAAAATGAGCGCCTTGTATTGCCACTTCTGAATTATTTATCATTCATTCTCAACCAGTATTTAGGGTTGTATTTTGTTCTATTACTTTTATTCGGTTACAACAACTTTTATTGCGCCACAAATTCATGTCTACTTTTACTCTCTAAATCATTGATATTAGCCCAGGTTATTGGCTTTGGTCCACGTCCAATTTCTCTCGCGAAATAAAACAAGTTTCGTAAAACCCGTTGCTGCTACATCATGCATAATAACAAAACGTCAAGATCAGCTGAACTGACAGCATACGCAAAAGCAGCGCAGGGTTGCACTGCTATAATTTTTTTTTTTTTTTTGTATATAGGGTGACCCATATACATTTTTGTAAATTATTTTACTGAAAACCTGAAAATAAATTGACTACAATATTTATAGACAGGCTTATTAGCAGTTGAAACAAGAGTAATCACAGTCAATTGAATATGTAAATTGCTTGACATTTATTTGCTTTCCCATTTCGTAACCATGGAAACAACTTCGCATTGGCTACATATTTTAGAATATCAAATGTGAGTATTTATTTACTCTTAATCAAGATTTGCTAATAAATTGACGAAAACTTACGGAATGCGAAACATTTATTTACACAATAATTTATTTGAAATAACGCAAACAATGAAGAATAAGAGGAAAAGGAGGACCTTTAAATGGCACAAGAACACACACTCATTCATGCTCTTATCATTCTATACATAAAACAAAGCAAGCTAAAGTAATTGAGAATGCGAATAGTTGTAGCAATTGATATATATATGTTCAGTGCGGTTTGGGGCTTCAAAGAGAAGGATCCAAATTTCTACGTGGTGTTTGTCATTCACTCATTCCATAATTCATATTCATTCCAACATTCATTTATTCTGCAGTAAATTGAAATTTCATATTAATTCAAAAACGGAAATCAAATTACGGGAATTTAAGTGGAATTCGTCAGGAAACATTTTAACAAGACACTGACAAGCCTGCCGGCAACAACTTGCAATTGGTAGTTAGGGGAGGTCACGGAGAATGGCGGAAGTTTGTATGCTGCACATACTTTTAGGCGCTCGCGGGCCTGGAATACGCGTAAGTATAGGATTTAACTTTTAATGGGATGAGATGGGATTTCAGTTGAGTACCAACAGCCGCAAGCCATCACTGCCTTTATTAGGTTAACAAAATGTCGCCATCAACAATTTCAGTGCTACTAAGATGGAATCAATAAAATAGAATTTGATAGTGGGTGAGCGGAAAAGTTGCTGCTGATTTGTACAAAGTCTTGAAGTAGGCACTATTGTGTCTTGTCAGGAACCAGCTAAAAAGTCTGTGAATGTCATGAATTCTAGAATCTAAGGAGAAATCCAATCACCTACTCAAATCGATCCCATTTTATTTAAAAAGTTGCATAAAGAGCTATTATTCTCAATTTTGGAATCGAAGTCTCGTTCATCAGGAACACTGTAGTACACTGGAAACAGAAAGGCCATTGAAACTCATTTTGGGAAGTTTTCCTGCTCAATTTCTTGAACTTACCTCTTTATTTACTGCACAAGTTTAGTGTAGATCTCTGCCAGTGAAAAGCAGCGACTCAAAATTGATAATAGCATTAATTATTTCTGACCAGTGGTGGGCTCCACATGAAGAACATTCAGATCGCTAGCAATTCGCGACTTTGGCTGTTCCGCTAAAATAACTGTAAGGATCGGAAAGGACCCAACACTAGAAGCCTTGTTATATATTCTTGTTGTTGTTGTATGCATTGTATGTTGGAGTGCACTGATTATAAGTTCACGACTTTCCTTCTGCCTTTTCTTGCTGGGTTTTTCTCTTAACTATTTTACTGCATCACCCACGCCTTATAGAATCAGGTTAAGGCCAGAGCATTTTTAGCTACGAAGGCAAGTCACAAGAGGAATTATGTACTAAACTATTTCAAACTTAATGCTGAGCCGGAGGTCGAAGCTGCTCAGCGCTTTAATTTTAAGGGAGTTTAACCAGCAATTAAAGCGCTGAGCGCAATCAACATGTGGTCGAGGTTGGTTACTTTGCGATACAAATTATTTGGCTGCCAGGGCATAACGACATTTGTGGCAATTCTCAAGCGGATATCCAGGCCCATTCGGGTACTGGATGTGTCTGATATTAGGCCACTTCTACCAGTCTACTTCTGGGCAGGTAAACTTTGACTCCGCTAAGTAGGCGCCACGTGCGCCAAGCTATCAGCGGAACTTTAAGGGCTCACTAAGGCCCAACCTTTCATAGTGCTTCGAAGATTAAATGGATATATTGCGATGGGAGTTCATGCAGTCCGATTCTAAATTTTTGAATATTTCCATCAATGCAACGATTTTTGAGGTCAGCTTTTGTCAGGTTAGAATTTGGAGAAACTCTTCAAACTATGGCTTCTCTATCAAGTTAGGCAGGATATATATGCACTTTGTATGAAAATCCATCACAAAAATCCACTAAAACCTTTTCAACCACCCAATATTTAGCAGATTCCAGCAGCTTTACATATTCACATTTCAGAAGCATACTTTTAGGATACCAATTCTTGACAGAGGCCGCAAAACTGACAATAAGACAAACTACGTACCTCCTTGAATTGCTATTTGAATGAGGGGTTACAACACTCAAAGTCTCTTCATTTTATATCATTTTGATTGCTAATAAAATACGAAATTTCGGTAATAATTCAAACACCACAAAAGTTCCCAACAACAACAAAACTTGGAGCATTTTAATAATAATAACAAAGCTCGATATCTAAACGAACATACAAATCTAGCCGTATGAAATATCATGCATACTTATTTTTGATAGTCACTAGCAAAGGCAAGGCACTTGAAGACAATAATCCACATTTCTACAAACAAGATTAACAACAAAGTAACAACAAATATACTAAATATGTATATACATTGATATAGAAAGGTAATACGCGTCATCGCTCAAGCACACCATGTAGTAAATTCTCGTCAGCACCCCGTAGGGAACTCAGTCACAAGTGAGACAATTTCTGATTGAGTACTGGATCTCAAGCGCCAAATAATAACCAATTCTGTAGTTACTAGATAGATTTAAAAAACGAAAGTTGAGTAACCATTACACAAATGGGTCTATGGGGTATTCAAGCGGCTGTTGGGATACACTTTAGTCAGCCGACATAAAGTTTTCCTACTCCCTGCACACAGAAAACTAGGAATGATGAAACAATTTGTGAAGTGAGGAATAAAGAATGAGAAGATTTTAAACACCAAGCTGACATGAGATATTCTCATTCGTCCGGACATAAGAAAATGGATGAAGGACACAGCTTTTAATTCAAAATTTAGTGGAAATGGGGGTAGAAGCCTGTCAATCTTTGACACAAGTAGTGAGACACTTTTTAGAAAACAAAAAAAGGGCAAAATATGAGGAAATTGTGGAGCAAATTGTGGGACGTTTTGGTAAAATGAGAGCACGACCCGTCATTTTTTGAATTCGCATATTGACTACTTTTCTAATAGCTTGGTAGTTAGTGAAGAGCAAGAGAGCTTTCGAAAAGATTTGAAAGGGAAAGTGGAATATAAAATGTTGGTAGACTATTATTGGCTTTTAATCTGAGATGATCACACTAATTGAAGTGTATTGTCATCGGGTCCAAAGCCATGTGCTAAGTTTCAAGTTACCAACTCACCGGGAAATTAGTTAAACATCAATTTTCTAAATAGATCGGTGACGCCCACTTTTCGGGATTCCCACAGGAAGTTACTCAAAAACCAATATCGAGATTCTTACCTGCTCTTCACTAATTTCAAAATATCACGATCTTTCTGGAATTTTGTTTTATAAAAACTGTGTGTTTATCGTGTACTGAACTATGTGTTAAATTTCAAGTTCCTAGGTCATCGGAATGCTAGTTAAAAATCGATCACGAGATTGCCAATTTAAAATAAATTTCCTAAATAACTCGACCGGGTTGTAAACTATGATTAAAGTTTTAAGCCTCTAACTACACGGAAAGTTAGTTAAAAATCGATATCTAGCTTTTCCCTTGCAAGAATTCAAATTATCGCGAGCAGTGTGCCACCTAGCGGAATTTTTTATACACCATTACATGGTTATTAATTTTTTATTTACGTACCAAGTTTCAATGCTCTAGGTGACCGGAAAACTACTCAAAAAGGAGTTGAAAAATTCCAAATTTTAAATAATTTTCCATAGCTGGGCTCGACCTAACCTTTTTCTTTCACTTGCGTTGCATTGTCAGGTCTGAACAATGTTCGAAGATTAAAGTATCTAACTCAATGTGAAGTTATCTGAAAAGACCTCGCAAGATACCAAAATTTAGTATAGAGATAAGCGTAGAAAAGAAAAAGGGATTTAATATAAATGTAGTAAAACATATTTAAGAGGATTCGCCTATTAGTTTTTCCTGAAATTCACGATAAGGAAATTCTTTCAAAAACAAAAACAACTGAGAGTGATAGACAAAAACCATGTACGTACGCTTAATTTGCTACCCAAAAAAGCAACTAGCTCAGATATCCTATACAAAAGTAGAAAACAAAGTTAAAATTTGCAGATTTGTGTTAACTTTATTTTCCATTTTAAATGATTATTTTCCAACTTAATAATGAAATAAAAAAAAGGAACACAAAACAAAAATAACCGAGAGTAATTTTGATCTTTTTTTTTTTCTTAAAAAATAAGTAATTGTTAATACAGGGTGGCTAATGAAAGCCGCTACCAAAACAAAATTAAATACCTTTTTTTCTATTTAATGAATCTGGTAAATTTTTTTTTTTTATTTTGCAGATTGACTTTTACATTTAACAAAAATGGATAACTGGGACACTGAAACAAGAATTTGGATTGTCCGCCGCTATCACGCACTGGAGTCCGTAGTTTCGGTTCAAAGAGAGTATAGGCGCACGTTTGGCGGCAATCCTCCGAGCAGATGGACCATAATAAGACTTGTAAACAATTTTGCCGAGCATGGGACAGTCAACAGAAGACCTTACCATCGAAACCCTTCAGTTCGAACGGAGGAAACAATCGCTGCTGTAGCTGCTGCCATACAAAACAATCCACGTGTTTCGACAAGAAGCTTATCTGCTCAAATGGGTGTAAGCAGACAGTCATTACAGTCAATTATGCACAAAGATTTGGACTTATTTCCATATAAAATTCAAATGGCCAACAAACTGAACGCTGCAGACTTGCCGATTCGCTTGGAATTTTGCCAGAAGATGCTTCAAATGGTGGAAGAGGATGGAAACATATTGAACTGTCTTTTCATGTCTGACGAGGCCCATTTCGATTTAAACGGCAACATAAACAAACAAAATTGTCGAATATGGAGTGCTTCCAACCCACAGATACTCCATGAGACGGAATTGCATCCACTTCGTGTTACAGTGTGGTGTGCAGTTTCATCACGCTGCATTGTCGGGCCCTACTTCTTCGAAGAAAACGGTCACACCGTTACGGTTACTCGAGACCGTTACTTGAGCATGTTGAGAGAGTTTTTCTATCCAGAATTACGCCGAATGAGAATTTCTTTCAACTCTGTGTGGTTTCAGCAAGATGGTGCAGCTCCTCATATAGCCCAACCTGTTATGACAGAATTGCGATGAAAATTTCCCAATAAGCTGATATCCAGAAACTCCACATTCTGTTGGCCACCCAGGTCGCCTGACCTTACTGCACCTGACTTTTTCTTGTGGGGTTATTGCAAACAGGAAGTCTTCAAAGCAAAACCAACAAATTTGAATGAACTAAGGCAATCCATTCGAGAAACAATTGCGGCTATTCCTGTCTCAACTCTCCAAGCAGTAATGAACAACTTTTTGGTAAGATGCCGCACATGCATCGACGAGCAGGGGGGGCATTTAAATTCCATTATTTTTAAAACTAATTAAGCTATATTTAATAAAATTTAATGCGCTTTAACATGAATAAAAGAAAAATGAATTCCATACACTGAAAAAAAAATTATTTGAGTTTCTTAATGTAGCAAAATTCATCAGCCACCCTGTATATCTAAAACGTTGGTCTAGTTCGGAGCCCACGATATATAATAATAATATATAATAAATATATATAATAACTTACTAGATCAAAACTGCTGCATATTTAACTAGTTAGAAATAAAAGAAAATTTTATGCAGCGAGTACCATTCTCATCGCCTATAACAAGACCTTGTTAAATTCACCAGTCGATTTCTCCTAAAATGCAGGCCCGTGCGCACGGGGGGTTTCATAAGTGCGATAAGTGCAATTTTCGTAGAGTCAGATCATAATATTCTCTGAGCATCCAAAAGTTTGAAAAGTCCCCCGGAAGACAGAAAAAACTACTAGTAGCAACAGAGATTTTCCCTACAGGGCATGTATTAACGTGTTTGTATATATGTGAAAATAAATAACTGCAACGTTAAAGCTTTCTTCTCCATTTTGAATGGAGATGTGATGGAATATTCGTAAGCTACAACTCATTTGTGCTATGTACATAGTATTTTGTTTGTATATTGAATAGGCGTCGGTAGAGGCGTTTACTCTTAAGCTGTTTCAGTGACAAATTTAAGTAGGCGTTTCATTGGTTATGGATCATGTCAATTTGCTGCATATTTGGCAACAATTTACTTACAAGATATTTACGCGACAATCAAATGACAATATACTCTAGTGAATATGTTAATTTGTAAGGTTAGGTTTTGTGCTTATAAGAAAAGGAGGCGAGGATGATGTGCTTAAGTAGATGTATGCCTATTGGATATCTGAGTATGATATGTAAGCAGTGGAAAAGTGTTGATTTGTATACTATTAGTTTTAATGATTAGGATGAGTCGAACCAAAGAGATGGAGATTTCCTTCAAACATTTTCATTTGAAAATAGAGATCGCAAAAGAATGCGATTAAAATGTTGGTAAATGCAGATGACGGTTGAATAGTACTGTTATCTGCTAGGTATTTCTTCCAAATCGGTGTGGGCACCAAACTAGCACAGAGGATGCTGATTAGTTCGATGTGAATATCTTAAAGGCAATAATACTAGCCATCTTTGAAACTGCTTAACGGAGCAGAATCTTCTAAACTCAGTTTGATCCAAACTGCAAGTTTTATAGAACTTTCATTAGCACCGCTTGATGACAGTTCCTGCTAGTGGATGTAGTCGTGAGGCTAGGCGAAGTACTGTTTTAACAAGATCTTGCGAAAATATTGATTAGTCCATGACGTGCTCGAGATGAGTCGCACAAGACCAGGCAACTAATACTAGCTTTAACCTCCCCTACACGCTCTTTGAGACGTCCTGTACCGGTTACAAAAGTAGTCGTTTAAAGACAGTTTGAAATATCGGATATCGATGCTCACTCATCCACAACCAAACTTATCCCCAAACTTTCCGAAATGGCAGAGGTAGCCAATAGCAAACTAGCCTAGAACTGTCGAAATGGAAACAGGGTTAAGAACGATTTGCGAAGTAATGCACTGCCGACAATTGCCACCGCCAATGGCATCGCCATCTTAAAGTGGACCGTTGAAAGCATTGCTTGGATATTGAGCTAGAACTGGTGGTGTCGTCAATCGGTTTAGTTTAGGGATAGCTCTAAGCTAGTCCAATTTTCGGCAGGGTCTTTATATACTTTAGCTGTTCTCTTTGGAGAGCTTAATTCTCTGAACGATTACTGTGGAACAGTTCCTTTTTTTTAGTATAGGTACTTTCGGACAAGAGTGTTTTGTAACCCTACGAAACTATGTTCACAATCGTCGAGTTGGGAGCAATTATAGCCCATTGTAGACGAATGATATTCATCGCGGGCCACTCTTATTAAAGATTAGACGCACGGTTTGTTGCAGGTCAACCAAAATAAAGACAAAACTAGTACCCCTTACAACTTGGAAGCAAATGAAAGGCGTCAACTTACCTTGCCTTAACTGTAGCGAATTGTCTTTCTGGCAATGACTCAGTTAGACTGTAACTAAGTGAGACTGAACCTATTGTGCTTTCCATGTCTGCAGAAGAATGTCTTAGAAAAAGGGCTTTTGTGCTCAGAACTCACGATATTTATGTACAAAGCGATTATGGAACTAATCTTAGCAAGCTGACCATTAATGGCGAATACGAAGCAGGGGTTTCTCCTGCGGGTTAGTGGTTTAGAATATGCCCGTGGTTGGCATTTCGGTCGTAGGAGGCAACTAAAATGCACGAAGGTAAGGACGTGCAACTCGATGGCTGATCTACGGATATGATGCTTCTCATTACCCATCTTCTCCTTCCGTAAGAACTGGAAGGTTGCACTGATCATACCAGACGCTCCCGCTACAGTTGGGCACCGCAAGGGAGTACCGGAGTGTACCGGATTCATATCCGGCAACACTTTCGACAACACTCTCCAAAACTTTCGGATAGGGTTTTTTGTCGCTACTCAAACAAAAGAAGCGGCAGAAGTGAGCTACACATGACCGGAGGCGAGCTGCAACATGTCAACACAAGTTCAACGAGCTGTTAAGTTCAGTGGTGCTAATAAGATTGCAACCTTATGTTGTCGAAGTTGAGACTCTGGTAAACTGTTGAACATTAATGACTTCCCATCCACACAAAAACGGATAACCTCTATGGAAGAAGCTCAATTTTCTAATAGATTCGACATTTTAGTTAAACGAATTGTTGTTGTTCTAAAAAAAGTGTCAGTAATAGCTTAGAAATACCCTCGAATGCTTCTGGTTAGGTATTTTAATTCGTGAGCCATGAAACTAGCCTGCCCGCATAGCATTTTTTTGAATGTGAAGGTATCTTAATATACAAGCAAAAGTAAGGACCAATGGATATCAGAGAATTCGTTCTAAATTTGATAAACGAATCTAATAATACGTGAAAGCGACTGGAGCCGATCCATGTTTCTAAACGTCTGCGGGCTTCCTACTTCATAATAATTAATTCTTATAAAAAGCTTGTGAAGTTACTTTTACTTACTTACTTACTTTTCCGAAACTCAATGAAACTATCAAGGTGCCTTGGCAGTTCCTCTGTCAACTACCGTATGACCGCGCCAAATATTTGAGAGAGTGACGCAAGCTGCCTCTATAGACCAACACTATGTTGATGTATTTTTGGCCTAGACATTAGACCAAGCCCCGGCGTACTCAAAGTATCTACTAGATGCACCAGACGACATAAGGCAGCTCTTTCCATACCCTGTAAGACCTGACCCTAATCCCACACCTATCAGTGTTAATGGCTGTTACAAAAGAAACAACATGATGGCAACGCAAGTGGTATGACAGCGATATCGTGAGCTCCAACCCTCTGAAAAGTTACTAGTTTTTCTTTTATGGAAACCGCTACGCTCCCGAACTAGCACCTTGTAATACTACTTTAATCGCTGAACTTCCCACTACGACAGTCATACACCACTGTCGTTATATATCAGATCCCTAACCCGCTGGTAAGATGTCGCCATACACGGTGACAGCTCAAAGCTTTAAGTATTCTCTAAATTAGCTTACGAAACAAAACCAAGAACATCATATCATATATATAGAATCATATAAATTTTAAAGGAAACTTGATCTTACGCTGATGAGATTCAAAAGCTATCGCCTGTTTTCCTCACCATTACACGAAATGCACTTTTCCTACCTCTACACTCAAAACTCCAAAACTAATACATCCATCTTCCGGCTCATTGATTTCACCATTGTTTCATAGCCTTTGAATGGTTCAATGTCCTGCCGCAGAATATCTCAGACGATTTCCATTAAACTAAAAGCATTTTTTTTTTGTTGTTTTTTTCATTCATTTTGTTATTAAAAAAAAAAAAGGACAAAAATGTAATGAAACGCTGGGCCGCGGTATTTCTGTATATATGTAGGGTATCAGAGCACTGCAAAGTGCACCGGGAGCGGAAGTGTGACAACAGTGCGGGGATCTTTAATATACATACAAGAGAAGGTAGAAAGTTTTATTGGCATGAAGAGAAAAGCTGCAAGGTTGGTAAAATTTGGTAGAACTTGTAGTCAAAGGCGATTGGTATATGAGCAGCTGGATTCTTCTTTCTGCGGTTAATGAAACTGGAAATTGTTGACAGACTTTCAACAAAGAGTGACTGCAAGCTGTTGCTCTACGTTTTCAGTGCAAGACCCTCGGTTCCCTTAAAGCTGTAATCGAGAGTTTTATAAAGTTAGTAGTAAAATGGCAAATTTAGAGTGTCTATAGCGTGAGCCGGATTAAAAAAGAACACAACAATTTTGAAAAGTAAAACAAAGACTTTGAATAGAGGCCAAAGCTGAGTTCTAAGGCCTATTATCAGGCAATTGCAAAGCCAATTCATCGCAAGCACACCTGTTCGATGGAAATGAATATATAAATTTAGTCAGATAAAGTTATCCAGTGAAGCTGTGTTAAACATAAACTCTAAAGACATCGCATGCGGATACAACAGCTTCAAACCAATTTGGGAGAATCTTCTTGTGCAGACACAATTAGGGGCACTTGACGCAGTTTTAGCTACAGAAGAGTATAGGGATACCTTTATTCTGGAACTATGTCTGCGTTAGGTCAGGACGTGATAGACTTAATTTCCACTTGTTTTATGAAAAGACAGCCAGGTGCAAAAGTGAATAAATTTATGCTGCCATGCATTGGCAGATATTATATCATATAAACAGAATTTAAGAACTGTAAACTTTTGATGTATTGGCCGGGCAGAGTTTGTATATATTTTCCAGGCTTTTCCAGGCTTCTATAAAATTCCTTGCCTGCATCATCCAACGATCTTTTGGTAAGTGTCAAGTGTAGTATGTATAATTTGTTGCTGGCTAGCCACAAGCGTGTGTTGTACTGAGGTTACAGATAGTTATGCCGCTCTCTGGTGGACATATATAATACATGTACATATGTACGTAATAGGGATGTTAATCCCGGGACTCTAGACTTCAGTCTTACGATAACGGGATTTTCGACTCTAGTAATGTGTAACTAAACAAATTGTGTGTGTCATTAATTTAGGAAAATTATGTTAATTTGTTTGTTTATGTGCAATATCTTGTTGAAAGCTTCTGTTCTACATAAATCGTTCTGATAGCCGAATGGTTAACAGAGTGCACCAAATTTTCTCTTATGAGGAAGTCTAGCAGAGTCCGAAATGGATATACAGGAAAAGCTGTGGCGGTTATTCCTAAATTTTACTTTTATATTCCATAAAAAACTTTTCATACTTAATTAAATTATTAGAAAAAAAAAATAGGAAACAATAATGATTTACATACAAATTTTTACTCCTACTAATGTACTAGAGGCAAAGAAAAAAGAAAAAATATAGTGAAGGAAAGGCACAACAAATAATTAATACAAGCAAAAGTGCTGTTCTTAAATTTCAACCGCTGAGCGATTACTAGTTAGATTAAACCTATAGTTTTCTCATGCCAATTTTGGATTCATCGGCTTGATAAGCACAAGTTTTTATTTTCAAAAAACATAAACAGTAATTTTTTCACTAAAATTGTGTTCATCAAGATGATCCATTTCATAAGTTTGTACAAAAAACTCCCTTGATAATTTAAATAAAATTACTTTAAAAATTGATTGAAAATTAAAAAACACAATTATTTATTATATACTTTAAGGCCAGATAGTTTTACAAACAATTTCTTTACTTTCTGCAACCTAGACAGTCGGAGAATAGCGAATACCCAAATCGCAAAACTAGTTTCGGAATTGTAAAATCGAATCACGAAAATCCCGGTATTGTTAAAATCCAAAAAAAAATTGCATCCCTAGTACGGACACGTACCGCCGCAAGTATATGTTTTGTGTTTAAAAATGAAGGAGTTAGGATTTGAGTAAAGCAACGAATATAAAATGCAGTGAAGTGCAATATTGCATTGAGATGAAATGCTCAAACAAATCGGAGTGTGAATGTTGTATGTGCTATATATTTGAATATCCATGTGCGTCTCACTCACACGCACCCATACATGCATACGACGCGTTACGAAAACCGTGCAACGAACTATGAAATTCATTTTTTATTAGAAATGCAACACTGTAACAGAAACTTTACGTGCTCCCCAACGCCTCTCCCATACTTACACAAACACAAATCTAAAATTCTTTGACTAGCCAGATACCCACATAGTTGCTTTTGTTAGCAAAACGGCAACAACAAAAGGGTTAAAATGAGAAAAGAAAGAAATGTGTTGACAGTGATGGTAAAAGCAATAAAGGCGTAATAAAAGCTTTCAACAGCCAACACAATGATAACAAATAATACTACAAATACAGTAGGAGAAATACAACAATAATAAAAACAACAATAAACACAATAACAATGCTAACAATTGCAAAAATCGCCAACTAACAACGCCAACATTGCGTTAGACTTGGCCACAACATCGATAACAACTAGAAACACTAGAAACAACAACAACAATAACAATAACACTAAGAATAACTACCAAACGCGTCAAACAAAACACACAAGAAAAAATAAGAAAAAACAAATCAAAAGAGAACTATGAAAGCGAAATATTCTACAAATACGCCAACAATTGGAGATACTAGTTGCAAGCAACTGTAATGAAAATAAAACATAAATCAGCGTTGACAATAACAACATTTTTGTAACACTACAAATGTGTATTTAACGAATAGTGGAAATTTCTACTGGAAAACAAATTCGCAAAAAAATGTTGAAATCAAAGAAGAATTTCAGATGCAAATATTTTTAAATAACATTGAAAGGGGTAATGGGATATGAGCATATCTACATTAGGGTGTTCCGCTTCGATGTTTTTCAGCTCATAAATTCGCTGTATAAAAGGGAGTGATGCAGACATTAATTGCATTATTGGTAAAAACAAGAGCTACTGGTCGGTATACTTCTCCTTGAATAGTCGTTTTCCCAGGCTAGATACAATTGCTGGAATATGACAACGACAAAATTGGCTAAAATAACCGCGCCGTAAGTTCTGCCTACCCCAAATTAGAGATAAGGCGAAAAATGTGTGTTTTAAGGTGAACAAAGGCAAAAGAAAGTATGAGCCATATATTTGAAATAGTAAAAAAAATTCGGCGTTTTGAAATACACTTGGGAAAGGTGTAAGACTACCACCTAGGCAGGAGAGTAAGCGTATACTTCCGATAGTGCAACTTGGGACTGGACTTTGGGCGTAGGCTGATCTTTAAACTAATTCTCAGAAAAGGTATCTGTGAACAAGCGGGCGAGATAACGATGTCTTTCACTTAATGGATGACATTAGCCTTGGTTACTATATTTTTAATTCGTATAAACATTATGATTTCATACTCAGATTTACCTCTTAGTAAACGAAAACATTTGCTTTCAACTAGCTACAAACCGAATATTTATAACCTAGTTTGTAGCTAGTTGATTAAAGGAGAGATTTGGCTCTCTTTGCTTTATTTTTTCTTATTTAACTGCGTAAGGTTCTAAAGAAAATAATTTATTTTGAACTGACTATAAACTAGTTATTTACACGCGAGCCTGTAACTAGCTAATTAAATGAATATATTGTTCGGGCTTGTTTTTTTTTTTTTTTTGGTTTCATATTTAGTTGTACCATCGGCAAACTAGCTATTAGCACGGTCCCCTCACAATGCACTCTGAGTGCTAAGCTACAACGCTGTGTATATACATACAATATATGGATCCCCGAATAATCTAGGTAGACATATAACCTCCTGTGTTGATCTGTAAATACAGGCTAGTCTGAGCTTCATTGAAATACCAACCAATTTGCAAGTTGACTGATCAGAACTGATCCAACACTTATAAAAACATAACTATGTCCTAGGGTCAGATCGGCTGAGTTTCAGTCTGTAGCGTGATAAAGTCCTATGAGATCCCACATATCAGACTTCGGACCATATACAAGTCTAAAACTAGTTCAAATACGACCCCAGACAAATTTACTGATCATTGCAGTATCTAAGCTAATGCCAGACATCTCTCTCGAAAGCAAAGAACAAATTTTAAATAAACCTCATATCGAACCCAGTGCCTAGCGATATTATGGGCATTGCCACTTGGCCAGACTGGGGGGTTATAAACATGAATTAACTGGCTGTGGAGTTTCTGCTGGCCACCTGCGGTATTCACCTGTCAACGTTAAGGGAAAAAGCGCTGAACTGACATTACCTCTTGTAAGGTAAATAGATTTGTCTGTCCCCACGCGGTTAACAAGCGTTCATGAGATTCGTTGGACTCACTAAACCTCAATTAATTATGGTGATCAGCATTCCAAGAGGGTCTAAAGTATATCCATGGTAGGTATACCTGTCGTAAGAAGCGACTAAATTCACGACCCGAAGGTGCAATAGGTCCAACAAATCATTCCCGCTGCAGTCAGGATGGTAGCAGAAGGTGCTAGCACCGTGCAGTGTTTGCGGCTGTAATAACAACAACGGCTTACGCCGTTCTCTTCAGGCTTATACAGGGTCTCGGTCCGTCTTATCATGTGGCATCACAACTATCGCCTGCCAGTTATTAGAACCAAAACCAAAAATCAAAGACTCTATTGCTAAATATGCCAAATTTCCTTTAATTTATTTGAACAATTTTGACAGCAGCAGCTTACTTCTCCATTTCGTATCTGATCCAGTCAATATAAGCGCCAACGCGCGTGTAAATACCACGAGTACCACGCTTCCCGCAATCTCCTGTGCCAAACGAAACCAAACCCACCAAATAATAAGCTGTACGATTATGTTTAGTGTCGAGCAGCATGAGTGGACCACCTGAATCGCCATGGCACGAATCTACGCCATCATCACCAGCAGCGCAAATTTGCTTATCACTTTCTATATACAACCGCCCGCGCAAGTTGCGGGCTTGACATTGAGCTGTACTCAATATTTTTACTTTCGCCTTCAATTTGACTTGACTATTTTCACTCTTCTCAGTTGCGCCCCAACCACCAATATCCACAAAGACACCTTCATACGTATTAATTTGTTGTTCCACCTGCAACGGTAGACATATGGGATTTATAAAATTTGTATATTCAACTCTTTCGGCCAAAAGTAACAGAGCTATGTCATTAGCCTTCGTGCGTATATTGTATTGGGGATGTATTATTTTTTGATTTATATCGCTATCGAGATGTGGAAGTGCACAAAATGGTTGCTGCTCCCCATTACTAGTTTCTATACAATCCTTATCTGTGCTGATATCCCATTCACCCAAACGAACTGCTGTGAGGTACCAACCAGGCTCTACATCATCTTCATGTACGCAATGCGCTGCGGTGAGAACGTAATACTTGTTGATAAGTGAACCACCACAAAATACACCAAGGTCATTGTAGGCTGGAAGAGTGAAGAGTTTTAAATTTCATTGTTGCTAGATTTATAAAGTTTGCTTTTAGAAAAACTCACTGTTAGTATATAGAAGTAAAGCTGTCCAGGTATACTCGTCAATACTCGTTTCACTACCACCAAATATACGATGTGTTATGGTAACACTAAGGCGGCCACATTCTTGTAGTGTTGGGAGAGCAGCTCTATCAATATCCGCCGACTTTTGCTATTGAGAAAGAAAATAAAATATAAAGATGAAACAAACAATACATAAAAGTGCCTTTATATAAATGAACCTTTATCCATCTATACATATTATAAAATAAAGTCTAATATTTTTGAATGACAAGATCTCGGACACTACAGAACGGATTTAGATGCAACTTTTTTTAAAATAATGCTTACATTTATAGCTACAAAGGTAGCTACCTAAAAAAAGATTAGTTTAACAATTTCGGAAATATTTAATTATTAAATTTCATAATTTGCATAAAAGCCGGTTAACGCTAATCGGCGATTAATCGCACATGCCGAATTCGCGTTTAAGGAAATAATAATCACGCTAGCTTGTTTTATTTTCTTTCTGAAAAGAGAAATAACGCCCACTGAAAAAGGAGTTGAAACCCAGTCATAAAAAATTTAAAATTGCAATGGTAGACCTCTAAAAATTAGTAAAACTTTTGGCCCTGTCTAATATTTATAGAAAATTCACCAAAAAGTTACTGCAAAACCGGCGATTTTTTGAAATGTTTGTATGGTGAACCCCCACGGGGGTTGCAGTGGGTGTGCCACTGACATCGGTGGGTCGGTCCTCCAAAGTTAGTGGGGGTCGGTCGTACATTTGGACTCGATTGGAGCACTCTAAATGGGTCAAAGTGGGATTTTTCAAAATTTGCCCCTACCCAAAAGTTCCACCCAAATTGGGGGACATCAGAATTCGTTTTAGAGGTATGGTTCCTTCGGCAAAGTTTCTTATTTTGATCCCTAGAATATGATTTTCACAGAGCAATGGGCGATTTTTTGCCTCCCCACAAATCGACCCGGCCTAGTATGCATATTGGTATGGTGCTGATGTAGAAGCGGGCAGTTGCCATCTCGTAGGACTTTGCCGTGTTAAAAATACCAGTTGCTAATATGGAAAAATTACAGAACTCGAACTAGTTGAGCCGGTTTGCAAACAAGTATTTGTCTAGTATAAAACTAGTAGAATTGACTGTAGGGTAGTCAGGGATTGAGTATATGAATTTAATATTGTATCATGTTGAATGGGGAAATTAGTTTTAGAATTAGAAGAGCTGATACGTAGCTTACAAAGAAACTACCAGAAGTTTCACTACTGAATATTCTCTTTTTCAATTCCCCAAGCTACAGTTTTATTTTGAGGAAATAAATTCCTCCCAATCCCTATATAAACTAAAATAAGGTATATATTGGAACGATTTTTTGTCATCCCTTGTCAAGTTTTGTTTTGTTACAAGCCGGTTTCGGCGATCCGCCATCTTCAGTGTATGTTTTCGTTCTCAAATCAAATCAACTAAAATAAGGTACTTTCTTGCAAATATTACAATAACTATCTGATAAAATATCTTATGAAGACAGCCATGCAATTTTCTCAGACTCTTAACTTTAAAATTATGCTGTACTAAGTTGTTCATGAAAAATGTTTTACCTCTCTCAAAGTATTTGTGGTATCTGTTTCAATGGGTTGTTCACTATTAAGCGCTTCTGGTTCACTCGCTACAACATATCTTTGAGTGGTCGTGTCTTCTTCCACCTTAAGCTGACTAGAAATTTTTTGCGCTGGACAACAAACCTGAAAGAGAATATTGTATGAGTTGTTTCTCTGACTCGTTGTCATAAAAGTGCTCACCAGAATAGTTTCGTTGACTACGCCGCATTTACTTTGTCGTAAAAGTTCGGTTTCCTCATTGGTGCGGCCAGGTTTCATAGCGAGATTCATTAAAGAGCTACAAATCTGAATGGGTATACAATCACCATATGTTCCATTTGGTGTCTGGCAGCGCGCTGTTACAAACGGGGCTGATTAGATTAAAATATATATGTGTATATGCAGTTGTGTTCAATATAATAGTAGTGAAATTAAATTGGATATCATTCGACGAAATAAAAAGAAGCTGTGGTTTTAGTAATGTTCATTTAATATATAGCGAATTCCATAACAGAAACCACATAAAAAGAAATTTCAAAGTTAACACAAAGTTCAGGAAAGTTAATTAAACTACATCAAAATTACATCAAAAATTCAATATTTTTGGGAAAAACTTTTAGAAAATTTTTGCGCACGCAGTTTTATAGCTCATTAAATTTTAGCATAATAACGTGGAAGTTAGAAGTATCTCAAAAGTTCCCCTGAATTTTGGTTTAGAATTTTTTTTTTTTGGAATTTTTTCCATACAAAATTACTTTTTCTTCATGCTTTATATGGAAGAAATCACTCAACACCCACTCACCCTTGACAAAAAAAATTCTGAAAATGCAGGGAAATTTTTGAGTAAATTCTAACTTGCACAATGTTATACTAAAATTTACTGGCCCACAAAACTGCGTACTCAAAAATTTTCTAGAAGTTCTGCCAAAGCATTTTAAGATTTTGATGGCCATTTTTTAAATTTTGTGTACACTTTGAAATTGATTTTTATTTGATTTCTGTTATGGAATTCGTTATATTTTAAACGAAAATTATTAAAAGTATATATATAAGAGTTTAGCATTAGTATTTTAAGTTCAAGTAAGAAATTTCCAAATAATTGCTTTGCTTCTTTTCTACTTAATTAATTTTTATGTTATTTTATTGCTGTTTGAATACATATTACCCTTCAGAAGTTTAAATAATTGTATGAGTTTAAATGGCTATACATTTCAGAATTAAAATTCTCTAAATAAAAATTGTTCTAAATAAAGGTTTAATACTTATATCATCGATATCATTACCACCAGAAACGACATCTGGGAAAATATTTTATCAAAAATTAAGCTTATGAAAGCCAAAGAAGTGCTCAGTGAATAAAGCACAAGAACTAATAATAAGTGTTGAAAACGAAACCGGAACCGAAACCGAAACCGAAACATGTTACAAAACCGAAACCGGCATGTAATTTTAAACAGTTAAATACCTTGGTTTAAAGAATTTTAAATTGAGTTAAATCTATAGGTGGATC
Organism: Merzomyia westermanni; assembly: GCA_949987695.1. NCBI lineage: Eukaryota > Metazoa > Arthropoda > Insecta > Diptera > Tephritidae > Merzomyia > Merzomyia westermanni. The sequence continues at coordinate 132,109,703 of OX465291.1, forward strand.
GAAAAGAGAATACAGTAAAGATTTCCCCCAACTGAAATTGAGCTCCACTTTTTTTGGTGTTTTTTGGAATGCTCTTCTACTCACCCATTGTCGTACTTGTTGCTGTTGTTGTAGCGGTTGTGCTTGTGGTTTCGATTTGGTCCGAGCTTTCAACTACAACTGTTGGACAGCAGACCTATAAATTGTTATATGTCACATAATTACTAATCGTAATGATTATCGGTTTGATAAATTACTTTCTTCAGAATCCATTTAATAATTGATTACCAATTACTTAAAATTTTTAATGATTATTTTTCAATTAATTAAAGAAATAAACACAAAATAATCTTCATTTTTTATTATTGCTAAACTGTTGTTTTGATTACTTTTTGATTATTTTTGATTTTTTTCAGTGTTGTTGATTTGCATATTTATGTGCATCTACAACAATACCGAAAAAAGTCAATAACAAGCAAAAAAATCAAAAATAATCAAAATAACTTTTTTTTATTATTTTAGATTTTTTTTTCTTTATTTTTTTTTTTCTAATCTTAATCAATTAAAAATTACCTTTTTTGAAAACAATTAAAATAATCATAACCAATTTAAAAAGCCGTTTAATTAATTGATTAATAATTACTAATCAAATTTAACATGTCTGTATGTAAGTAAAATTATTCACAAAGTTATATTACGAAAATTCAGAAAAAACATTACCATATAATATTTATTAACAAAGCCACATTGACTGCTTCTAAGAAAATTTGTTTCGTCTAGCGTCCTCATCGTTTTTGTGACTAGTGACAGTAAAGGCCTGCAACTTTGTATGGCTCTGCAATTGCCAAATATACCATTTGGGGTTTCACAAGACATATCTTAAAATTGGAAAAAAAATATTAGCAATTTTCGTTTGATCTTCATATATCTTAATGCAAATACGCACCAACTGCATGTGGCGCCTCCAGTGAGCGATATATAGCTTTAGGACAGCAAACCTGAAATTTAAAAAGTTTTGAATGTAAGCATATCGTATATATAGAGATAGCTGATCGAGTTTCTTACATAACGTATATTATTTGCTATACCACAATTACCCAAATCATTTAGGAAATTATCCGGTAAAGGTATCGGATATAAGCGTTGGCATATTTGAATTGGCATACAGTCGCCGTCGGTGCCATTTGACGTTTGGCATGAAAAGTTGACAGAATCTGCGAAGCAAACAAACAATAAATGTATTTTAAAAAACATAAACACACTTTGTTGTTGTAGCACAAATTTTACAGGGTTCAAAACATTATACGATGTCAGAGTAGTAATTTGCAAAGAGATTGTGAAAGGTTGTATTATTGGCACCTAGTTCGGAACCCAAAGAGAATGGGATATATAAGAGAGAAACCCTCGAAGTGGCGCACGGGTCAAGTTATTTACAAAAAGCAGCAATTTTTTCTTAAACAAAGTGTGAAAAAATGTAACTCATTAAATTCGTAAACTGTCAATGTGGTCGCTGGACCATCAAAATGCTCTAAAACTAATTTTAGAAAAATCGTTCGCCATTATAACTTTCAAAAATTTACCACGGTTGAAAAGAAAACTAATATAAGCTCTTGCGGGCTTACACTAACAAAAATTAGCTGCCACATTGGTATAATTTCTTTTTTTAATTTTCCAGAAGTTTTGTCTCAGTCACTGTATAAAAGGATCTCTTTAGCAAACAAATTTTAAAAATGTACTGCTACTTACAAACTTGCATTTCATATATGTATAACCTATTCGTCCATGGGCTTTCAAACTGTAAACTTTAAGGCACTCAAACTTTTTTAAATGAAGTGTTTCAACCACCTATTCTAGTGTGGCAGCAACATTTTTTTTGCCGGAAAATAAATAATTTTCCGTTTTGGTATTCTGTAAACTTAGGTTGCAGTCCAATTTTATAGCCATTGAAATAGATGGTAACGTCATGTAAAAGCGGAAAATCGCACGTGTTCCGTAAATTTTTTTGTGCACAGAAAATAGCACAAATTTTGTACACATACTAGCTAACAAGAATTAATAAACAATATAAGCACTTTTTGCACAAAGTTTTGGCAGCATATCTACAATTTTTGGTCAAAAAATCTTCCTGGTGCAAAATTACAGGTTACGCTCAGAATATTCTTTCATTTTAAAATTCTTGTTTAGATGCTCCATTTTTTGCATCTAAAATTTTTTTTTACATTTAAAAACGATTAAAAATGGAAAATGATACTTATTAAAAACACTTTTCAATCTTTATTTGTGTTCATTAATATGCGTTATTTTTTAATAATTGATATTAATCACTACCGTGTTCAATCACTAGTAAAAAAACGGTAGCCACTGTGTGTCATTTCGCGTTTATGAAACATTTTACATGTTTTTTTTTTTTGCTTTTAATTTTGTAATTTTTTAAATACTCACTGCCATAAATTTGTGCAAAGCAAAAACTCGCAACAAAAAGCTGCTGTATTGAGATTTTTAAAAATTCCATGAGCTTAGCAATTTGTAATAAATACTTAAAATTATTTAAATAAACTTTTAGTTTACTAAGGAAAAATATTTGTTTGCGATTTCTACGTTGTTTCACGAATGCAAGTAAACTGATAAGAAATTTATTTTAAATTGTGTATGCAGGCAAGCGAGTAGTTTAATCAACTCAAATGATTGCACACAAATATTTTGCATATATTTTTTTTTTTTCTTCGAAAAATATATAAAATAAATCAAAAGTTTTGATAACAAAATTCTCGGCAACATATTAATCCATGCTCATTTCTCGGTGCCCATCTGAGGTGATGCAATGTCTAAAATGTTGCTAGTAATTTGCTCCAATGGACAATAAATAATAAATCATTTAGCTTATTTGTGGTTTGGAAGAGAGAGAGTATGTCACAAATAGCGAGTGAATTATAGCTCAAAAATAGTCATAAATGTATGCTCTCAAAACTAAGATAATTTGTACTCAAAGTGAAGAAGAATTTAAATGCTCAATACTCTGGGAAACTACTTGTTATGAATCAGCAAATATAATAATAATAAACTCAACTGGTTAACCACCATTTCCGCCCAACCGACACGAGCGGCGCATCAGCATAACGCGCAGCTTAAATTTTCCGAGTATTTGGAAGGTGGAGGTTTATTAAGCGTCTCAAACTACTCGGCTACAACAAAATGCTCATAAACTACAAGAAAATGCTCATACAACTTGCCTTTCTCTGCGACTTCCAAGGGTTCGAAGATCGACAGTTTTCAACCGACTAGTATAAGTTTGAATCCTATACAATGAATCCCATTGTAGATTTCTCAAGAATAAAAGTAAGAATTGTTTTTGTATTAATTCTAGCTTATATATATACATTAACTTGATTTCGCGGATTGCAGTCAATTGACCCATATTCTACCATCGGTCTAACTACTGTTATAAAAAGGGTCTTATTAATGAATATACCCTCAAAATGAGGGTATCGACAAAAACAATAGCATGTTCAAGACTGTGGTTGTTAATTGAATAAGAAGTTGGCTGTAGTCTAAGTCCAGTGGAATCCAATTTCTTCAGAATATACTGAAACTTGCTTGGAAACATTTTTCAACCCTCCACAGCATAAAGCACTAAAACAGTAGCTTTAAGTCGCTTGAAATTTTTCTGCCTGGTAAACAAATATTTTCTATACCATCAATTTTTATCGGCCAGATAAATTTTAAAGTTTACTTGAGAAAACTGCCCTTAGACTTTTTATAGTTTTTTTTATAATGTAAATATAATTTGCAATCAAGTACTTGGCAAAAACTAGCAAAACTGCCAAAAGCTAAATAAGAGAAAAAAAAAACAAAAAAAAATTAAAAAAAAAGAATAGTACAAATGTAATATCTGTCTAATTCATAGGGTTATTTACAAATGGAGGGAAATTAATAAATACGACTATGAGTTTAAAATAAAATAAAAATTAGATATTACACTGCGTTACAAAAACGAGCTTTAATTCTGTCCTATGAACCAAATATACTTTTTCGGAAAGGGGAGAAAAAATAAAAATACACCTTGTACAAATTCTGACGTGTACATGAAAATCGCCTATACATGTGTATTTTTATTTTTTCTCCCCTTTCCGAAAAAGTATATTTGGTTCATAGGACAGAATGTGTGTACCGCGGTGTTATAGATCAATGCAATCCAGTAGCTTGTCCTTCTAAAAATCAAGTTTTAGAAATTTTGTTTGCAATTTTTTGTCAAATGCACAACAGCTGATCGTTTAAGAGATTTACCAATGCTTCGTTTCAGCTTACCGGCTCTTAATTAAACAGAAACGTTCTGGTGATTTCTCACAAAGTAACGTTTGAAGTACCGACTTTCCTAATTCAATGGCCACCGATCTGTACAAGCTGTTAACCCAGAAAACTCTTCAAGCAAACTAAAAATTTCTTTAGTATACATATATGTATATATTAGACTGGGTCGATTTATTAACCAATATCGCGCCCTCGATTTTTCGATAGGTTTTGGGCTCAGGAAAAAAAAGTTCCACTACGAATCCCCAAAATATAATTTTCGAGCCTGCGAAATTATGCGCTAAAAACGTTGGCGATAACGGTTTTTTGAAAAAAAAAAATTTATTTTCATTTTCGGGAAAAGTCGATTTTTCGGCCAAAACAAGTTTAAGTGGGACAGGAAATAGAGACAAATTCGTTTTCATCGAAAACATTTTTGCATGTATGCTGAAGAGACCCATAAAAAAAATGGCGAAAGGGTCAATTTTTTGACCAAAACACTCCCCAAAACCCAAAAAATATTTTTTGTTTTTCAAAAAAATTGTTATCGCCAACGTTTTCAACGAATATTTTTGGGTCGGACATGAAAATTTTAAAATCAAGTGAACATTTTTTTAGTGGGTCATGAAAAAACCCTTAAAAATCAAAGTCGAAAAAAGTTAAAAAAATTAAATTTCGCAGGCTCGAAATTTTTTTTTTGGGTGAAGCTTTTTTTTCCTGAGCCCAAAACCTATCGAAAAATCGATGGCGCAATATAGGTTAACTTTCGTCCATACAAACCGACCCACCCTAGTATATATAGTATATCGAAAGCTGAGTGGTAGAGCACAACACTTCAGATTATTTTTAGGAGTTATGATGTATAAGGAGAGGGATTAATAGCTGAAGAAGAAGCGAGAAAAATGGAAAAGAAAGAGTGATGGGTCCCTTGCTACCTGACCTAAACATAATTTTTAGTTCCACCTTTACGCTTCTACCTTAGAAAATATCAGCTAAAATTTCAATAATTTTATTATTAAGTTCAATCTACCTGATTTATATGAATAAATGTCTCTAAAATATAATTATAAAAAACTAAAACAAATGAAATTCAACATCGGGTTAAACTAATCTGCAGCCTACTAATTGCGGCTCAACTACTAAAGATATTTAGGCGCCTAAAAGTATGCACACGTTTCCAGCTTCCACAATTCCTCAGACACTTATCGATGCACAATCTTACCGACCGGATATGATCAATTCAAGAGGTTGGCATAGCAGTGCATGCAAAATGCTTTTGAGGCAATTTCACCTAGATTTTGCAAAATAAAATATGAATTTTTCTCCCTAAAATTTTATATCTCATGCTTTAATATGCGTCACTTACATGTTTATTTCAACATTGTGATGGGATAATAATAGGCTTTATGTAAGTATTTATCTCTGTCCTTCTCTCTATTGTGCATTGCCCTTATTACTTATGCAACATGATTTTAAGCGACAAATGATCGCAAGGATAAAGCCAACGAAGTAGCAACATAAAAACAACAAGAACAAATAATTTGCAAATGCGTATGTTGCATGCGTATTGAAGACAGTAGACAAGCAGCAACAACCACCACAAAAACCAAATGGTATTTTATACCAAGCGACAATGGTAAAAACCTACAAAAGGATTTTCTTGCATAACTAAGTACTTATATATAAGTATAAATACATATGTAGGTGTTTTTATATACACATGTATTTAAGTAAGTTCACTGTAAGCACTGTAAGTTACTTCAAAACTAGTGTGAAGATCAAGGCCCAGCTTACCCTTTTTCCCAATAAAAGAAACTGTTTGTTTCACAAATGCATTGACCTGCAAGATATCAGTTGTCGAGTCTCGGAGAGTACTTCACCAATCTTCAAATAGGTCAAAATAGACCATAGTTTAGTTTAAATGCTAACTATTAAGTTAATGTAATTCCTTGCCTTTTCTAACTATTACAAATTTTTTATAAATTTTTTTTATTTAATTTTTTTAATTTTTTATCTTATTTTATTTTATGATATTTTAATTCACTTTCATTTATTTTATTTAATTATTATTATTTTTACATATTTTTGTAAGTTTAACGAGCTCAAGACCAGTTGATAAGAGGAAAAATTGAAATCCACAAACATATACAGGCTATAGTTCGGCTATTTCGAAAACAGCCACGATTTCTTGTCAGACTAATTCCTCTAATCAAAAATAAAATTATTATCAACTGGTCTTGAGCTCGTTAAACTCACAAAAATATGTATTTTTTTATTTTCTTTTGTTTTATTTTAGTTTATTTTACCTTTTTTTTCTTGTATTTTTTGTTTATTTATTTTATTTTACTTAATTTTGTTTTATTTAACTTTATTTTGTTTTATTTTAGTTTATTTTATTTTATTTTATTTTGTTTTATTTAATTTTATTTTATTTTAGTTTATTTTATTTTATTTTATTTTTTTTATTTTATTTTTATTTCTTAATTTATTTTATTTTGTTTTGTTTTATTTTATTTTAGTTTATTTTTTTTTATTTTATTTTATGTTAACGTATTTTCTTTTAACTTATTTTATTTTATTTTATATTATTTTATTTTATTTTATTTTATTTTATTTTATTTTATTTTATCTTATTTTATTTAATTTAATTTTATTTTATTTTATTATATTTTATTTATTTTATTTTATTTTTTTTTTTTTTTTTTTTTTAAATTTAATTTATTTTGTTTTGTTTTATTTTAGTTTATTTTAATTTATTTTATTTTATTTTATTTTATTTTATTTTATTTTATTTTATTTTAAGTTATTTTATATTATTTTATTTTATTTTATTTTATTTTAACTTATTTTATTTTATATTACTTTATTTTATTTTTCTTTTGTTTTATTTTATTTTTTTTTATTTTATTTTATCATATTTTATTTTATTTTATTTGATTTTATTTTATTTGATTTTATTTTATTTTATTTTATTTATTTAATTTAATTTTATTTTATTTTATTGAATTTTATTTTATTGTACTTTATTTTGTTTTTAAATTTTTTGCTGAGAAGCCTGTCATGGCAGAAATACACTCGGAGAGTTTGCCAAACCACTGCCGAGGGGCGACCCCGTTTTGAAAAACTTTTTTCAAATCACTTTTTATGTTACCTGTACCAGGGCTCGAACCATGGACCTTCGGTGTGGTAGGCCGGCAACACTACCTTCACACCACGGCGGCCGCCACTTACTTTATTTAAATTTTTAAATTTTTATTCTTTTCTGTTTTATTTAATTTAATTTTACTAAATTTTTTTTATTTTATTTCATTTAATTTTTTTTTACGTTATATTATTTTTTTTATTTTATTTTGTTTTTTTTTTTTTTTGTTTTTTTTTTATTTTATCTTGTTGTATTTTAATTAATTTTCTTATGTTCATTTAGTTAATTTTATTTCATTTCACCCAAATCTAACCACAAAAAAACCGAGCTAACTTCTGTGTTGATTATTCTCAGCGGAAACTTTTCAACTTGCACATTTATATATAGACTAGTTAGAAACTAGTATTTGCTAGTGACTAGTTTGCTGTTACACTAAAGGGTTTGTAGCAGTTAGCAATACATTTGCTGACAAATGTTTCCACTGCACATTACAACTTTTGTTGTCATTACCCTTGTTGTCGTTGCCGTTGTCGCCTCTCTTTATTTCATTGTTGTCTTTATTTTCCTTTTGTTATTATTTTTTGTCGTTGTTGCACTACTATTACACTTACGGTTATCAACATTATTACGCTTATTGTTGTCACTCACAAACGCTTATTGTTGTTGTCATCGTTGTTATTATTGTCGCTGACTGATTTGTTGCATTTGTGAATGTTTTGTTTTTGTTTTGCAGCTGTTTTATTTTAATACAGAAAGTTTTGTTACATATTTTTGTTGTTGTGGGTATGAAACTGTTATTCTTTTGTGTTGTGGTTAGTTATTCATACTGACGATTTCACTCCTCACTTAAGTCTTTTGTCGTATATCACCTTGTAAGTATACCATTCACGAACAGGGCTATTCCCTCTGTGATCGCGTTCTGTAGCTGCTGAACTGCGCTTACTAAAAAACCTAACGATTTCAAAGCGTACTAGTTTTTCCATGCTAAATTTTTTAATTTTTTATATTTTTTTCATAGAAGTGTTTATGCTAGAAAGTTAAAATTCGTAATTAGTCCCCAACATATCCCAAAAAATGGAGAATAACGGAAAAGGGGGCGTGCCGCCTTCCATACAAATGTGATTTTTCAATGTGAATAACTACGGAAGCGTTTATGTTAGAACAATAAAACTCTAGAAGGAGTTGTGTTAGGTTAATCTCTAACACCTTAAGGAACTCGAACTTGCCTATTATAAGTTCTGAGACGGAGTGAAGCGTGGTACAGCTGCTAGCACCTATATATATATATATATATATATATGAATCCCAGATCTAGCCCATTTTTCCTAAAATCTTTCCATATTATAGATCATGAATGGTATAACAAATTCTAGAGCTGTTAACACAGTGAGTGTTGTTGCTGCTGATCCTGTTGCTTTATTATTATTGTTGCTACAACTTATGATGTTATTGCATTTCCGGATTTTATCTCTTACAAACAAACATATGGACAAGTTTGAAAATAGTACGATTCGCTGTGTCTGACGGGCGCTACAGATACTTTTTTCAAATCTGTAAACTTAAAAATGTACGTACAGCTAAGATAAAAATAATAGCCGTGAAATTTTGACTGGATATCGTGCGAACAAATAAGAGAAAGCTGTGTTTTTGATAATTTTCATTTAAAATAAAATAAGTTACGCAACAGGCGGCCGCCGTGGTGTGAAGGTAGTGTTGCCGGCCTACCACACCGAAGGTGCATGGTTCGAGCCCTGGTACAGGTAACATCAAAAGTGATTTGAAAAAAGTTTTTCAAAACGGGGTCGCCCCTCGGCAGTGGTTTGGCAAACTCTCCGAGTGTATTCCTGCCATGACAGGCTTCTCAGCAAAAATTCGTCTCCTTTGTAGATGCCGTTCGGAGTCGGCAAAAAACTGTGGGTCCCACCAATTTGTAGGGAAAATTCAAATCGGCACACCACAAATTGGAAGAGAAGCTTGGCGCAAAAATCTCTTAGGAGGTTTATGATGATATACCTGTTGTATATCGCGCCATAAAGATAGAGATAGAAGTTACGCAACAAAATCCACATTAAAAGAAATTTCAAGGTTAACACAAAGTTCAAGAAAGCTAATTACATACATACATACACACATAGGACAAAATCCCTTAATAGCGGTTTTTTTTAACCCAATAAACGATTTTGACCTTCCAACAAAGTGCTCCACCTGACTCTATCCTCAGACAGCTGACTCCAATTAGAAACGCCAAGGGATCGCAGACGGTTATCCACTTGGTCTCTCTAACTCTGCTTCCAAAGATGGGTTCCGACAAGAATACCTTCCGGGCCGGAGTATCTTCCTTCATTCGCATACATGGCCAAGCCAACAAAGGTACTGGATTTTAATTCGCTGGAAAATGCCATTGTCTGCGCAGTGCTCATCCAACTCATTATTAAATTGTCTGCGGTAAACACCGTCGGCATCGCGTAGAGGCCCATAAATCCTTCAAAGAGCCTATTTTTCGAATACTGCAAGAGCCGACTCATATGTGGCTGTCATCGTCCATGCTTGTGCTCCATATTGCGGGACGGTATTATGAGCGACTTGTAGAGCGTGTATTTTGTTCGCCGAGAGAGGCCTTCGCTTCTCAATTGCCTACTCAGTCCAAAGTTAATTAAACTTGCAACTTTTGCAGCAAACATTTCTTTAAAACCTTTAAGTATGCAGTTTTGTAGACCAGTAAATTTTTCTAACATTGTACAGGTTAGAGATAGCTCACAAATTGCCCTGAATTTTTAGATTTTTTTTGGCTATGGCTTTGAGTATTTTTCTTACATGCAATGCATTAACAAAATTTACTTTTGTACGAAAAAAAAAAAATGCTCAACACCCTTGACAAAAAAAATCCGAAAAATCAAGGAAATTTCTTACTTGCATAATGTTATACTAAAATTGATTGGGCTAGAAAACTGCATACTCCCAAATTTTCTAAAAAAAAATGTCTAAGAAATTGCATTGCAGATTTTGATGGACATTTTTTAAAATTTAATTAATTTTCCTAAACTTTGCGTAAACTAGAACTCACTTTTTTTTTACATGAAAATGATTAAAAAGAATTCAATTTCACTGCTATTATTTTGACCGCAGCTGTATATGCTTACCATATATATACAAGAAGACGCCATAACAATTGTGTGCTTTTCCTTTTTTATTCTTACCAAATCCCGCTACTTTTTTCTTCCCTATCGCATTACCATTTGCAATATTATGCATGCATGAGAATGCGTGTGTGTGTGTGTGTGTGAGCGTAGAAGGGTTTATTATCTGCGCCATATCACAAAATCCATTGTCTGTGCGTACTCACATATCCTTTCATCCTTTTTTTTACTGTTTTTTATGAAAATTAGCAACATAAAACACTTGTCGCTCTTTATAACTCTTTTCTCTCGACTAAAGCTTATGTTACTGCTTTTGTGCGCACACACACACACATATGTATATGTATCTATGTATGTATGCGTATTTTGTATGCGTGCTGTTGATCCCTACGCGACATTTAGCTCCTACATGTTTGCTTTTTTTCTTGCTTGGTGTCCCTTGAAATTGCAATTGTGTTCTTGTTGTTATTGTTGCTGAGACTCTTGACGGAAATTATTCACATTATTCATTCACAATTCACTGAGACAATCTGCTGTTGAAGGGCTTGGAACAACAATAAAACGAACTTTTCACACAGAAACCTATTAACACAGTTGAAAGATAAGCGGAGGGAGAGTGAGAAGGGGTGGCTTGTTTGTACAACCGAACTAAAGAATGAACGATTATTATTACAAATGTTATTGTTTAAGTTGTTTGCTTTTTTCAATAACTAACTTTTGTAAACAATAGCAATTTGCTTTTGTTGATTTATTTGTTTTAAGTTTCTCCCAAAGTATTTAAGCAATAATTTATGTTTATAGCTGTGATACGAATTTCAATAAAACTGTTGCGCAACAGAGATGAAATAGAGGAGGAATGAAATTGTGGTGCGATTTGCAGGGAAAAAGTATTCATTTAGAAGCGCTCTCAAGTTGCGAATTGGGCTGGAGAATATATGTAGGTTACTATCAGAAATTGTTTTAAGGATCGAGGATATGTTTTTTTTTTAATATTATCCCTGTTTTTTTTAAATGTATTTTTAAGTGGTGTGCTAAGCGCAAAACCTTATCTGCTGCCATGAAATATTGCCGCATAAAATCAGTGCTTTCAAGTTTTATGAAGTAGTTTTCTCCAAATTTATGCCAACTGTTTTACCGACTCTTAGCAGTCTGTTTTATCATTCCTTAATAACAAAGAAAATGTTAACAAATGGAATGTATATATAAATATGTATGTGGGTTGCTCCTGTTCATAAACAAGTAACTGCTCGTCTGACCAAGAAGAGCAGTGCTGACAAATAGTTTTATGTATTAAACGCAGCTGCCGATCAACGTTTTTTTAATCGCAAACGCATATGTATATGCGTACAAAAAAGGTCTATTATACATTGAAATTCGTGTTTAGTTAGATGTTGAATGACATCTAAATACGCGACTTTATCACAAAGTGAAGTTTTCATTGCCAAATAAACAAGGCGTGAAACCTATTCGGTTTTGTAACATTTTCCGGTTTCGGTTCCGGATTCGTTCGTCAACATTTATTTCAGTTTCGGTTTCAAATAAAAAAACGAGCACATGTTTGTGAACAAAAAAATTTATTAAGTTTATTACTTGGCTACAAATTTCAATTGGTTTAAAATAGGTCACATTTTTTAGAATTTGCTTTCTGCGGACATCATGGATTTCTTTCAATATAGTAATGAATATTGTTGGTGCCATGCATAAAATGTAGCCAAGATAAATTCGTAAAATTAACAAAAAAATTTTATTAGAAAAGTATTCGAGTTTTTCGGTACCTGTGTGCAGTCGTTTCTATAGATACTAGTAGTTAGACTATTTTCGAATAAACGAATAATAATATAGGTTTCAAAAAATTCGAATAAATTATCCGTTTATTTGAATAGTATTCGAATAATTGTATAAAAATGCGGGAGATGTCGGAAGCGAAAGTCACTCTCTTCATCGCTTGTACCTATGAGCATGCATTCACGTTTTGTATGTATGTGTGTATGTATGTTTTGCGTGTACAAATATGTGCATAAGCTGTAGTGATATTTGTTTAACTATTACTATATTAATACTAGTATTCGAATAATATTATTCGAATAAAAGTAGAAATTATTCAAACAAATATCATTCGAATTATTTAAAGCCTTCGAATAAATGGATTTTTTATAAGAATAATTTTTATTCGAATAGTCCCATTACTGATAGATACGTATCTAACCATCTTGAAAATTTCTTTGAATTTGAGTTTTTAGGCTTTTTGAGAAATTTTGAATTGAATTCAATAGCTTATATATCAATAAAAAATTAACAAGTGAACAAATGTATATAAGACAATAACATTAACAATCGCTTCAGAAAGTTTGACTTAACAGTTTGGCCGCGTCTTTTCTAACCTTGCTCGACAATCTGCGATGCAAATTAGCCAAGGTACCATCTTGTAAAAGAAAATATGTGTTCAGAAATGAAGTAAAATACAAAAACAAGGTAAACACTGTTCGCAACCGGCTCCGCATTTTTAAACGGTTACGATTTCCTTCTTTTTCAGATCAAAATAACAGTTACGGTTTCGATTTCGAAAAATTAAACGGTTTTAATCGGTTACGGTTTCGGTTTCGGCTGTAGTCCTTGTAAATAATACACCACTTTTGAAATTCGGTCAGTAAATGGGTATGTTATAAAAATTTGTTTGATAAAATCGTCCTACAGGGTATTTTTAGAAGAGCAGTTGGGAAAAATAGTTTATAACCCACTTTTTTGACAAACAAAAAAATTAATATATGTATTGAAACCCGTTTTTTTTAAATTTGGTTTTTATTTATCTAGGTAAAAAGAAAACCAAATACTTTTCTTATAATCTTAAGCCAAAATATCTATTGTTAAAAATGTTGTGCTCAAATTACGAAATCTTAAAGTACTTAAAACTTTCAAAACTATTTTCATAATTTTTCGAAATTTTAGAGAAGACAGTTTTTCTATTTTTTTTTTAATTTACGATTGTTTAAAAACTAGATATTTCAAAACTATTTCAAAATCGTTCACAAGTTTTCTAGAATTTAGAACTTTGTGTCAAAGTTGCGAAAAATTATGTTATTTACTTATTTTAAAAATTTCACATAAATATTTAAAATTATTTTTTTTTTTATTTTAGTATTTTTTCTTATCTTAGCGCCTTCAAATCTTAGTTAGAGAGTTATGAAACTTTACAATATTTTTGCAAACATTTTAATAAAATTTTAGAAATTTTTTTTTTGCAGCTAAAGATTTTAAAATATTTAATAAAAATATTTTTTTTATAAATTTTTTTTGATACTTAATTCGGGTATATATGTAAACACAATTGTAAAGTTTTTGCGAGAAAAATTCGATATTCTAAAAATTTCACATAAATAATTCAAAACGGCTTTTAAAAGTTTTAATTTTATCTAGGATTTATTGTGTTACTTATGTCGAGTATAACAAAAAAATCTTTACACCTTTGTGTCAAATTTTTGCGAAGAATTATTATATATTATAATTTTCACAAAGATATTTGCAAACTTTTTTTTCAAAATTTTAGAATAGATACACATTTTTCATTCATAAATTTTAAGAAACTTTTAAACACCGATTTTTTTTAATTTTTTTGATTCTTTTCTTAATTCGAATATTTAAAAAATTCTTCAAGCGATTTTGTTAATTTTACGATGTTTACATTATCTCAAAAAACTCAAATAAATACTTAAAACTTTTCAAAAGATTTTAATATCACATATTTTCCAGTTTTTTCTGTGAGTAAAAATTTTAAATTAAGGATATTTTGAAATATCAAAAAAAATTATTTCAACCTCTTTTCAATTTTTTTTAGGAAATATCACTATTTATCAAAAATTTTATTATTTATTTCAAAGTTTACGCAGTTTTTCAAACTTTTTAAAAAGTTTAAATAAAGATTTATAATTTCAGTAAAATTGGCGTGGCTCCGGCAATGTTATTTTTTTCTATTAAAAGTAGGATAATTGCATTTTACCCCGGCTCCCATTCACTAAAGTTTCCTTTAGCTCAATACAACTAGGTATATAATGTTCAGTTTCACCCGAACTTCAACTTCCTTACTCTTTTTTATGTAATAATTAATTGCTTTATTTGCGCCCAAAATTTATCTCCACTAATCGCCAACAAAAACCACAATCTACTGCAGGGTTAGCTATGTTGCTGACAGTAGTTAGCCATTATGAATTGTTGGTCAAATTAACAAGCCATCGTTACATTTATGCAAGTGTGAGTGTATTTCGATTAACTTTAGTTAACCACTTGCACATTTAATCGTTTTGCAAACAAAATGTGTTTAGTCAATAAACCAGCAAACAGCAAATGCACCAGAGGATAATCATGAACCATTGACCATATGTACTTTAACCATTAAATTAATGAAGAGATATATTATTAAGTAAATAAATAACTAAGCACATATATACATATATATATATATATATATATTGACAATGTTGAGTATCAATATTTGCGAAGCATTTAAATATGGGAAATTACAGATTTATGTGAATATTGCTAGATAAATTTATATATACAACTACAGTGGCGTGAGAAAGTATAGCAGCGAAATTCAAAACGGCATTTTTTTTTAATAATATTTTCAGGTTTTTTAGAACAATTTTAATTTTTTAACTGAGTTGAGATGTGTTTCTTATTTCTTTTTTATCTCCTAAGCAAGCAGGAATATCGAGGAAAGAGATACCGTTTTTTTTTTTTTTTTTTTTTTTTTGAGAGAAATGAGATACCGTTTTATTGCTCATGTATTTAACTCAAAATTTTAATGTTTTATAAAAACGCCATCAAAGTTTAATTTTTTCCTAGAATTCTATTAAAAGATTTGGTTCAATAGCATTCATGGTCAACATTATTGTCCATTTGACAATTTCACAACTCTGAGCGCAACCTCGTCAATCGGTTATTTGAGTGCATCATAAAATCCGAAAAGATGGCAAACAAACCATTGTTCTGATAGCCTTATGGTTAACAGCACGTGTTAAAAATTTATCTGATGCAGAAGTGGATCTATAAGAAAAGCTATGGCCGTTAGTTCTATGTTATCTAAATTTTTCTATTTAAATAATAACTTTTTATAATTAATACAAATTTTAAAAATAGTTAAAACAATATAAATTGTCATAGTATTTTCTTGGCCTTGAGCTTATTCATAGTCATGAATATTGGTAAATATTTTATTTTTTTATCTATATTTCTAAGTCATTCATGCTGAAATCTAGAATATACGAGGTGTGTTCAAAAAGTATCGCGAATTTTGTGTTTTTTCAAAAATTATTTATTTATTCATGAATATCTATTTTGTCCCCGTCAAAGTAATCCCCATGAGATATTATACACTTGTGCCAACGGTTTTTCCAATCTTCGAAGCACTTCAAAAAATCATTTCTTTGTATCTTGTTCAGCTCCTCCTTCGATGCCGTCTTTATCTCGTCAAGAGAAGCGTAACGTCGTCCTTTCATGGGCCTCTTCAGTTTAGGGAACAAGAAAAAGTCACAGGGGGCCAGATCTGGGGAATACGGTGGCTGCGGCATCATTAGTGTGTTGTTTTTGGCCAAAAAGTCGCGCACAAGCAACGATGCGTGAGCAGGGGCGTTATCGTGGTGCAAAAGCCAATTTTTGTTCTTCCACAAATCCGGGCGTTTCTGGCGGATTGCTTAGCGCAAATTGCGCATAACTTGCAGGTAATATGCC
Organism: Merzomyia westermanni; assembly: GCA_949987695.1. Classification (NCBI taxonomy): domain Eukaryota; kingdom Metazoa; phylum Arthropoda; class Insecta; order Diptera; family Tephritidae; genus Merzomyia; species Merzomyia westermanni. Next base: position 132,125,972 of record OX465291.1, read on the forward strand.
TTATTGACCGTTCTTCCCTGTGGAAAGAACTCATGATGCACCACGCCCCTGCAATCGAAGAAAACTGTCAGCAAAACTTTCACATTCGACCGAACTTGGCGCGCTTTTTTCGGTCTTGGTTCGTGCGGCAGCTTCCATTGAGATGATTGAGCTTTGGTTTCCACGTCATAACCATAAACCCACGATTCGTCACCAGTTATGACCCTCTGGAGCAAATTTGGGTCGTCGCGGACAGAGTTTAACATCTCATTAGCAATGTTCATGCGATGCTGTTTTTGGTCACAATTGAGCAATTTTGGTACGAATTTCGCGTAAAAATCGAAGACGATCCAAAACACGTGCAAGCAAAGCAGCTGTCAACAATTAACTGAACATTCAAAATGGCCGAGCTTGTCGGCATAAGTGAGAGACATGAGTACCAACATAACGCCAAAAAAAATTCGAAATTCGAATATACAGGGTGGCTGATGAATTTTGCTACATTAAGAAACTCAAATAATTTTTTTTTCAGTCTATGAAATTCATTTTTCGTTTATTCATGTTAAAGCTCATTAAATTTTATTAAATATAGCTTAATTAGTTTTAAAAATAATGGAATTTAAATGCCCCCCCTGCTCTTTGATGCATGTGCGGCATCTTACCAAAAAGTTGTTCATTACTGCTTGGAGAGTTGAGACAGGAATAGCCGCAATTGTTTCTCGAATGGATTGCCTTAGTTCATTCAAATTTGTTGGTTTTGCTTTGAAGACTTCCTGTTTGCAATAACCCCACAAGAAAAAGTCAGGTGCAGTAAGGTCAGGCGACCTGGGTGGCCAACGGAATGTGGAGTTTCTGGATATCAGCTTATTGGGAAATTTTCGTCGCAATTCTGTCATAACAGGTTGGGCTATATGAGGAGCTGCACCATCTTGCTGAAACCACACAGAGTTGAAAGAAATTCTCATTCGGCGTAATTCTGGATAGAAAAACTCTCTCAACATGCTCAAGTAACGGTCTCCAGTAACCGTAACGGTGTGACCGTTTTCTTCGGAGAAGTAGGGCCCGACAATGCAGCGTGATGAAACTGCACACCACACTGTGACACGAAGTGGATGCAATTCCGTCTCATGGAGTATCTGTGGGTTGGAAGCACTCCATATTCGACAATTTTGTTTGTTTATGTTGCCGTTTAAATCGAAATGGGCCTCGTCAGACATGAAAAGACAGTTCAACATGTTTCCATCCTCTTCCACCATTTGAAGCATCTTCTGGCAAAATTCCAAGCGTATCGGCAAGTCTGCAGCGTTCAGTTTGTTGGCCATTTGAATTTTATATGGGAATAAGTCCAAATCTTTGTGCATAATTGACTGTAATGACTGTCTGCTTACACCCATTTGAGCAGATAAGCTTCTTGTCGAAACACGTGGATTGTTTTGTATGGCAGCAGCTACAGCAGCGATTGTTTCCTCCGTTCGAACTGAAGGGTTTCGATGGTAAGGTCTTCTGTTGACTGTCCCATGCTCGGCAAAATTGTTTACAAGTCTTATTATGGTCCATCTGCTCGGAGGATTGCCGCCAACCGTGCGCCTATACTCTCTTTGAACCGAAACTACGGACTCCAGTGCGTGATAGCGGCGGACAATCCAAATTCTTGTTTCAGTGTCCCAGTTATCCATTTTTGTTAAATGTAAAAGTCAATCTGCAAAATAAAAAAAAAATTAACCAGATTCATTAAATAGAAAAAAAGTTATTTAATTCTTTTTTGGTAGCGGTTTTCATTAGCCACCCTGTACGTAACCAGCGAAAATTCAAAATTCGCGATACTTTTTGAGCACACCTCGTACAGCTTAATATTTAATTTTAAACTTTTGTTCTTTAATTCTAGATTGTTTGCCTTTGAAAGTCACATATCTAGTGTATAATTTCAAATCTTTAATCCTTAGTATTTAGTATTTAATTAATAAATTTTTATATATATATTTTTTTGCCCGCATACCTAAGTCTTTAGTTTTGAAACATAATTCAAAACCGTTCATTCCCCAATCAAAAATTGTATTTTTAACTTTTATTTGTTAATCCTCAGTTTTCAATTTTGAATATTTTATCCCTCATTTTCGTAACTTAATCTTTAATATTCTAATAATAGTTTGTAATCTCCGATACTTTATTTTTAAATGTGTTATTTGATTTCCAATTTTTATTAGTTTATCTTCAATCAGATCATATATCTAATGTTTAGTCTGCATTAATGTGTCTAAAATCGTTAATCTTTACAATATATTTTTAATATTTTTCCTTGATGCATAATTTGTTCTTAAAATGTTTAATGAATTCTTTAATTTTTAATCGTGAATCCATAACATTTCAATTTCAGGTATGGTGTGATTAATCTTTAAATTGCAATTTTTAAACCTTAGTCCCTAATCTTTCATTTGTAGTGATTATTCGTCGATATTCAAATTTCAATCATTAAACTTAAGGCTTGAGTCATAAGTTTTAAATGTTTTAATATTGTTTTGCTTTTCAAAATGTTATCTTAAACCTTCTTCATTAAAGTAAAATTTAAGTTTAAGTTTTAACTTCCAAATTTTAAATCTTCGATGTTTTTAGATCACATAATCTTCAATTTTCTATTCCTACGCTTTGACTTTACATCTTTCTTTTTACAATATTTTAACTTAATCTGTATCCTTTAAACTTTAATTTTCAAAATATAATATTTCTTAATTCAATCTTTAAAGTTTTAATATGTTGTCCTTATCAATATTATTCAATATTTTATATTTAATTTTTAAATGCAAGCTTTAATTTTCAGCTGTAAGCTCTCAATTTTTATTCTTGGAAGACCAGATGTCCAATTTTTAATCTGTGATATTCAATCTTTAATCCTTACTATTTAAGTTTAAGGATTTACTTTTGTATATTTTAGACTGGTCTGTATTAATTGGTACCACATTTTCAAAATATAGTTCTAAATGTATAAATTTAATATCTATGTTTTAAAATTTCAGAATTATTTTGCATATTTCAGAATTTAGTTTTGAAAATAAAATCGCTTAGATTTAATCTTGAACTTGAGCATTTCATCTTGCATCTTCTCAGACTAGCCTATAGACTTTAATATGCTGTTTTCAATATTAAAAATATAGCTTTTAGCTGTTCAATCGTTTATCTCGAAACGAACGCCTATTTTAGTTCTAGCTATTGTATGATTTATCCTACGAATAAGAGTAAAATATTAAATTAGAGTAGCTTTAAAAGATTGTAGATTTTGTAAATTGTTTGTTTGTAGTAGTAATAAGAGAAACTATACCCATATGCGATACGATCCATTTATTAATTTATTAATCTTGTTCGCAATCTGTGATCGGCAATATATATTCTACCGACTTTTAACTTTTATTGCCACTTGTATCTTGAATCTAATATCTTAAATCGAAAACGTCATATCCTTTTGCCTCTTAAATCTGCATATGATTAACTCTGCAATTTTGAATGTCATGCCTTGTTGTTGTTGTAACGACAAAAACACTCCACGAAGGTTTTGGGCAGTGCTGTCGAACTGGCAGTCCTTGGCCGGATATGAATGCGGTACGCTCCGGTACTCCATTGCGGTACTGCCCGACTGTCGTGTAAGCGATTTGGACATGGAACCTTCTAGGTCATGTCATCCCTCCATCCTTTATGCCTTCTTAGTCTTTAGTGGATCGTTTTCAGTTTATTTATTAAAAATCTCAGTGCATTCACAGCTAGATTTGGGCAAAACATTCGCACAAACCATTGTATGTAGTATGGAGTAATCTTTATTCAAATATTCTATCTGTTTATTGAATTGTAAATAAATTTGCTACGCGATTTCATGTATTTATATGTTATTCCTGCGTCATATTATGCATGGCATTGACAATTGAATTCTTTGTTATTTACTTGCATTTTATATATATAGGTAGTTTGTATTAAGATATCTGATTTAGTTTTACGCTACCGGATGCACTTTCAGCACAATATTAAGCTGTAACTCATATTAAGTGCACGTGCACTCAAGGAACGGGAATTACAACTACACAAACATGTATATAGCACTGCTCTTAAAGGAATAAGCTGTTTCCATGCATGAATATTAGACTATGCTAAAAAAGGACCTTTTTTTAAATAATACTGATATTAACTTTCAGAATGACGAAAAAATGCTCTAAAGTTGCAGGCCTTTATATTAAATTTTGACGGTCTATCATTGCTAGTCTAGTGTTGTTATGAATCATTTGATTTTTGCTTTAAAACTGCTAACCATACTAATCTTTAAAGCTTGATTTTCCTTAGCAATAATTTCATTCGGTGTCTATTTTTTTTTGGGTTTTAATTTCATAGAAAATTATACTAGCTAAACTGTTTTACTTCAATGGCTTGGAGGTTTTATAGCAAACTGAGGTCAGTCTTTTAAATCCAGACTAGTAGTGACAGACCTCTAAAAATTAGTATTAAGAGCTGAAACTTTTACTTTTAATACTTTGTTGATATTCTAAAAAATAATTTTAATATAATTTAAAACCAAAATAATTTTTTTTTATCCAGTCTAATGTACATATGTATGTATCTTTTCAGTGTATGCATTACCATATATTTGCATTCACTTTGCATCTTAAATAGCGCCGCATACATATGTATATCCCTGCAGTTAAACAAACTAGTAGCAAACTACTTCAAAACTGATATGAACACACAGCCTAATTAGTCAGCCAACTGTCCCTTTTTTATATTAGCAAGTGGTATTTGCAACATGGCGTCCCACGAGATGGCTATTGTCGAAGTTCGTGAAGTCTATGCACTTTGTGGTAGCCATAACTTTGCCACAACTTTAAAATGACGCTATAGTGACAGTTGGTACTTAGTAAATATTACTTTAAAGTTAAATATTTTAGTTGTGTCGGCAACTTCAAAGTAATTTATACCTGACAATTACTTTGAAGTTGTGCTTTTTGGTAAGTACGACTTCAAAGTTAACGTATTTATAATTATTTTTAAATACCAAAAAATGCATTTTGACACGTAGGTATTTCTATGTCAAATCGTCAGAGAGTTGGAATCGCCCCATTCTGATTTGAATAAAATTTGGTGCAGAGTTTCCGCTTATCATAAAACTAGGCAATGCAAAAGAAAAACTTTTTTTTTTCAAAAAATGCTGCAAACTCTATGTATATTTCACTTTTTCCCCTGTTTTGTAAAGTGCTTTGGCACTTGTGAGGTATTTAGAGCAGACCTGTTAAATAATGATTAGTAATTGTAATGATTACCGATTGGATTAATTATTTTCTTGAGAATACATTTAATGATTGATTACCATTACTCTCAATTTTTAATGATTATTTTTCAATTAATTAAATAAACCAATAAAAAAATCATAATTTTTTACGGGTATGAAAAAACCAAAAATAATCCAGAAAGTACTTTTTTTTTAATATTTTTTTTTTATTATTTTTAATTTTTTCAGTATTGTTGATGTGTATATTTATGATAAAAAAAATCAAAGAAAAATGACAAAAATTCAAAAATAATCAAAAGTAATCAAAACAACTTTTTTTGATTATTTTTGTTTTTTCTGATTTTAAAATTTTTTTTTTCTAATCGTAATCAATTAATAGTTGCCTTCTCTTGAAAAACAAATAAAATAATAACTAAGAATTAGAAAAGCCGTCTAATTAATTGATTACTAATTACTAATCAAATTTGACAGGTCTTATTTAGAGGCATCAACAAAAACAAATTCTTAATTTCTAATTTTAGAAAATTTTCGATTTTTCAAAATCGAGAAAATTAAAGTTCGCCACTGAATTTTTTGACAACAACTTTTTTTTTTGTAATACACTTCAAATATATCTAAAAACATCCTGAAATTTTCAGAAGCATGTTTTTTAAAAGTATGAATTTCTAATTTTTTTCCAAAAAATTTTGTGTAATTTTTTTATCTTTATAGTCTAGTTTAATTAGGTAAACCCAAAAATTATACAATTTCGATCACTGAAAATTTTTTTGCTGCTAGTGAAATCGAAAAACAAAAATATACTTAAATTTTTTATATTACATATTTTCATTTCCGCTTTTAGATCATAAATTAGAAACCACTTTATAAAAACAAAATAAGTTGTAAGATAACGCAAGCAACAAGTTGAAGAGAGAGATTTGTGATTAAAGTTCAGAGAAAGTCGCAGTTCCCACGCTGCTACATTATTGCTACTTGTCCATGGAACGTTGCCGGATATTTTATAGGAACGTCGCGACTATTTGTGCTAGTTGGGTGAACTTTGAATTTCAACTGGTAAAAGTTAGATCCCTTTCGGCCTAGTTCAGTTCCAGTCCGCAAATTCTAGTTGTATATTTTTCTTGACAAAATGGGATCTTCACTGCAGTGGCATAACACACAGACACACACACGCACATATATGCATACATACAATAACTAGTCAGCTCATCTACTTAGAAAAATAACAACATTTTCAATTCTATTTTTTTCAGTTTTGTTGTTGCAGCACTTGTTGTTCACACAATTTAAAGGTTTTGCTTTTCGTACTCACAAAACATCGCATTATTTTCCTTAGTTCATAGTTCATCTGATATTTACAGAATGGGATTGCGGTAAGAGAATTTCAAGTTTTTCATGCAATACAGAATATATCATTTTGTGAGAGTGCAAATCGTATCGAATGCTGCACTTTTGCAATGCTGTCTCAGCTTTGTTTGCTTGCAGACTTTACATTTTATCAATAGACAAATTGTCTCAAAAGTATGTATTTACCTTTGTATTTTTTGTTGTATTTTAACCGAATTTCATCAATTCACTGTAACTTTAGCTAAAACTTGTCCGATAAAGTGCAGCTAAGCAATATTTGCAATAATTTGTGATTTCTTTGCTTGACGAAAGGCTTTGAAGCATATGCGCCTAGAAGTAGGCTTTGTTTATTTTTTTAAGGTCGTTTGCATTTGAAATGTTCATTTCACTTACTTATCTGTAGTTTTCGGAATTATATGCAAAACTAAGCGCCTAAAAATGTGTTAATTTTGTTTGTTTGTTTGTTCAGTGGAGTTTTTTAAGTTTTACTATAGGGTCGCAACGTAGCACAGTGTGCATCTGTTCAGTTTTTGGTGGCATACTCATAGGCGTGACAGTCAATTTAGTTTTTGTAGCATACTTGTAGGAGTTAAAAGTACCCATTTGGGTAGAAAGTGCATTAGTCTTTTCGTACCCGTTCAGGTATAAATGGGTACAATTGGTCTCTCCATAGGACTTGTTCAAACAAATGTGAACAGTTCAACCTATACAAAATGATCAGAACTGACATTAGTCGCCTCTCCTTTGCGACTTATCCTGGATGCATCCTAGACTAATGGAATTTTTGCAGGGTATGTATCTGTTAGTATTTAGGAATGCTTACATACCTGCATCTGGCTCAATATTTGCTTGTTCTTTTAAAGAGGATTTTTATTCAAAAGAAATTCACTTCTAAGCTAAACATGCAAAGAATCCTTTAAGGCCAAAAATGTATGTTGTATATTTATGAAAGTACATCTCATAGCTGCAAGAACAACCTAAATGAAAATTGTTTATTTTTTATTTTTTTTTTTTACTTTTCTGTATCGCGTACAGATTTGGAACGATATTTGAAGATATAATTTTGGTTTTTAGTGTTTTGTCGGCATTTTTTGAAGTCAATATTAAAAAACTTTCATAAAAGTTCCGATTGCTGTATATTTTGTCAATTCAAGCAATGCAGCCGAAATGTCAGTTATCATATTTTGTGTTGCATACTTTTAGGCGTACCTAATCTCATATTAGACTAGGTGAGACTTCTTTGTTTCAATTCTTTGCCAGTACTCTTAAAACTTGTTTGAAAAACCATTCAAGAAATGTCTAAAATAATGGCAAGGAAAATTGGTACGAAATTCCGAGAACACATTACGGAATACAACAAAAATTTGGGAACCTACCATCATATCAGAATCTTACTTTGCGAATTACAACGCAAACATTGCGAATTATATCAAACCTGATTTATTTCGAAATCAAATTATAAAAGGAATGACGGAAAATCGTTTCAATATAAATCAATATTCTTTAATTTTACTAGCTCATTAGCAACATGTTGCATAAACAAGTTGCAACTTTATGTTGACTGTCGAGGAAACTGGTCGAGGGAGATATGGCGACATTTCAAAATATTGCAGTGAAATGCTGATCTCTACATATAATAAAAGTGTAATAGATCGATGTCTGGACATTGTAGATATACAAGAAAAGTTGATGGAAAGGATCATTACTGTGCCAATAGAATCCAAAGCAAAATGTTTCATAATTTTTATCTGTCTGTCTGTTTGTTTGCGCGCGCATCACTCAAAAACTGCTGCATATATTTAAATATAGTTTTCATCTTTGCTTTACTAGATATCCAACTTAAAATCTAAGATACTCCTTATAACCGGAACTGGACCGGTTTCGGGGTTATCGATTATGTGGATGCCCCAAAATGTGTTATCCCAATATGGGTATGAGAGAGAATCTGCAAGTGAGTGCTGCAATAAAGGATAAGTTTAAGTTGCATATCTCAACTGGTTTCGGAGATATAGTGACTAAAGTCGAACTCAGTCTATTATAAGTTCTGAGGCGCAACGAAGCTTGACCGGGTTTTCAAGTTCTTCTATAAAATCATTATGTTGTGGTGAGAAATATCTGTAACCCTGTAGAATTTTATACATTTTTTCCGAAAATCTATTATTAATAAGTTGGTTTGCGCATTGCTTCCTAAAAAGTCCCCTTTCTTAAAAGTACAGTGGCAAAAAAAAGTTTTTGTTGTGCTTTGTAAGTTTGTTTCTAATCAAAACTAGGTATAAGAAAAGTCCAACTCTGTAAAAGTTTTCAACTTCTTCCAACTTATGAAAGTCTTAAAAAACATAATCGAGCTCCATTTGTAATGCGGGTTTGGGTAAAAAATACTTATTATACTTACATAAGAAACCATTTAACATAATACATGGTTCAAAAATAAGCTGTTTTTCCTATTAAAACAAGCAGTAAATAATATGTCGAACGTAACAACATTGCAAGCTGGTCTGACAATAACAACAACATTAATGTTTATAATCACTTGTAAATACAAGAAATTATTAAAGCTTAAAACTAGCAGCAATTACATTATACCAATAAGTGCGTAGAGTAAATGAGCTTGTTGTAAGTGTATATGTATGTGTATGCAAGTGTGTGTATCATTTCTACATGACTCTCCCAATGTAGTGTATAGTTATCCAAGCATAAAAGCAACATATCAAGTGTAACAGTATAACATCAGCAGAATATTTAATTTGTATTTGTGTGTTTATGTTGTACTTTGTAGTTATAAGGTTTACGAGTTTTGTGGCAAAATTTAAATACGTACAAAATGCATTCATTTTATTATTGTTTTAGCTTATATGCATCCTGTTGTTAAGCACCAAATTACCCAGTAAGCAAAAGAAAAAATTCAGTTTTTAGTACTAAAAATTTGCTTCACAAAATTAAATAATTTTTTGTACTAAGTACATTTTTATTAGAACAACTTTTTAAGCAATTTAGTTTTTTTTAAAAAAGGATTCAAATCCAAATTTTCGTACTAAGTGCTTAGTATTAGGAAGTCTTAAATATAATTTTAACTAATTCAAATTATTAAGCAATGTAAATTTACTAAACAAACAGTGTTGCTCTAAGCCATCTCAAACGTTTAATACTAAAAAATTCTTGAAAAGTTAAAATTTTCTTAAAGAAGATTTGTTTTCTAGGACCTCTATGCTTTTCGTACTAAAAAACCCTTTTAGTGCCCTAAAATACTCTATAAATGTAAAGTTTTTCAGAAAACATGCTCAAAAGTGTGTACTTAAGTTTTATTAAGACTTGGTGTCGAAGCAATTTAAAATTTTTTAATAAATTTAAAGTACATCACATTTTTGACATTTGCTATTTTTTTCAATTCAAATTCTGTTTCAAACCATGTCCAATATTTTACCAAATCTTTAGTACAAAGAACTCTCAACTGGTACAATTTTTTTTAATAAAAAAACTGTTTCTAACCTAATTGAAATTTTTGTTCTAAATTTTTAGTACTACTTAACACTTAGCCTCTGTAATATTTGCAAATATGAGCCTTCTTCTAAGATAATTAAAATTTTAAATTAAAAATCGGGTTCAACTGCACTTTTAGAGGCAATTATTAACAATTACTTGGAGCATAGTCAAAGGAAAAAGTTCAAAAATGTTAACCTGAAATACAAAACGTTTGATGTGCCGAGATTAAAATAAGTGGACTTTTATTTAAATTTCACTTTCTAACATCAGGGCTCGAATCCATTGCCTCTCCCATGTGAGCCGGCTACTTAGCCACTCTAACAGAAAGGAATATAAATATTCTTCACTTTACTTAGGGATACTGGTATATTTTTAACTAGGCTGAGGTTCTTTACTTATCTCCAAGTTATGTAGTAGTTTACAACTAGTTGGTTTGACTACAGGGTATATTCGCACATATATGTACATATTTATGTACTTGAGTGTAGGCATATCTAATATTTACTAACAATAACTGCTACCACAAGCCGAAATATATTGTCAAATTTCATTTCACTAGCTTATCTGTATACGCCCAATTGTATATACTTACAACTCAAAAAAAGCTTATAGGTCACTGCAGGACCATTCTCATGAAACGCTCTGTCTATCTCATATATAATATTTAATGGTTATGCAGTTGATAAATTGAATCAAAGTGATAAAAGCTGTAAGTGTTTTAATTTAATTGAGTTGATTAAACAAGCTCACACTGGTCAGATCTTATAGTCATACATATGCCATGCAGTCGTTAAAATATCTACTATATCTTTCGTTTTTTTATTTTTTCCAAATTGCACTACTCGCTTTATTGCATTGTTATGCTTCACTGGCAAACAAATTTGCATAACAAAATAATGTTACAATGTTTAAATTGCAAAAATTCAATCAACTCACAAACCTATTAAGGCGTGCACATTAGGGTGATCGATGAGTCTAAAGAGCTTTTCATATGAGCTTTAGCGTTGTCAAAATATTTACAGTGTGCTCAAAGTTTTTTTACAAACTACATTGCGCAAAAATTAAAATTAATACGTTATAAGAAATAACGCCAAATCTGCACGTTGTACCCAGAACCATGTAATGAAGCCTAAAAATAGAAGATGCGATTTTAAGCCTGCTTTTACATTTACTGTACATCAGAAAAATATTTGCTTGTAGTAAAATATATCTTAAATTGTAAGTTAAACAACTGGCAGTTTAACGATAAAGATTTTATTAAATTATATGCAGTTTGCTACGAGTGATGAGTGTACACACATACATACAGACAGGCAAAAATTTTAAAGAACGCTGTTTTGAGCTCTGTTAAGTATCAACGCAACTTTTGTTAAATATAAGAATAGCTATATTTTAAAGAAACCCCTTTTTATATCATACCTTTCACCTTTAAATCGTTAGATATGGCATTTGCCGTAAAGCGAAATCAAGTAAAAAATATTTTCTATGCATAGTTTTGCACCCTAATGTATATGAAAATAATTTTTTTTTTTTACCAGTTAACTTTTTAGTTTTTGGGTATATTTTCACATAAGCATTATCTGCATTACAATCAATTAACAAGGATAATTGCATTTGCACCGCTATTTGCATATCACTTCATAAGTTTATGAGTAATTAATTTATTGAATTTATCTCGTACCAATTTAAGTGAATTTGGTTTATTATTGCGAATACTTTTTGTAACGCTTAATATTCATAAACATAGAACAGTTTACCATATCTATCGTGTAATTTGTCAATTCATTAACTTTATTTATTTCATATTATCTAACAAATGAGCAAAATTGCAGAAAAGTGGGGCAATTGACGGAATAAGTTTGATTGACTACACACCCAGTGGAGGATTCAGAAGGGTTCAGTGGAGAGCATGTATGTGCTCCTGGTTTGTCTTAATAGACAAATAATATAAATTTCCTTTTGACAACGCATTGCCGCATTGCTTTTTCTTCTTCCATAGAACACTTTACTTCTCAATTGGTTACTTAAACCGAACTAGTACTTGGTGGCAAGATTTATTCTCTTTTGAATTTCCACACTGGTTAAATATTTTGTGTTAAAGCTCTCTCCTATATAGCCAAAGTTCTTTAGGGCTTCAAACGTGTATACGTGTACTTCAATAACACAAAGTTCTTATCCTCCCCCATCCCTACACCGATTTTTTTTTCGCCCCTTTATCCAGTCCTGAGAAGACTAACTTACGACTAGACTATTAATTTCAGTGATATTAATATCATGAGCTCGGTTTATTAATAGGAAGCTATAAGTTTTAGTTTGGGGTTTACAATATCTTGTCCAACATCTAGTTGAAGAAATCCTGGCTAAGCCGTCTAGTTTTGCGATTAGTGATGTAATCTGTTTTGAAATCAACAAAAAATTGTGGTGTGTTCATCTTATTACTTTGTATCATCTAACGTATCTTGAAGATCTGGCCGATACTAGATTTATCAGTTCTGAAGCCACACCAATAAGGTCCATGAAAATGGGTCAGTTTGTTGACGGTAGGCTTCAGTCTCTCGCAAAAAATTATTGATAAAAATCATACACGCTATTAACGAGGCTTTTTCTACTATAATTTTGCTGTTTTTGAGAAAAGTGTCATATACCATATTTTAAATAAAATTTGTGGCAAGCTTTCAGCCACGCAGACCTCGATGCTTAAACAGCTCCGCATGTAATTCGTCCTTTCCTGGCGCTTTATTGCTTTTTAACTCGGCTAGGCTGTTTTCACTTCGACACAAAGGATGTTGAGACATATTTATTTTCCGTCAGCTTCGATTGGGGAAAGGTGTCATCAGATCCCTTAATATTCAGCACTGGGGCGAGATGTTCACTCCATAACTTCAGTACGCTATGGGCGTCACTCACCAATAAGCTCACACCTTCCGGTCTTTTTTTTCTTCTATTACAGTCACTATCACCTAAGCCAATTTCGCTTTGGCTTTCATTTTCAAAGAAGCACCATATTCCTAGTCGTACCGATTTTCTTTCGCGTTTCTTAAATCTCATTGATATCCTCAGCAGCTACACGAGACAAGTGATAAGTATACTGCATGAGTTCGATCACATTGTTAGGTCAAAGACTACTCTGAGAGGTGGAGAAATATGCAAATTTTTCTCGCGTTGTTGACTACACTTTTTTTGCTTAAAAGAGACACAGCATGATGGTCTGAGTCATTATTGCGACGGCGTACGCACATCTGGGACTCAAGGGTTTATTCTACAATTAATTATTTACTTTTTTATTTAGAGACACTCAGCTGACTTATATGAATGTTTTTAGATCGGAACCTGATACTACATACGACAATATTTCGAGCCGCGACGAATCAAACGAGTATCGCTTCACTAGGTGGTCTTACAATATTAAGGCTGAATTTTCCGACTGTAGGATGAAAAATTCATTGCCCATACAGACATCAAACATCAGGATTTTAATACCATGCCTTTAACTACTTTGTAATTAAAGCAGTGCTTATACCCGTCTTTATTCTAATTCTTAGGCGCTTGGACTCAGCAAACCAATTTCCTATAGTACTACATTTTGATCCGAATCGTGGCGAGATGTACGTTTGCAGGCGTGTGCCACAGTCTTCTTATCACCACATCTGCGCTCTTCTTTCATTACATCGGCACTGTAGTAAACGTCGTAAGCGCTTCTAGTCTTCCTGCCCTGCTCCAAACATCGCATTTCTCAACCTATGCTTTCAGTTTTCTTGAAAATTTAACTTTCCCAGTATACGATCTGTCTTATTTACCGTATGCGAATGCCAAGAAGGATTACGGCATTAAATTTTGTTTCACAAATTACTGCTTGAGAATGCTTTCCGGTGCTACGGTGCGTATGAGTAACCTTATTTCAAGCGAAAGTGAATGTGGCAGGGATCTGAAGCGTTATGACTTTTATAACAAAATTCAAAAGTTTATACTTTAAATTATGAAAAAGTCAAAACAAATAGTTAAAAATGGCACTTACGATAATTAAAAAATAATAATTGAAAAATACTTTCATTATAAAAGTCAAAAAACGCTGTAAACTCCTTTTTTTATAAAAGTCGAAAATAATAATTAAAATTTTTTTATTATAAAAGTCGAAAATAATAATTAAAATTTTTTTATTTTAAAAGTCAAAAATAATAAATAAAAATTTCTTTCATTATAAAAGTGAAAAATAATAGTTGAAAATTCCTTTTATTGTAAAAGTCGAAAATAATAATTAAAAATTTCTTTTATTATAAAAGTCGAAAATAATAATTAAAAATTCCTTTCATTATAAAAGTGAAAAATAATAATTGGAAATTCCTTTTATTGTAAAAGTGAAAAATAATAGTTGAAAATTCCTTTTATTGTAAAAGTCGAAAATAATAATTAAAAATTCCTTTCATTATAAAAGTGAAAAATAAAAGTTGAAAATTCTTTTTATTGTAAAAGTCGAAAATAATAAATAAAAATTTCTTTCATTATAAAAGTGAAAAATAATAGTTGAAAATTCCTTTCATTGTAAAAGTCGAAAATAATAATTAAAAATTTCTTTTATTATAAAAGTCGAAAATAATAATTAAAAATTCCTTTCATTATAAAACTCAAAAATAATAATTGGAAATTCCTTTTATTGTAAAAGTGAAAAATAATAGTTGAAAATTCCTTTTATTGTAAAAGTCGAAAATAATAATTAAAAATTTCTTTTATTATAAAAGTCGAAAAAAATAATTAGAAATTCCTTTCATTATAAAAAACGAAAATAATAATTAAAAATTCCTTTCATTATAAAAGTGAAAAATAATAGTTGAAAATTCCTTTTATTGTAAAAGTCGAAAATAATAATTAAAAATTTCTTTTATTATAAAAGTGAAAAATAACAGTTGAAAATTCCTTTTATTGTAGAAGTGAAAAAAAATAGTTGAAAAATACTTTCATTATAAAAGTCAAAAAACGCTGTAAACTCCTTTTTTTATAAAAGTCGAAAATAATAATTAAAATTTTTTTATTATAAAAGTCGAAAATAATAATTAAAATTTTTTTATTTTAAAAGTCAAAAATAATAAATAAAAATTTCTTTCATTATAAAAGTGAAAAATAATAGTTGAAAATTCCTTTTATTGTAAAAGTCGAAAATAATAATTAAAAATTTCTTTTATTATAAAAGTCGAAAATAATAATTAAAAATTCCTTTCATTATAAAAGTGAAAAATAATAATTGGAAATTCCTTTTATTGTAAAAGTGAAAAATAATAGTTGAAAATTCCTTTTATTGTAAAAGTCGAAAATAATAATTAAAAATTCCTTTCATTATAAAAGTGAAAAATAAAAGTTGAAAATTCTTTTTATTGTAAAAGTCGAAAATAATAAATAAAAATTTCTTTCATTATAAAAGTGAAAAATAATAGTTGAAAATTCCTTTTATTGTAAAAGTCGAAAATAATAATTAAAAATTTCTTTTATTATAAAAGTCGAAAAAAATAATTAGAAATTCCTTTCATTATAAAAGACGAAAATAATAATTAAAAATTCCTTTCATTATAAAAGTGAAAAATAATAATTGAAAATTCCTTTCATTATAAAAGTCGAAAATAATAATTAAAAATTCCTTTCATTATAAAAGTGAAAAATAACAGTTGAAAATTCCTTTTATTGTAGAAGTGAAAAAAAATAGTTGAAAATTCCTTTTATTGTAAAAGTCGAAAATGATAATTGAAAATTTCTTATATTATAAAAGTCGAGAATAATAATTAAAAATTTCTTTTATTATAAGAGTCGAAAATAATAGTTAAAAATTTTTTTATTATAAAAGTGGAAAATAATAGTTGAAAATTCCTTTTATTATAAAAGTCAAAAATAATAATAAAAAATTTCTTTTATTATAAAAGTCGAAAATAATAATTAGAAATCACTTTTATTATAAAAGTCGAAAATAATAGCTGAAAATGGCTTTTTTTACTAAACCTTATTTTTAACTAATGTTTTCGAATTTTATTGTAATAGTAATTTGAGACTATAGCTTTCGAATTAAAAACATAAATGTCATTAAACTAGTATTATTAACTTTTTTTCAAAAAGTCACAAACTAAAATAAATGGCAGTTACATATTTTCTTGTTCACTAGCTCTCTCTGTTACTCTGTTGTACACAAATATCGAATAGAGAAACTCTTTCTTCTTACATTTTAAATTGAAATTTCGAAAATATCTTTTAAATTCGTTCCCTGGCGTATAGCACAAATGTACATTTCTCTACAGAAACCGCACTCATATAAATATTATCCAAGTTTTACAGACTTATTTCTTCGATAAAAGTAAGCAAAGCAGGAAAAGCTATTTTCTTTTAAATTAGAGGGAGAATTTCAATCTTTCATATAGAATTTGCTGCCTTTGCTTGGTTGCACAATACTTATTTCTTGGCTTTTTGCTAGCCTGCGACTTTCGTTTCCTGGCTGAGAGACATATGAATATGAAATATTTTACTGGAAAATATATCAAATATTCACGTTTACATCGCTCTGTGTATGAGTATGTATTAGCATATATAAAATCATCTATGCCGACAAGTCACAGTCAGTAAAACCAGCATAAAAACGGAAGTGGAAGCCTTCTGCAAAAGTTGTATTCATATGAATATATATGAAAGACCGCAAATGAAAAAGAAAAATACGTCATTACGCTCTAATGACCCGCCATCGAATGTGTGGGTTTTATGTTGAAGCTTGCAAAAAAAGGCCGCCAATGTATTGAAGTTACAAGCAAAGCACTTTCTTTCACACATCCTAAGATGCATTGCACAGACCTACTTGCGTTTAGCTACTTTGGCTCCGCTTACTGCTGTGTTTGACTTTAGTAATACCGTCACCAATACGCCAGGAGCAACGCTGGTGTTAAGATGGTGTTAAGACACGCAATTGCACTTCATGCCACACATACTTGCGCTTTACGTTTCCTGCTTAACTAACTATGTTTCTCTTGCCGCCTTCCTACATATTGTGCTGGTTTCAATTACTGCAATAATAAAGTTTCTTTTTTCTTGTACTCAGCTTGGTTGTGTATTTTCTTGCCTGACGCTGTTATTGTCGCATTTTAAAAATATTAATTTTTCATTTGACGTTTGTGGGTTGTTGACCCAAAGTGGCATGACTGCCACGTCTGACCTATATTTATGGCGCATAAAAAAGCTAAAGCGCCGAGTTACAGAATTCACAAAGGAGTGGAAGTGGGAATGTATGTGTATGATTTTTATGTATATAATAATCATAAATATTTTATATAAAATGAGTAAGCGAACCCTCAGCCATGGCCGTAATAAAATGTAGGAGGGCAGTCCGAAAATTTTGCTTGCTTTTTAAATTTACTGGCTAGTAATTTAAAATTCAATTTTCCACATGCCAACTACTACCAACTTCTAAGAGACTGGTGCAAGGTTTGAACTAGCGGCGATGTTTCGTTTTCGTTTTAAAGGCATTTAAATCCGAAAACCTCGTTAGTTTTAATAAAACTGGAAAAAAGTGCATTTCGTGTGCTGATTAATCAACAGTTTTGGAGCAAACAGGCCACCAACAACACCAAGTAAAGGCTTGCTGAATACTACAATTACTCAGCAGATAAATACTACAAGCATATCGGTTGTGGCACGTGCAGTGTGTGCTGTTGCACCGTCTTGTTGGAACCACATGTTTTCCAATCCCAATTCATCAAGTTGCGGCAAAAAGAACTCGTTGATCATTGCTCTGTAGCGCTCACCATTCACAGTAACCGTTTGGCCCCGACCGATTATTGGTCAAATAAATAGTCAGCAATATTCCGCGTTCTGGAGCAGTGTAGCGTAACATTGTTTATTAACGTGTATTTCGCATGTGTTTACTACACAAATGTCAAAACAGAACTGACTTTAGCGGCCAATCGCAAAATTTATAGCATTTTCTGATAGGAGGATTACTTTTGCGCCACCTTGTACAAGCAGGTTCAGTGTTTAAAATGTGAACGCGTCTATGGCCGCCCCAGCAAAAGTACGTCCGAACCTTTAGGTCGCCCGAAAAAAATAGTCAGGATCAAAAATTGTCCATAAAATCCATGACATGATATTGGGCGATCGGAGAAGGGAAGAGGCCGAAATAGGTGAGACCACAAGCAGTCTTTGTTCAGCAGCTATCCGAACGAAGATTTACTCAGTTTTGTTAAAGTGGAAGAAACATGTATCGATCACAACACACCCGATGCAAAGAACAATCCAGACAGTGGGTTCTCATGTTAAGCCTGGACTAAAGAAGGCCAAAGTGGATATTTTTCCTAGTGTTTTTGGAATACACGACGTGCCATCCGGGCGAATTAAATGAAGCCCGCTGAATATTACGAGAAAAGTAAAATGCAACCCATTACTTTAAAATACCCCATTGAGCTTCAGCGTTTTAATGGCACTGGTTAAGCAGTACTGATGTCGACAGTTTGAGAACAGTTGCAAAGCCACTTCAACTGCGGCTGGCAGATAAAATAGTTTTGGTGGCAGTGGAGTCTGATATTTTAACAGCTGGACCTGAGTAAGGCATATTGGCTTACGAACTGATACCTCCCACTACTAGTATTTAGCCACTTTCCGAATATTTCCTGTTTCCAAACTGGAATGCCTGGACAAAAAAAAAGAGAAGACGTCATTACTAAAAAATGTCCAATCCAATTCAACTCAAGAAGAATGCTATTATTTGGAAAGAATGCAAAAATTAAAAAAAAACTCTGAACTAATTGTATCAAACTAACAGGGGATGGTTTTGAAAACAAAAAACGATGAATGGTTTTTAATGTTAAATGTAAGTTAATAAATAATAAATAAATGTTGTCAAATGTATTGTAATGCATGTTTATTGTTTTAAATAAAAATAAAAAAATATATAAAAAAAATTAATTTTTGTCGAACAAAAAATTTTCTTATTCAAAAAGTCAGTGAATTTTCAAACTGCCCTCATAATCTTCATATAAAATTCAGTTATTAAGGAGCACCACTGTCACGCTTACATATTTGTCTTCAGGGAGGCGCACTGAGATTTGCAGAGTCTGTTAAGCAAAAAGTTCGATGCAACGAATGTTTCCATTGAATCACGCTGCTCACTATATAAATGTATAAAGTTTTCTACAATCCTGGAACTGGGAATCCTGGTGCTGGGCTTGAAAGCAGCTAGGCACAATTCAAAGGAATCCAATTCAAGAAGAAAAAGAAATACCACCATCGGGTAAGGGGCTTCGAATATAACCGAGGTAGATATGCTGGTGGTAAAAGCCGACTTAACTCTAACTAAACCCCACCTCCGAGCTCAATGAAAGTGTTCCAGCATCCTACTGAAGTCTTAACTGGCAAACGACTGCGATTTTTAGTACAACCTTGTTTGGTTAGCCACGTTTCATTCAATGAATTCGAAGCGAACTTTTGTCAGTCCCCTCTAATCGTTTTGTGCCATCTTATAGTATCTCATCTAACAATGCATAGACTCGTAAAGAATTCACTTAATATGATCAATAATCAAAAGCCTTTATTGATTTTTTTGATTGAGGTATATTGCACTCATAAAAAGTATATTCCTAAATCATTCAATGACCTCTTACGAATTGAAATATACTACGCCAAAGGGACTCACAAAAAAATTCGGCAGCACTCAATGTAGAAATATGACTTGGGTAAAATAAGTAGAGTGGAATGAAATTACTCTTGAGCTGGCGCAACACGCAACTCGTGGCAACAAAAACTTAGCATCAAGATATAGACATTATTTATGACGAACATTTTAATGTGTCAAAGAAAAATGTTAAATATGCTGTGCAATAAAAACAGCAACGGGTCACAGGTAATGCCAATTTCAAATTAAATCCAAATGTGCAAGGTGTAGTATAAGCAAAAGGTGTGGAGTAGAGAAGAAAGTCGGTTGGAGCCCGTGCAAAACAGACTTAGTTTAGAGCAACAAAGCGAGCTATAAAATGTGGGTCAGACGATAAGGAAAATAAAAGAAATGAGCGTGTTATACACAACATGTGGTTGTGTGCATTAGGGTGATGTGAAATAAAACTCTATGCAAAAATTTAAATATGACGTAGCTCGAAAGTCAATTAAGCGTAGAAACAATGTTAGAAGAAAACGACTTTAGCTACTTTTGTCTCAGTTCTTACTCAAAAAAACTGGTTGTTCTCATTCTCATCTTAAATTTTATCCAATTCCTTTTGATGGAAAATTCAGTCATATACTGGTGGGTAGCGGACCAGGTTCAATCGTTTTTTTTTTTCACTTCTGTATTGAAACTACCCTGCACGGGGGACGAGTAATAATCCAAGCAGGAAAGTGGGTTGTTGCTCGACATTGCCTGGTAGACAACCGATTTTGGTTATTTTCATTGTCCGTACTTGGCAGCAAAATTTAAAAATTTCTTATGGGCGGTGCCACGCCTATTTTCCAAAGTTATGCAAAAGCCATTAATAAGATGAACAGGTCAATGCAGCAACCAAGTTCAGTTCTCCTCTTCGAATCAGTGAATGTACCAATTTTCACTGGGTTTCCATAACCGTAAAATGTGTTGTATCAAGTTTTGCATTACACTGCGTTACAAAAACGAACTTTAGTTTTGTCCTATGAGCCAAATATGATGAATTTTGCTACATTAAGAAACTCAAATAATTTTTTTTTCAGTGTATGGAATTCATTTTTCTTTTATTCATGTTAAAGCTCATTAAATTTTATTAAATATAGCTTAATTAGTTTTAAAAATAATGGAATTTAAATGCCCCCCCTGCTCGTCGATGCATGTGCGGCATCTTACCAAAAAGTTGTTCATTACTGCTTGGAGAGTTGAGACAGGAATAGCCGCAATTGTTTCTCGAATGGATTGCCTTAGTTCATTCAAATTTGTTGGTTTTGCTTTGAAGACTTCCTGTTTGCAATAACCCCACAAGAAAAAGTCAGGTGCAGTAAGGTCAGGCGACCTGGGTGGCCAACGGAATGTGGAGTTTCTGGATATCAGCTTATTGGGAAATTTTCGTCGCAATTCTGTCATAACAGGTTGGGCTATATGAGGAGCTGCACCATCTTGCTGAAACCACACAGAGTTGAAAGAAATTCTCATTCGGCGTAATTCTGGATAGAAAAACTCTCTCAACATGCTCAAGTAACGGTCTCCAGTAACCGTAACGGTGTGACCGTTTTCTTCGAAGAAGTAGGGCCCGACAATGCAGCGTGATGAAACTGCACACCACACTGTGACACGAAGTGGATGCAATTCCGTCTCATGGAGTATCTGTGGGTTGGAAGCACTCCATATTCGACAATTTTGTTTGTTTATGTTGCCGTTTAAATCGAAATGGGCCTCGTCAGACATGAAAAGACAGTTCAACATGTTTCCATCCTCTTCCACCATTTGAAGCATCTTCTGGCAAAATTCCAAGCGAATCGGCAAGTCTGCAGCGTTCAGTTTGTTGGCCATTTGAATTTTATATGGGAATAAGTCCAAATCTTTGTGCATAATTGACTGTAATGACTGTCTGCTTACACCCATTTGAGCAGATAAGCTTCTTGTCGAAACACGTGGATTGTTTTGTATGGCAGCAGCTACAGCAGCGATTGTTTCCTCCGTTCGAACTGAAGGGTTTCGATGGTAAGGTCTTCTGTTGACTGTCCCATGCTCGGCAAAATTGTTTACAAGTCTTATTATGGTCCATCTGCTCGGAGGATTGCCGCCAAACGTGCGCCTATACTCTCTTTGAACCGAAACTACGGACTCCAGTGCGTGATAGCGGCGGACAATCCAAATTCTTGTTTCAGTGTCCCAGTTATCCATTTTTGTTAAATGTAAAAGTCAATCTGCAAAATAAAAAAAAATTAACCAGATTCATTAAATAGAAAAAAAGTTATTTAATTTTTTTTTGGTAGCGGCTTTCATCAGCCACCCTGTACATAAAAAAACAATTCTGACGTGTACATGAAAATCGCCGATACACGTGCATTTTTATTTTTTCTCCCCTTTCCGAAAAAGTATACTTGGTTCATAGGACAGAATGTGTGTAACGCGGTGTTATATCATAAATGGCTCTGCAGTTACTAACCGTCGAAATTTTATAATTTGTTCATTCATATCATCATTCCCAACTTTGCGAAATTATTAACCGAATGACAATGTCAATGGAGCTGGCAAAAATTACGTAAGCATTCTGTATGCATCAGTGAAGAAGATAATGCTTGTTTTTCTTCTTATCTCCGTTTTTAGAAAACTTTTCTAAAAAACTGGATGGGGTGGGTGATCTAGCTCATTATACCTTTCATGAACATGAAATGGTATTATAACTTTGATCTGATGTTTGTAAGCGTGAGAAGAAATAGAGATAGACCCTCCACACGACCATAGTTTACCCTGTGCTAACCTTCGTTAATCGGTCGTTAACCGTTCTGAAATTATTATCAGTCCAATTTAAAAATGACTTGATTCATAAGTGGGCGGAGCCACGCCCATTTCAAACATTTTTTTTAAATTAGATATATTGACAAAGTTGTTTTGTTGCTGTAAGTCAGTCTTTCTACATCCTTTTCAGAAAACTTTTATGAAAAGTTAGGCATGTTGGAAAACCGATTCATGGCTCAATCGATTCCTCAATACTTTCTTTGAATTTTGACGATTATTCTAAACCATTACAAGTCCTATTACATGGACAAAATTATAATAACCCTGTGTATTAGTACGGATAGGTATCAAAATCAAGTTATTTCCGCCAACAAAATTGGAAAGGAACTACGATTGAAATGTGGAGAATTTCTAATTTCAATTAAACTAAACTTAGAAAGTTTCGATCTAAGCCGAATGCCGAGAAATGGTGAATCTGTCCGACATCACCCTTTTGGGCATGAAAGGGAACAATTAGTCTCTTCATAGGGCATGCTCAAACAAAAGAGATCACTTCAACCCATACAAAGAGATCAAACTGGCATTGATCGCATGTCCTTTGCGACTCATCCCGGCCTCATCCTAGACTAAGCCCTTTTTTCCAGGGTACATATATATATATATATGTGTGTGTATGTGTGACTACTTAGACTGCATGAGCCGTGTAATCTAACAAGCGCAAGAGGTTTGAGAAACTGTGTTACGAGTCAGTCCATAAAGAAACAGACAACTTTCTATAAAGTAGACATATCAAAAACTGAACCCCTATAGTTGCTTTCGAACCAAAATTACGATGCTATTCTGGCGAAGAAAAGATCGAATTCTTTAGTCCCAAGTCTTAGATATTATATTATCCTACTGTTGCACGGAAAGGCCAGTAGAGAACTACTTCTCTAGAAATAGTTTTGCATATACTTCATAGCTGCCTCAACGATTATACTTTGGTGGACGTTTGGTCTTTAAAAATGCTGCTATGTTGGTTTGTAGAAATTAGAAATGTGGGTCTTCCACCCTCTCTCCAGAGGAACTGTGTACCAAGTACAGCTATACTAAGAGATCTGTTAATAACCTAGATCGCGGCATCAAGTTCCTGACATTGGGCGGCTATTGGAGATCATGCTAAAACACCTTATAAAATTATAATAATCACACGGATGTAAAGGCTCGTGGAAGCAGAGGAAGAGGGAATACTACGTGAAGCCAATTTGCAAACTTCTAGTGTTTCTGAAACCAGTCGACAAAGGAGAGGAACAACTGGTACGCTATGCTGGATAGTCAAGGGACACTTAATTAAGTAAGTCGATGGGATAGGGAGAGAGAAAGATGCGCAAGAAGAGGAGAAGCAAGGGAGGCTAGCAAAATAGATTGGAGAAGATAGTGAGGGTAAAGGACACCTGAGCATTAGGAGGCTTAGAATACAAACGTGGTAGTTGGGCCTATCATAAGAAGCGACTAAAATACATATCGATCACGGTTTGACGGTCAACGGAATTGTTCCCACGGCAGTCGGGCTAGTACCATAAACTGCTAGTAGTAGTAAGTATAACTCCATTAATGAATGCGCCCACTAAGGAGGGCAAAGTTGTGCTACTAGAAAAACAACAACAGGATAAAAGAAATTAAGATAGAAAGTGAAAGTGAGACGGAGTGGAAGAGCTGAATTTTTAATTCTCAGACAATCAAGATCTGAGGAATGTAGGACTACACGCCAAGCATCAACTCCTACATTGAATAGACAAGGGATGAATATGTTAGCCTCTATTGGAGCTGGTATTACTAATGCCCCAAAAGGGATAATCATTGATGATGATAAAAATATATGTCTTCAAAAAATAATTCTTGATGTAAACTACTTTGAACGGTGTAAGCAATTTAGAAGTAAAATCTTTCGAAGAACAGAGTTTGCGATATTTAATCAATCTCATCCTATCTGCACTGACAGGGGCGAAAGATGATGGGATGGACCTTAGAGTATTCCAGGCAATAGTGTGTGCCAAATGAACATCTGACTTTGAATGCACGGGAAGAGGGGACAACGGGCTAACCAGAATGGGCTCGCCGTGGCGTTTACAGCTGGAGTCAGTTATCGTTAAGGAGATATGTGTGAGAAGTAAGCCGAAACTGAGTGCCTAACCTTCCAGTTATATAATAAGGCTATAGATCTATCCTATCTTATAAAAGAATTAAATGGTGGTCTATTAGCTATTCCAACAGAACTGCCGACGTGAGAAATATAATAGATCATGAGAGTATTCAATCGATGTTATCGGAAATTGCAAGATAAAGTCGATAGAGAACACAAAACTATATTACAATTATTCTCCGCTGGCAGCTCCGCCGGAATAACTGATAGAACCCTGGGTTTATAAAGATTTTTAATATGACATTTCCATACGAACTTTTAGTTATAAGAGCTTTGCGAACCTTTCTCGGAACTTATATTTAGTAGACCAAGTCCGATTTTAATAATTATATCTGCGAAACCAGTTGAGATATGGAACTTCATCACTGCTAACTGCAGTACTCTTTAGCGCTGCTCACACATTTTGTGTCACTCCCATCCACATATTGGTCGATAAATGCGAAACCGGTCGAGTTGTCGTAATAAGGAATGCCTTAAATTTTAAGTTGGAGATCTATTAATGAAACGATGGCAGGCGCTTGCAGTTCTATGCAGTAGTTTTTGAGTGATACATGAACAAATATACAGACAGACAGCCAAAAATTCTAAAAATTGTTCCATTGTCTCTATAAAGATCCCTCCAATAATTTTTCTTGAATATCTGCAATATACAGACATCGACCTGTTACAATCTGATTGAAACTAGTCTACTTATTCGCTTCTAAGCGGATGTTAGACTTATACAAGAGCAGCCCTCGTCTTATTTGTGTAGCCCCAATGTCCTCCTTTCCAGCTCTAAGCATCCATATTACATGGTCCCGAACTTCCCTACACCTAACAAGGACAGTCCTACGTTAACATAGACTCGACAAAAAATATTAAAAACTTCTGATTCATATTTTCTTGCAGAGCTCAATACATTCCCTTATCAAAACCGCCTCAAACAAAACTCGTAAAACTTTTGCAATAAAACTTTAATTTGCGTGCTTTTTTAGCTAAAGTCAGATTAAATGAGACACCGAGACGAAGTAAATGAATTAATGAATAAGGATTTTTAGCATGAAAAAAACGCTAAATTAATGAGATTATGCGACGTTGGCAGGTAACAGAAAAGACAATGAAATTGAAAACTATGAATGAACGCGAAGAATGGGATAAGCAAGAGAAAAGAGCGTCAAGCAGGGATACCGATAATAATATTGACAAAGATGATGACGTTCTTGTTGGCTATGAAATGAATACTTTTTACGAACTATTCGCAATTAAAAAACTATGACGCACACATACAAATGCAATACAAGTGTGAGTGATAAAGTGAAGTTTATTAGAAAATGACGTAAAGGGAGTGAGTAAATAGTATTAGTAACAAAAAGGGATAATAATCATGCACATTACTGGCGGTTACTAACAATTTGCGCTCTTAATACCGTAACTGTTACTTAACTTTAATTACAATATTCACTGCTGAAGGATATAATTACGGATATGCGACGAGACAAAGCACGCATACAGAGAGAGACAAACACATGCGCACACCTATTTAGTGATACCAGTGGACATACCAATCATTCCTCGCAATTAGTTCAACTGCTGTATGGGCGTGTGTGCGCGTGTTAGTTTGTAGTTGTTGTAGTTTTTCTATTGTGTTGGCATGCCATAGATGTGCAAATATTTAGTATTTTGTACGACCACACCTCAACAAATTAACTACTTTACGTAGCGGACATTGTCTGCAAATTAAAATGGAAATTAAAATGTGGCATTTTCATGGTAACACCATCAGAGTCAAGACAAAATGACAAAAGCAAGCGTTAACTCGTTGCTGCAACAACTACAACAATTTCAATAGCCTATTATGTGTGTAAATATTTTTTGCGTGAATGTAGTGATATACCAAACTATTCAGAGCAAATACTAGTTAAGCACTTTAAAATAAACTAGTCCAAAAGATATCAATTTTGGATTAATAGAAACAAGTAAAGAGGTCGCTGTCTTCGGCTGTACCGGAGGCTTTATAGCATTCAAGAATAAGAAACATGAATTTCACTTTTCGATCATACAGATTGTGACGTTCTTACATGTTTATTTGAAATATATGGTAACAATCGTATCCGATCTTGGTAGTTTCGACAAATTATTTCTACTAAATATCGCCCAGTGGTTGAAATGCAACTACAAAATTTAATTCTATTTGAATTATTTTTTGTTTAATTTAAATTTGTATACCTTTCATGAACATGAAATGGTATTATAACTTTGGTCCGATGCTTGTAAGTATGAGAAGAAGAAGAGATAGACCCACCAATCAGTATACCGCAATGATCAGGGCGATGAGCTGAGTCGATTTAGCCATGTCCATGTGTTTGTACGCAAACTAGTCCATCAGTTTTTGAGATATCTTGATGAAAATTGGTATGGAGCCGCCATATTGCATGAGATTAATCATTCGTCGAAATCAGCAAGATCGAAGCAATACAACTAATAGCTCCCATACAAGCGATAGTTTCGATAAATGAGTTTTGGGCTATAAATTTTCCAATTAAAAAGCTAGGAACGTAAAACTTTGCAGGTTTGGTACTTATTATGTATGTACTGTGCGTAGTGAAAATCAGCCAGATCGGACTTACATAACATATAGCTCCCATACAATCGATTGTTCCGATAAAGGGGTTTGTGTTATGTATCTTTAAATCAACAGTTTTGCAGAGTTTGTACTAATTGTGAGTAAGGATCGGATACTTAACAGAGTGATTTGTATTCATGAAAGGTATAAAGTCTTCGGCACAGTCGAAGACAGCCCTTTCCTTACTTGTTGTTAATTTAATTTAATTTAATTAAATTTTATTTCTTTCTGTTTTATTCGCCTTTATATTTTCCTTTCCTTTCCTTTAGTTTCCTTTTCTTTCCTTTCCCTTCCTTTCCTTGCCTTTCCTTTTCTTTCCTTTCCTTTCTTTCCTTTACTTTCCTTTCCTTTCCTTTCCTTTCCTTTTCTTTCCTTTCCTTTCCTTTCCTTTCCTTTCCTTTCCTTTTCTTTCCTTTCCTTTCCTTTCCTTTTCTTTTCTTTCCTTTCCTTTCCTGTCCTATTCTTTCCTTTTCTTTCCTTTCCTTTCCTTTCCTTTGCTTTCCTTTCCTTTTCTTTCCTTTTCTTTTCTTTCTTTTCTTATCTTTTCTTTTCTTTTCTTCTCTTCTCTTTTCTTTTCTTTTCTTTTCTTCTCTTTTCTTTTCTTTTCTTTTCTTTTCTTTCCTTTTCTTTTCTTTTGTTTTCTTATCTTTTCTTTTCTTTTCTTTTCTTTTCTTTTCTTTTCTTTTCTTTTCTTTTCTTTTCTTTTCTTTTCTTTTCTTTTCTTTTCCTTCCTTCCCTTCCTTTCCTTTCCTTTCCTTTCCTTTCCTTTCCTTTCCATTCCTTTCCTCTCCTTTCCTTTTCCTTCTTTTCCATTCTTTCCTTTCCTTTCCCTTTCCTTTCTTTCTTTTAATAATAAAAATTTACTGCTTATTGAATGCTCTCAGCTCCACTATATTCAACTTGAATAGCCATCTATTTTGTTTTTGTAAAACCGTTATGATATGTATGAGGCTTACATATTTGCTTATGTTTTACATTGCTTGCATGATGCTTCGAACAAAGCTACTCTTCTTGCTCTCAGCAGAGCCGTTCACACACATCGCACACAAGCGATGAATACAATACAACAACTCATGACAAGTCTACTCACACAAGAACGGTTCCATTGTGTGAATATATGTTTGACATTTGTAGTGGTGTCATTTTCAAAATGATTTTTCGATATTATAACTAATTTTTTTATATTTTTTTTGATAAACAGCACTGCAGCTTGAAAATACCTGTCTATACATATGTGACTATTTATAACTTAGATGCATAGTTTGGCCGTAAAGCCACATACCAAATTTAAGGCAAATATCATTCACACTGAAGGACTAGGGTGCCTTCAAACAGACACCGTCCGTCAGGATTAGACAGATAGATTTTAGTTGAGGATTGCACTGCAACCGGCAGGTCTATTGTGTCCGTCAGGATTAGCGTTCATACCAGTTTTAAGAAGTTGACAACTAGTTCGCTTGACTTCAGGGAATTGGTGGTAGTAAGTGCGCCTAGTTACCCTGAAGGGAAATTTACACATAGACGAAATTTACAAGTAGACGATAGCCAACATTGCCCTTTACCTCCAAAAACTCATTATATAAACAAAAAAGTCTCCATGCGCTCCACTTCATCATCACCAGTTATTTGCACTCAAACGACTAGGCCAGCAATAGTTGGACACAATTAGAAGCCCTAAGGGAGGTAAAGTCATCCCTCACCTGCCTTTTGTATCTCAAAGTGGGTGCGCCCTATTACTTTGCTACTGAACTTGGGTGTCGATAAAGAAACCTTTTGTCATATCGGTCTTATCTTCTCAAAACTCATACAGCACATGGCTAAATTACCTTCGATACAAGCTGCTGTCATCGCAGGAAATAGCATAAATCTTGGGAAGAACTTTTCTCGAGTATTTCAAAGGTCATTTCATATTCTTTTAACCATAACCATGATTCCGTGCCGTGCATTAGTACAGCTATGGTGCGAGATTTATGGAGTGTGATCTTTCTGGTGCTATTCACTAGGTGTTACATATTACCCTCTTAAACGGAGTCTAGCTTAATCACTTTGGTCGAGACGTACATCATGTCTACCTATAATCACAGACTTGGGTTGATCTTACTCAAAAGCAAATGGCAGATGGCCACAGAAACCTACTTGCAGGCTACCTACGACGATGTACTACTAATGTGGGCATATTTAGGTTCCCCATCCGTTGAGGTCAGCTTATGCTCCAGCTGCATCTTAACTACTACTACCTCTTTTAATATCGATACTCTTTGCATTGTAAATATCTAGATATCTTTAATGTAGATCAACTCCCGTGTTAATGTCGTAAAAGTTTTATACTGGGTTAGGTATTGGAGCTTCAAAGCATGTATTTGCTAGTCCTTTCACTATAGGTGCTCGTCTACCGGCGCAATGACTTCACGTTGCTCTGCTTATTGGAATATCCTGTCATGCTGGCACATCATGAGGAATTTGCGCAAATCTCTGCTGACGCTTGCATAACATTTTTGCTTTGTTTCAAAGCGACAGCCTAGATGATTGCGCCCGTTGCACAGTGAATCGATGACTGCATAAAAGGAAAGAAATTCTAAAATGTTGTATTTATAGGCCGTAATAGATTATTTGTGAAGATGTAGGTACATTTCTGGACTACTATGGCTGCATAGAACTTCCGCGGTAGAGCGATGTAGGATGTAGGATTTTTAGTCCTCTGCTATCGAGCAAACTTCGGCAGCCATCAAAGAGGCGTTCCATCGTCTCCTCCTCTTTGTCACCTGTACAACTCCAACAGCATTGACAATAGGGCAGTTCTAGCCGATTTACCTGTCTCTCAATAGGAAAACGCCCGTTTAGTAATACTTAATTTGAGACTATCAATACATCTTAGGGTGCACACATGACAAGATCTCTTAAGATCCCAGTTTGACTAGCTTTGATTAGATATCCGCCATACTGTAATAAAAAGGTCTCATTTTTGGAAGCTTAAAACTAAAATCACTCACTTTTCATGGCAGGTTCTCGCAACTCACTCCTCTCTC
Source organism: Merzomyia westermanni (assembly GCA_949987695.1). Classification (NCBI taxonomy): domain Eukaryota; kingdom Metazoa; phylum Arthropoda; class Insecta; order Diptera; family Tephritidae; genus Merzomyia; species Merzomyia westermanni. Next base: position 132,156,236 of record OX465291.1, read on the forward strand.
AGCCTCTCTGTAATGTAGCTCTTTAGAACAAGATGTTTTGCCATATTAGACATCTTTGGCAAAGTCGTCGAAAGCTTTTTATCTACCGAATTTCGTAAACAGTCTCACTGTCCATTTTCGCCTTTGTTTTGTCGCTTTATTATGCACTTTGCTTTCTCATAGCTTGCTAGCCTTTTATATCCTAGTCTTTAATTCCCCCTTACCCGAGCCCTAACACACACCCACATACCCAGGCATACTCACACTCGTAGAAATATTATCAAAGACACAGGCACAGGTAGTCGCACGAATATTCATCGGGCATAGGTGACATTCATTATCCCGTCAGTTGAACGTTGATGTGGTCTTAAAAGTGTCACTTTGGCCACTTTTCAACTTGCGTTTGCTTTTAAGTTGTATCTACTTGCACCGCTTTACCGCTCTTCCAACTTTTTGTAATTTTTCGCCATTCCTTTGCTCCCAACGCTTTTTTGCAAAGGATTCCTGTTCTCGCCGCCATGTTGGTTTTTTTACAGTTTACGCTTGGTAGTGGCTGGTGGCACAGTTTGGTGTGGTCTCGTTTTTATCACTGGAACTTTTGCTGTGTAATTAAGTTTTCATTTAATAAAGTGAATTTGCGTGTTAAGCCCTCTTTCAATTCTTTTTCTTGTTCTTTTTCTTGCTGTGATCAATGCTGTTATTTGGTTTTTCCTAGCGCCTAACTTTCACTTGATGGCTATTTTATTCGTTCATGCTTTTTACGGTACGTTCATTAGAAAACAAGCAGTTTTAATAGGGTTGGACCATAGTTAGGTTGATGGTTGTTGTTGTTTGTTTTTTTTTTAATCGTCGAAAGTTTGTCGAGTGATATGGATATTAGTAGTCTTTTGGCGTAATGATTCCTGTACGATCCGGTAATACCAGCTTCTGGTTTCAACCGCGGCAGAGATTTGTTTGAGCCGTCGAACCTTCAGACGTGGGGTCGACGCAGTTTTGAAAAAAAAACGTTTTCAAACAAATTTCGGTGTTACCTGTCCCGGTACTGGAATCTTGGACCTTCGGTGTGCGCTTGGAATATTGGGATCTTCCATTTATGCTGCTGTTTTTAGAAAGCTTTATGAATATTGACAACTTACGAGGCATGGCAGAGGGAACAATTTCTTTCTTTACTAAAGCGCCCTGACATTCACGGTCTATTTTTCGAGATACTAGAGAGGAAACCTCCTTCTTTTCATATTTTAGAGAATTTTAAAGCGTCAAATAGCAGGTCGCAATTTGTTCCCCTTACAACACGTACTCCTTTCAATTGGATAAATTTACGGCTTGATTTTCAGTATGCTTTATGTTTCACTAGTTTATTTTTCAAAAAATTCTAAACTCACGTTTTACTCAGTTATTTCTCTGGTTTCCTACTTTCTAAACCTCTAAATTAGCTATTTTTAAACTGCGCTGCAATTCACCTCAGCACACATAGCAACTAGCGCTTTATCGCATCTTACACTTAGCCACCCACACCCACAGTCACACATATCCTCAATTTCTTAAATCTCACGCACACTTACACATTAGCAATTTACTTCGTACGCGTCGCGCAATTGCTTTGGTTGGCTTACGTGCCTTTTCTATATAGCAAGCACAATGAAATATTCTCACATGTGTGAACTACCTTAACATATTTGCCTGTGTGTGTGTGTGTGTTACCAGGTGTGCGTGTCTGTAAGCTCAAAACTAAATTCTGGGTAACATATGCCAATCATTTTCAAATGGTTTTCCTTCACCTTTAGCTTTCTCTATTATTCCATTTTAATTTCAACATTTTGCTGTAACTGAGCTAATCAAAGAGATTGTCGTGAAATTGCAGCAGCTCTAAATATTATTTTACGTGTGTATGTTAGTGTATACGTGTGTATGTTAGTGCTGGCATGCGTGTTGGTGTCAAAAACTCCATGCTTTTACAAATCATCAAGACATTTTTGCTCTTCTTCAAAATAAAGCTTTACACCATCTAATAAATACTGACATAGATAGACACAGACACGCACCTGTGCTACCTGTTGTTATGTATGTACGTATGGATGTGAGGTGATTAAGTACATATTTTTGTACATAAATAGGAGGTGAAGTATAATTTACTATCGGAAGAGCAGCTCTGATGTTGTATCTTCAGACCTGTTAAATAATGATTACTAGTCGTAATGTTTCCCAGCTTATGAATTATTGAGAATAATTGAGATTACATTTAATGATTGATTACCATTACTTTCAATTTTTAATGATTATTTTCCAATTACTTTAAAAAAATAATTTTCTACGATTATTAAAAAATCAAGCATAACCAAAAATAGTTTTAAGAAAGTTGTTGTTATAATTACTTTTAATTATTTTTTATAAACTTTTTTTGTTTGACTACTTTTTTAATCAAAAAGATTATTTCTGATTTTTTTCAGTATTGTTGTAGAAGCACATAGATATATACATCTACATTACTGAAAAAAATCTAAAATTATCAAAAAAAAACATCAAAATTAATTAAAGATAATCCAAAAAAAAAATGTATCAAAAGTAATCAAAACAACTTTTTTTACTAATTACTAATCAAATTTAACAGGTCTGGCTATGATGGATTCTAATTCGTGCAGAACGATTTTGTGGACTACACGGCGTATGAGTAACATTTATTTACTTTCTCAATTTAACCCTTTCAAAACTGACAAGACACATACGTCCCAATGAGTACTTTCTTTTTACTAAAAGAGAGTTTTAAAGATATTTGAAAATATGTATAGTGTGCGCTTTGGTTGTTATTGATCGCACGAGAGGAAATGTGAATGTAAAAGCAATCAGGAAGCAATAAAGGGACAATTATAACCCTTTTTAGCTAGGTGATGCAGTATAAGCTAAGAATAACTGTTTTTGGGAACTTTTCTTGCTAACTAATTGCCACAGTTTAAATTATTTCTCTCCCGTTCGCCCCATAAGATTTAAGTGAATAAATTTGGGGTTTCCTGTTTTTCATTTCGGTCGAACAAACCCTTGTCAATAAAACGGAATGTTTTCCGAACACGAAAGATTTGTGAAAAGCAGAATTTAATAGTTTTCAAATTGCATATGTTATAGGTCAGAGCAAAATTGGGGAGATACATTTGAGTTCCACCAATATTTTCAGAGCCGGCTCATGTGCCCCAAAAGTAGTATATTTAAAAAGTATAAACCTCTATTTTTTTCAACCGCTAGTGCATGATAGAAAGCATTTACGAGGAATTGATTAATGTAACTCAGTCTGCTAGAAGAAGGTTATTCAGAAGGATGGTGACTTTAATGATGATAACAGTATTGAACACAAAATATTTTGTATCTTTAAAAAAAAATCCTTATTGAAAGGGTTAAGGGTTTTTTTTATGTAAATAAATAGTACTGAGAAATTTTCTAATAAAAACAGAGTTTTTTAAGAATCGGAATATATTATATATACATGTTTAATAAACATTGTTTATTGAAATCTATAAATTCCTAAAACCCTTTAAGAATTTGCGGGGCATATAGGTACCAATTTAACACTGTAAGGGATATAATCTATAGTAATAAATCATGGTCTCCTCGATAGTATTAGTTTGAGTTGTGGAGAATTGTGGAAAATTATTTGAAATATTTAAAATTTCCACGGGCGGTGGCATTGAGTGTAAACCTCAATTTCAAAGAAAATATTTCTATTACTGTTGTGTTTAGTTTAGGAAAACGCTTGCTTCCTTTCAAATACTAAACCCCTAATTGCAAAGCTAAAAATCAAAATAAAAATTTAATTAATTTTGTGGAAAATTGATTTGAATCACCTTTTTTATTTTTAAAGAGAACAACTTATATTATCTATTTGGTGATTTTCCACCATCCCTTGCCAACTTTGGTTTTGTAATAAACCGGTTTCGGCGTTTTGCCATCCTCAGTGTCCTCAGAACGAAACTAAACACTGAGGATGGCGGAGCGCCGAAACCCGAAACTAGTTTGTTACAAAACCAAAGTTGACAAAGTATGACGGAAAATTGTTTCAATATACATCAGCTTATATTATAGTTTTAGCAAAAACTCTAAAAAAATGTAGTTGCAGTCCTGTCGTTAACTCCAGCTTTCTCTTCCTATGTACATTTATCTATATCTCACTCTGCTTCTTCTTGCTCCTGTGCCCAACTTTACTCTCTAATATCTTTATCTTCTTATTTTCACTCTTTCTTTTCCTCTTCTTCTTCCTGAGCGCTGTTTCTTTATCACTACCTATCTGTCTCGTCCTGTTTTTACTCAAATTAACATTCCCATGAATATTTCTTACATCCCGCGTTTCTAGTTCTACGAATTAAGGTATTTGTAAATTAATTGATTTTGGTTCAAATATTTAAAAAAAAATATGTTTATATCCTTTTTCATCAGACGTTTTTTCTTCTTCTCGTTTTGCTTATTGTTCATAGAATGAACATTTTTACTTTCCATTACCGCTGTCAAGAGATGCATAATATACCTTACTCAGGCATTTAAGAGCATTATTAAGTTAAAACAATGTAAGCATATAGAATTTTCATTTGGAAGGCAACAAAAGTGTAATATATTCCAAGAAGATTGTAGTAGCCTCAGTCAGACCGAGTTGTTACATACATATGTTGTCTGAAATGTATACTCTAACAATAAATAAGCATATGTGTGAAATATTACGAACTGTGTTTACTTTATATGTCTTAAAAATTTTCAAAGCAAGTTAAGTGGCTCTTAGATCCTTTGAAAGGTTGCAAATACATACATATATCTACATATATGCATATCAAAGTCAATACCCTTTCAAAATGCAAACGCCTAGCTTAACCTAAGCTAAGCTCAACTTATTATTATATAAACGAATTGATATGCCATCATTATGCGACATAATAAGGATCTATACCTTCCGATTGCTTGCTAATCACTAAGGAAGTCAATATATAGATTTCTTACGCATACAAAGGCAATTAGAAATATATATATGTAAATAAAATAAGGCAGGCATCGATGCGTAGATGGATATTTGAAAATGTCCATAAAGGTATATAATTTAGTGTATAGGACAAGGACAGCTCGGAAAGTTAGTAAACACCACTTGCTATTGGTATTATTTGCAAACTAAGGACTTTGGCATGCAAAATGAGTATTTCTTAGTTTAGGAAAAAATTCAAATAAACTACTGTTCTGTCGAAATTTGATGGCTAAAAAATATTATGCAAACACCTATTGCAGATAAAGTCAGTAGGACGAAGTTGTCACCAAAATTTCTCCAGTACCCTCTCGTTTTCATTAGAGTATATCATTTTAATAATTCCCCACATCTCTTTAGTTGATCGCCTTATCAAGAGTCAGCTGGTCACAAAATTGTATGCAAAATTGTGAAGAAAACTTGACCGGTACAAAGTAGTCACACTGCTAGAAATCGAGTATTTTAGACTCCATTGGATAAATTTACTAGTAAAAATATCCACTAGAAAGCCTGGTACCTCTCCTATTATTACATTTACATACTTCTAGAAAATCTTTAATGCCACTTAAACCTGATTATCACAATACTTAACTAGTCCTCGGTGAAACTCGCTGATTTATCACGTCAAACTCGTTCCTATTATAATAATAGTGAAACCAAGGCTTGTCCATAGACACTGATAACATTTCAACAGCATGGATATTTGCGCCGGAACAAAGCCACACATTCACACGCCAGTCCATTATAGACACCCCAGAACGCTTTCATAACCCAATAAACATATTTAATTGGTCACAATTTTAGAAGCACTGCAGAATAAATTCCAATGAACCGATGATAGTTTTATCAAAGAAAAAGTCACAATTGTAGTACCAGATTAGGATAGTTCACAATTTAAGTAGTTTTATAACCTTACAATAACCGAAAATGTGAATGAAATGAAATGGAATCGAAACACACTTACTAAGGGTTCTGAATTTGTGCTCAACTTATACAACTTATTTTACATTGTTTGTTGGGATACCTCTAGATATAGGTTACAAATTATTTTCCACCAACATTACAGCGGGGGATTCGAGTTCGTCAGAGAGAAGCTGAGCGGATTGTCAAAGGCGCCTACACACCGGACTAAATAATCTTATCGCATAAGGAAAATTTTTGTCCCATTAAGATAACCAAACATAACGACACTTTTAAAGTAATTGATATACATTTTTTTCGCAGATATATATATTCTATTATATTCGTATGTGATCCTTTAAAAATCACTTTATGTAAAAGTGGAAGTAGTCGTTGACGATTTCATTCATTTTTCTCCGCATAACTCCTTGTTAAAGAAGTAATTTGTATCACAAACTTTCTTATGATATCTTGAACGATATGTGATTTATAAAAAATTGCAACATTTACTTAATAAATCGTGGGCAGTGCCACTCCCATTTTAGAAAGTGCCACAAGTTCTATCTGCACACCCCAAAACCAAATTTGACAAGGGATGACGGAAAATCGTTCCAATATACACCCGATTTAGTCATTAAAGTTGTATTATGTACTGAAAAAGCACCTTTCTTTTGCATTTTACAAGGTATTCGATATATAAAAAGTAGGCGTGGCTATTATCCAATTTCAAACATTTGGTCAATTCAATAGGATATCACAACTTGGACGAATAGATGATGGGATATGGACTAATTAATTTCCTTTTCCCGCTTGAACACATTCCAACTGTTTGTAAAAGTCACACTGTTTAAACAGTTTGAGAGCCGCTATACTACGTGAAACCAGTTTAAGCAACAATGGAAGTCTGCCAAAACTAACTCCCTAGTCCTAGTGGTGGATGAAATTCAAATAAATTTTTTTTTCTAATTTATTTGCTGTTCCTTTCCTATATTTTCTCTTTCCTTTCTTTCATTTATTTCCTACACCCTTGGGTAATACGGTTGGTATTTTTATTTTACACTATTTTATTTTATTTTATTTTATTTTCTTATTTTATATCATTTTATTTAATTTTAGTATGTTATTTTATTCTATTTTATTTTGTTTGATTTTGTTTTGTTTTAGAATTTTTTTTATTTTATTTTATCTTGTTATGTTTTATTTTATTTTATTTTATTTTATTTTATTTTTTGTTTTATTTTTTTTTTTTTTATTTATTTAATTTTACTTTATTTTATTTTATTTTATTTTAGTTTATTTTATTTTCTTTTATTTTATTTTATTTGATTATATTTTATTTTATTTTATCTTGTTATGTTATGTTTTATTTTATTTTGTTTTATTTTATTTTATTTTTTTATGTTTTATTTTATTTTGTTTTATTTTATTTTATTTTATTTTTTTTAGTTTAGTTTATTTTATTTTATGCTATTTTATTTTATTTTATTTTATTTTATTTTATTTTATTTTATTTTATTTTATTTTATTTTATTTTATTCTATTTTATTTTATTTTATTTTATTTTATTTTATTTTATTTTAGTTTAGTTTATTTTATTTTATTTTATGCTATTTTATTTCATTTTATTTTATTTTATTTTATTTTATTTTGTTTTATTTTAATTTATTTTTTTTTATTTTATGTTATTTTTATTGTTTTTATTTTATTTTTAATTTTATTTTATTTTACTTTATTTTATTTTATTTTATTTTTTTATTTTGTTTCATTTCATTTCATTTTACTATTTTATTTTATTTTGTTTTTTTTTAGAATTTACTTTTTTTATTTAATTTTATTTTACTTTATTTTATTTTTCTTAATTTTATTTTATTTTGTTTTATTTAACTTTTTTATTTCATTTCATTTCATTTTACTATTTTATTTTATTCTATTTTATTTTATTTTGTTTTGTTTTAGAATTTATTTTTTTATTTTATTTTATTTTATTTTATTGTATTTTATTTTATTTTATTTTATTTTCTTTTATTTTATTTTATTTTATTTTATTTTATTTTATTCTATTTTATTTTATTTTATTTTATTTTATTTTATTTTATTTTATTTTATATTATTTTATTTTATTTTATTTTCTTTTTTTTCTTTTCTTTTCTTTTCTTTTCTTTTCTTTTCTTTTCTTTTCTTTTCTTTTCTTTTCTTTTCTTTTCTTTTCTCTTCTTTTCTTTTCTTTTCTTTTCTTTTCTTTTCTTTTCTTTGCTTTTCTTTTCTTTTCTGTTCTTTTCTTTTCTATTCTTTTATTTTATTTTACTTTATTTTATTTTATTTTGTTATGTTTTATTTTATATTGTTTTATTTCAGTTTATTTCATTTTTTATTTTTTTTTTTTATTTTATTTTATTTTATTTTACTTTATTTTATTTTATATTATTTTGTTTCATTTTAATTTATTTTATTTTATTATATAGAATCATTATCATAGAATTCAGTTTCGGCTCTTTCCAATATAGTTTCTGCCCTTTTCGATCGGCTTATGTTCTTGGAGGATGGAATTTCGATTACTTTCGACTAGTTTCTATCGAATTACAAAATTGTCGGATTTGGTAGCCTCCCGTAGTTTGCAAATCGATAATCCCAGCGGTTTGTTCTGGAAGGATCGAGTACGAAAAATAATTGTTATTTCAGCTAAATTTGATGCTTACCAATACTTGACGTGTGACAGTTTCGTTTTTGCTTTCCTGCGACGTCTGCCGCATGTGGTTTGCTGGGATGTACCATTTCAACGCCATGGACAATTTGCCAGCGAATGTCGCATGTAGGTGTTGTGATGACACTTCTAATCACCACAAATGACCGCATTACAAACAGATAAGCTGCACATATGACACAGCTCCAGTTCGTTTCTGTGTGGTGTTAGTACCACCATTGCAATATTTAATCATTATTTGGCTCTCTTCTATTTTGCACGCTATGCTCTTGGTATGAGTTCACCTCAAACTGGAAAGGTTTTGTTACGAATACCAATAAACATAACTGTATTTGATTGTCATATTAAGCGTTGTCTTTTAAGCGTATAATTACGCTTAGATAATTTCCATTATCCACAGACATCTTGCAGACACATAGTAAAGACAAGGAGGTGCGGCCATTGAAGGTGTGCAGTTGAAAGGTATTGAAGCAATTGAATGTAATTAGTAAACCTCAGTGTACGAATGCGCGTGTGAAGATCTTGTGACAGCCCACACACCAATTCCGTTTATCGTAATATAATTTCAGCTTACCTAAATTGTAATGACGACAATGTTGTGGTGTAGTTAATTTGATGACAGTTCATTGAGCTCATGATGGAAATTCCATGCTATTTGCAGTTGTCAATAAATGCTTAAGTGGTGCAGGTATACATTGGTCATGGGCGATAGTTTGTGGTAATTTGTTTTTTTTTTTTTTGAGTTTTAATTGTATATCTATAGCATAGATTAATATCTTACTTTGAAAATACATCTATATCCTGGTACAGCACAAATATGGCATTTTAAAATATCAATTAGGGAAATCGGCACAGAATGTTAACCGTTTTGTTTATCGAAAAATTTGGGTTTTGATTTGATTTATATATTGTTGACTAGTAAGCTCTGCCACGCCGATTCCGAGTTTAATCATTATATCCCATACCAGATAAGATATGGAACTTAATTACATTGCTATATATATTGTACTAACACATTTTGGGTCACCTTGGTCCACATATTGGTCGTCGAGTTATCAAAATAAATATAAAATTTCTAGTTAGACCTCCAGTAATGCAACAGTAATATTGATTCCCTTCTGTAGTTTGTGAGCGATGGCCTCCCAAACATACAAGCAGACAGACAAACATTCTAAAAACGGTTGGTTTGGCTTCTATTGACTTAGTAATGATCCCTCTCATCAATTTTTCTTGAATATCTGCAATGTACAGATATCGGCCTGTTACAATTTCACCATAAGTAGAGATATAGGTTGCGCTAAGAGACTGCTATGCAGTTACTTGTCTGCTTTACTTTATTTTATTTTATCTTATTTTATTTTGGTTTATTTTATTTTTTTTTTATCTTTATTTTTGTTATTTTATGTAATTTTTTTTATTTTTTTTTTTTTCTATTTCTCTTTTTCGTTATTTTTTCTATTTATTTTATTTGTTTTCTAATTCTTTTTTTATTTAATTTTATTTGTTTTTATCTTATGTTATTTTATTTCAGTTAATTTTTTTTATTTTATTTAATTTTTTCTTAATGAATTTTTTTTTTTTTTCTTTTTTTGGTTTTATTTTTTTCAATTTAATTAAAATTTTTATTTTTATTTTTTGCTTATCATTTTCTTATTTTTTTTTTGGTTTAGCTTACTTTATATTAGTTCGCTTTAATTTATTTTACTTTATTTTATTTTACTTTATTTTATTTTATTTTTTTTTTCTATTTTATTTTATTTTTTTTTATTTTATTTTACTTAATTTTCAAGTATTCATGAAACGAGCTCAAGGCCAAGAATAATAGTTTTTTTATGAAAATTATTATTGTTTTTATTTTTTTAATAATCATTTTTAATTAATTATTAAAAGAAAAAAAATCCATCATCCACACTAATAACTGTCAAATAGCGGAATTGGTGTATGCATATGGTAAAGAAGAATAGAACTAGGAGTTTAGATGACATCAAAACCAGCGTATTGTTAGCTTAAAGGTTAGCAATGCGTGCCAAAATTTCTCTGATGAAGAAGCTTAGAAGCTTCCGAAATGGACCTACAAGAAAAGCTATGGGGGTTGTCTCTAAACATTTGTCCTACTCTATTCAATTCAAAAAGTGAAAAATTATTATTCTTGGTCTTGAGCTCGTTTCATGAATACTTGAAAATGTACAGGCCGTAAATCAACAAAAAGTGTTGGTATGAAAAAGCAATTACTTAATTTTATTTTATTTAATTATATTTGATTTTATTTTTTATTTTATTTCATGTTATTTTATTCTATTTTACTTTATTTTATTTTATTTTACTTTATTTTATTATTTTTTCTATTTCTCTTTTTTTTGTTATTTTTTCTATTTATTTTATTTGTTTTTTATTTCTTTTTTAATTTTCTTTTTTTTTATTTAATTTTATTGTATTTTATTTGTTTTTATTTTATGTTATTTTATTATAGTTAATTTTTTTTTATTTTATTTAATTTTTTTTTAGTTTATTTATTTTTTCTATTTTACTTATTTTGATTTTATTTTGTTTTATTGTACTTTATTTTATTTTATTTTATTTTATTTTATTTTAGTTTATTTTATTTTATTTTATTTTATTTTATTTTATTTTATTTTATTTTATTTTATTTTATTTTATTTTATTTTATTTTATTTTATTTTATTTATTTTATTTTGTTATGTTTTATTTTATTTTATTTTATTTTATTTTATTTTATTGTATTTTATGTTATGTTATTTGATTTTACTTTTTTTATTTTATCTGACTTTGGTTTGTTTTATTTCATTTTTATTTGCCTTTTCTTATACTGACTACAAAGTTAACTTAAAATTCGCCAGTTTTTGTTTTTGTAAACACTGTGTAGGGACAATTAGCGCCAGCAAAGCATTTTTATACACACACAGCCGAGCGTCACATATCAGCAAGCAATCAAGCAAGAATTTCTGTAAACGCATAATAAGGCAAGTCTCACCTATTAGTTTTTTTGTCTTGTATTCCCGCCAAAACAATTGCTGTCCTTCAGCGCCTATCGGTGGAATAGCATGACCGGAAAGCTCTTTTATTTTATTTTATTGAAAGATTTGTTTCTGGGAAACTGCTCCACTTCAAATTGATGTTAGGGTGCCCGCTAAGTTATGCCTATCGTAAGAGGCGACTGATATCTAGGATCCTAAGTTTTGATGAGGTAAATAAATAGCATGGATCGGAGTGAGGTAAAATTCTATCATAAGGACACCCAGATTTTTATATGACCGACAGTCGGAAAAAAACCTTCCAAAATATATATTATTCTTCAGCAAAGGCCAACTCTCACCACATGCAGAAGAACATCTTGAGAACCAGGGTAGAGGTAGCTGATCCTCACTCTCCGTAGTAAATTAAAAACAGGTTGTGGAAGCTGAAACATAGCTACATGACACATCCAAATCTTTAGCATGGGTTTTAGATGGTAAAATATTAGACCTCTTAGACTCGATGTATTTTTCGCCTTTCCCTGTTCGCTACCATATAAGCGGTCGCAATTTTCCTACTTTCGGAGCTAACTAACAAATTAGTAAATTTCTACTCCACCTCCTTCCTATTTGACCAGCAAATATGTGCATTTCTTAAAAGGATAAAGGTAGCTGCGGTCGTACAAGTAGAAATTTCATTTTTGCAATCTTTTCCACCCAGATTATCTAAGAAAAAAATCTGACTCATTTCAAGCGGATTACCATCACACCTCAAGTGTTCACAGTAACATATTTAGATGCTTGGATGGGACAAGATCCGCACCCACAAGGTATGAAGGTAATGCCTATACAGCGAAGACGATACATTTTCATGCATCCATATTTGTAACTGTAAGCATAAATTTATTGCGAATCACCTCCGCCTCCTTTTCCCACACACATACACAGAGCAACTGTGATTACAAGCTTGTGCGTACGAGGATGTATATACGGACACACATATTTCGCTTGAATTGCAGTATTTTATTTCAACAACAGCAACACGACTTGGATTGGGAGTGACACTTGAAGTCTTCTACTGAAATCCTTGAAGTGTCTTGAAAGCGAAAATATTACCATCAAAGTCAGATAAAGTGCGGGAGAGTAAAAGCAAGTAAGGGGGCTGGAGGTCTTGGTTTTATCCGACAAAAGTAGCAAAAGAGCACAAAGGCGTGTCGCACATTCGTAACAGCCTCGAACATTTCCCATGTGCATACGGACACACTTGCACATATAATATACTCGGGAGGGAAATGAGGTGTTGGTGCTCGAAATTACTGGTTCAGAACTAAAACTTTGCCAACGGTATTTTATAAGAGGGCAAATCTATTTTCGAATGTCACACAAATATAGCTGATTCTCCTTTTCCCGTCTTGAATGCAATTTTAACTTTTCTGAACTTCATTTTACTTTTTCTGAAATAAATTTTCGTTTTCTGTACTTCATGGTGGCAATATTAGAACTTCATTTGACTCTTTTTAAACATCTGTTCCCCTTTTTGAAATTCATTAGTACTTCTTCGGATTTCAGTCCAGTTCATTTGATTTTTTATGAAATATATTTTCACTTTTCTGAACTTCATTTACCATATCTTAACTTTATTTTACTCTTCCTGAAATAATTTTTCACTTTTCTGAATTTTATATAGGTTTTTATTACCTGCATTTCGCCTTTTCTGAACTTCATCCGATTTTTTGACTTTTTCCGAAAGTCATTTTCCTCTTTCAATTTCATTTTCCCTTGCTTTAACTTTATTTGACCCTTCAGCGCTTTATTTAACTTTTCTGGAATAAACTTTCAATTTTCTTAATTAAAGGGTGTTTTTTTTAAGGGTGTAGAACTTCGAATTGAAATAAAACACAAGAAAATCGTTTTAAGGTCCATCAATTTGGCTTTATTGGAAGGATAATTTTATGCCATTAATGTTTAAATATGATTTCGGGCATGTGGCCGCCGCGGCTGGCTCGAATAAAGCCAATTCTACAGGTCCAATTTTCAATCACTTTTTCGAGCATATGGGGCCGTATGTCGGCAATAACGCCACGAATGTTGGCTTCCAATTCCCCTAACGTTTCTGGTTTGTTGGTGTAGACGAGCGACTTCACATATCCCCAAAGAAAATAATCCAATGGTGTCAAATCACACGACCTTGGTGGCCAATTGACAGGTCCATTCCGCGAAATTATGCGCTCATCGAATGTTTCCTTCAATAAATCGATTGTGACGTGCGCTGTGTGGCATGTAGCGCCGTCTTGTTGGAACCACAACTCATCCACATTCATGCCATCCAATTCGGGAACAAAATAGTCGGTTATCATGGCTCTATACCGGTCTCCATTAACGGTAGCTGCCTCTCCAGCATTATTGCGGAAGAAGTATGGCCCAATGACTCCACCAGCCCATAGAGCACACCAAACAGTCAGTTTTTGTGGATGTAATGGCGTTTCAAGGGTCTCATGTGGATTCTCTTCACTCCAAATGCGGCAATTTTGCTTGTTGACGTAGCCATTCAACCAAAAATGAGCCTCATCACTGAACAAAATTTTGCGATGAAAATCAGCATCGAAATCAATCTCATTTTCGGCCCATACACCAAAATCACGACGCATTGCATGGTCTCGCGGCTTTAATTCTTGCACAAGCTGGATCTTGTAAGGTCGCAAGCCAAGATCTTTGCGCAAAATCTTCCATAAAGTTGATGGACAAAGCTCCAATTGCTGTGCACGGTGGCGAATCGATTCATTCGGGTCCTCTTCAACACTTTGCTCTACAGCGGCAATTGTTTCTTCGGTGCGCACTGTTCGACGTCTCTGCGGATGCGTATTATCACATAGAGTAAACGTAGTGCGAAAACGATCCATGGTTAACCGAATTAATTGCTCTGATGGACGATTATGTCGACCATAAAATGGACGGAGCTCACGGTAAACTTCGCGAACTGAACCATTATTTTCGAAATAAATTTGCACGATTTGCAAGCGTTGTTCTTTTGTCAACCTGTTTATGATGAAATGGCAAACCAAACTGAACATAAATGACATTAGAGTTGCCAGATTTGACCACAAAATGCCAGTTTTATCTCTAGTCGAAAAACAAACCTGTAAAAAAAACACCCTGTACTTGTGACATTTTCTCAATTAAGTTTCACTTTTTCTAAAATAATTTTTCCTTTGTTTGTAGTTCGGGACGTCATTCGACTCTTCTTGAAATGCTTGTGGCCTTTTCTGAGCTTCATTTGGCTTTTCCTGAAATTCATTTGTGCTTCCTCGGATTTCAATTCAACTTTTCGGAACTGCATCTGTTTTTTTCTGAACTATTCGCACATTTGACTTTTTCTGAAATTAATTTTCCCGTTTGAATTTCATTATCCCTTGCCTAAATTTCATTTGACCCTTTCAGAACTTTATTTGACTTTTTCTGGAATACATTTGCCCTTTTCTGAAGGTCCTTTGCCTTTTTCTGAAATTCATTTGTCCTTCTTCGAATTTCAATTCAAATTTTCTGAACTTCATTTGACTTTTTCTGCAATACATTTTCACTGTTATTAACTTCTTTTGACATTTTCTCAATTTCATTTGACTTTTTCTGAAATTAATTTTCCCGTTTGAATTTCATTATCCCTTGCCTAAACTTCATTTGACCCTTTCAGAACTTTATTTGACTTTTTCTGGAATACATTTGCCCTTTTCTGAAGTTCCTTTGATTTTTTCAGAAATTCATTTGTCCTTCTTCGAATTTCAATTCAAATTTTCTGAACTTCATTTGACTTTTTCTGCAATACATTTTTACTGTTCTTAACTTCTTTTGACATTTTCTCAATTTTATTTGACTTTTTCTGAAATTAATTTTCCCGTTTGAATTTCACTATCCCTTGCCTGAACTTCATTTGACCCTTTCAGAACTTTATTTGACTTTTTCTGGAATACATTTGCCCTTTTCTGAAGTTCCTTTGATTTTTTCAGAAATTCATTTGTCCTTCTTCGAATTTCAATTCAAATTTTCTGAACTTTATTTGACTTTTTCTGCAATACATTTTTACTGTTCTTAACTTCTTTTGACATTTTCTCAATTTCATTTGACTTTTTCTGAAATTCATTTATCCTTCGAATTTCAATTCAACTTTTCTGAACTTCATTTGACTTTTTCTCAATTTCATTTCACTTTTTCTGAAATTCATTTGTTCTTCGGATTTCAATTTAACTTTCTGTTTGCATTTCTTTTGTCTTTTTCTAAAATACATTTGCACTCTTCTTAACTTCATTTGACATTTTCTCAATTTTATTTAACTTTTGTGAAATACATTTTTTCTCTTTTTAAAATACATGTGGCCTTTTCTGATCTTCGTCGTGTTAAATTCAGCAATTCTTCTCTTTCAAAAGCGATTTATGTGAAACTAATAGGGGCTCAAAATGCACTCAAATCTAACTCGTTCCGAACTAGATAGTTTCCCTTCATGGTATCTACGTATTTAACTATAAACAAGTTGGCATTTTAATGCAGTAAAGAGTGAAAGGCTTCGCATATTAGCTTGAGTGCGTATGTGTGTGTGAGTGCAAAGGGTGCAAACAGCTGGGTGCTTTTTTAAAGTGCTCAACGAAGTGAATGCAGACAGGTGGAAACGAAATGCATTATCCACTTAACGAGCAGACGAATAGAGAGCAACAGAAAATCAGCTAATAAAAATACATACCTACAGTGCACACACATCCATGTATATAACGAAATATGCTGTGCATGGGAAATATGCGTCTGTATGTGTAAATACTTGCCAGCTTCACCTCTAACAGATAAGAAAATGCATATGTGGATTTTACGAATAGTGAGAAGATATGGCTGCCAAAGTAACGGACACTGACGAATGCGTGCAATGTTTCGTCTTCAGGTGTTGTTGTAAATGTTTTGTAGAATTACAAGAATTCATATGAGAATGTACTCACACGTAAGGTAAAATGGTTTTATATGCATTCAGCTGCTAAAAGGTAAAAGCATTGGCATTTAACGAGAATAGCTTTAAAATAGCCTTCAAAGACAAGATGAGCGTTCTACTTCGTTCCACCTTCCAATGAAGATAGCAAAATACTTGCACTTAAGCAGCACATAAATTGTTTAGCTGAAATAGCTTTGCAATTTGTTCCCAATGTCCTTGTGAGAGAAAAATTTGGCTAAAAACTTCAGTCCGTTTTTTTTTCGTAAAAACTTAGCGACTTGTGAATAAAATAACAAAATAATTTTTTTTGTTTTCAAAAATATGAATTTTCTTCTTAAAATTAAATGTGAACTTGTGGCTTGCGTGATAACAACCAAAATTGGGAGCGCCTAGAGTTTTCCGTGCTTGTTTTTTTTACAGAATGCCAGTAAGAGGGTTTGTTCTGACATTTGAAGACCATAATCTGGATCTTTCTAAAATTTTCACGGCTGGTTTATGAAGTAACTGAGGATTTGTGGCTATACAGCTATTCAAAGGACCGATACTTCTAATTTTCTTTCGACTACCTGATAATTGCATGGTCAAGTTTCAGCAGTCATAGAAGCCGCCGTTTGGATGGGAGATCACACTATTTGCATTTGTACCGCCATACGACCCTCAAATCTCCTTGTTCTTACTCATTCAACTCTGAACGACCACTGAGCTGTCGTCTATCACTTCCAGGTTGTGAGCTTGAGATGGGTTTCGGGACACAGGGACATTGGTAAATTGGATGGGAAACGAACTTGCTAGGCAGGGCACGAACAAGTGTTAACTTTACTATTACTAGAAGTAGTTACCCAGCGCCTTATTTCGAGGTGGTTAGGACTGCCTTATCGTCGATGATGTAGGAGTTGTAAAGAAGAGAAACAGACGGCGTTGCGTGGGAGCTTCATTTACAAATAACCGACGCCAAGTTTCGGAGTTTGCCAGCAGGGACTTGGTGGTATGCATCAAGTATGGAATTCCGTGACACTGGTCTTTATGTGTCTCTGCGGCAGGCACTTCAACCTAACCAGACGTGAAATTTGAACTCACTAACAAACAAGTCCAGCAAAAATATTTATTGGGATCGAACCACCACCGAATTTAAACAGAGGTGAAGGGAGCACACCCAGAAGTCCTTGTTGAATTCAACTTGACTTAGCTGTTTCGTTCTTGAACTCTTCGGATGTTCGTGGCGTTTAAGTTAGTTCACGAACTATATCTTCAGTTTTGGTGAGCTATGATTTTTTGGAGTACTGAAGAAGACTGAGTAGGATAATTCTTTCGAAACCGACCTATGGTTCGAGCGTCACGAGTAAAGTTCTCCAGCTGTGAGAGCCCTAGTTTGTTATGTGATTATTAAGGCGCCTATGATGTTTAAGGCGCTTGCAATGTTTTGAACGTTATAAACTCTGTCCTGATGTACGGTAGATTGTGACTTCGGGGTGTCTTACCAGAAATACCCATGCGGCTTGTGGGTCTGTGGTAGGCATACCGGTCATAAGAGGCGACTACAATGCAACTCGATGATTGATCTACGGATATGATGCCTCTCATCTCTCACTACCCATCTTCATCTTTCTTACGGAAAGAGGGGCGATATGACTAATAAGGTTGCACTGATCACACCAAATCGCTACCACGACAGTCGGGTATGTACCGCAAAGTAGTACCGGAACCTACTGGGTTCGTATCAAGCAAAGGACTGTCACTTTCGACAACACTCCCCAAAACCTTCTGGAAGTGTTTTTGTCGATATAAAACAAAACAAACAAAGATGTCCTAACTTCCAACTTCCATAACAATTTGAGCACATTGCAAATTTAAAAAAAACTTTAATGCATTCAATCATTTTAAATCGCTAAATAATTTCTTCTTTTTTTCTAAAAATATTACAACCATTTGCTAAAGTAAATGTTTCTCTAAAAGAAATTTATGAACCCCAACGATTGCTATCGAAATATATAGCTCAATAGTGAATTGTTGATATTTCACAAATTATCCGCAGCGAGCACTAAAAAAAACAGAAAAGGGAAGCTCACATAAATTTTAGATGAAACTCGAAAGATGAAATAGCCATTGGCAAAAATTATTACCAAACATAAACAGAAGGACCAGCTGTTACATTCATATTTATTTACTTACCAAAGGATGATCGGGTTAATGGACAAAAAGGAAACATGAAGGCACAGTGCAGTACCTACATATAAGTACTTGATACGACCTTTCGCTCTGTTAAGTAGTCAGCAGTCTGCTTCTTGTTGTCTACTTAATAAATGTTGCCATATTGCAGCAACATCTTAAGTTATTGTTATGTTCAAGCATTTGCTGCCTCTTAACGCCAATACGTGATATTGTTAAGTTGTTAGTTATATACAGTTATGCAATGTGAAAATGGACGCTGCTGTTTGGCTTTACAACGTTTCGGATTCAGCTTTGTCTAGGAATTTACAAAATTTTACGATTTTTTCTTAAAAATTTTATGTCAAATACAACCAAATTTGAAATATATTTTTTATTTTATTTTTTTATTTATTTTTGTTGCGAAATTTACAAAAAAAAACAAAAATTAATAAAATAAATCAAATTGAAAAATATTTAGGCAAATTTAGAGAGAAGTTTTTATACATATTTGATTAAAACCAGACCTGTTAAATAATGATTACTAATCGTAATGATTATCGGTTTGATTAACTATTTTCTTGAGAAACCATTCAATGATTGATTAACATTGCTTTAAATTTGTAAGGATTATTTTCCAATTAATTAAAAAATATTTTAAAAAAATCATGCTTAAAAAAATCAAAAGTAATCAAAAAAAAAGTTTTTTGACTACTTTTGATAATTTTTTTTTTTTTCAAGGTCATTGTAGAAGCACATAAATATACATATCTGAAAAAAGTCCAAATACTGAAAAAAATCACAAATAATCAAAACTAATCAAACAAAAAAAGCTTAAGTAATCAAAAGTAATCAACTTGTTTGATAATTTTTGATTGTTCTTAATTTTTTTCTAATTTTTTTAATTTATCTTATCGTAATCAATTAACAATTGCCTTTTCTTGAAAAACAATTAAAATAATCAGTACCAGTTAAAAAAGCCGTCTGGTTAATTGATTACTAATTACTAATCAAATTTAACAGGTATGATTAAAACTAAGTCATAATATATGAGAACAAACAAAATTTTAACTATTTTAAAAATAGGAATTAAAAAAAATTTGCATTTTCGTAATTTAATGAGTGTGGTAATTTTTTGAAAATTCTTTAGAAAAACATGAAAATTTTACAAAAATTCCTAAAAAATTATGAAATTAAAAATCTTTGCAAAGTTTTGAGCCTATATTTTTGAATGACGTTAGAGGGAAAATTTGTTAAACATGCAAAAAAATTTCACAAAAACCTGTTTTAAAATTAAAAAAAATCAAAATTTTTATGTTTCGTAGTGCACTTAGAAAAACCTAAATAAATTGCTAGTAATTACATAAATATTTCTGAAAAAAAAGTAAAAAAAAAAAATTTATTAAAAAAGTTTTTAACTTAATAATTTATAAAAAATATATAAAGCTTTCTGTTTTACAGTTCACTTACCAACATCTAAATGAATTTCCAGAAAAAATTTTAATATTTTTGAAAAAAATTAAATTACTTTTAGAAAATTTTTTCGAAATTCAAAAAGTTTTTAATTAATAATTTATCAAGACACTCAAGTCTTCTGTTTTGTAGTTCACTAAACATCTAAATAAATTTTTAGAAAAAACGTAAATATTTTTGGAAAAAAAATTATTTTTCGAAAAAATTTTCCAAATTAAAAAAGTTTATAACTGAATAATTTATGAGGAATATAAAGCTTTCTGTTTTGTAGTTGATTTAACAATATTTAAATAAATTTCCAGCAACAATTTTAGTATTTTTGAAAAAATTAAATTTTTTAAAATAAAAAATTTCAAATTAAAAAGTTTTTAGTTAATAATTTATAGAGAAACTAACAACATCTGAATGAGTTTCCAGAAAATATTTTAAGATTTTTGCAAAAATTCAAAAAGCTTAAAATTTACTGCACACAAAAATAAAATAATTTAAAAAAAAAAGTTTTAATTAAAAAGTTTTTAGTTAATAATCTATAGAGAAACTTACATCTAAATGAGTTTCCAGAAAATATTTTAAGATTTTTGCAAAAATTCAAAAAGCTTAAAATTTATTGCACACAAAAAAAAAATTCAAGAAACAACTGCAATATTTTTGGAAAATAACTGAAAGCTTTTATGGAAACAGTTTTAAAAAAAATCCAGAAAAAATTGCAACATTTTTGAAAACAGTGACATTTTTTTAAAAGAGTGTCAAAATCCAAATTTTCCAATTTTATTTATTATTATTATTTGTTATTTTTCAATGGCTAAAAAAATTACAGAAAAATATTTACTTTTTGAGAAATAGGTTTTTATAAAAAAATTTCCAAGTTTGTAGTGCTGAAGCTAAAAAAAGCAATTTTCGCAAAACACTTCATTGTATTCCTTAACAAGATGGAATTAAAAAAATAAAAGTTTTGCAGTTTTGTAAGTTAATAATATCATTGATAAGCACAAGTTTTAAATAAAATAAATAAATTCAAAGAGGCATTTAAATGCTGGTCAAGCACAATCATATTAAGCAAAGATTTAAACTGAAATAAAACGGAACAGGGTACCCATGTGAAAAAAAACTAATTGTTGGTGGTTTGAGGAAATTCATGGTGGCACCCTGTGCTTACTATTTCACTCACAAAGCCAACAATAGACCATTTTTGATTTTCTTACTTTATTTTAATACTAGAAACCCTTCAAACTCAAAACTTACAATAGTTTGAGTCAATTTTAAGGTAAGAAAAACGTAGAAATTTAGGTTCTTTATAAAATAAATATGAACACCTAACCTGATATCGCAAAGCCATTAGAACCGGTAAGCTGTCTAAAAGTGAACAATATTATAATATGTTATTTGCTAAAACTAATAGATCTAAAAAGGTGCAGTTCCTTCAAATTGTGTTTGACTGTACTTTTCACAACATCAAAAACAAGTGACTGATGGACCAACCAAGGCAAGAGCCGCAAATTGAGAAAAACCAGCGGTGGAAATCAATTTATGGTGTACAAATGTTTTGACAAAACGTTTCACACACAATTAAAAGACCATTCAACACATTGATTGACCATTGACTGTGGCAAGGCGCACACTAAAGACGAGTGCAGTTCAAAGCGGCGAAGAGGTGCAAAGCCAGTCACAGCGATATCAGCAAACGGAGAATTAGATTAAAGTGGTTCGCTGCACGTATGCGGTGCTGCAGCAGAGGTGAGCCAACAACCGTTAGTGGTCATCGTTTGCAAGTGCTGAACGATTGAATGAGGGCGTTGAAATACGAGGAGTTGCAGCTTTCTGCGGATAGACTAAGAGAATTGTGACTGCTGTTGTGTGGCCACTTCAAAAGTAATGCTTCATTAGATATCAAAATCGTGTTTATTTACGCTATTTGTTATTGCTTTTGTTGTTGTTGTTATTGTTGTTGTTGTTGTCTATTTATTTGTACATTTACCGCAATAGATAAGCACACATCCGACCACAAGTTTGAGCACAACAAATTATGCTTTTGACGGCATTCAAAGGAAAGTCGGCGTACACAGCTTCCCGCATTTTTAACACAATCGATGCAACGGTGAGGAGTTAAGAGAAATTCGAACTATGGTTGCTCAATACAGGGTGATTTGAAATAAACTTTCTTTACAGTTTTTAAGTGGGCAAGAAATTTGTAAACACAGTAACTTTACATAAAAAAAATTCTAACAAGACTATGTTTGTAATAGAAGTCAAGATAACATTTGCCGGAATTTTTGTTTGTCTGTCTGTATGTTTGTTCGCGCATCACTCAAAAATTACTGTGTAAAATTAAATAAAATTTTCACCGATGTATTGCCAGATGCTTTATTCACTTTTGGGATCCCTTTTGCAGCACATAAGTGTACTATTTCCGCTGTGGACAGCGAAAAAAGTGCGACTATACTTGGACGAGTCCGCGATAAGTATGCCGCTAATGTTACTCAAGAAAGAAAATTCATAATTTCAAGATGGTCGATCCGATGAGGTAAGTGTGGTTTTTGAGCTGAAATAGTTAAGAAAATAAATAATGCACTTTCAGTTTCCTTGACTAAAATCCTTCCTGTGACTATCATTATAGATGTTAGGTCCTGGAATTAATCCTTTCATTTTCCAAGTCTCCTTGCAAAAGATTAGGCAGACAGAAAGAGTGCTAAAAATCATCCAACCGCTGTATTTCAATTAAGAACTGTTAATTTTAAAGCTTTCTTCTGATAGTATGATCGATTTATAATATTGTGATAGGCTATATTCGATCAACAAAAAGTCTCACCCTCTCTCTGTCTTCCCAATTTGGACTGTAGCAGAGGCACAATCAGAGTGAAACTCAAAAAAAGAGTGTGAAGAGCACACCTACTTGAACAACTTAGTTCAGCAACCTTTCAAGTAAGCTAGTAACTTATTACGAGCTATAGTTCAGAGTAGAATCTTTCTACCATGTTAGTACACCAAACACCCTACTAAATCTTAAAGGTATGAGTAAATAGATTTTAAAGTAAGTCTTCCATTTCTTCTTCTTCCTAAGCATTTGTCACACCCAGTTTTTGCCTGAAAAAGAACTCTTCAACAATTCGCCTACGAAAAAAGCTTGCCACCGTCTATTTCTGTACTCCCATAATTCTTTTATAATTTTTTTCTGACTCTCAAAAATAAATAAACACTCGATAACTACAATAAATCTTCGAATGTGAATAGACTCTTGAGACCGATGCCACATTTGTTGTTCAACAATGCCACTGTCATTACCAATTGTGGAGCAGCCATGTACATATGTAGCAACTGACAATGATGGCAGCCATACCTAATGGCAATACGCTAATGTACAAATGCAACCCAAAGGAGAATACAAAAACCAAATGGAGGAGTTGCACAAGATAGTGCTGATGATAGCAGTGGCAGCTGGGAATTTGAAGGTGTTACACATAATTATACTAACGTGATCTTATGTGATCAATTTACGAACAAGCTTTTGCAATATTAAATTTAAAAATTTAAAGCAAGTTGATACGGTCTACTTTGCACAGGATTTCTATATATTCCAAAGCGTGCTCCAACTATCATACTGTTCTCCCAGCTTAAAAATGGTATCTAAAAATTTTTTAAATTTCTAGTTTATTTGATTGATAAAAAAAGTTTATTTATCGTCGTATTAGCGGTGAAAGTTGCAAACTTCGTTCTGTAAAAACTTTCAGTAAAATGAAAAACTTCTAATGAATGAAAAACACACCCAGCCTTTATTTTAACGATTCTAGCAATTAAAAATTTATAACAATTTATACAGTAATGAAGCAAAAAATCGAAAGTAATTAAAATGTTTGTTTTTAATTATTTTTAATTATGTCGTCCGTGACATTGCAAAACCGCGTAAGTTTGGCTGTTTTGCTAATACAAATTCCTTATTTCTTAGACAAATATTAACTCTAAGGCAGAAGTTCCAATCAAGATCGATTCTTTTAATTATAATAACACATAGTTTTATTGAGAATACTCGCAAATGAATAGATCTTAATGGCAAGGGCCTACAAATTTTTTTTACACAAATGTCACTTACGCGGTTTTGCAATTTTGCAGAAATTTCCAACCTTTCCAGCAATACTAAAAGTTCGTTTTGAGTGAAAAGTGTAGTCAGAAACTTTTACCAGCGAGACGACGATATTTCGGCCAGAATAATCCTTATCTTATCACATGTGTTAGAGCTTTTTTGAGCTTTCTCACATACAGCTTCATAAAGACAGTGCAAAAGTACACTGCACTGAAATTAATCTCGTTTCTTCGTTAATTATCAATAACCTGCCAAAAAAAATGGTGGGTGAAAGTTCAATTTTTATAAAAAGGGCAGGGTTTGGGGCTTAAGTAGTTAAAGTGGGGGTCCTCACGTAGTTTACAAGTAATATGTGACTGAGCTTTTAATAGCCAAATCGAAATAAACAACTTCTGAACATTTATATGAACACTAAAACTGAAAATGTGTCCAACTATATTTTGAAGAGACTTTAATTTAGAATTGAGCTTTCTGATCTTGAGCTTTTTAAGAGACTTTGATTTCGTTCCTTTTTGAGCTTTTATACTAAAAAGAGAACCAACCAGAATCCATATTTAAAATAACACTGTTCAGAGAATATCTAAGCTTTTAGAAATCGTTTAACTTTAAAATTCTTAAACCCTCTTCCATAGTGGGGTAAAAAGCAGGGTCCAAAAAATCTTCATAGAAAAGTGTCAAAATGGAATTTCGCTAGTTAAACTAAATGCAAGGCTTGGTGGGAGAGTTTCATTAACACTAAGTAACAAATTGCAAAAATAAAAATTTTAAAATTTTTGGAAGTCTTATGAAGTATGAAATCCATCAAATTTTTTTTAAATAATTTTCTGACTTTGTTACAAAATGTAATTTGCTTAGAAAAATAGTGAAAAGCAACATTAAAAAAATTAAGAATAATATGAAGCAAAAAAATATAGCAACATCGAAGACAGAATATCGCCACTAACGCACTCAACAACTCTCAAAGCGATGCATGCCTGATTAAGTTCATCATATTTACAAACTTACCACGAAACCGCAAACAGATAGACTATGAGGGCTGCAAAATACCTGAATATACTAGAGAAAAGAGTGGCATAAGATAGAGGAAGGAACAAAGGTAAACAGCATCTAAATTTTTTCTAAAAATAATGCTTCCAAGCTACAAATACTCGTACTTGATAAATGTTTTTTTTCTTCTTTTTTTTTCCTCACTGAAAGGTATGAACTGGGACATACTTAAGTGGAGGTTGGTGGTAGTGCCTAAGCAATAACTCAGCCACAAATCGATGTTCTATGAGCGTCCGTCTCTGTACCTATGCAGTGGTTGGTCATATTGGAAGATGGGAAACACCATTTTTAAACAAAAAAATATGATATTTTTTTTTTTCATCTTTTGCAACTCACTTTCGTTATAGAGTACCGTTGTAGCTAATGATATATAGACGTGTAGCAAGAACTTTTGCAACTTCTATATGAACACAGAGGGCGAGACAGCCAAGAGTTACGAGCAAACAGACAAATCGAAAAATTAACTATAAAGCGCCAACGTCCACAACGGAGCAGGCGATAGGAGCAAAGTCACGTTTGCGGTGGTGCAATGCCACGCGAAAGGCGTTCTGCACATATGAAACGGAAACGGCAGTACTAAATCAAATGCTATTTGCCGAAAAATTCAATCTATTATGTTTAGCTTGGTATGATGGTGTCTAAAGACCAAAATTTACACATAAGAGCTTCTAAAAAAATCGATATGCATGCAATGCACAGCTGTGTTCAAAATAATAGTAGTGAAATTCGAATGGATATCGTTCGAATATATAAGAGGAAGCTTTGCTTTTAATAATTTTCACTTAAAATATTGCGAATTGCATAACAGAAATCGAGTAAAATTAAATTTCAAAGTTTACAAAAAGTTCAGGAAAGTTACTTAAACTATAAAAAATCGCCATCAAAATTAAATTTTTGAGTACGCAGTTTTGTAGACCAATCAATTTTTAGTATAGCATTGTGCAAGTTAGAACTCGCTACAAAATTTGTCTGAATTTTCAGAATTTTTTTCGGCAAGAGTGTTAAGTAATTTCTTTTATACATTTGTTTTGTATGAAAAAAAAACCCAACATACTTGAAAAAAAAATTCTAAAAATGCAGGAAAAATTTTTTTATTTACTTCTAACTTGCATATTATTGTCCTAAAATTGAATGAGCTATAAAACTGCGTACTCAACAATTTTCTAAAAATTCTTCTCAAAAATATTGAGTTTTTGATGTAAATTTTTAAAAGTTTAATTAACTTTCCTGAATGTTGTGTAAGCTTTGAAATTTCTTTTTTAATGGTTTCTGTTATGGAATTCGCAATATTTTAAATGAAAATTATTGAGATCACAGCTTTTTCGTATTTTTGGTCGAACGGTATCCCTTTTAATTTTACTACTATTATATTGAACACAACTGTATTTATGTCGGTATGTAAATGTAGGTTGGTACGAATTTCAAGACGATTAAGAGGAAACATACAATATAATATCCTTTTCGGCTTTCCGGTATTTTCCAATTTTCGAAATCGGACCGACACATATGTTAAAGCAGACATTTACTTACTTAGAAGTGTGGATGCATGTGTAAGAGTATGCTTCACACACACATTCACGGATATAGGAAAAATTCGTAAGTGAAAGCCGCTCGTGCCGCAATTGTATCTAAGGTATTTTTTGGCTGAATGCATACCTTCGTAAGCCTACTTATCCTTTCGGGTATTGGGGGCGTTGTTCTCGTATGCTGTTTCCGCCCCGATGGTACAAATAAAGCCACTTCATATATCAGTTTACATACTAACCTCGTGGATTGCAGGTATACAAGCAAAGTGGTTAAGCATTCAGCTAAATATGTCTAAGAAGGCGCTAGAGACTAAAAGCTAAACTGAACATAAATAACTGGAAAGGGATTGGAAGAAGTCAAAGTCAGGTGAGAACTGAATATTACATAGCCAGTTGTAAGATGAAGGGCATAAATATTTTTATTGCGAACAATACCTAGGTTCAAGTGATCGGAGTCGACAAAACGAGAACCTCTGAACATTTATATGAAAACTAAAACTGACTGTTTGACTATATTGTGAACAGCCTTAAATTTTGAATTGAGCTTTTATACTAAAAGGAGAATCAACCAGAATCCATATTTAAAATTACCCAATTCAGAAAATATCTAAGCTTTTAAAAATCGTTTGACTCTAAAGCTTTTAAACCCTCAATCATAGAGGGGTAAAAAGCCGAGTTCAAATAATATTCATAGAAAAGTGAGAAAATGGAACTTCGCTAGTTAAACTAAATGCAAGGCTTCGTGGGGAGAGTTTCATCAACAATAGTCTCAACCAATAACACTGTGCAACAAATTGAAAAAATAAAAATAATAAAAAATGGTTTGGCAGCCTTACGAAGTATGAAATCCCTTAACATTTTTTTTTTTTGTAGAAAAGCTTGGCGTGTATCTCTTTGGAGCTATAGCGAACCAAATTTGTTTAATAAACAGTTTCGTCTCTCTTTCTCCTAGCAGCCACTAATGTTTTGCATAAACTGCTTGATCTCCAAGTTATTTCCGCAGTAAGGCTCGGGACAACAAAATGCTGATATAGCACATTTCTTGGAAGGTAATCTGGCTGTAAATTGCCCTCATATATCCCTTATACCCTTTAAGCCATCCCAATAAAACGCTCTTCTGGTTCCCAGATCTTTGAAGACTTGTGTGCATTCATTGAAAAGTTCACCGAAAAGTTACAGAATAGTTTTGTAGGACTGCAAGGCACGTAAGTTTTCCTGGCTGTCTGACGCAATTTCTATCCGTTTCGTGGATAAACCTCTTCAAAGGTATTCTCTAAGGCAAGATTGGATACATTTCTAGCGGAAAGTTCAAGGTGTATCGATTTCTTGAAACTTGGTGCGCTGATACCATCCTCGCACTGACCTCAACCAGTTTTAATTTATTCGTGTAACAGACCGCTTAATCAGGGTCTGTATATGGATTTCCTCTTCCCCAAAGTGCTCGGTCTACAATGTATACCTCAAAGTTTTGCTAGATCCTGATGGATTGCCATATGCCATTTCTGTAACTATCCCTCCTCCTTTTCACCTTCCACTTCCTATTACTCTGCCGTTGTCTCGTCCCCATTATCTTCCTTTCCACAATACCTATCTCTATCCCTCCCTAACCCACTTGTATTGATACCTACTGAGATCTCCTTAAGGAGAATTAGATAACTGTTTGAAATCGTTACGTAGATATCGCGAATTAAGGTTTTTCCTACGATTGGGCATGTCACCGACCACTTTTCCTTTCAAATATAGACCACATGTTGTACCCTAAGTCAAAAATATACCCTAGATACCGGCAGAATTATTTCACAGAAGCATGTTGACGGATGCTGAAACATAAATTGAGAGAGAAAATTATTATTATACCGAGTCGACTAAAGGTGACCAGCTAAAGGGGACGTTGTTGGACAAAAACTTCAAATAATCAGTAAAAACACGATTACAATAACAAAAATTCTACATCGAAAGATTTTGGAAATGCAGAAACGCAGAATTTTTCAAACAAATTTTGCACAACTGGGTATAAAAATAAACAAAACTGCTGCTAGTACAGAAATCCTAAATGACAGCAAGATATGTGCTAAAATAAATGAACGAAAATCGAAAAAAAAGTAAAAGTAAAAGTGCTTCCGTTAGAAAATTATTAGCAAATAAATAAGCAAAATCCTTTCTGGCAGCCATAAATTACCTTTATTTCCGTTTGGCGCCCCAAAAGACGCCGGACAGCAGCATACAAACATGCGCCCACATATTTTGAAGTATATTATAAATACGTACTCAAGTATGTATATAAATAAACAAGCATATGTGATGCTACAAAAAAGAAGGTTTGTAAATAAGTGAGTATACCCAATAAGCAAGGTAAGGGTAAGGTAAATTTTTAAAACGCTTACGGGAATAAAACATTAAAACGCAAAAAACAAATTACTTTCTGAAGTTCTAATAATATAAATTTTTTATGAAAATACGATTTTAAATAGCTTTATAAAGTTTTTTTTTTGTTTTTTATGAATTTGTGGGCAAGCTTAAAAAATGCTTATTTTACATATACAAAATGTTGGAAAGTAAGCGTTTTATAATCGAAAAGTCACTTAATTAAATAAAATAAAATTTCAAAAGTAATATTTTTAAAAATGTTATTATATACCTTTAAATAAAATGATATTCTAACTCCCATATTCGTAAAAAAATTAAATTGGTTTATAAAGCTTTTTAAAATAATATTTCCATACAAATTTCATAAACATTTTTTATTTGTTACCAGTAAACCCGGCCCGCTTTGCACCGTCTCAAAACTAATAACTGAGTCCTATTTTAATCATTATATCCCATACCAGATAAGATTTGCAACTTAATTACATCGCTTATTGCAGCACTCATTGTCACCTTTCGTTTGATACCCATATTGTACTAACACATTTTGGGTCACATTGGTCCACATATGGTTAGATATATCCGAAACTGGTCAAGCTATCGGAACAAATGATATCTTAAATTTTAAGTTAAACGTCTAGTAATGCAGTTCTCAATGTTACATTCAATTCCATTAGGTAGGTTTTGAGTGATGCGCGACCAAACATACAGACAGACAGACAAAAATTCTAAAAACTGTTGATTTGGCTTTTATTTACTTCATAATGATTCCTCCTATCGTTTTTCTTTAAATATCTGCAATGTACTGACATCGGCCTGTTACAGTTTTATTATATGTAGAGAAAAAATGCCAGAGAAAGCTTTTTATAAACGTTTTCCTAAAATTTTATTCAAACGAAATTGCTTTATAAAGCTTTTTAAATAACATTTCCATAGAATTTACGAATTATAAGAACTTTATAAGCATTTTGTTATTTTTTAAGAATTTGTGGTTATTTTTTTAGCCGCTACAATAATAATAATTAAACATTTTCGTTCATCAATGAATGTTGCAAGCTTTATATAATTTTTATAAAATTGGGAAATCTATCGCTTTTGCTTCGCATCTCAATTTTCATGCATACACTTTTATAAAAATTATTCGAAGTATTTAAATAAAATATAAATAGTTTATTGCTGCCCTTTTTTGAAAACATTTGCATTTCACTTGCAAAGTTAATTGATTTATAAAAATATTGCACTTGAAATTTGTCAAAAGTTTACTTTAAACCTTCAAATAAATTAATACTGAGAACGCTTACATATCGCTAATAAAATCAAGTTCACATCAACTTATTTTTAAAAAAGTTTACAAAAACGTTTGCTGGGTAGTTCAGCATGTACGCTTGTGCTTAGAACTCATCAGCTAAGTCGTTCTTTGTGCATAAGGTTTGTTAGCTTTTGTAATAGGCTTTTATTTTAAGCCGATAATTGACATGGCCTACAAAGTTGTGCCTAGACGTTATGATATCAGCAACTTTGGGAATTTCTCGTCTCCGTTACATTTGGTCATTCATTATCCTTTTTCTTCGTTTTTTCCTTGGTTTTGTTTTTTTACTTCTAAAGAGCTCTGGAGGGTTCGACATATTTGCAATTCGATTTAACTTCAAGGTTAGTCCTGTTATTGCATACATATCTTACTATAAGTTTATGTATTTACATATTTACAAAAAGTAAGTATACAGATATATGGAGCTTTGGTTTTGTCTATGGTGACCATCTGTATTTTATTTTAAAGGAAAATTGTTTTTTATTGTACGATTCTATTCTCTATATTTTTTTTACGTATAAAATAATACTTGGATAAAAGCTAAGAAAAGAGACGAAATAGTCTCTTACTCTTTTCTTAAAATAGCTTTTTAAAAACTTAAACTTAAAGCTTTGAAGAAGACAGCTTTTAAATAAGTTTTTCGCGCTAGCTTATAAACAAGCCGCGATCAAATTTATCGACAACACATTACTTTAAAAGCAACTTGACACACTCCAGCTCCACCAGTTTTCTTGACTAGAGTGATAGCTGTGTTCTGTTTCAACCCGCAGACGCCCACGAAAAAATTCGCAGACAAAAAATTCTCTTAATTGATGGACAGCAGTCCAAGCCCAGTTTCTTATATGAAAACCACTTTGAGTGTATTTCCATATTGAAAAAACAAAGGAGGAAATCTAAATACGAGTGAAGACAATCATTTTACGCCCATCTTTCTTCAACACATATATTAAGCAGGGTTTGGTTGGAATAATAATTATATTGACTTAATTATTATACTTGAATGCTAAACTAATTCTTAAATTCTTTAGCAAGTAATGTCAAAAACATTAAACAAAATGATTTTTTTCAAATAAGGCATAAACTAAGGTTGAGAAATGTCTGTAATGAAAAAGGTAGACAAAAAACCTTCTTCTCACTGAGAAGCTTCGCCGAATGCTATTGAAAATACTTTAATTTGGAAGTACGAGGTTGTAAGCAAATTTCATTATTTTACAAATTGACAAAGAAGGTTGCAAATAAAATACACCTGACGACCCCTGCTTACAGAGGGTGTGGTAGGTATACGATCTCGTACATTTTCCATACACTTTCATTATAAACTCAAATATGGCCGATGCTATTCCCATTTTAGAAAATTTCCAAAAAAAATTGCTTTTAAGATGACTAAATTACGTCTTTTACCGTTTTATAATTATCCTTATCCCTCACTTTATCGAAACCATTAACTCAAAATCGAAAGTGAATCATATCCATATTCTTGGCAAACAGCATTGACTCCCACTTTTATCAAATTTAAACATCTGGTCACCATGGCAATGCGTAGCAAATTCAGCAAATATTTACTTTAACTTTAAATTCTTATGTACTTAAAGTGGAAGGAAATAGTAATTTTATTGAAACGAAATTGGAAATTTTGTTTGTCTTACATTCAATGAGAATAGCTTTTGCTTACTACTGTTATTCACTTTTATCGTCTAACTTGCTTTAAAAATTCAGCAAGTTAACTAGTATTTAATACGCTTTAAATGCTGCAGATCCTTAAAATAGGACTGAACTATGAAGTAAACTCCTTAAATCTTTTACAGTTGCTTCTGTAAGAAACTTGCATTGAAACCGTTGGGTTCGGAAGTCTAAAAACCCTGAAACTCCAAACTACTAAAATTCAACTCGCAAACAACCACTAAAAAAAGATGAACTAACTTTTGGCGAACTCGAAAGGAAATTTCTTTCGGAAATTTAGGAACATAAGTAAGTGTTTTCTTTATGAAAATTTTTTACCGTAGATTTATATAGTCAACAGGTATAGCACAGGCCACTATTCCACCACTCTGATTACTTAATACTGTTTTTTTTTTGTGTTAAGCGATTTGTGAAAAATCCGATTGTTCTAAGAATAATTGGTAAAGTTATTAGAAGCAAGAGTTAAGATGACAAACAAACCCTCGTTCTGTTAGCCTAATAGTTAACAGAACGTGCCAAGGTTTCCCAAATGAAGAAGTCTTGCTGCTTCCGAAATTTATCTTAAAAATAGGAGTTTCTGTTGTCTTAAAATTTTACTTTTCTAACAATTAAAAACTCTTAATAATAAAAAAAAATTATTAAAAAATAAAAGCAATAATATTTTTTAAAAAACAATTTCAATGCAAAGTATTATACTTGGCATTTAGTTCATTTAGAGCCATGTTGTTGTTGTTGTTGTTGTTAACAGTGCTTCGCCCTGCCCAATGGGCTCGATCACTCTAAATTGTCATCAGGCTCTTCTAACGGAAGTCCGAGGAAATGCGCAGTTTCCACAGGGTTGGACCAGAGTGATGTGGGTGTTAGAAGAGTGGGTTCAACTGAACAGGAAAAGAGATGTATGGTATCATGAGGGGTCATACCACATGCAGGGCATGTATTTGGTATGTTGGGGTTCAGTCTGCATAAGTAAGAGTTTAACCTATTACAATATCCAGAGCGAAGTTGTGCTAGTATGACTCTAGTCTCCCTCGGAAGTACACGCTCCTCTTCAGCCAATTCAGGTGGTTGAGTATTAATAACGGGATTCACAGGCCGAGATCTGAGGGATCTGTCTACCGACTCAGTGTGGAGGTCATTTAGAGCCCGTCTATGGTTCCGCAGATCAAACGGCAAAGAGATATGATGCCGGATCTCATCGTAATGCTTACGGAGATGTCTCCTTATGTCTCTGGGGGGCGGTGCTACATCCAAAAGATGTCGGTTTGGATGACTAGGTTTGTGACAGTTCAGAAGGAACTGTCTACTCAAGAGTTCCGCGTGCTCTTGAACATAGAGCAATTTCGCCTCTTGATGGAGGTGAGACTCAGATGACATAAGCAGGCATCCCGTAGCAGTTCTGATGGCGGTGTTTTGGCAGACTTGCAATTTCCTCCAATTGGTGTCAGAAAGGTTGGGCGACCATATAGGCGCAGCATAGTCAATAACCGGCCGGCCAATAGCCTTATATGTAGCAAGCAATGTTTCTTTGTCTTTTCCCCAAGTACTGCCGGCCAGTGACTTGAGGATCTTATTGCGGCTCTGTACCGTTGAGGCTATTGCGGTGGCATGACCAGCGAAGGTGAGGCCGTTGTCAAATGTCACGCCCAAGATTTTTGGGTGGTTGACAGTAGGTAGAGGTACTCCATCTACGTGGACATTTAACTCTTGCCCCATCTGCGCATTCCATGTGGTAAACAGGGTCGCCGTAGATTTAGTCGGAGACAGGGTCAGATTACGCTCGGTGAAGAAGCTGGAAAGGTCATGGAGGTAACTGTTGATTCTGATACAGAGTTCATCAATGGAGGGACCCTTGCCCGAGGCCATTATCGTGCAGTCGTCAGCGTAGGAAACAATGGAGACTCCCTCTGGTGGGGGGGGAAGTCTCGAAATATAGAAATTAAACAAGAGGGGAGAGAGAACACCACCTTGGGGCACCCCTTGTTTTATTCTTCGTGGTCTAGATTTCTTGTTCCTAAATTTGACTGTTGCCTGTCGACCATTGAGGTAATTAGCGGTCCACCTCTTAAGGCCGGCAGGGAGCGGTGTATCATCCAGGTCTCGGAGGAGAGTGGCGTGATTGACCGTGTCGAAAGCATTTGACAGATCAAGTGCCACGAGAACCGTCCTATGGTTTGGTGGATTTTGATTCAAACCGTTGTTAATCTGCGTTGTAATGGCGTTCAAAGCGGATGTCGTGCTGTGATTTTTGCGAAAACCATGTTGATGATCGGCCAATTTTAGATTTGTAACGAAGTAAGGAAGCAGAATGGACTCTAGCAATTTCGCTACCGGCGAAAGGAGGGATATCGGACGATAGGACTCTCCTAGGTTCGCCGGCTTCCCTGGTTTTAGTAGGGGAACTACAATCGCTTGTTTCCATATCTCAGGAATAACGAAGGTAGTTAGAGAGAGATTGAAGAGAGCCGCTAAATAATTCTGTCCTTCATGGCCAAGGTGTTTGATCATCTTCATGGCAATTCCGTCGGGTCCGATGGATTTTGAGGGTTTGGCCTTCATTATGGCTTCCTTAACCTCTGCGGCTGAGACGGCAATGGGCGCAGTAGAGTGTTTGTGTTTGCGCGCACGTCGGAAGGCTCTTCTCTTAGTCCTATCCACAGGTGGATGCATTATAAACAGCCGGCAAAAGGAGCTCGCGCATTTCCTGGCGTCCGATTTGACACTGTCGCCGAAAGCAATGGCGACCTTGTCTTTGTGTTTGGTCGGATTGGATAGGGCCTTGACAGTCGACCATAGTTTAGAGCCATGAATACTTTATACATGAATCATTTATATGAAAAAGTTCTATTCGGCGTAAAATACAAAGATTTTTGGACTCAAGCCTAAAAATAAAAATACATCACTCGCTACAGTTTCAGTTTAGGCTATGAAAGAAAACGAATATGAATTGTTATTATCACAAATGATCAATACACTGTTTACCATTTGACTAAATTAAAAATGAAATCATTTGGTCTTTAAATTAAAAAAACAATTTAATTTATTAATAAATTCGATTGAAAACTCGACATTAAAAATTATCGATTACAATAAAAATCGATTATTTGCTCACAACTCTACACCTAAAGCGAATACGAAAATGAAATTCTTTTAATTAAACATGCTGATTCCTTAAATTAACTCAAACATCTAAGCAGCGTAAGCTTTTCGCATAATTATACTAAAGTCGATTTTAACAGAGAGCAAAACAGAAATTTAATTTAATTAGTTGAAGAAGTAATTATTTAAATAATTCAAGCGACCACACATACAGCTATACAGAGCAAGAAAATACTCATACTTAAGCGTAGAAGTATTTGGTATGGTATAACTCATGAATATCAATTGGTTGCAGTTATTAGCATTTGAGAAAATTTTGCAATCAACAAATATGCATAGCAGACGAGGTGCATTTACGAATTTGCATATTTAATTTCAATAATGCGTTAAAAGGCTAGAAGTGCTATGTATATAAGATTTGATGGCAAATGTGCCCTATAGGAAAAAAGTAACTCATTTTCTACATAAAATAAAATTGTAACAGATCTATGTTTGTAGATTTGCAAATATTCAAAAACAATTAATAGAAGGGATCATTACTAACCCAATAGAATCAAAATCAAAAGTTTTTATAATTTTCGTCTGTATATCTGTTTGTTTGGGCGCGCATCAATCAAAAACTGGTTAAAAGAATTCATAGCAAATGTCACCATTGCATTACAAGACGTCTAACTTCAAATTTAAGATATTTCTCATTACGTTAACTCCACAGGTTTTGGAGTTATCGACAAATATGTGGAACAGGGTGAACCAAGATGTGTTAGTGCAATATGGTTATCAAACGAATGGGGCTAATGAGTGCTAAATTAAGCGATGTTATTAAGTTCCGTATCCCAACTGGTTTCGAGGATAAAGCAATTTAAAATCGCACTCAGTCTATCCTAAGTTTTGAGACGTCATGCTATGCGAATGAACACCAAATCCACAGCAGGGGAAAATAAAGGCTTCGATTGAGGTGGAAGAAAAATATAACTTGTTTTCCTATTGTGTAAAGTTCTTTCTTCAATATCCCTAGTTACTTGCCGTTCACAGCACGGGAAGTCCGTAAGCCTTCCGGAGAACTTGTCACTAGAATACTGCAAAGGCCATCTCATCTGCTTGCGACACTGTGTATGATTTCATACTGTATGATTTCATGAGGTATGATGAAACTTATATAGCGTTATCATAATTCGAGGAGAGAGGACTTTGCTCTCTTTGACGTCGTAGTTCTCAGCAAAAGCAAAATTTTCGTTCTAAAGTAAGTCGCTTTCTCTGAAACCTCATATAGTTCCAAAGACTAGGAGAGAATCTACCAAATCCCAGGGGAGACAAATGCACACTTTTAAATCGACTTAATTCTTCCCTAATATGTGGCCTGAAGCCGCCCCCAAAAGTTCCAGATGATTTAGAATTCGGCAGAATTAACAGCCCTTGGTACAGTAAGCCCTGACTCCATCCGATACGTAAACCGGCTGCCGTAAAGCTCGTATTCTGTGCGAGAGGAAACACCCCTTCACCTAAATGTTGGAATATATAGGTGGGGAGTCCGTCAGCGCGAGACGCGTTATAACCCCTTAGGGTAAGGGGGTTAGAATATGCCCAAGGTAGCTATGCCTGTCGTACGAGGTGACTAAAATGCGTTATTATTTTTAAGCCGAGATATTGTCCTCCTCAGTAACCGGGTGTTTGGCTCATATGCCCCCCCTATTTATACACAAAAACAAGTGCTTACTTTATAACTTAAGTATGTTGAGTGCCTTAGATACTAAGTCCTACTTTTGTACCTTCAAAAATGTTTCAGGGGCTTAAAGCTTCCGCTAACCATAGAAGTTTAGGGTTGAAATTTCGACGCTTATTCCTGTCGTATAGCATCTTAAACTCCTCGCATTCATGCCTTACGTCCTCGCACCTCTTTCTCTTAAAACGGTCTCTCTCTCTCTCTTTATCGCTATATGACAGCGCTCACTTAGATCACGGCTTGCTATCCTACACTAGGTGGAGCTCTACGCAGTTTTCTTCTTTTTCCAAATGTTCTTGCTCGATTGCTGGAACACTGTAGTGTCCTTAAGGGCGCTATTACCTTGCTCGCTTTAAGC
The DNA here is from genome assembly GCA_949987695.1 of Merzomyia westermanni. Classification (NCBI taxonomy): domain Eukaryota; kingdom Metazoa; phylum Arthropoda; class Insecta; order Diptera; family Tephritidae; genus Merzomyia; species Merzomyia westermanni. The sequence continues at coordinate 132,193,534 of OX465291.1, forward strand.
CGGTAAACAAGAATATCCATACATTTTGAATGTAAGCATAAGTACTCCATCAAACTTGCGCGATAGAAATCTGATTAACTAAATACACAGCAGCAGATTCAAATTTTAAAATAAAAGCAGCACGCTGTTTCTATCCATAAGAACCTCACCTTGGTACGTGCATGAGAGAAAATTTGTTTGAAATTTCACTGAGCTATGTCAACATTTATGAAATGTCAAACAGTGTGACACCAACAAAATATGCTCCTTTTGCCTTTGTACTTGAAATTCATGGAGGGTGCATAGTCGATTTTGTGAATAAGTGATGACAGACAAGGATATTGGTTGACTTTGATGGGGGCACACCTGCTTGCATATTAGAAACATCGACAGATTTAACAAGCTGCATCAATCATGTGCATACGTATGTATGTAGAGTACCCAAACGAAAACTTCAAGCCAATTTTTATAAACCTTGTTGAAGTAAGTTTTAACCCATGAATTCTTTACAAATTATTTTGGCTTATAAAACTGTTATAATTGCAAATTTGTATGGAAGTGGCATTTTAAAAATTTGTATAGTTTTTTTTTTTTGTTTTAAGCTTACAAAAGGCTTATTTTACGTTTAAAAAATGTTCGAAAGTAAGCTTTTTTTATTGAAGCGGTGTGTTGATAAAAAGCTTATGAATGTTAGGCCATGAAAACTATTTTCAATTAAAGCTCTCTATAAATGTTTGGCTAAGCCTTTATTTAAAAAATGAATTTTATTTCTTAAGCCATTGCAATAAAATAAATTCTCATTTTAAATCATACATTAAGTGAAAATTTTAAAAAATTGTTAGTAACTTAGAAAGCTTTTAAGCTGTAGCCGGGGATTTTGCTTTCGTTGCCATTAAGCTTACAAAAAGCTTATTTTAATTTTACAAAATGTTTGAAAGCAAGCTTTTAATAATGGAAGCGGTACGTTGATAAAAAGCATATGAATGTAAGCAGTGAAAAATATTTTTAATTAAAGCTTTTTATAAATGCTTTTTTAAACCTTTATATAAAAAATATTTTTATTCCTTTAGTCATTGACTTAAAATAAATTCCCATTCTCAATCATACGTTTTTCTACCTTTTTTGTAAACATTTGCGTTTCACTTTTACAGCTTATGATTTATTAAACGTACTGCTTGAAGCTTATAAAAACTTTAGTTCAAACCTTCCACTAAAATAATATGGAAAACGCTTACAAATCACTTACTAAAGCAAGTTTACTTTAAGCCTTTTTTTGAAAGATATCTACATAAGTGCTTGTTGGGTTATGTACTTAGTCTCTTGTGTTGTAATATTTAAGTTTTCTATACCATAAATTAATCAAAGCTTCTGAGTGCATATGAAACAAGTTGGAGCCACTTGGAAAGGAAGCTCTTCTTATAGCAGCTAAAAGCTTTAACGTGACACACACACACACATTTACTTGAGCACCTGACTAGCATGTTCTTATAGCTCTGTAATTGAACTTTAGTTGAATGCAATTTAAGTTACCTTTCTGACTGTGCTGAATGAGTCAAAGGAATCGTCATAACCAAATAACCATTTGCACTTTTCTCGAACGATTAATTTATGCCATTGGCATTCTGCATAAACACATGACGAAATCTCATTTCGTTTTGTGTGGTTTGTTATTTAAGATTTTCATGACTTGCTGAATGTGTGTGGCACCGTAAATGGCTTACGATTTGTTAATACAGCACGTCTTGTCATAAGCTTCAAATGCATAAGATTTTGTTCCCAAAAGTGAAGCAGCGCAGAAAGTGGAAATATCTTTTTGATTTAATTAGGTAAAAGCATTGGGTTTAGGTTGGAATGCGTCAATGGATCAAGCGGGTTAAAACTACTTTTCTTTAAACGCATGGAAGCTCATGTTGCACTCCTCGCAAATAGTACACCTGCAGAGGTGACCATGAGATATAGAACATTGACTTTAATGCTGCTTCCATTGATCAGCAAAAAATGTGTTCGGCGGAAGTCGGGGATATGCTACGCTGTGCTGAATAAATGCGGTAATTCAGTTTACTCGCTGTTTGAGGAAATGCAGTGACCAAAACCCTCACCAGTGCTATCACCATATTATAAAAACCGGCCTAAATATGCCTTGTACAGCAGCCGCCCCACCTTACCTAATCTATATAGTACGGATATTTCTGAAGATACATAGCTTGAACAGGAAAAGCTTCATCCGGTCGATAACGCATGGCTTAGGTTTCACTCAAAAGGTTATTAACTTTGCTTTTGGATCCATAGAAAACACAGAATCAGCTTAGAAGCTCTAATCCGTTAGTCATTTAGTTTTTGGCGGAAAATCAATTATGGAAACATCACCGTTCTGCACAGCTTACAATTAAATTTGAGTTATTGGACCATGTTAACCCGGCAATTTTTGTTCGTATGTAGGTTCTTCATAAGAATAGCAGAGAGTTAAGCTTGCGAAAGCTTCAAAATCACACAATTTCTTTGGTGACTCTAAGCAGAAATTTCTCACTCAACTAAAGCGTAAGTTTAGCAAGATATTGTCTGAACTGACGGCGAAAAAGGACGCTTGATAGGGTTCTATTAAATAACTGCAAGCAGTACACGGAGAGCTTCTAGGAAATCCAATCCGATCAAAGGTACTTTCATATATAGACCCCACAAAGCGAATCGATTTTGAAGTCCTGTCCGGTCGGATACTTACACATTATATTGTCCAGAACTTCTTCTTTCTTCTTTAAATGGTCATCTAACCGCCTGGGCGATTTTGACCGTCCAACATAGCTCGCCAGTCGTTTCTTCGTTGCGCCAACTGGCGCCAATTGGAAACACCGCGGGATCGCAAATCGGTCTCCACTTGGTCCTTCCATCGGAGTGGTGGTCTCCCTCTTCCTCTGCTTCCACCGGCGGGTGCAGATAAGAGTACCTTCTGGGCTGGAGCATCTTCGCTCATTCGCACTACGTGGCCTAGCCAGCGAAGCCGCTGTGTTTTCCAGAACTTGAGGTCACAAGAAATTCGTTTGGTAAATTTCTGTACATCCCTTAAATTCTTAGTCCGCTCTCTCGGTGCCTGCAAGCACTGCGTTAGATCTAAATCCGGTCCCACATCAATAAGTGCACAATCGTGTATTAAATGAGTCTTAGTAGTCTCGAGACTAATCCATAGTCTTATAGAAATTGTCAGACTTCGCATATCTCATTATCAATACTTCGCCCACAGCACTCTCAGATTCATTAAATTTCCGTCAGCCACAGTCTTTACATATTCTGCATATGTGAGCTCCTTTGAGCCCAATTTATGTGTACACAAAAATCCCACACCCTCGTTCAAAGCTATTAATTTTCAAAAACATATTTTACGTTAAACATTTCTCTGTTTATTCATTTAAAAATTTTGCTCTCACCTTGCTGCCAGCTTACAACGGCACTCATGCATGTATGGTAGCGCACCAAATGACGATGGTGACGCTGGCGAGCATATTAAATCGAAATTGTTTAACTTTCATCCGCTGTGGTATGCTGCCAGCGTGTGTGCTATTAGGTGCAGCCTCCTTCCTTCCATACATCGCACCAGACAGCGGTAATATAGAAGTTATTTGCTATGTGCTGATACTCTCCATATTTCATGTACACGAATGTAAGTACCTAACAGCGAGACCACATAAATTCCATATAACTTATCCCATTGCTTTTACAAGCCACAGTGTGCTGGACTCTTCCCCATGGGAGTAGCAATGGATATTACCTTTTGAAATGTTCACCAACAATAACTTTTATGTTTAGCTGCAATTTTTATTTTGTTTTTGTTTTTTGTTGGTTCAGCTCTTGAACGTTTTTTTTCAAGCTCCAGGAATCTTTGCTTCTGTCCACCGCTATGTGTTTGTGTTGGCGTTACTACGCACTTAGTTGAGCAGCAAATATGCTTAGTTAAGCTCGTGGCTAAAAAATAACAACTTTACACACTAACGCCAAAGGAATGTTGTTGTTGTGGTGAGAATGTTAGCTAAAGATATAGCTAACGTACGTTCTGACATACTCAAATATCATATTTTGTGATTTGGTATGAATATACGGCATAGCGTTGGGTAATTATGCCACTTTGGATGCGTTGTTGCATTGGCGCAAGCGCACTGCAATGCGTTACCGCTTTTAAATGCATATGAGTATCACAACAATGTCTGCAAACACGCATACAACTAACGATGAATGGAGTAAAGTGTGGTCATATAGGCGCCAATGAAATTGTAACGCAATGCCACGATATTTGACTGCATTACAATCAACAACAACAAATTCGACAACTCGAACAATATCCCTGTTGTTCTAATATATGTATATATATAAACAACTATGCGATTTTCCAAAATCAATCGTGCTTGTGTTAGGATCACGACAATTCCTCAAGGAAACCAAAAAAAAACACGATTTCCACGATTTTCGTCAAACACCAAGGGCATCTTTAGTGCTGAGGAACTCTTAATCACTTTTGTGCTACAGTGTATTTGGTTCAGAATGAATAATAGTTAAGATAGGCAGTAGAAGAAGAGTCAAAAAGTATTGTCTTTGCTGAATTTCAAATCGTTGCCACCCAGAAGATGTTCCTTCCTAGGAGTATAAAGCAACTGGTGAATTACTGCATGAAGACAAGGTAAGCGATTACCATCGATTCGGACACCTATAGCAAGACCAAGATCTGAAAGAGTAAGCACATGGACTGTAAATGTCTTATCGAATGAAGAGCGTGGGTGCTCAATAATTGGGCGAAAGCAGTATGTCCACCAAATGAAGAGGGAAAGAGCGGCGATGAGCCACTCTTTATGGCGAATTTAGCTCTTAGATAAGATAACACTAACAAGCAAGGTGGTAGGCCCTCGAATGTTTAACACTCTTCGGTCCGTCCTTCGGGCCAATACCTCAGCGTACTAGTACCCGAGTTTACCGGGCACAGCAATATTACTTGGGCCACACTGCTAAGAAAAACAAGGATAAAAAGTATGGCCGTCAAAGCTCGGATGTAACCGAATATTATGTACTCAGCTGTGTGCTTTAGCACCCAAGCTGGAATTTACTTTTTCCTGGATATAAACCATGATTCTATACAACTGGTTTGTTAGTTAATACTATAACCTTTGATATCCAGTTTGTTGGGTTAGCAAAATTCGATTAGTTAGTTACGATTAGTTTAGAGGCCTCTGTTTGGATAATAAAACGACCCCTGCTAATTAGGCGCTTAGAACATGCCCGAGGTAGGCATACCAGGCAAAGGTAATGACGTGCCACTCGATGATTGATCTACTGATATAATGCCTCTCATTACCCATCCGCTACTTCCTTACGGAAGGAGAGTTGACACAACCTAGAAGGTTCCACTGGTCATATCAAACAGCTACCGCGATATTCGATCATGTACCATAAGACAGTACCTTCTGGGAGTATTTTTGTCATTACAAAACAAAAAAAACTAAAGGATAACGCGACAAATTCCTTGCCTCACAAGCCGCAGACATCCAAATCGCGTTATTGAGTTATTGCATTGTTGAGTTGAGGCAACGCAATGCAGAGTTACCCAAAACTAATATTAATGGTATCATATTCGTAAAGCTTGGTAAATATGTCTTGTTTTGGAATTTTCTGTGGACTGTAGACAAGAATGTTGTTGGAATTTCAGTTATTGTATTAAGTTGCTTTGAAAACAAAATATGTGACCACAGAATAGAAAAAATGGACAAGACAATTTGTCTTCCACTTCTCTATCCGCTAATTCTTCTTGTCGACTAGATCACGTGTTTGTCTAACTGAAAAACTTTTTATGGCAGAAAGACAAGTGAAGGGTTGTCGGTAACTACCGAGGGGCGACTAAGTTTTTGGAAAAAAAAAAATATTTTACTAATCATTTTGGTGTTACCTATCCTGGTACTTGAAACTAGGACCACGGAATCTCTAAACCTTTTATAGTAAATCACTTCCAGATGTGTTGTGAAATGACTTAATAAAAAATACCAAATGTTTGTGCTGAAGAAAAGCTTTATTCGAATGATTGGCAAATAACTTCAGTGATTACTCCTCATTAAATAATGTAGCAACTAAAAGATGGGGTAAAGCCGCTCAAAAGAATTGCTACCATTAATATAACTAACTGATTACTCTTCTCCAATAGACACTCGCATCTCCATATGTTCATTAGACCGTATGACAAAAAAAATTCATTATATATCCCCCATGTAACAATATTTTTCATGACAACTTCAAAACAGAAAAGAACTAGTAACCTCGCTAGATACTTCCAAATTTTGTTTGAGCGAAAGTAGCTACATTTATCACGATGGTGGCGATATATTCTTTAGAATCTAAAATTGAGAAGATTTACCCAAGCGATGTATGAGTGTGAGCGCCACCTGAGACAAAACAAAATAAAGCTACATCGAATATCCGATAGCTGTGCACTTCGGCGTCACTGTAGGGATTTATCTAAGTGACCTCTGCACACGTATCTCAGCTAATGTTTTGTGACGCATAAAATTCGTATGTTGACTTCTTCGCTTTAATACTTACTTTCTGGCGTGCTTTATTGTTGTTTGCATGGCAGTAAGACTTGCCATGTATTTCTTCGAATCTCCGCTGAATTGTTAGATTCACCGAAATTACGGATTTAGTCGCTCACAAGAAATGTGTACAGGGTGACTCAGCGCAGTTTGAATATGCAGAGAAGTTCAAGAGAGATTTAGAGAAATGAAGGAGTGAGAGTAAAGGAAATATGTTAGTCTAACAGAAAGAAAAAAGAGAAAAAGAGAGAGACGTAGTGAGAAACGTAAAAATGGTAGATAGAAAAAAGAGAAAAAAATATATAAGACACAAGGATAGAAAGGGAAATAGCTAAAGGAGACGAGGACATTCCTGGATACTACTATTATTAAGGCCGAATGTTGTTCGATAATATATAAATGAAAAAGAAATCCAAAGGGCAATAAAAGATTAAAGATAGAAAGAAAGAGGTGATACAAAGAGATACAGGAAGAGGGTAAAATAATGACACTAGTGAAAACATTAAAGAAAGATAGGGAGGGACAAGGATAGAGAAAAAAAAATAGGTCAAGAAAAAGACAGATACCTAGTAAAGAACAAGAATATGTAAAAAAAAAGATAGAGGGGAGAAAAAGAGATGAAAATAAAGAAAAAGATGAAAATGGGAATACATAGAGCATATAGATAAAGGTGGCGGATCGATGGCCTCGAAATCACGAAAGCTGGCAGTGGTCGATGATGTATTAATGAATGAGAAGTAAAGAGCGCAAATGGAAATAAAGAGTGTTAATGGGGCACTAAAAGAGAGATATTGATGCAAGCAGCTGGAAATTGAAAAGAGTGAGAAGTATAGAGAAATAAATAGGCTAAGTAAAAGACAAGAAATAGAGTCAAATATATAGAGCGAAAAGCCTATAGAAGGTGAATAAAAATTATGCTATCATATGGGTTGGCAAGAGAGTGGAATTATGGTATAATGAAAGGCGGGTGGATGAGAGATAAAATTAGAGACAGGTAAATTAAGAGAAAATTTCAAAGAAAGAATATAGTTAAGGTCAACAGTTTTGAGGGGAGGTGAGGTAAGTGGCATATAACCAAGCTAGATTGGTAAATACGCGCTAAGCTTGAGCGTTGCTGTGTACCCTGCTAGACTTATACCATATATAGATAAGTGATATATAACCACTTCTTATTAGAAATACGGCACCTTTTTACTAGAAATGGCACCTACAAAAACTAATGGTGGTGGGTAGCGAGTACATATGTACTCATTGTTTGCCATAGATCTACTGCTAACTTGGGTGATAGTCACGCATCTCGGGTGTTCTTGCTTGCTGTCAGACTTTCACCACTGCTGAGATGTACTCTCTGGAATGCCCTCTGCTGTGAAAATGGTTACGAATGCGGTACGAACTACTCCACGACACATCCCATAAGAAACGATTAACTATCTGTATTCAATTTCCTCAACCACCCTGTATATTACCTAATATCTTACGTTCATTTTTATTATGCTGGTGAAATGAGTAATTTTTATTGTTAAGCTTACTCATTTTTAAAAGGATTTCCGTTCCCCAGAATAAATGGCATGTGAAATAATGCGTAACACTAAATGTGTCTTAGATTATTTACGTTCGCTTTAACGGCGTTTCAAAAGTCTTTTCCACAACAGAAATTGACTGCTTGTTTGTTTAAACCTGCTCGTTTTGAAATGGGCTCAGCTGACACACACACGCACACCTTCCGTCTCTATGTGGTCTAATATTTCGTTTGCTCGTGTCTGTTCCGTCACTATTCTAATTTAGTTTCCCTTTTCAAAATTGCCTACGTCTGCCTGGATATAGGGCGTTTGTGGTTGCTTTACAAGCACGCACGCCTGCACATCTCACATTGAGCTTAAGTCAACACTAAATCCGACGATATATCTTCGCCAGCTGTCTGACTCCATTCATTTGCATTTCAACGCGGCTGAATTGTTAACTACGCCATTTTTTCTGTTTCAAACGCCTCTCTTCCTTCACCTCTAGCTATGCATTCATACGCCAATGACAGCGGGAAGTTGTTAGATACTCACCGGCGGACACCCGCACATTGACGCTTCTTCGTTCTTGTCAAATAAAATAAATCGTCAGTCGCTCCACAGCCTTTACTGGTTTCCATAGTCTGCCATTGCAAATCAATTTCCCTAATTGTTTCGTAATGAATTTAATTCAATTTTAAACTCTGTGCTTGGTCTATGTTCTTCCGCGACGCACCCTTTAGTGCTGTGCACAGCCGTTGCGTTGTCATAAGCTCAATCTTTCACTTACTTTTTCGAGGGCGTATGCAGTATGGAGGATAAGTTCGTCATTATCCCTGAACCAGGTGATTAGTTCGCCAAAAGCATGGTGAACGGCTATAAATCTCAGAGAAACAGTCGAGATATTTATACCTAATTTTTTTCTTCTTAATCAGCCCCTGACTGCCAAGACAAGTTGACTGAGCAGAGCCGGGGTAAAAAACAAGAGATCATAGGACTTGAAAACTATGTACTTTTATTAGCTTCACTAAAAAGTTGTCTAGGTTAGGCTGAGTGGAATGCGGGATACCAGATGAAATTAAGCCGACGTCTGCGATTACTATGTTGCACTGTTATTATTCCCAACAAGACTAAACCTCGACCTGTATAGCTTCGATAGAAATCCGAGGAGTGCCTCCATTATTCCTGCTCATCCTTCTCCAAGCAACTGCAGCAAGAACGGTTTAGCAACATGTCGAGGCTCTGCGCGTGTACTCCGATTGGGCAATGTAACTTCAAAAAGCCGAAGTCCAGCGATGAACAAGATCTAGTTAGGCGAATGACCTCCGCAGATCGCCTGCAATCTACCCTGGCCGATATCTTGTCAGAGGAATTATCATTCCAGAGATTGCTCGGCTGAGAGGGAGTAAGATAACGCTCTTCTATTCAGGACGAAGATGTTTCCTATTGCAACTTAGCTTGAAGAAAAAAAGACAGGATTGGTCTACAAAGAAATTTATCGAATCAATTTACCCTCTCGATTTCCGTAAAAGCTGTGTCAGGTCCCAAGGTACTTTCCAGTTCCCTCGCAATTAAGTTGTTTGTTTAGGTGCGGTTCTGATATCCTACACTTCAGCTATGGTCTGGCTCTGTAGGCATGGATCATAAGGCCATGTGTCAATTCTAGTGAGGCGGGTATTGGCGCTAATTTAACAACAACAAAATAGCCAACAAGACCTGAAAAGTCTATCAATCCTCTAACACGAAAAAACGACAGTGAGTGTCGAGGCCGATAGCCAATGCTGGTCCTATGGTGGTGCACTTGGCGGAACAGGTTTGAGCAAGCTGTTCATTACTATCTACTGATGCGATATTTTACGAAATCTCACAAGTCAAGCATTTAAATGCTAAATCGTTCAAATGTAACTGCTAAGCTCACTGACCGCGTATAGAAGTAATGTAGAAGACCCCCATTCCCACAACAGCCGGTTCTATCGCACCGGAATGACCCGGGTTTTTTCACCCGGCCAAGGGCTGTTATTTCAGTGTAACCCTGTCCAATCTGGGGCAGGGCGAAGCACTGTTAACAACAACAACAACAACAACCCCTTAAGCCCCCGTTTGTGCACTGAGTAGTTAATAAAGTCAGTCGCGTCTTTATGTTTTATTTCGCTCAGGGACTTAAGCAGGTCGGTATAAGTTGGCCTGGAGGTGGACGCCTTTCGACGAGTTTCCTTCCAAAAATATATGTAATCGAAGCGACGTATTTTTAAATCCACGTAATCTGCATACTGGAGGAGATAATATATCTAATCTTAACTGCTCCACACTTAATTACCCCTATTCTGTCTAAGTCCTTTTGAACTGCTCTCGTTTCGCTCCCACCTCTTTCGAAGTCACTCCAATTCTCAACCGAAATACATTTTCAACCCCACATAAAAACTGAAAGTGAATCCTTAATTTGTTTGCTGTCCAGAATTACGCTTTTTTGATTGCATTTTCAATTGCTCGAATGTCTGTGTCAATAAATCTATTTCAAATTTGAATTCTCCGCCAGTTCATTGGCACTTCGTAAAAGAACATCCCGAACAAACATTCGTATGTGTGCGGAACTCTAATGACTGGCTCAGTTGGCTCAAAGGCTTTAGGTTGTAGAAGCCTAATGAAATTAGTGTATCCAAATATAGCGTTTGTGGTGTGGAGTGTGATTTAATCAACTTCTGGAATTTAAACTTAATGTTGGGCAATTGAGGATATGGCAAGGCAGTAAGTACATACTTTAATTTATTTATTGAAGTTTTTTTGTGACACAGTGGATGAAGCAAAGTAGAATCTTATTCCATTGATGCAACGAAAATACTAGCTGAGTATAAATCAGAGTTGAAATATTTGTATGATTTTACTTTCATTTCGGCTTGGTATTTAGTTGAAAATTATGTAATTTGTTTGTAGTGCGAATACAGCGCTTTAGGCTGGTCTGACGCAATAACTTCCTTTCGAGGGCCAAAAAGATTTCTATTGGATTTATAGCTTTGTATTTAGTTCAAGATAGCTGATTTGGCGCACACTATTCAATGAATGAGCAGATTCAGAAATTTAAATAAATTTACTATAAAAGAGCACGGGTTCTCAAGACTCAAACCACAAGCAATCAAAGATTGGACTTACTCTTGAAATAAAATAAAATAAAATAAAATAAAATAAAATAAAATAAAATAAAATAAATTAAAATAAAATAATATAAAATAAAATAAAATAAAATAAGATAAAATAAAACAAAATAAAATAAAATAAAATAAAATAAAATAAAATAAAATAAATTAAAACAAAATAAAATGAAATGAAATGAAATGAAATGAAATAAAATAAATTATAACAAAATAAAATTAAAAAAATAACATAAAAAATAAATAAAATAAAATAATATAATTTTGTAAGTATAACGAGCTCAAGACCAGTTGATAATAATTCTTAGTTAATTATTATTATTTTTGATTAGAGGAAAAATTGAAAGCAACAAACATATACAGGCTATAGTTATAGTACTATTTCGAAAACAGCCACGATTTCTCGTCAGACTAATTCGTATAGTTTTGCTATTTCAGAGGATCTTGTAGAGAATCGAACCCACTCACTCTGATTGCCAGCGCAGCTGCCTAACCCATAGGCTATGCTGCGTGTAGTTTTGCAAGCTGCTTAATTCAAGTTTTCCTCTAGTTGTTGTTTGTTATCTTGCCAACGGTATACACAACATTTTAGACATTCTTTCTATATGTAAATCATGCATGCTGGACTTTGTTTTTGTACATTCTTCTTTTCTATTTTTATAAGATAGTTATTGTACGTAACCGCGTGCTCCGGTATAAATTTATTTTGTTGTTGGTTTCACGGTCTGTTCATTTTACATATTTTTGTAAGTATAACGAGCTCAAGACCAGTTGATAATACAAAAATATGTAAAATGAACAGACCGTAAAACCAACAACCAAATAAAATAATATAAAATAAAACTAATTCAAAGAAAATTAAATAAAATTAATAAACTAAAATAAAATAAAATAAAATGAAATGAAATAAAATAAAAAAAATTAAAATAAAATAAAATGAAACTAAATGAAATAAAATAAAATAAAATTTAAAAAATAACATAAAAAAATAAATAAAATAAAATAAAATAAAAAAAATAAAATTAAAATAAAGTGAAATAATATAAAATAAAATAAAACAAAATAAAATATAATAAAATAATATAAAATAAAATAATATTAATTTAATTAAATAAAAATAAATTAAATGAAATAAAATTAAATTAAATTAAAAACATAACATAAAAAATAAAGAATATAAAATAAAAAAATAAGATTAAAATAAAGTGAAATGATATAAAATAAAATAATATAAAAAAAAAATATTATAAAATAAAATAAAAAAAAATGAAATGAAATGAAATTAAATAAAATAAAAAAAAATAACATAAAAAAATAAATAAAATAAAATAAAATAAAATAAAATAAAATGAAACTAAATGAAATAAAATAAAATAAAATTAAAAAAATAACATAAAAAAATAAATAAAATAAAATAAAATAAAAAAAATAAAATTAAAATAAAGTGAAATAATATAAAATAAAATAAAATAAAGTAAAACAAAATAAAATAAAATAAAATAATATAAAATAAAATAATATTAATTTAATTATATAAAAATAAATTAAATTAAATAAAATTAAATTAAATTAAAAACATAGCATAACAAATAAATAAAATAAAATAAAAAAATAAGATTAAAATAAAGTGAAATGATATAAAATAAAATAATATAAAAAAAATAAATTAAATGAAATAAAATTAAATTAAATTAAAAACATAACATAAAAAATAAATAAAATCAAATAAAAAAATAATATTAAAATAAAGTGAAATGATATAAAATAAAATAATATAAAAAAAAATAAAATAAAATAAAATAAAATAAAATAAAATAAAATAAAATAAAATAAAATAAAATAAAATAATATACAAGAAAATAAAATAAAATGAAATGAAATGAAATAAAATAAAATAAATGAAAACCAAATAAAATTTAAAAAAATAAAATAAAATAAACTAAATTAAAATAAAATAAAGTAAAATAAAATAAAATATGATAACATAAAATAAAATAAAATTAAAATAAAGTAAAATAATATAAAATAAAATATAATAAAATAAAATAAAATAAATTAAAATAAAATAATAAAAAATAAAATAATATTAATTTAATTAAACAAAAATAAATTATATGAAAAATTAAATTAAATCAAAAACATTACATAAAAAATAAATTAAATAAAATAAAAAAATAAGATTAAAATAAAGTGAAATGATATAAAGTTTTACATGGCGATATCATGTACAGTAGTAATTGTCGCTTACTTAAGAGTTAGTTCTGGTTGTGGATGAGTAACTTAGCGATGTGACAGCCTTGAACAAAGGATGCAAACGATTTATCAATATAAGCTCTATCGATGATTTTTTTTAAATATATACAAGGTGGCGCAAAAGTAAGCTTCCGATGTTCAGCATATCGGTTGTGGCACGTGCAAAGTGTGCTGTTGCACCGTCTTGTTGGAACCACATGTTTTCCAATCCCAATTCATCAAGTTGCGGCAAAAAGAACTCGTTGATCATTGCTCTGTAGCGCTCACCATTCACAGTACCCGTTTGGCCCCGACCGATTATTGGTCAAATAAATAGTCAGCAATATTCCGCGTTCTGGAGCAGTGTAGCGTAACATTGTTTATTAACGTGTATTTCGCATGTGTTTACTACACAAATGTCAAAACAGAACTGACTTTAGGGGCCAATTGTAGTATCTTTAACCTTAAATATTTTCATTTTCCTCTCTTTTCTGAAGGTAATTTCCCATTTACAACTGTCTTTGCGAGCAAAGAAAGGGTGCCAATTGAATTGGAAAAAACAGTTGGAGGATTCGGAAAATATAAATGAAACAATTTTGGATTGTGCTTCACAAAAATGAAGTACTAAGACGTCTGAGGTACGTAAACTTTTTACTATACGATGCCACGCCACACGATCTCAATTAAAATTTATTAATTACTTTATTTCACTTGTCTAGGCTTTAACTGGTGTCCTTAGTCACAGTCATACATTTATGTAGCTGCATACGAGTATATAGCTAATGGAAAAGTCATTTTACTCATTACGAGCGCTCATTCATAACGGCGTAAACAAGGAGCTGGCAGCAAACATTTGTCACCGTCATGTTAAGCCCAAATTGTATGTTATGTAGATAAAGCTACGCAAATTATGTGGCTAAAATATAGCCGTGCAACATATTTGTACTTCTACACGGTATATTCCTATAAATGCCACACCTTGTCGATAAGTAGAGCTCTATGTTAAACCACATGTCGTTAACAGCATTTATGTGATGAGGTTGTTGTTGTGGTGGCTGGTGTTGCTGATCGTTAAAATGAAAAAATATTGGCAGCATTGACATACAGTAATTAAACGGTTAATTTACACTGAGAGAAATGTTTGGGAAGGGGTTTTTAAAAGTGAGACGCACTAAGTAAGTGCGATAAAATGTGTAAATCTTTTCGAAAGCAAGCCCAGGGAAAGTAAAACCCTCAGGTAGCAATAAGCTGCTGACTGCAGTCGGACTCTTGTCCAAATCAAGAAAACTTATTTCAGCATTCCTCAGAATAATTTAGCAGTCTCTAAAAGCCTAGTCTAAGATCGAAGACTCTCGAGCTCAAGGGTTTGCACATTAGAAGATTGAAAGCGGTTACTGAGAATTAAACGACGTGATGGTTCCCTCATACCTATAAGGCGTATATTTTTTCTGAGCGTACTATATATTTACTACTGAATTTAAATTTTTTTAACTTCACAATGAATACGTACCTATCAGTGGGAAAATAGGAACATTGTACACCGCCAATTATGCTTGTGTTGTTTTTCCTTAAAATGTGGGAGCATCTAATGGATCTGTATATAAGGTACAGGACTCCTCATGACTATTTCAGTGCAAGTCTATGGAAAGGCAAATACAAATAGAGAATTCGCTAGAGCACAATTAACTCGTTGGAGGCGGATTTAAGGGCAACGAAGTAGCGTTCAACGACATTCAGTCCGGGGGGTTAACGAACGAGTACTGACTGGTTTAAGAGTCGAGGCTCTGATAAAATTCATTGAGAAGCTCTTGTGCAATATCATCTGTCGTAGGGCTGTCGGTTGAGACTTTTGTTTAAAATCGAGTTCTGTCCCAGCTACTATAAGAAGTAATTTAAAACGAACTTTTGCCTGCCCTTGAAGCTCGAGGCTGACAAGTGTTTGCCAAAGCTGATGATATTTCACTGCATAAGATATTGCATTGGTAAGGGATAAATTCCAGGACACTCTTATGCTCTTGCATGGTGACAGCATGTCTTTGCCCTAAGATAGACTGTGGTTGATATGTGGATCTATTTTGCTTCTCTTTGTCTCATTTGGCGATAGTGACAGGCATTTTGTCATCTCCGAGCGCTATTTAAAATGGGCGAAATCGGATGATAGCCGCGCCCACTTTTTATGTATAGAATATTTTCGAAAATACAAAAAAAGTGATTATTCAGTACATAATACACCTATAAGGATAAAATTTGGTGGATATATTGACATTGAGGCATAATATAAATTTTTCAAGAAATTTTTGAAAATGGCAGTGACACCGCCCACTTTTGATTAAGTCAAATTTATAAATGTTTTTAATCATAAATCAAAAACTGTTCAAGATATCGAAACGAAATTCCGCACGCGGCTTTCCAGGTGTGCAAGGAATGTTCGACGAAAAAATTAGCGAAATCGGTTAAGGTCCACGCCCACTTTTATATGAAAGATTTTCAAGAGGATCGTAGATATATTAAATAGGCAATAACTTTGGGTAAAATAGCTTTACATCATTTATACTTCATTTTAACAGTTTCCGTGAACTAAGAAACCCAAAAAATAAAAATCTTAGAAAATGGGCGTGGCCCCATCCCTTTTATAGTGGATTATTCCACAAAACTTTTTATGGCATAACTCCACCAAAAATTAAATTTTCGGAACGAAATTTGGTGATAATGTTCAATATATAAAAGAAACTGTTTGTTGTAAAAATTGGCGAAATAGGTTCATGTCCACGCCCAGTTTTTTAACATAGGTTTGACATTTTTTTTTTTTTAATTTAAAACGCGATATTTCTACGAATTTTGGCAATTTGAAGAAGTAGGCGTGGCGCCGCCCACTTTTCAGCATAAAATTTCTGCTATTTTCAAAGGCTATCGCTTATAATTGAAACGGCATATTTCAATGAAAACTTGTCAGCTGCTTCTCAGTAGTATATATTATACTCCTGCCAAAAATTAGCCAAATCGGAAAACACACAAGCAAAATATTCGGGCAACTAGTTAATACCCCACTGCAAAAGCGAAGTTGTATATCTTTTTTGATTTTCATACCCTTCATGAACATGAAATGTTTGTACGCATACTGAAATGATCAGGAGGATGAGCTGAGTCGATGTAGCCATGTCCGTCTATCGATACGTCTATCTGTTTGTTCGTCTGTCTATTTGAACGCAAGTACGAACTGAAAGTATTAAACTAGACCTGCGTAAATTGGGATGCCATAATAGATCACTACTAGGTATATAATGTTCTGTTCCACGCGACCTTAGACTTCCTTACTTGTTTAAATTCATCTTTTGAAGTAAATATTGTAATCCACTCTTGTGCGCACCTTTTCTGTGCTTTGGGATGCAGTTCCGGTTGCCAACAAACATCTCTTTGCTTTAATTTCGTTTATGCGTTAAGCGCTTCGCTTGCAGACAGAGCGCCAACCTAACATTTGTGTGGCTAAATTTCACGCCAACATGAGTTTGAACCTCATATCAGATATAAGTACAAACGAGTAAACATAAAGGAAGGATAACCAGTGAAGCGCGCGCTAAGCAGGATTCGAAGCGTGGGTGAGAGCCAACAAACTTACTGAAATCCCAAATGTAAGAGTTAAAGCTAAATTGCACTAAGTACAAGTTAATATGTGTGCGCATATTTGTTTGTTTGTTTCTTGTAGTTGGTGTGTGTGTGCCGTTTTAGGACTTCTTGCGTGTAAGTGTGTGTGATAACGGGTTAAGATCCTTTGCAAGTGCAAGCAACCTTGTTGTTAAATTTTTTTTTAATTTCTTTGATTATGTTTTATTGTTTATACTGCTTCGTTGTTATAGTAAGCTTTGTTGTTGCATTTTTTCCTAGTTATTTTGTTGTAGTTTTCTCGAAGTTGCTTGTTGTTTCTACTTTCTTTATCCAGAGGCGTAGACAGAGAGACTCAAACAAGCAATTGAATTTACAAATAAGAGACGCGCTTCCTCTAGATATTAATCTCAAGACTAATAGAGCCTCAACTCCCAGAAAACCCCTAGCAAAAGGACCAGTCATCTTCGTAAGCACTAGGAATAAATTTTATAAGAAGTAACACAACCATTTGATCTGGCAACGTACCGGCAACGACCTCTACAGAGAATAGATCACTTAATTTGTTAGCTTCCGTCCGGAAATTCAGTGCCCGATTACCATCTTTCTTTGAAAGGCCTGCCTAGCGAGACTCAAATCACACTGGCTCTACTTCTTTCTAGATTAATCCGATAAACGTACTATTAAAAGCACAGCTAAAACCTCGAAGTCTTGATCAGGATTTCTCTCTCTCTCTCTCTCTTCTTTTCTTCGATTGATATATACATGAGCTAGAAAAGGTTTGTGGGGAAACGTTTTCCAAGGAAAGGAAAAAAATGTATTTGACAACTGAAGTCCGTTTTTTGGGTTCACGCAGGGCACCTACTTTGAACAAACCCCGCAGAGGACCACCCGTATCCATTTAATATAAGTTTCGTTAAGATAGTGCTGCATGTAGATATTGGCTTTGATAGAATCCAGGCGCTACAGATCGTCTTTCACGTTTTCAAAACCAAAGAGTGATATACGCCGAACTAGCTCCATGAGCATTGCGTTTCCAGACCAATATTTTGGTAGAACAAAGGAAAGCTCCCTGCAATAGGCTTGTGGTTATCGTCGCTGTTTAAGAGTCAAGTCGAGATGTAGAGTAGGAGTTAGAGGAAAATGAAGATGGTTAGAAACAGAAAAGGAATACGGTGGAAGGAATATAGGAATAAATGAAGGGGAAACGTGAAATGGGTAGGAGGGCAGTACAATTTTTCAAATGTTGCCAAATCAATTTCCAGGCAGGACAACGTCTTCTCGGTCTACTAGTCCAAAATAAATAAGAAAGTTCAATCAATTTGAATTCATTCGTTCAGAGCCGCCGTAGACGACGATCTAATCATCTTCCAAGTCAAATCCGAGCCATTAGCTGGAATTGGTCGAACCGCCGATTACTGCTTTGACACCGCGAGTTTATAATTTTGTATTTATCATGAACGAGTAAAAATCAAAGCTACCAATGAATCTAAGTCTCTCCTCGTATCTATGGTGAGAAATCATGGACGCTACCTAAAAACAGGTAGAAGGAATTTTGGAGTAGTTTGAAGAAGAGTTCTACGAATGACGGTTATAACGACAGCGCGTATCGAAGGATATTTAGAGTTGAACTAGGCGAGCTCGACTCCTATAGCTTTTTAGGCGAATGAAAGAAAGAAAGAATTTACCTACCACCTCAACTAAGGTATCAAAATTATTTTTACAAAATCCGAAACTGAACTCATTTCTGTTAAGGGACGTTAAGTTGATGCTCTGGAAGTTTGTCGTGTTGGTAATTGGGGGTGGGTGTGAAGGCAAAAGTAGAAGGAAAATGGAAGATATAGAGATAAATGAAGAGGAATCGCCGATTGGGGAGGGAAAAAGAGTACAAAAAGAGTCGGCTCTGCTAGTTTACTTTAAAAATATATTTGTTCATGTTTTGCAAAACTGTTGTCCTGTTGTCCAACCTTGATCATCCGAAGCCGGTTACGCCCATGGTTCAAGCTGTTACTTTTGCTTACTACCTTTAGAACATGAATTTGAATTTGTTATATTACCTCGTGGCTTTTGTCGTCTTAGTTGTTGCTGTTTGTGTTGTTGCAAGGACAAACACAAACAACAACAGCAGCAACACAAACCATAACCACAGTAAGGTTTCCCTCACCCATTTATTTACCTTCAAAAACATTGAAAAGTTAAAAGCATAAAATGGTTAGATTCGAAGCCAACTAAAGCTTACACGCTCATGCATTTTTGTATTTCTTTTTATATGTATGTGTAGTTGTATGCATGTGTTAATGTTTATTTGCTTGCGCTTTCATAAATGTGGAAAAATAGCTGGCCGCAAAAGGAATTTCTGTGTGTTTTCGGTGATGCAAAATGCGAGTTGTTAATTAGGAAAATGCATTTGGAAAATCCTTTGGATTCTATAGCAAACCGCTAAGCTTTTTTTAACGAAACGAAATGGGAGAAGTAAAAAATATAAATTTTATAAAAAACAAAATGAAATCTAAATAAATGCAAAATGAAAGCAGCAAACAACCAAGAGCTGCATTAATATATTCAATGGCTTTGAAACTAAAACATATGTGTTTACGCACACACACACAAATACATAAATAACCCGCAGTATAACACGAAACAAGACAGAAAAAAACAAGTTTAAATGTAGAATTGACTAACTCAACACAAACTAGTCTGAGAGAGAGAAAAGAAAAACTAAGGAAGTCAAAGTTCGTGTGGAACTGAACATTATATACCTAGTAGTGATCCATTATGGCTTACCAATTTACGCAGGTCTATTTTGACCCTTTTCAGTTCGTATTATAAAGCCAGCTGATGGTTTTCAATAAAACAGTTCTGTTATGAGTTTTGAGCGGTAAATTAATTTTAATAAATATAAATGTTTGGTGCGATATACAACAGGTATATCATCATAAGCCCTCTAAGAGATTTTTGCACCCAGCTTCTCTTCCAATTGTGTGCCGTTTTGAATTCTTTCCTACAAATTGGCGAGACCTACAGATTTTTTCCGACTTCGAACGGCATCTACAAAGGAGATGAATTTTTGCTGAGAAGCCTTCCATGGCAGAAAAGCACTCGGAGAGTTTGCCAAAAACCTACTCAGGGGCGACCCCGTTTTAAAAAACTTTTTCAAACCACTTTAGATGTTACCTGTGCCAGGACTTGAACCTTGGACCTTCGGTGTGGTAGGCCGGCAAAACCACCGCCCCACCACGACGGCCGCCATTAATTTATTTGTATATAAATAGCTTTCCTACCAACAACTGCTAACCACATTGTTTCAAAATACCAATACACGCACATTTTAGGTTTGAAAAATTTGCGTTCAAATAGACAGACGGATAGAGAGACGGACATTGCTAAATCGACTCAGCTCATTGTCCTTATTATTTCTGTTTTCTTATTGATGTGCCCTTCTTCTTCTCATACTTACATACATTTCATGTATGAAAATCAAAAAATATATATAATTTCGCTATTGCAGTGGGCTACTAACTACATGCCCGAATATTTTTCTTGTGTGTTTCGCGATTTGACTAATTTTTGGCAGGAGTATAATACATACTACTGAGAAGCAACTGACCAATTTTCATTCAAATATCAAGATTGAATTATAAGCGATTGCCTTTGAAAATAGCAGAAATTTTATGCTGAAAAGTGGGCGGCGCCACGCCTACTTCTTCAAAATTGACAAACATTTTTTGCGGCCTAGGTTTTCTTAAAAAGATTATTATGTTTGCAAGATCTGATAGATATAACTTGCTTAGTTGTAGAAATATCGCTTTTTAAATTTTCCAAAAAAAATTTTCAGAACTATGTTAAAAAACTGGGGTGGACATTAACCGATTTCGCCCATTTTTACAGCAAAAAGTTATCTTTATATATAGAACATTATCACCAAATTTCTTTTCGACAAATCAATTTTTTCCTTGCATACCTGGAAACCTGCGTGCTGAATTTCGTTTCGATATCTTGAACAGTTTTTGATTTATGATTAATAGTATTTCTAAATTTGACTTAATCAAAAGTGGGCGGTGCCACTCCCATTTTCAAAAAATTTTTTTAAATGTATTTTATGCCTCAATCTGAATGTATTCACCAATTTTATCGTTATAGGTGTATTATGTACTGAGTAATCACTTTTTTTGTGTTTTCGAAAATATTCTATGTATAAAAAGTGGGGGGGGTGGGGCCATCATCCGATTTCGCCCATTCTAAATAGCGCTCGGAGATGAGCGCCAAGGAACCCGCATACCAAATTTCATTAAGATATCTCAAAATTTACTCAAGTTATCGTGTTCACAGACGAATCGACGCACGGACGGACATGGCTTAATCAATTTCTTTTTTCGTCCTGAACATTTTGATATGTACAAGGTGACGCAAAAGTAAGCTTCCGATGTTCAGCATATCGGTTGTGGCACGTGCAGTGTGTGCTGTTGCACCGTCTTGTTGGAACCACATGTTTTCCAATCCCAATTCATCAAGTTGCGGCAAAAAGAACTCGTTGATCATTGCTCTGTAGCGCTCACCATTCACAGTAACCGTTTGGCCCCGACCGATTATTGGTCAAATAAATAGTCAGCAATATTCCGCGTTCTGGAGCAGTGTAGCGTAACATTGTTTATTAACGTGTATTTCGCATGTGTTTACTACACAAATGTCAAAACAGAACTGACTTTAGGGGCCAATCGCAAAATTTATAGCATTTTCTGATAGGAGTCAATATCTATCTCGATCCGTTTATGCCGTTACGTACTGCCATAAGGCGACTAAAGTTAATATACCTTGTGTGCGTAGCACTACTAGGTATAACAAACAGAAAAAGGAAAAGTAAACGAAAAATAAAAATAAAAAAAAAAGAGAAAGAATGTGAAAAACTAAAAAAAAAGAAAGAGAAAAAGGAAAGGAAAGAAAAAAAGAAAAATAAAAATAAAAAGAAAAAGTAAAAACAAGAAAAGAACAAAAAAATAAAAAAAAGGAAAAATAAGACAAGAGAAAGAAAAAGGAAAAGGAAAAGAAAAATAAAAAAAATAATAAAAGAAAAAGAGAAAGGAAAAGAAAAATTAACAGAGAAATAAAAAGGAAAAAAAGAAAAATAAAAATAAAAGAATGTACTTAGATTCGTTTGGTATATTCTTAACTAGTTTGAGACTGATTTATTTTTGTCCGATTCTATAGAAAAAGAGAATTGCCTGACTAGTTGGATTGAAGTCCATACTAGTTGCTAGGTAGTTTAAAACTAGTAAGTTTTCGCTGCAAGGTGATTCGGTGGAACTCATGCCAGTAGTAACTTAGAGTTAGTAGGTTTCACACAGTGCACTTATACCCATACAAATTCGCAATTATGAAAACATTTGTATTCATACACTAATTTGCTTTGGTTTTATGCACTGATCCCCATATTAATTTTTGCGCTTAACTTTATGCGTTCGTGAGTTCTTTTTTTGTTTTTGTCAATTAATATTTCTCTTTGAAATACGAGTTTTTTTTTCATTTTTAATCTTTTTTTAGCCAACACTGTAGGCGCATTTTTATAGCTAGTTGCGTGAAGTATACACGGTATGCCAAATTTGTTCGCTTAAAGATTGGTTGTAATAAGGCATCAATGGAGCGAAATAGATATAGAACTAATATATTTTGACACGATTTTCTGTGAGGTGACCAATTTTTCTTGAATATCAATGGCCACCTGCCAAGACTATATGGCAAAAAAAGGATAAGGAGCTTTTTTTAGTAGATCTAGTGCTGATACCCATAAATTTACAGGGCATTGGGATGTGGTGTCCCCCTCTTATGTTAACTATATCCACCAAAGAGACTACTGAACGCTGTAAACGGGGTCCGCTCTGGTCAAGATTCAGAAAACTTATTTGAAATAGAAATTTCTTTATAAATTCTGACGGTTATGTTCAATGATATCAAAATGAATTTTTAATAAGTACTTGGGATACTAGCTATTTTCCGAATCTACCACCTCACACCATACCGATATTTGCAATATCTTCTTGATGTATGTAGTACATTATGTTACAGACACTTCCCGTATAGCAAAGCGCAGAATAGTTTTTATATGGGCGTAGTCAACTCCCTTTTTCGAAAAAGGTACTGTTGCTTCAGAAGGCGATTTCCCATAACTTCATTGCGAGATTGAACATGAACGAACGTAATACCACTAAACATTCAAAAACTAAGCAAACTGATTGAGAACCATCTCCTCTACTGCAAACGTGTACAATGTTCTTGTAAGCGCGTGCCACAATATGTAACAACTGGCTATGTAGTACTTAGCTTGAGCCGAACTTAGACTCCCTTATTTACTTTAATATATTATTATTTTTATGATATTAGCTATAATTATACATAAATCAAAATCAAGGCAATAACAATAACCGCAAACACGATAAATGAAAATTACGTAGCATACTTGTAGGCGCTGAGCCTTGTGCCCTGAAAACCTTGCTCATTTCGGCATGCTTGTATGCTTTAAAATATCTTTCGATGTTTGCATTCTTTATCGGCGAAAGTATTTAATTAAATTACGGTTTAATTGCCATTGAGTAATATATTGACATACTCGTCCTGTAACAAGTAACGGAATTTTTTAATAAAATAACGCTGATGGAATTACTTTGATATGAGCTGTTGCTATTGTCAACGTTTAATGATGAGCAAAATAAGGGATTTCTCATACATACATATATGCATGTTAGGTTGAGCCAATTCGTATGGGAGTACTCTTTTCTAGCTTATTCGTAGCAGGTATGGATCCTACATTAAGTTCTAACTAAGTAAAATAACGCTATTTCGAATAGTATAGCTGTGAAATTCCTTGCCCAACTATCTAAGTTTGACATAAACTTTTTTAGATTGAAAGCCTTGGCGCGATACGGTAATCAATCCAAATGAAGTCCGTGAAACTGGTAGAAAGTGAGAGGTTTATGTAGCATATTCAGATTAACCCAGTAACACCCAAATTCATTATACCGCTAGCTATTCTTTTTCATTGCCATTCACTAATTTACTCTTAATTAAATAACAAGCTAAGCCTGACTTTTTTTTAATTTTGAGGAAAATTGGTATCCACACATGAGAACAATGGACAGCTTAACTCTGAAACTTAAAATCAAGGGCATGAGTACCAAGTACTCGTTGAGTTTGATGTCTAAATATTTGTATCCTGTGCATAAATTTAATTAAATAAGGCCTCGCCCGGTGGTTGAATTTCAACTACAAAACTTATTTAATTTTAGTTATTAGCTTCTCCTTTCTTGGCCTTCTTCTCTTCTCTTCTATGCTCTTACTCTACTTTAATATATTTTTTCTATTTGATTTTCTCTTCTTTCAAAAGTCTCCATTTTAAATTTATTTTATTATTTATTTTTCGTGCCTTCTTTCTTTTTCATTTCTTCCCCTTCCTTGCCGTTATCAAAGTTGCTTTTAATTAATTACACTTCACTTAATTTAATTTAATTTAATTTTGTTTTATTTTATTTTATTTTTTCTTTATTTTATTTTATTTTATTTTTATTCTATTTTGTTTTATTTATCTTATTTTGTTTTATTTAAGTGTGTTTTATTTTATTTTATTTTTATTTTATTTCATTTTATTTTATTTTATTTTATTTGATTTTATTTGATCTTATTTTTTTTTATTTTATTATATTTTATTTTATTTTTTTTATTTTATTTTATTTTATTTTATTTTATTTTATTTTATTTTATTTTATTTTATTTTATTTCGTTTTATTTTATTTTATTTTATTTTATCTTATTTTATTTTTTTATTTTATTTTATTTTATTTTATTTTATTTTATTTTATTTTATTTTGTTTTATTTTGTTTTGTTTTATTTTATTTTACTGTATTTTCTTTTATATTATATTATATTTTGTTTTATTTTCTTTCCTTTTCGTTTTTCTTTTTTTTTATTTTATTTTATTTTATTTTAATTTGTGTTATTTTATTTTATTTTATGTTATTTTATTTTATTTTATTTTATTTTATTTTATTTTATTTTATTTTGTTTTATTTTATTTTCTTTTAGTTTTTTTATTTTATATTATTTTATTTTATTTTGTTTTGTTTTATTTTATTTTATTTTATTTTATTTCGTTTTATTTTATTTTATTTTATTTTATCTTATTTTATTTTTTTATTTTATTTTATTTTATTTTATTTTATTTTATTTTGTTTTATTTTGTTTTGTTTTATTTTATTTTACTGTATTTTCTTTTATATTATATTATATTTTGTTTTATTTTCTTTCCTTTTCGTTTTTCTTTTTTTTTATTTTATTTTATTTTATTTTATTTTGTGTTATTTTATTTTATTTTATGTTATTTTATTTTATTTTATTTTATTTTATTTTATTTTATTTTATTTTATTTTATTTTATTTTATTTTATTTTGTTTTATTTTATTTTCTTTTAGTTTTTTTATTTTATATTATTTTATTTTTATTTTATTTCATTTTATTTTATTTTATTTTATTTGATTTTATTTGATCTTATTTTTTTTATTTTATTATATTTTATTTAATTTTTTGTATTTTATTTTATTTTATTTTATTTTATTTTATTTTATTTTATTTTATTTCGTTTTATTTTATTTTATTTTATTTTATTTTATCTTATTTTATTTTTTTATTTTATTTTATTTTATTTTATTTTATTTTATTTTGTTTTATTTTGTTTTGTTTTATTTTATTTTACTGTATTTTCTTTTATATTATATTATATTTTGTTTTATTTTCTTTCCTTTTCGTTTTTCTTTTTTTTTATTTTATTTTATTTTATTTTATTTTGTGCTATTTTATTTTATTTTATGTTATTTTATTTTATTTTATTTTATTTTATTTTATTTTATTTTATTTTATTTTATTTTATTTTATTTTGTTTTATTTTATTTTCTTTTAGTTTTTTTATTTTATATTATTTTATTTTATTTTATTTTATTTTGTTTTATTTTGTTTTGTTTTATTTTATTTTACTGTATTTTCTTTTATATTATATTATATTTTGTTTCATTTTCTTTTCTTTTCTTTTCGTTTTTTTCCCTTATTTTATTTTATTTTTTTATTTTATTTTAGTTTATTTTATTTTATTTTATTTTATTTTATTTTATTTTATTTTATTTTATTTTATTTTATTTTATTTTATTTCGTTTTATTTTATTTTATTTTATTTTATTTTATCTTATTTTATTTTTTTTTTTTATTTTATTTTATTTTATTTTGTTTTATTTTGTTTTGTTTTATTTTATTTTACTGTATTTTCTTTTATATTATATTATATTTTGTTTCATTTTCTTTTCTTTTCTTTTCGTTTTTTTCTCTTATTTTATTTTATTTTTTTTTTTTTATTTTATTTTAGTTTATTTTATTTTATTTTATTTTATTTTATTTTATTTTATTTCGTTTTATTTTATTTTATCTTATTTTATTTTATCTTATTTTATTTTTTTTTTTATTTTATTTTATTTTATTTTATTTTGTTTTATTTTGTTTTGTTTTATTTTATTTTACTGTATTTTCTTTTATATTATATTATATTTTGTTTTATTTTCTTTCCTTTTCGTTTTTCTTTTTTTTTATTTTATTTTATTTTATTTTATTTTGTGTTATTTTATTTTATTTTATGTTATTTTATTTTATTTTATCTTATTTTATTTTTTTTTTTTATTTTTTTTTATTTTGTTTTATTTTATTTTCTTTTAGTTTTTTTATTTTATATTATTTTATTTTATTTTATTTTGTTTTATTTTGTTTTGTTTTATTTTATTTTACTGTATTTTCTTTTATATTATATTATATTTTGTTTCATTTTCTTTTCTTTTCTTTTCGTTTTTTTCCCTTATTTTATTTTATTTTTTTATTTTATTTTAGTTTATTTTATTTTATTTTATTTTATTTTATTTTATTTTATTTTATTTTATTTTATTTTATTTTATTTTATCTTATTTTATTTTTTTTTTTATTTTATTTTATTTTATTTTGTTTTATTTTGTTTTGTTTTATTTTATTTTACTGTATTTTCTTTTATATTATATTATATTTTGTTTCATTTATTTTATTAAAATTATTTTATTTTATTTTTTTATTTTATTTTAGTTTATTTTATTTTATTTTATTTTATTTTATTTTATTTTATTTTATTTTATTTTATTTCGTTTTATTTTATTTTATTTTATTTTATTTTATTTTATTTTATTTTATTTTATTTTATTTTATTTTATTTTATTTTATTTTATTTCGTTTTATTTTATTTTATTTTATTTTATTTTATTTTATCTTATTTTATTTTTTTATTTTATTTTATTTTATTTTGTTTTATTTTGTTTTGTTTTATTTTATTTTACTGTATTTTCTTTTATATTATATTATATTTTGTTTTATTTTCTTTCCTTTTCGTTTTTCTTTTTTTTTATTTTATTTTATTTTATTTTATTTTGTGTTATTTTATTTTATTTTATGTTATTTTATTTTATTTTATTTTATTTTATTTTATTTTATTTTATTTTATTTTATTTTATTTTATTTTATTTTATTTTGTTTTATTTTATTTTATTTTATTTTATTTTATTTTATTTTATTTTACTTTATTTTATTTTATTTCGTTTTATTTTATTTTATTTTATTTTATTTTATTTTATTTTATTTTATTTTATTTTATTTTATTTTATTTTATTTTATTTTATTTTATTTCGTTTTATTTTATTTTATTTTATTTTATTTTATCTTATTTTATTTTTTTATTTTATTTTATTTTATTTTATTTTATTTTATTTTGTTTTATTTTGTTTTGTTTTATTTTATTTTACTGTATTTTCTTTTATATTATATTATATTTTGTTTTATTTTCTTTCCTTTTCGTTTATTTTATGTTATTTTATTTTATTTTAGTTTATTTTATTTTATTTTATTTTATTTTATTTTATTTTATTTTATTTTATTTTATTTTATTTTATTTTATTTCGTTTTATTTTATTTTATTTTATTTTATTTTATTTTATTTTATTTTATTTTATTTTATTTTATTTTATTTTATTTTATTTCGTTTTATTTTATTTTATTTTATTTTATTTTATCTTATTTTATTTTTTTATTTTATTTTATTTTATTTTATTTTATTTTGTTTTATTTTGTTTTGTTTTATTTTATTTTACTGTATTTTCTTTTATATTATATTATATTTTGTTTTATTTTCTTTCCTTTTCGTTTTTCTTTTTTTTTATTTTATTTTATTTTATTTTATTTTGTGTTATTTTATTTTATTTTATGTTATTTTATTTTATTTTATTTTATTTTATTTTATTTTATTTTATTTTATTTTATTTTATTTTATTTTATTTTATTTTATTTTATTTTATTTTATTTTGTTTTATTTTATTTTCTTTTAGTTTTTTTATTTTATATTATTTTATTTTTATTTTATTTCATTTTATTTTATTTTATTTTATTTGATTTTATTTGATCTTATTTTTTTTTATTTTATTATATTTTATTTTATTTTTTTTATTTTATTTTATTTTATTTTATTTTATTTTATTTTATTTTATTTTATTTTTTTTTATTTTAGTTTATCTTATTTTATTTTTTTTTTATTTTATTTTAGTTTATTTTATTTTATTTTATTTTATTTGATTTTATTTGATCTTATTTTTTTTTATTTTATTATATTTTATTTTATTTTTTTTATTTTATTTTATTTTATTTTATTTTATTTTATTTTATTTTATTTTATTTTTTTTTATTTTATTTTATCTTATTTTATTTTTTTTTTTATTTTATTTTAGTTTATTTTATTTTATCTTATTTTATTTTTTTTTTGATTTTATTTTATTTTATTTTATTTTGTTTTATTTTGTTTTGTTTTATTTTATTTTACTGTATTTTCTTTTATATTATATTATATTTTGTTTTATTTTCTTTCCCTTTCGTTTTTCTTTTTTTTTTATTTTATTTTATTTTATTTTATTTTGTGTTATTTTATTTTATTTTATTTTATGTTATTTTATTTTATTTTATTTTATTTTATTTTGTTTTATTTTATTTTCTTTTAGTTTTTTTATTTTATATTATTTTAATTTATTGTATTTTATTTTATTTTATTTTGTTTTGTTTTATTTTATTTTACTGTATTTTCTTTTATATTATATTATAGTTTGTTTCATTTTCTTTTCTTTTCGTTTTTTTCCCTTATTTTATTTTATTTTACTTTATTTTGTTTTATTTTATTTTATTTTACCTTATTTTGTTTTGTTTTATTTTATTTAACTGTATTTTCTTTTATATTATATTATATTTTGTTTTATTTTCTTTTCTTTTCTTTTCGTTTTTTTCTGTTATTTTATTTTATTTTATTTTGTGTTATTTTATTTTATGTTATTTTATTTTATTTTATTTTGTTTTATTTTATTTTCTTTTATTTGTTTTTATTTTATTGTATTTTTTTTATATTATTTTATTTTATTGTATTTTATTTTATATTATATTTTGTTTTATTTTCTTTTCTTTTCTTTTCGTTTTTTTCTCTTATTTTATTTTATTTTATTTTATTTTATATTATTTTATTTTGTGTTATTTTATT
Source organism: Merzomyia westermanni (assembly GCA_949987695.1). NCBI lineage: Eukaryota > Metazoa > Arthropoda > Insecta > Diptera > Tephritidae > Merzomyia > Merzomyia westermanni. Next base: position 132,223,161 of record OX465291.1, read on the forward strand.
TTATGCTATTTTATTTTATTTTATTTTGTTTTATTTTTTTTTCTTTTATTTTTTTTTTTATTTTGTTGTATTTTATTTTATATTATTTTATTTTATTGTATTTTATATTATATTATATTTTGTTTCATTTTCTTTTCTTTTCTTTTCGTTTTTTTCTCTTATTTTATTTTATTTTATTTTTATTTGTTTTTTTTTATGTTATGTTAGTCAATTTTAAGTATAACCCCAAAGATTACACAAACAAAACAAATTAACTACAGCGTTGAGTAATCTTAGCTAAAATAAATTTAACATGAATAATCATTAACGCGCCTAAAAATATTCCACTTTCCTTGAGTTGACATATAAAATATATGTACCAAAGAATGTATAAAAGGAATAAGCAAATGGCACATTAGAGGAAAAATGCATCGTGACGCTACAGGGCATCATAGCTTAGTTGTTAGAGTACTCTAACAGCGGCTTTGGTGCAGACACTTGGGTTCGTATCTCAGTGTCCGAGAAGGGGTCTGATGAGAAGCTGGGCACTTCGAAACATGTCATCCCATACCATCGCTGTGCATAACGTTGTAATTTTTCCTCTAATATCAATCAACAAACAAACATAAAAATTCGAGCTTTGCTCCAACAACAATCACCATCATTAATTTTGTTTTTGTAAATACTATGTATATTTATGATAAGCGCACTTGCCTTCGTCTTTTGGTGATTGATAGCATTCATCGTGTTTAGGCACGTTTACCCAATAATAACAAGCAGCAAAGAGCTTGCATACGCACACACCCACATAAGCAGTCAAGCAAGATTTCTATACAAGGCACAGACAGAAGCACGGTTACAAGCAGCGGCAGAGACACGATTACAGGCAGCTACGCGTAACTTTTCAGGACAGCCCCTACCGAGTTAAAAGATGTTTACATTTAAAAAATGCTTCAGTGTGGGTACAATAGCCTTTAACTGGTTATGTCTTTTACTTTTTAAACCCGGTCATCCCACCGAAATCGTACTTGGAGAACTTGAAATCGGAGTGCTCAATGCAAAAGTATTAGGGCCGGCAGTCGGAAAATTCAGTGTTGTTACGGCTTCTAACAGGAGAAAGCGATTTTTGGCGTAAGAATATTAACCCCAACTACCTCGAGCCATCCAAGTGAAAAATGTGTTAGACAACAACATTAGCTCCAACGTCCAGTATATGCACACTCTTCGAGGACCCAGTGTCGACTTGAATCACAGAAAACAGATAACAGCGTTGCTGGACTCTGCCATCAGGTGTCTGAGGGCAAGTCTCGAACAAGATGGAAGCTAGATGTTTGTGCCGCACTCAGTCTGTACAAACTTTCTATAAAGCTAAAGCAGTTGGAGAATATTCAATATCTTGCCGCTTGGTATGACACTTACCCTTTGACTTATTTTGTTATTATTAATTACATAAATTTCTATTAAATTGCATACAATTAGGAATTAAATTAATTATTCACAATCCGAAGTGCTATAATCTCAACTCACTTAATCTGCTTTCCAATCAATTTCAGATGAACTGCTGATAAACGAATTTAATATAAAGTGCAATGCAATTTATTCTTATCAATTAAATTGAATTACGTACATAAGTTTGCCCCATATATCCCCATACTTCTCACCACAACCAGAACTACAGGAAATGTGAGCGTTGCTGTGGTGCCTAAGCAGTGATTAACTTGACGCTTATTTCCTATACAATTGACCGCATGAGGTATAACAACTTGTATGTACACTAATGTATATGCAGGTATTACTGGGCAAAAAAAAAAAATTTATTATTTGGAAATTATGTTGATATTATTTTGCTAACCGAAGAGCAATGATATATACTGGCAGATGGTGGTGCTTGCCCTATGACTAAACACCAGCGTTCTGATAGCAGAAAGTCTAGCAGCTTGCGAAATGGATCTATAAGAAAACCTCTGGTGGTTTTCTGGAAATTTTCAGTCTCTATTGTAAAAAAAACGTTTTATAGTTAATAAAAATTATGAAAAATAAGGACGAAAATAATTTTTATAATAAAAAAATCATGATTCTTGTCCTTAAGCTAATTTATAGTTATAAATGTTTTTTAGAATCGCGAAAAAGCTATGAAAGTTGTAGTTCTTAATATTAATTTCTAAATGTCTATAATTGATCTTGACTTTGTAACACTGATTTAAACTATTACATTTCTGATAGCGGAATCGGCTTCAGCATATAATTCGTTTTCAAAATTTGTGTTTTACTTTTTTTTTAAGGTTTTTTGCCTCTTTGAAAGATTTCCGAGGAAAAAACTATATGCAGCTAAATTTTTCAACTTCAGTGGTTTGACAGTTTTGAAGCAAAAACCATAATAAACCTTTTAGAATTAATTTTTAGATCTGAAACTTTACAGCACAATTTAATAAAAAAAAAAATGCAATCAGTCTAGCTGCAGTGGGTGGTATATATGCTTCCTGAAAATACTCATAAAACTGTTTCCAACTGAGTTCATGTTCTTCGAGCCCAACAACAACAGTTTGAAGATAACCACGAGATATACTTTTTTTTTTTTTTTGAAACAGTCTTATATTCATTAAAATAAAAATGGAGTCGTACCTATTGCGAAAAGCAAGGGAAATCGAGGCTTTCTCGAACTGCTTTTTTCAACTCAGTAGAAGCTAATGAGTTACTACTGATAACGATACTTATACCTTCCGCAGAAATGCATGCGATATATCACGCCAGCCACAATTTCCATCAAGCTTTTTAGAAATCCTAGTCTGCTAACTGCGAGGAAAGTAGTATGGCATTTCCTACCTGGTCTGTACATATTTTATTTCAAAATTAAGTATTTGATTGCGCATGAAGTGATTGAAGCGATTTTAATGTCAACTTAACTCGATATGAAGCCATTGAATATGAATTAACCAACAAATTCAAAGAGTTTAGATGGTATTTATGCACGATTGCTTTTAGATTGAGATCAGAAGTAATGCGAGTATATATATGTGTCAAAGCAAACGTAGATATATTAACATTCACAGTTGTGTTCAATATAATAGTAGTGATAGAAAAATCAAAGTTTACACAAAGTTCAGGAAAGTTAATTAAACTTTTAAAAATTTACATCAAAATTTCAATATTTTTGGGCAGAATTTTTAGAACATTTTTGAATACGCATTTTACAGCTCATTCAATTTTAGCATAAAAATATGCAAGGTGTAAGCACCTCAAAATTTTCCCTAAATTTTTAGAACTTTTTTTGGTCAAGGATGTTGGGTATTTTTTCCCCATACAAAATTCTTGCACTACGAGTATGTGAGACTAAAATTTATTGCTCTACAAAGCTGCATACTCAAAACTTAGAAGTTCTGCAAAAAATTTGAAGATTTTGATGGCCATTTTTTTTAAGTTTAATTAACTGTCCTGAACTTTGTGTTAACTTTGAAATTTCTTTTTTTGTGGTTTCTGTTATGAAATTCACTATATTTTAAATGAAAATTAAGTATTCATGAAACAAATATTGTTGGTATAAAAAAGCAATAATTAAATGAAAACTATTAAAATCACAGCTTCTTCTTATTTTGCCGAACGATATCCATTTTAATTTCACTACTATTATATTGATCACAGCTATATATGTTTTACTGCAAGCTTTCACATTAGTTCTATATATATTTTCGATTTAAATGTAATTTAATGAAATTGCTGCAACTACAAATTTGAACTAAAACTACGCAAACGACAACATTTATTGCGGAAATGATACAAACAGCCCGATATTCAAAGCAATGCAAAGCCATGAGCAGATTTTGCTAAGAATAAATGAGAATGTAAGAAAAGCTATAAAAAGTACTAGAGAAAAGTGCATAGATATGTTTATTGTATAGAGGTGGAGGGGAAAAGTCGATAGCAAAGCTTATGCTACTTGCCACACACAGCATGTGTCCACTCATAAAAATTGCAATTTAAAATCGAGATTGAATGTTTGCTGCCGCTGCTGCATATTGATGTGCTTATAACACTGTGCAACATATAACAGAGTAATGTTTTTTTTTTTAGCTGATGAAGAATTAATATCGAAAATGACCACAAAACTACTTTATATTATTAGGTAAAATTTTGCTTTGTATGGAGTAGTCAAAATTTCAAAACGTGATTGTGAGGATTAAGCAAAAATCTGGTAGATCAAATAAATGAATACCTTTTTCTGCATTAACTGAAAGCCAACTTGAAATTAATTCTATTGGGCAAGTCTGAATTTTAACAATTAAGAATCGGGTTTAAGACACCTTTTGCCAGATAGGGCTCTCCTTTTGCCTTATCGATCATTGCATCGTATTCCAAACTGGAACTTTAGAAGGGACTGTAAAGAAAGCAGTTGTATATCTATAATATAAATACGCCAGTTGAAGAAGTTTGTCCCGCTTTACGGTCAAACTATACATCTAAGGTATAAACAATTATATATGTATCGATAGATCTGAATAAGCTGCAGTGTTTTCAATAAAAAAATATATATAAAAAATATTATTATAATATAGAAAAATCAGTTCGAAAATGACACCACTACAAATGCCAAACATGTATGCGCACTTTATAGCCGTTGTTGTGTGAGTAGATATGGCATGTGTTGTTGTTATTGTATTACTCGCTGGCAGTGTGACCAGGTGATAGAAAAAATTTATGCTAAATTGTCAAAAAAAAGGTTAGATTTAACCTTTCCTAGCCTTTTTTTTTTTTGACTAAGAAAAAAAAGGAGCTAACAAAAGTCAGAAATTTTTCGACGAAATCCATCTCAAATTTTTTTTTTTAGTTTAAACTATTTGTATATAAAGCTGTAGACAAACCTCAAAGGAACTATTCTTGTTTCAACACATATCGGCACATTTTCCTTGACTAGGAATTTTTTCAAAGAAATGCATACTATAGAAAAATCACTACATACTAATGAATTATATAATATTTTCTTCGTCCGATGAATCAGAAGCTTGAGTTCTAAAAAAGGACTTCTGCCCAAAATTCTATGGTAGAGGTCACACTTCTCCACTGTACGGGTATTAGCTTTCGCCACTGCAGCTCAATCAATGCTACTTGAATGGAGAATACCTAGACTTTTCTTCTTGAAAGTGAGAAAATACATCCGACTTTGTAACTTTAAAAGAATTATCAACTGAAAAGAAATTTATCCTCTGTAAACAGTTCATATCATCGGGTAGGCGATGTCGAAATTGGGTTATCAGCTCCATTAAAAATAGTTGACAATTTTTACGAATAGTTTTTTGTATTTCGTCATCAATACTACCTTCATTAAACTTGAATTTTATATGAAAATATGGTGGTGAGACCAGAAAAGGTTCGGAGTAAAAAAAGGCTAGAAAAAAGCCACGAAGATAAAACCAAAATTGAGGATAACGGACAAAAAAAGGCTAAATCTAGCTTAGAAAAGTCTAACCTGGCCACAGTCCTCGCTGGCATGCGATGTGTGTGAACGGCTCTCCCGAGAGCACGAAGAGTTGCTTTGTTGGAAGCATGAGCAAATATACTCGTATAAACCTTATTGATCATACAGGTTTAAAACAAAACAAAATAGGTGATTATTAAAGTTGAAACTGTTGGAGCTATGAGTATTAAATAATAGTAAGTTTTATTTTTGTATTTTTTCCGGTTAGATTAAGAAAAGGGTAGGAAAGGAAAGAATAAAAAAGATTATAATAGAACACAATAAAATTAAATTAAATTAAATTAAATTAAACGTAATCAAAATAGAAAGTATATTATTAAATGAAAGGACAATATTTTAAAGCAAAGGAATACTATAAAAAGAAAACCGAAGAGAAAATTAAAATATACTGAAGGAAAGGACGAGCAAAGAAAGAAACCAAAAGAAAGGCGAATGGAAGGACAAGTAAATAATTTAAAGAGAATAAGGTTTTGTGCTTGAATTTCAACCACTGGGCGATATCTAGTATTGTTTAAGCGATATAAGCTTTGGTAATTTTTTTTTCATTTACTTCATTCGCCTTGAAAACTCGTGTAATTCGTAATTAGTTTATAAAATATTGTTAAGTTTCCAGTCCAAAATATAAGGCTTAAATAGATAAAAATAAATGTATGGCCCGATATACAACAGGTATATCATCATAAACCTCGTAAGAGATTTTTGCGCCCAGCTTCTCTTCCAGTTTGTGGTGTGCCTACTCTACAAAGTAGATGAATTTTTACTGAGAAGCCTTCCATGGCCGAAATACACTTCAAGGCAATTAGTGGAAAAGAACTTGAAAAGACAAAAACATAATCGTCAAAGTAACGGTGCATGGTACACTGGAAGAAATCGAAGGGGACTTATAAAACCGAAAAAAGAAAATTTTATGTATTTGGAATTGGTGCTCTACGGATCTCGGTCCTTTGACCTTCGGTGTGGTAGGGCGGCAACACTTCCGCAACACCATGGCGGCCGGAGGGTTTCAGCGCGTAAATAACGATAGAAGGTGGTTAACCACACTTGACCAACCAATTCTCAATGATAACAAAATTTTTTAACAGGGATAAGAACTAAATTGACTGATATTTGAAAGGGCAGCGAATGAGCAACTCAATCAAAGACCTCAACAGCAGTGCAGACGAGGTTGGTCTGCCAAGGTCTCACGTAGCTCTCGATTGCATCAAATGACTATGGAATCAAAATGGTACGAGTTCGCAGCGACATCTCTGTTTACTGTTTCTGATTTCTTGACCCTATCGGGCACATGCAAAAGTTTCGGACCGTGGCAACCAAGGTAGCCTTTTGCAGTCTGTTTGTAAACAGATGGAACACGAGTGAACTCATCTAGCTAGAGGTAACAACACAACTTATCAGCTGGCAAGATCTGTTGATTTCAAGCCTTCTCTACTAGGGTTCAAAAAATATTCTCATCGATCTCCGGTATATTTAATTGGGCCCCGATGCCGATATGTCCATTGGACTGCCGAATCCTATGAGTTCATACGCCAATCACCACGATAGTAGTAGTATCAGGATTAATGGGATTTCATACAAAGGCTTCGCCATTTCCAAATACCAGGATTAATGGGATTTCATCCAAAGGCTTCTTTATCTTAGAAGCTTCTAACAAGCAGAAATACGATCGGTGACTTGCCCAACACTGCAGAGGGCCCACATCATTTCGAAAAAAACTCTAAATATTCTGCTGCTACCTGTCCGGGCACTTAGTCGATTAAAATCCCCGTCATTCTGTTTCCTACGCAGTCCGAGCTCCCAAAAATGTTGCACAGTGTAGTGAACACTTACCACTGCACTCAAGTTCATACACTTGTATGTTTGCTTGAATATTTCTAAGTTGATAGAAATGTTGCTGATTTAATTCCATTAAATGTTTATCAAATTTAAATGTGAACGACGATAACGATGATGAGTGGAGTGGAGGGGCGGCACTGCTGGTGGCAACATTGATGGTAGCGAATATGAAAACGATGAAGTTGGCAAAGTTTGCCTTGTTTATTTATGTTATTGACGATAATCTTATTGAATTCAATCTGAGCAATGAAGCACTAAAAGGGCTGCAACAACACCGCCAAAGCTACAGTTTAAGGCAAGCAAAGCTCCTGGTTGAAGGGCAAGTTGGGAAGGCGTGGCAAGGCACTTTGACTTGACTTCGTCACTTTGAATTTTGATACTGACTTTTTGTTGTCCTGTTTTTGGCATACAAATACAAAAACACAAATATAGACACACACCCATTCATACATATATACGCACACACACAGAAATAACTGTAAATGTAGTATAAAAGAGTAGTTAAATTGGAAATCGTCGTAATAACTGAAATTGATTTTTGATTTGTGATTTAATTTTGAGTGCAAAACGAAGGGAATGAAAGATCCAAGATAAGAGCAATAACAACAACAAGCGCAGTAGCAGTTCAAGTAAAAGGGTGGCATGCAACATGTCTTATCGCCTCAAACACAATCTCCTTACCAGCTCTACATGCTGAGTTTGCTATTGAGTCAGCATTTTAGTTTTGAAAACGATTGCGTACAACTTTGTTGGTGTTACAAGCAAGTAAATGTGACACGTAATAGTACACTAACTTATGTGTAGTATGTGGTAAGTCCACAAGAGGTTACCAGCTGGTACACAGATTTGAACGATATGCGCGACTTTTTTTTTTTTTTTTGGTTATGTAATCATAGATGACACCAATAAGATGAGGGTTTCCACCCTCTTATCTTTTCAAGGGCATACACATCGGAAGGTGAAAGTGCGTAAATCGAAATTTGATGTAATACATTGAGGTGCGCCTTATTTGTATAGATAATTTTATTTGGGGCGAAGTAACATAGACATTCAAGTCTCAAATTCGTTTTATTTACTTACCTTCTTTGCCGTTCCTTTTGCTCACTTTCCTCTTCTTTGCTGTTTATTTTACTTTATTCATCTTTCTTTCTTTTTGTTTGCTGTCCTTTTTTTATTTACCAATAAAAACTACAATTTAAAGTTTTAGTTTTTTATTTTATCTTATTTTATTTTGTTTTATTTCATTTTATTTTACTTTATTTTGTTTTATTTCATTTTATTTTATTTTTATTTACTTATTGATTTTTTTATTTATTATTTTAAATTTTTTTTTTATTCTATTTTGTTTTATTTTATTTTATTTTATTTTATTTTATTCTATTTTATTCTATTTTATTTTATATTATTTTACCTTTTTTAATTCTATTTTATTAAAAATTTTTTAATTTCATTTTATTTAATTTTTTTTTTTTAATTTTATTCCATTGTATTTCGTTTTATTTTATTTTATTTTACTTTATTTTGTTTTATTTCATTTTATTTTATTTTAATTTATTTATTCATTTTTTTTATTTATTACTTTTTATTTTTTTATTTATTTCTTATTCTATTTTTTTTATTTTATATTATTTCACTATTTTTAATTATATTTTATTTAAATTTTTTTTAATTTCATTTTATTTTTTTTTATTTTATTTTATTTTATTTTATTTTGTTTTATTTTATTTAATTTTATTTGATTTTATTTTATTTTATTTATTTTTGTTTCATTGTATTTTTTTTTTAGTTTTATTGTACTTTATTTTATTTTGTTTTGTAATTTTTTTTTTTATTTTATATTATATATTTTTTTTTATTTAATTTATTTTATTTTATTGCTTCTTTTATACCAACAATTTTTGTTGATTTTCAGCCTGTACATTTTCAAGTATTCATGAAACAAGCAGTTCTGCCGATAAAACAGATCTGTCAAAAAATCCATCATGATCACACTACTAACTGTCATGCATATGGTAAACAAGAATAGAACTAGGAGTTTAGATGACATCAAAACCAGAGTATTGGTAGCTTAATGGTTAACAATGCGTGCCAAAATTTCTCTGATGAAGAAGCTTAGCAGCTTCCGAAATGGATCTAAAGAAAAGCTACGGCAGTTGTCTTTTTCTTATTTTATTCTATTTTATTTTATTTTATTTTATTTTATTTTATTTTATTTTACATTATTTTATTCCATTTTATTTCATTTTATTTTATTTTACTTTATTTTATTTTCTTTTATTTGATTTTATTTTGTTTATTTTTTTTTATAAAATTTTTTTTTTTTTTAACTTTTTTCCATTTTATTTTACTTTAATTTCTTTAATATAATTTTATTTTATTCCATTTCATTTCATTTAATTTTATTTTATTTCATATTATTTTATTTCACTGTATTTTATTTTATTTATTTATATTTTTTATACCTTTCATGAACATGAAATAGTATTACAACTTTGGTGCGATGTTTGTAAGTATGAGAAGAAGAAGAGATAGACCCACCAATAAGTATACCGAAATGGTCAGGGCGATGAGTTGAGTCGATTTAGCCATGCCCGTCTGTCCGTCTGTCTGTTTGTACGCAAACTAGTCCCTCAGTTTTTGAGATATCTTGATGACGATTGGTATGGAGCCGCCATTTTGCAGGAGATTAATCATTCGTCGGAATCAGCAAGATCGGGGCAATACAACGCATAGCTCCCATACCATCGATAGTTTCAATAAAGGAGTTTTGGGCTATAAATTTTGCAATGAAAAAGCTAGGAACGTCAAACTTCGCAGGTTTAGTACTTATTATGTATGTAATGTGTGTAGTGAAAATCACCCAGAGCGGACCAACATAACATATAGCTCCCATACAACAAGAAATTGTGAGGCTTAGTTGAGCTACCTTATCAATTTCTTAGAATTGCAAAATTCAACTCTACAAAGAAGAAAATGAAAATTATATTACTTCAATACATTTACTTTTATTTAACTCTAAAAAGTCGAATTCACCTTAGTTTGCGGAATGTTAATATGGCCCAGGTCTGGTATTTAACTACTCTAATTTAATGTGCGACACTTAAGAGTGGACATTATCAGCAGCCACATTGCCAGAGGTAAAAGTATTGAACAGTATACTCAAATCGACCTATCTCTAATTTGGCTACTTCCTAAAAATAGGACCTGAGAGCCTCGGTATCAACTGCAACTGCAGTATTCTATGCTTCAGGGTTTCTTAGTTTTCCGAAACTATTAAAAATACGAACCTGCTTTTCTCGGGGAATTTTTTCTAAACAATTAGACCAACCGCATCTGCAATAACAATGAACATTTTTCCATCTCCCGACTATTCAGTCTTCTTTCTTTTTGAAACCCACACCATAATTTCTCCTGTCGCTCTCTTCATCTTCATAAATACTAAATTACATAATTTCCCATCTACTGACACATCACACTCCTCCAACTACCATGCTTTTGACAAATTGAAATTACCATTCCATGCACCAAAACCATATCCCTCAAACATACACAGTAGAGTCAGTCATATGTTTGTAATCGGACAAACAAAGTGATAGTAATTGGTATGCGTGCAAAGTAAATTTCCCAGAACAACAGAGATCCAGAACATGGCGAGGCTTAGAGCTATGGGAGTAGATTAACTATGCAGCGGTCGTTAAAGGCACACAAAGGCACACACCCACTCAAACACGCATACATGCAACGTGTGATTAGAAGAAACAAAACTATCACACTGTGCAACAATGAAAATTATTCATACAGAATTTAAAAGCTTTCATTTTCCCTTCAATATAGTAGTCAATGATGATGGGACCGAAAATATCCCATTGCTTAAGCGTCAAATTAGAAGAGAAGAACTATGCAAGCATTTCTGGAAGCCATACAAAAGGAAGAATCCGCCTAATGCATTGGCTAGATGGAATTATTATTTATTGATACCAAAACATTGCAGGTCTATTGGAATAAAATGTTGGTAACTTGCCACTGAGAATTAACTCGTTCTATAAATAGACGAACCGGGAAAGGGGTAGAGGCTTCTATGTTCCAATATTGGCAAGCGGAAAAATCAAATATGGGTCTTAGGAGTTTTTATTGGTTTTACCATTATTGACTGCTGATGATCCCTACTTTGGAGCGTCGTATGTTTTTCGGGGAGCGACTAGAGTTTCATAAGTATTTACTTTGTTAAATTAGTTAAATGACACGTTTAAAGGGAATGAGGATAGGGGTTGCGTGACGAACGGAAGTTTTTCTAACTAGAATACAAGGTTCCTTCCTTCAAGCCAAACCACTTCCAAATTTTCCTTGCAAAGTCGAGATCAATCAAACAGAATGTGAGTGGCTTCAGCCTCAGTTATGCAGCTGGCTGACATTGACAATTTCGTAGACCACGGCTCCTTACAAAAAGTCTCATTTGGATAGTGCGTTCTTATGGTAAGTTCAATCCATATTACTTATCCCCTTACTGCTTATAAAGGGTGAAAAACTAAATGGTTGGGTTGAAGCTTGAAACATTGTAGCCAAGTCTGGGAGCTGAATGATAATCCCTTTCGGGTAAGCTTTGCCTACAAGTTTCTTCATAATATAGTATATAACAACCAAAATTTTCTTAGCTCATTCATCTATATCAAGTTGCTGGAAAGCTTACTATCTACCCTACTTAGCTCTAAGCACAAACATCTTGTATATCTTTACACCCTTATAGATCCTGATAGAGTTGCATTAGTCTAGCACCGCACTAGCTACTACAAGTATCTGTAGGAGTTGGAAACTTAACTCATTGTCTGCGTAGTAGGAAGTCTCGATACAGTAAAAAACTGCACGCTTCTTTAGGAACTATTTTCGTGATCTTATCAGGGTTATTTCAGTATTTTCAGGATTATTTACGGCGCAGTAAACATATCGACTCATGCGAAAAAAATACTGGAAAGGTAAAAAACAAGCCTAACCGTGCTACTGTCTGATTGTATGAAATGGTAATGGCACATGGGCAGTGGAATGCACATGTAAGATATCCAGGCAAACTTGCTCCAATATCAATCAGAAACGAAACAGGTTCCCATGATATAAATCTTCTTTTACATTATTCACAAGGTTGAATTCTAGTCTGTAGCGACATAGGGGCAGGGGGTGAGAAGATAGGTGAATAGTACAAGTGCCTTCGTACCGTCAGGTCGCTTCAAGTTTTTCTCTCTATCACGTTCTCTCTCTTGCTTGCCGTTTTGTGTTGCTTTCAAAAAAAATGTTAATATCTGAACACGAATAGAAAACACAAAAGATAACGCCCCATTCCAAATTTAATCGAGATATTTCGAAAACTGAGGGACTATTTTGCGTTCAAACAGACCGACAGACGGACCGACGGAGAGACGGACGGACGGAAGGACATGGCTAAATCGACTCATCTCATCGCCCTGACCATTTCGGTATGCTTATTGGTGGGTCTATCTCTTCTTCTTCTCATACTTACAAACATCGGACCAAAGTTATAATACCATTTAATGTTCATGAAAGGTATAATAATGGACATCGAAATCTTCAAATTATTTTGCAAAATTTCTAAAAAGTTTTTGAGTACGCAGTTTTTTAGATCAATCCATTTTAGTATCACTTTGTGCTAGTTAGAACTCGCTAACAAATTTTCGTGAACTTTCAGAATTCTTTCCGTCAAGGGTATTGAGAGATTTCTTTTATACAAAGCATGAAGAAAAATAATTTTTTTATGGAAAATAATACCCAACATCGTTGATAAAACAAATTCTATAAATTAAGAGAAAATTTTGAGGTTCTTGCACAAGGTGATACTAAAATTGCACAATGTGATACTAAAATTGAATGAGCTATAAATGAGCATACTCAAAAATGTTCCTTTAACTTTAACTTCTCTGAACTTTGCCTAAACTTTGAAGTTTCTTTTTATGTGGTTTCTGTCATGGAAGTCACTATATTTGAAATGAAAATTATTTAAAACATAGCTGCCTCTTATTTCGTCGAAAGATATCCAATTTAATTTCACTACTATTATATTGAACACAACTGTACTTTATGCACTATATTATATGGACTAAATGGCTCGACATTTTGCACATCTCTAACTTATATCAGCGGTATATGCTTAACTGAGTGGAGCGCACATAATCTCAACTAAATTTTGAACAAACTAAATCAAACTTTGTAGCGCAGTGTAGTAGGAGTCGCACTATCCACTATGAGGCGCTGCTATCAGCAATAAATTTGTCAGTAAGTAAATAAAGAGTATAATAATAACAATAGCGCGACTCCGATTGTACTGTTAATTTATAAAGTTAAGAGTGGAATAACCGTTTTGTTTGGTCAGTAAAAGATGACTGCAAAAGGATACACCCACTTTGGCCAACACATAATTACATGCCTACATCCTATTTTAAACCGAGCGCAACTGTACTGGCTGAGTGTGCGCCTCAGAGCAGAACAAAAGGTTGCACAATTAAAATGCAAAATTTAACGTTTAGAGTATAACGAAACGACCGCTGACTATTCCGTCGACCACCAAAGAGTTGTCATTTATTTGCACAAACTCAATCTGAAGCATAGATACTTACATTCTATTGTGCTAGCCGGGACCAACTGTAGCTAGGAGAGTACTCAACTTGTTTGCTTATCACTAGAAACTTTCCATTGCTGTGAATATGTAAGGAAAGTTGTACGCAAACTTTGCAATATAATTGCCCGACGTTATGTTAAACTTACAATCAGACAAATTTAGTGTTATTACAGTGTCGTGTGGGGTGCAAGTTGCGAAGTGGCATACTACAACGTCCGCTTTCTCTTTAGATTTCTAGCGCTTTTTTCCCTCTTACGCTTCACTTCTAATTCATTGTTATTTTAGCCACTAAGCAATATGCATTGCCCAACTAAATGTCTATGTAAATTCATTTGCGGTACCCTTCACTTCACTTTTGCACCAGCCGCCACACCAGCACTCGGAAGTGCAGCAGCGGCTATTTTGGTATTTAGTTGACCCGCAGCGCAGTTACCACGTAAGGCATACAAACTCAAATTAGCACTATTCTATACTCATCAGCTTCTAGCGTTAAGTCCGTTGAGCCGCACTGTGCTTAGCTACAGGCGCAGCTAAGAGTCAACGTTTGGGTGCTGCTGTGAAATTAGCGCCGAGCATTAAATACAAAAGGAAAATGAAAGCAACGTTAAGCGGAAATGTTACTGGGAATTATTTAAATTGCATAAGAGTTGGCTTTTATGCTTATAATTGCTGAAAGCATGTGGGACCATGTCGATATATGCATGCATACTTGGCTATGCCGCAAGTAATACCGATTTTTGTTTCATGGAGCGTATTATAACAAAGTTGAGTTTAGTTTGAATCCAAATCCAGTTTCTATACTCAGTTGAGCATAGTTTATAGAGTACATCAATTTTATTCTCTTGACTTGAAGTCGTGCCAGCATTAACGAATCGAGATAGACATAGACTTGACACCCGATTCTGTATTTTTGACAAATTGATAAATAATCAAGAAAAAGGTATATATGTACGTCGTTTTTTTTTTAAATAATTTCTTTTTTTTTAAGCAGAATTCCAAACACTTGATATAAATATTTATTTGAGTTGATTTGGTTTTGTGTTTTTCCGACAGGGTGGATACTGGATTTATATTGGAACGAATTTTCGTCATCCCTTGTCAATTTTGGTTTTGTAACAAACCGGTTTCGGCGAACCTCCATCTTCAGTGCTTGATTTCGTTCTCTCGTTTTCGAAGATGGCGGTTCGCCGAAACCGGTTTGTTACAAAACCAAAATTGACAAGGGATGACGAAAATTCGTTCCAATATAAATCCAAATATTTATTTCTTGACTAGTAAGCCCGTATCCGCTTCGCTGCGTCTCAGAACTTTTAGCAGACTGTGTCCGATTTTAATCATTATATCTCCCACATATACCTGATAAGATATGGAACTTAATTACATCGCTTTTGGAAGCACTTATTATCACCTTTCGTTTGATATCCATATTGTAATTAACACATTTTGGTTCACCTTGGTGCACATATCGTTCGATATCTCCTAAACTGGTCAAGCTATCGAAATAAATGATATCTTAAACTTTAAGTTAAATGTCTAGTAATACCACGGTAGAAGTTACATTCAATTCCATTTGGCCGTTTTTTAGTGATGCGCGCTCAAACATACAGACAGACAGACAGACAAAAATTCTAAAAACAGTTTATTTGGCTGCTATTGGCTTAATAACGATCCCTGCTTTCGCTTTTTCTTAAATATTTGCAATGTACAGACATCAACCTTTTACAAATTTATTGTATGTAGAAAAGATTAACAATTTGTTAAGAACACAGATTCGGGGGGTTAGGCAGACTAAAGTTTTGAAAAGGAAAAACGAAATTGATAAAGTCTTGTTCGTCCGTCCATTCGTGAACAAGATGTTCTCAACTTTTGAGATATTTTTGGGAAATTTGATATGCAATTTTCCATCGTTATTTGAAAGCAACGAAATTGGTTGATTATCCCGCCCACTTTTTATAGATCGAGTATTTTGGATAACGCAAAATAAGTGATTATTGACCAAATTAGTGTATAAATTGCAACTGTGACATTTAGTTAATGTTTTTGTAAAATAGGCATGGCAGCGCCCACTTTTTGTTAAGATTTTTTTACAAATATGATTAATTATAAATCGAAAAAAATTCATACATCACAAAAAAAGTTGGCACAAAGATTACCTTTGGTACAAGGAATTCACGAAATCAGAAGACTATTAATAAAGTGAATTCTTACGAAGAAAAATTTGTTTCAGTTATATTTTGCTCCCAAAGTTTCGCTGTAAGAAAAGTGGTAAAAACAAATTTAGTGGGAGTGGTACCGCCCACTTGTGATCAAGGTTGTATTAAAAATCAACAATCGTTTAAAATATCGTTTGAAAGCCACGCCCAATTATGTATAGAATTTTTTTTTTTTTAAACCACAGACGAATATAGTGGACGTATCTATGTGGCAAATAACTTTTTATCAATTCTAGTTTACTGCAAGCATGTCCTAGTAGTGAGAAACACGAAAAAATTATCCTTTTTTCATGGGCGTGGCACCTCCAACTTTTGATTGAGTTATTTTAAAAATATTATTTATCATAAATTGAAAACCGGTCAAGGTATCATAAGGGAGTTTGACGACGAAAAATGGACCAAATCTGTTAAGGACCGAACCCGATGTAATATATAAGATTCTTAAATGATCGTAGACGAGCAATATACAGTTCTGTTCAATAAAATAGTAGTAAAATTAAATTATTATAAAGTTTTATTTTTAATAACTTCATTTAAAATATAGCGAATTTCATCACAGAAAATTTAAAGTTTACATAAAGTTCAGGTATGTTAATTAAACTTTTCAAAATTTATATAAAGACTTGAATATTTTTGGGCAGAATTTTTAGAGAATTTTTGGGCACGCAGTTTTATAGTTCATTCAATTTTAGCACAATAATATGCAGGTTAGAAGCACCTCAAAATGTCTCCTGAATTTTTTGAATTTTTTTTTTGTCAAGGATGTTGGGTATTTTCCCCCATACAAAAACAATTTTTCTTCATGCGTTGTATGGAAGAAATCACAAATTGAAAGTTCAAAAAATTCTGCCGAAAAATATTGAAATTTTGATGTAAATTTATAAAAGTTTAAATAACCTTCCTGAACTTTGTGTAAACTTTGAAATTGCTTTTTATGTGGGTTCTGTGATAGAATTCGCAATATTTTAAATGAAAATTATTAAAAACACATTTCCTCGAACGATATCTAATTTAACTTCACTACTATTATATTGAACGCAACTGTATACTATGTAAATAAAAAATTAGAACCCCAATTTTCGTAAGAGCAATCTGCTGATTTCACTAATTCAAATTTTAAAATTAGATATTCGTACCTAACTAGGATATAGCTTTATTTTTGTGAAAAAGGGAAAAAAGAAAGGGCTCCCTACTCCCTTAAAGTTGTATAGCGAATTCAAGAGCTAGAGGAAAGATTAGGAAAGGGATAACAACTAGAGAAAACATTATGACATGAAAAAAATTAATAGCGACCTTGTAGTGGTCCCTAACGCACTAACAGCACACGAGTTCAGCACTTTCCCTACAGGGTATGTACATATCCCACCCCACACATGTGAGTAAGTATGTAAGTATATAAATACAATTAACTGGAATTTTCCAATTAAATTCACTTTTTGTGCCAAACAAAAGATTCTATTGTCAACAGAACTTATCAGCTCAATGGAATTAAAATTATCTCTTTGGGAAATCTCTATTACGAATACTTAAAATGACTTTTGAAATTAAAGCAGAAACACTGCTTGGCAAAAACTTTTTCAAATAATTTTCTTCAACCACTTGGTAAAGCAAAGAGGTAAAAGCAATTCGATTTTATATTTCGAGTTTAAGGTTCCTTGTTTCGTATTGAGTAAAGTAGTAGTTAAATTTGATTGCCATTTAAATAAAAAGTAATGAGAAACTTTTTGTTTAGTAACGATTTGATAAAGTTGACCAAATTATGCTCAGTGCAGCTGAAAGGAAGAAAATTTGAGTCATCCTAGCAAACAAGTGACAGAATACAAACTCGAATCTAGCAACGGTTTTCAAGCAGATCTGAGTTTTTCCTGGATACAGCAAAAATAAAGGAACCTTCTAATGGTTTTCCTTGCAATCCGGACAGTGGTAGGTTCATGAAGCCTTACGGGGAAGGAAAGCGAGATGACTTTTAATAGAAAGATTCCGAGAGCAGAACAAAAATCTGTTGAATCTTGCAGAGTTTTCGGCAACTTAGGACTAAAGCACAGCAAGGTACTTGACGGATTACCATTACCCTATTTAATTTTTTCCTTTAGTGCTGTTTCGAGGAGATGCTGGTTTGCACCACCGTTTTCCAGAATATAAAAGACGTTAATAAAAATAAAAAACTTAAATTGCAGATGAACTTTATTGTTTGGTTGGCACAACAAGAATGAATCGAGAATTTTATATTATTAAGGCTTAGATATGGATTTGATATCATAATAGGAATGAAATTGAACTGGTACACTAAATATTTTACTGCATTGTATTGATAGAGAAGCAGTTAGACATATTGTCACTCCATTTAGTGCTGTAAAAGCCGGTTAGTGCTGTGAATAACAAGTTAGTCCTGCTTCGAACATTCGGGTTGCTTTGCACAAGTGCTGTAAAGGACTTTGGGAAGTACATCGAAAATTGTGTCAGCCTAGAAATACAATACCCAATCACTCTTGCCAGCAAAAGCTACTTTAGACTTTGTAGGCAACTTAGAAGTAGAGTTCCCTCTCGAGCGAGAAAAGTCGTGCGCCTCTACTTGCTCCCTTAATGATCTAATAAAGGCGAAAAAATGAAGGTCATTCGAATGAGATAAGATGACTCTTACAGTTGGCACTCCGATCAAGAAGATATTTCTGGTAGCCCTCTGGTAGCGCGATATAAGAGAGAGGAGGTTGGACGGCGATGGAAACCTCAATGCAGAAGAGCCATGAGTTTCCTACGGTTGTCAGTTGTCACTAGGAAGAGATGTTTCCGCGAATGCGCGCGCCACGTTTACACTTTGAAAGTGTACGTTTCCCTGAACTATTATTTAATGGGCGTGTTTTTTGAAGAATGAAGGAAAGAAGGGGATTAGTACTTATAATCAGACCTGTGAAATTTGATTAGTAATTAGTAATCAATTAATAAGACGGCTTTTTTAATTAGTAATGATTGTTTTCATTGTATTTCAAGAAAAGGAAATTATTAATTGATTACGATGAGAAAAAATCAAAAAAACAATACCCAAAAAATATTTAAAAAAAAAAGTTGCATTGCTTACTTTTTATTTGTTTTTTCTTATTTTTTTTTTGTGATTATTTTTGATTTTTTTCAGTATTATTGATGTGAATACTTATGTGCTTCTACAACACTACTAAGAAATCCAAAAAAAAATCTAGAAAAATCTAAAATAATCAAAAGTAATGAAAACAGCTTTTTCTGATTATTTTTGTTTATTTTGATATTTTTAATAATCGTATAAAATTCCAATTTTTTTTGATTATTTTTTTAATTAATTAGAAAATAATCAATAAAAATTGAAAGTAATTGGTAATCAATCATTCAATGGATTCTCAAGAAAATAATTAATCAACTCGGTAATAATTACGATTAGTAATCATTATTTGGCAGACCTGCTGCTAGTGAAAGTAACATCTGATGAGGGCAACCTTTAGTTAACCTAAACTTTAGTAAAGGTAGCTAAAAGAGCTAAAAGTTCAAGGATTTTATTGAGGTCAATATCATCAAACCAATTAAATCAGTTCTTTGAAACAAAAACC
The DNA here is from genome assembly GCA_949987695.1 of Merzomyia westermanni. Lineage (NCBI taxonomy): Eukaryota > Metazoa > Arthropoda > Insecta > Diptera > Tephritidae > Merzomyia > Merzomyia westermanni. The sequence continues at coordinate 132,242,853 of OX465291.1, forward strand.
GTATTTTTATGAATCAAGAATCATGTCTTTAATGACTTCGCACCAAATTTAAAACACAAAGTTTTTCAAAAAGTAACACAACATTTATCATCAACTAGAGCTAATAGCACATTCAAAAATATCGCCTTGAAGTACAGCTGTGATCAATATAATAGTAGTGAAATTAAAACGGATATCGTTCGACGAAATAAGAAGAAGCTGTGATTTTAATAATTTTCAGTTAATATAAAAAGAAATTTCAAAGTTTAACCAAAGTTCAGGAAAGTTAATTAAACTTTAAAAAATGGCTATCAAAATTTTCAAATTTTGTTGGCAGAATTTCTAGAAAATTATTGAGTACGCAGTTTTGTAAACCAATCAATTTTCGTACAACGTTGTGCAAGTTAGAACTCGCTCAAAAATTTGCCAGAATTTTGAGAATTTTTTTCGTCAAAGGTGTTAAGTGATTTCTTCCATACATTTGTTTTGTATGGAAAAAAATACCCAAAATCCTTGACAAAAATATTCTTAAAATTCAGGGGAAATTTTAAGCTACTTCTAACTTGCATATTATGCAAATAAAATTAAATAAGCTTTTAAACTGCGTAGTCAAGAATTTCCTAAAAATTCTGCCCAAAACTATTGCAATTTTTATTTAAATTTTTAAAAATTTAATTAACTTTCCAGAGCTTTGTGTAAAGTTTGAAAATTCTTTTTATGTATTTTCTGTTATGGAATTCGCTATATTTTAAATGAAAATTATTAAAAACATTATTAATTTCACTATTATTATATTGAATACAACTGTATGTACGCTTTGAAGCTCTCTCAATCACACACGCATACGCAGACACTCAATTTTATTTCTCAAAACGTGGCTGCTTCAAATCGGGCGAACAAAGAAAAGAGAATGTTAAGACCACTTAAAATGAAATGAAAATTTTTCGTGACATTTTATCAATTCAATGTCGAGTCGTCGTCGTCGTCGTGGAAACAATAGACCACAAGAAAATGGTTTTCCCTGGCATGCATTCAAAGATATATTAAAATTCTAAGAAAAAGGATATACGAGTTAAGTGAAGAGCATGAAAGCGAATTGAAAGTGAAATGGAAACGTGCTGATGTAGCCGCAGCGAGCAAATGAAAGCGTCAGGGTGTACGATTGAAGAAGATGGCGTGAGCTTGAAACTGCAATCCTTGTTATTTATCACATCTTATTGTAAATAACAATTTTTCATCAGCGCTTACAACGCAATTTATCAAGTTGACACTGCAAAAATATTGTACGCAACCCAAACAAAAATACGCGCACATACATAGACTTGCAAAACCCGCACTTAAGCTTCAAAGGATGTCAGAATCAGTGGCGTTTAAAATACATAGGGGTCCGCGACTGCGAATCTATCTTGAATGCAGCACTCTCTGAGCATAGCGCATAATATAGAGGGCAGAACAATACTGCAAAACCTGTCGCCTTTTTGTCCCTATATATGTTAGCCTAAGCAATCAGCTAAGGCGCCCTTGAAAAATCCCCACAAGCCAACATATATGTTCACGATACTCCAAAGGCTTCTAAAATTAGGGTTATGCGCGACTAATGCGTAATAATGCAGTTAGCGATTGGTGTGCTGCAAAACTTATTTGGCTAAAACTAGTTTCAGTCGGAAAAAAATCTGTTTCGTCTTAGTTGGTTTGTTTATGTACCTAGTTCGAAGAACATTCAACGTCACAGATTCCTCCCACTTCTTGGAGTTAGACTCAGTTCTACCGCAGAGCCTTGCTTTATTACAAAAGTCTATCCGGTATTCAAGCATAGACTCTTTCAATCCTGCAAATACTTCCGGCTTTTAAAAGGAACTTACAGGTTTCAAAGGCACATACCCCTGTATTATTCTGGTATGGCACTCTCGGGGTCGTCAATCAGTGCTATATACGGTACCATTCACAACACGCCTTTAATCTCTTGGCTAGCTAATAGCATCCTGCGTACAGCCTTTTGAGAAACCCTTTTTGCAATTTGGACAGCGTTCTACTTTTATTAGCCTTCTAGGCTGATAAGCCATTCTTGTGAAGAAACCAGAGTTGTTTGATTATCAAGCGCAAAAAGTGAGCAATAGAATAAATGAGCCATCAGCTATTCTCTCCATCCTCGCTACCATTTCAGGTGTACCGAAAGTAGTACCTTCGTTTGATTCGACAAAATGGGAACGTCTTATTTCATGTAGACTTCTTCGGATGGCGATATGCGTTTCACTCCTTCAGAAGTAGACTCTAATTTACCGTTCCCAATGTGTCATCGGGAATATGCTCGCTCCCTAGAAAGACTCTGGATTTGACACTTCGTAATAAAGGACCAAGAAACAAATGCCTTAAAAAATTGAAGACGCCACTGTTGAGTGTCTATGACTTTATAAATATATATGCATTGCCGTTTAAAATCATTGTTTATACTCTCTTGCATTTGTTTTTGTCTCTTGATGGTATATTTAACCTTGTACCATTTAATATTGTCAACATCGAAATATTGTTGTCACGCTCCCCGATAAACACAGCTACCCATAGACGACCAATCTTGCGCGCAGCTACAGTTTCAGCACATCGCGAGTGACAAAACTTAGTTCACAGAAGCCAACAAATAAAGTTTTGCTTACTTCATCGAAAAGTGTGACTAACTAACAAAACAGCCATCTTTTGCATAGATATGTATGTATGTATGTTTGCATATTGAGTGTTTTACGTATGACTTATTACATGTGGTAGTTAGTTCATTCCACAACTTTCTTTTGTGACAACCATAAAACACATTCCTTTGATTTGTTGATTCGTATATTTATTGGACTTAGAAGGTAGAGTTGTCTCCACAACCACATAGCTAGAGCTACTCAAGTACAATTCTACTTTCAGCATAACATTCCGTTTGCTTACTATTTTATGCGCCTGAAAATATGCAAATTTTGCACTTACAATTTATTTTTGCGCGTGCAATAAATTTCATTTATTTCGATGAAATATGACTTTGTTGTATGGAAAATGTTTTTGGAAAGTACTTGGATGCGTTGCAATACATATGCACGCAAACATACATACAGGGTGGCGCAAAAGTAATCCTCCTATCAGAAAATGCTATAAATTTTGCGATTGGCCCCTAAAGTCAGTTCTGTTTTGACATTTGTGTAGTAAACACATGCGAACACTGCTCCAGAACGCGGAATATTGCTGACTATTTATTTGACCAATAATCGGTCGGGGCCAAACGGTTACTGTGAATGGTGAGCGCTACAGAGCAATGATCAACGAGTTCTTTTTGCCGCAACTTGATGAATTGGGATTGGAAAACATGTGGTTCCAACAAGACGGTGCAACAGCACACACTGCACGTGCCACAACCGATATGCTGAACATCGGAAGCTTACTTTTGCGCCACCTTGTACAAACACATGAACACGCACGCACAGATACATATGCTTGGAGATAAAACGTACAGTAGCATGTAACCTTGGGTGGTGGTCCAATGAGGATCTAGCAAGATAAAGCACTCAGAGCACGCACAAACTTTGCAAGGCATGCGGACAAATTTTGTGCAACAATAGAAATAGATAGTAGTACAAAGTGTTCTTTATTTAAAATGAAAAATCTACAATTTAAGGGATTGTCATACTTTAGTGGATATCAATCAACTACCAGGTATGGATGAAATAAGATATGTGAAAGAGGATAGGAAATTGTAAGATAAGATAAGTAAAAATAAGATAAGATAAGATAAGATAAGATAAGATAAAATAAGATAAAATAAGATAAGATAAGATAAGATAAGATAAGATAAGATAACATGAGATAAGATAAGATAAGAGAAGACAAGATTAGATAAGTTAAGATAAGATAACAAAAGATAAGATAAGATAAGATAAGATAAGATAAGATAAGATAAGATAAGATAAGATAAGATAAGATAAGATAAGATAAGATAAGATAAGATAAGATAAGATAAGATAAGATAAGATAAGATAAGATAAGATAAGATAAGATAAGATAAGATAAGATAAGATAAGATAAGATAAGATAAGATAAGATAAGATAAGATAAGATAAGATAAGATAAGATAAAATAAGATAAAATAAGATAAAATAAGATAAGATAAGGTAAGATAAGATAACATAAGATAAGATAAGAGAAGACAAGATTAGATAAGTTAAGATAAGATAAGATAAGATAAGTTAAGATAAGATAAGATAAGATAAGATAAGATAAGATAAGATAAGATAAGATAAGATAAGATAAGATAAGATAAGATAAGATAAGATAAGAAAAGATAAGATAAGATAAGATAAGATAAGATAGGATAAGATAAGATAAGATAAGATAAGATAAGATAAGATAAGATAAGATAAGATAAGATAAGATAAGATAACATGAGATAAGATAAGATAAGAGAAGACAAGATTAGATAAGTTAAGATAAGATAACAAAAGATAAGATAAGATAAGATAAGATAAGATAAGATAAGATAAGATAAGATAAGATAAGATAAGATAAGATAAGATAAGATAAGATAAGATAAGATAAGATAAGATAAGATAAGATAAGATAAGATAAGATAAGATAAGATAAGATAAGATAAGATAAGATAAGATAAGATAAGATAAGATAAGATAAGATAAGATAAGATAAGATAAGATAAGATAAGATAAGATAAGATAAGATAAGATAAGATAAGATAAGATAAGATAAGATAAGATAAGATAAGATAAGATAAGATAAGATAAGATAAGATAAGATAAGATAAGATAAGATAAGATAAGATAAGATAAGATAAGATAAGATAAGATAAGATAAGATAAGATAAGATAAGATAAGATAAGATAAGATAAGATAAGATAAGATAAGATAAGATAAGATAAGATAAGATAGGATAAGATAAGATAAGATAAGGTAAGATAAGATAAAATAAGATAAGATAAGATAAGATAAGATAAGATAAGATAAGATAAGATAAGATAAGATAAGATAAGATAAGATAAGATAATATAAGATAAGATAAGATAACATAAGATAAGATAAGATAAGAGAAGACAAGATTAGATAAGTTAAGATAAGATAACAAAAGATAAGATAAGATAAGATAAGATAAGATAAGATAAGATAAGATAAGATAAGAGAAGAAAGATAAGATAAGACAAGATAAGATAAGATAAGATAAGATAAGATAAGATAAGATAAGATAAGATAAGATAAGATAAGATAAGATAAGATAAGATAAGATAAGATAAGATAAGATAAGATAAGATAAGATAAGGTAAGATAAGATAAGATAAGATAAGATAAGATAAGATAAGATAAGATAAGATAAGATAAGATAAGAAAAGATAAGATAAGATAAGATAAGATAAGATAAGATAAGATAAGATAAGATAAGATAAGATAAGATAAGAGAAGACAAGATAAGATAAGATAAATAAAATAAGATAAGGTAAGATAAACTAATATAAGATAAGATAAAATAAGATAAGATAAGATACGAAAACATAAGATAAGATAAGATTAGATGAGATAAGATAAGATAAGATAAGATAAGATAAGATAAGATAAGATAAGATAAGATAAGATAAGATAAGAGAAGATATGATAAGATAAACTAAGATAAGATAAGAGAAAATAAGATAAGATAAGATACGAAGACATAAGATAAATTAATATAGATAGCTTTATATAGATTTTCTCGATGTTTTCTTTTGCGATACGTCGTTCTTCAAAAATTTTACTAAAATGGGTTGATATTCACTTTGCCGTCACCGTAATACTAACTAAATCTTATCTATTATGTCATACGATTAACCGTTAATATTTCAAAACCCTTGTGTTTTATTGGCTTAAATAAGAATCAATTGATTTGGCACACCCTCCAGCAATAAAATCGCAAAAAAGCCATCAATACTTAATCAAGTTTTGTTTATTTGCCATTAATTAAGTAGGACCACCAATTAGCAAAAGCTAAATGGATTGTAATCATGGACATGCAGAAAAGTTAGTGATAAAAGAACCGAAATGTTAAACAAAGGAAACGCAGGATCTAAGAAAAGCTCAACTCGATTGAAGAGGACCGAAAAAAGAAGGCTCCCAGAAGATAAAGAGCCAAAAGGAATATAAAAAAAACGTGCAGATATTTAATAAATTTTAATACTTCGTCAATTACCTCATATACAGCTATTCTGATGTCGTTGATAGTTGCATAAATATCTTGCTGCCCACACTTCTTTTTTTTCTTACTGGGATAACTCTAGCCTCTCACTCTATGGTGTCCCTTGCTTCCATGGCCGTTTGCCACGCGAGCAGGGAGTGTAATTGGTTGTTCTTCTTAGCCCTAATGATAGACAAAGCCAAAGGCCGAGTTACTGAGTTACATCAGTAAGTTTATTGCCTTTTTCCGACAGGAGGCAAATGCTGTTATTGGAATGGAATAGAGCTAAGAATTTATAAGAAAAGACAATCATGCTTAAGCAATTGGACGCTACGGAAGTTATTAATTTTACAAAGATCCTCGTTCCGTCATCCAGCAATTTTATCATCCCTGATGTGTTCAATATAGGCAGAGAGGTTGTTTTACTCCTGCAAGGCTCAAAGCAAGCACTTGAGGTTAAAACAAATAGATAGCTCGAACCAGAGCACGAAACAAAAAAAGCAGACCATAGTAGTATATCTTGACCTAATCAAGGGCTTCAGGAGGAATTTTACTAATTGATAAAATTTCCCTGACGTTTGGACTTGTGAACCGGGGGAGTCAAAAACACCGCCCCGAGTCATAAACCCGGCCGATAAACCATTTACCAAGGTAAATGCGAGCTGAACTCTTAGTTATCTGGGGCTACAGCAGCATTTTGCCAGATTAAACTTCACTGAATTACAAGATAATAACCAATCCAAATACCTGGGTACGTTTCCAATTGCACCTTTCATAACCTGTTCTTACCACAAGTCGAACTTAGCATAGCTAATGTATGTATGTACAAGCGAAATTTTTAAAAATATTCCATGTAGCATATTAAAACGAACTCACATGAATTTTATTTATTTTTTCTTTTGAAAGAATGGAACTAGGTAACAGCTTTCATCTCTTTTGGGTACGTTTTTCCCATGAAAAGAGTCAGTTAAATAATGGCACAGAAATGCTATCTAAAAAGTCTAAAGCCCTCGTCTTTCACTAGCATACATACATCCAAATGCGCGAACACCCGGCCGTAAAACATTTAACTACTTAGAAAAATACTAGTTTACAAGTAGAATTTGCTTACTCCTCTCCAACTAGTCCGAAAAAGACCAAAAATTAAAACAAAAAAATAATTTTTTTTTGCTGAATACTAAAATATCCGGAGTTGTAAAATTCCCATTACAACATGTTTTTTTTTTAATTTTATATTTCCAGCACCGGAGCTTGAACCTGTAACCTGTCTCATAAGAGTTGCGTACTCACCCGCCATACCTAAAGGCATTTAAATTGTTTTCTCTTAACAAATTGGCTGAACGTTGGCTGACTAATTGGGCTTGGTGTTCATGCTAGTTTCGAAATCGTTTATAACTAGTGGCTTTGACTGTAGGGCAGCTTTTGTGGATGTGCGTGGGTGTATCGTTGTGTGATTGCTGCAAGGCACAAAAGAATTTTCGCTCAATAAAGCTTAAATCAATTTAACGCAATTTACTGTAAACGCTCTGTAACAAAGCATTTCAGCCAATTTCCATGAAAGCAATAAACGAATATTTAAACAGTATGCATGTATGTATGTATGTGTGTCTTTAGTGAATTTTTAGCACTCATCTAACCAACACACAAAAGGATTCATTTAGCAGGCATTTATTGTAACGAAAATTTACAGCGGGTAGGCGAGTGATGTAGAGAGAGTAAATTTGAAAAGGAACGAAAAATTGTGGGAGATGACTAAAGAGGCACAACGTTAGACATTCAGACATTCATCAAACATAACTGTAACGCATTGGTGCATGAAAAGTTATCTAAATTAAAAATCAACACACCGTACAACCGCAATATTATCCCCATGAACTCAGGCGTGATGCAGCAATAGGCGCCAACATTCCAGCGGCTGCGCTGCTCTACTACGCGGAAATTCAAATCTCATGCGTATCCTGTAGAGGTGTGGGTTTGTGTGGGCGGACATGATGTGTACGTGAGTATGGCACTTACTTAACAAAATCAGGTGTTATACCTTTCATGAAAGTGAAGCTGAGTGAAAAATTATGTTTTACCTTTTTTTGTTGTGTTATGCTATGTAATGCTATGTTATGTTATGTTATGTTATGTTATGTTATCTTATGTTATGTTATGTTATGTTCTGTTATGTTATTTTATTTTATGGTGTGTTATGTTATGTTATATTATGTTGTGTTATGTTATGTTATATTACTTAATTTATGTTATGTTATGTTATTTTATGTTTTGCTTTATTATATTGTTATGTTATTCTATGCTAGTTAATTTTGGGTCATCTTTTGTTATTTTATGCTAAATTTTGTTATTTCAGGTTGTGTTACGTTATTTATAGTTATGCGTTCTTATGTTCGGTTATGTGTTTTTAATCTATGCTGGCTTTTGTCAGACGTTTCAGCTCTGATTTCTCGGATCCGTATACTTTAAAAATACTTTTTACCTCACTGGTGCGCTCGAGGCTTGAATATGCTGTTGTTATTTGGCGTCCGTATTATTCCTGTCATATAAATCGTTTGGAGAGAGTGCAGAAAGTCTTTTTAAAGTACGCTCTGCGCCCCCTTCATTTTGAACTTCCTGTTCCGGCCTATGGATCTAGATGTATGCCTATTGATCTCAAGACATTAAATTGTAGGAGAACCTTCCTATCTCTTACATTCATTTTTAACTTAATATCTGGGGTGGTTGACTGCCCCTTTTTACTTGAACGCATATCCTTTCTTATTCCTAATATTTGTTTAAGGAATCATGCCACATTTTATGTTAGGCTTGCGAGAACCAATTATGCGGCCAATGCTCCTGTTGTTAGAGCTCTTAAAGAGTTTAACTTGCTCCCAAATTCTTCAGTTTTGGACTTCTCCTACTGTGAAAAAAGATTTAAATTGCTACTAAATGACCTGTTAAATTAGTTGGTAATCTATCTGAACCTGTAACTAGTCTGTAAGAGATGTAATAATTTCAAGACTAAATAAATATTATTATTATTATTATTATTATTTTACGATATTATATACATATCTTACATTTTTCTATGCTATGTCAACCATATAATGAGATGCTAATCCGTCCTATGTAATCTTGTGTCATATTGTGATGTGTTATGTCATGGTTTCCTGTGCTATGTTATATTCATTTCTGTTTTTTTACGCTATGTTACACTATATAAGGTGGCTGTTTATTATGTTATGGTATGTTTTGTTGTTCTCTTGTTGTATGTTACTTTGCGTTATGTTAGGTTATACGATGTTTTTTCTTGTATGCTATGCTATGTTTTGCTTTGCTATGTTACACTGTGTTATATTATGTTAAGGTATATTTTTATGTTTTGCTATGTTACGCTAAGTTTGCTTTTGTTGTGCGATAAGCAAAATTTTTAATCAACTATGCACGTCATAATGTCTGCCGCCGAGCTGTATACAGCAGTAAGTCAGCTCCCATTTTTTGGCCTCGCTGACGATGTTTAGCTAACGGAAATGCGATTAAGCGAGTGCGCAGCAAAAATACGTTGTTGTTGAGACCCCTACTTCCTTTGCCTATGGAGTATGCTGTTAAAAAAGCGGAAGCTTAATAACACAAAAATAGGGGCAGGTATGTATAAAGGTGGATATAGAAGATATAGCACATATCACCTTACATCACCGAACGCTGCGGTAACCTAATTTTCCGCTACAAAACGAAAATTAAATACAGCGTTGGGCTCTAACCTACATAAATAGGCCACTATAGGGGTTTGTGTGAATGCCTCATTCGCCTTACATAGCTTGCCGAATAGCAATGGGGGGCGTGCGATAAAACAGTAAACAGTCATTTGCCTCACACATTATGGCAACAAGAGCGAGTTGATAGTCCATTTTCTCGGAGCTGGAGTGAGAAAAAATGCAGCTATGTTTAATGAAAATAGCTCTATCTTATCGCTTCTGACTTCTACTTCAGAATTGGTTAAAAAACGGCCTATCTCAGCTGAACATGTGTTGAGTTTTCGTTTTTTTTTTAACTTATTGTGAAACAGAGGATTTGAAATATGATTCCGGAATAGCAGGTTTTCCCAAAATATTTTTAATTGGGTGATTTTCATCGCAGAGCTTGACAAAATTTCTCTGATGAAGAAGACTAGCAGCTTCCGAAATTGATTTATGAGAAAAGCTATTTCGGTGGTCTTTAACTCTTCATTTTCTTTTCTAATAAAAACTTTTAGTCAGGAATTAAAAAATAATTATTAAAACGGTTATAACTAATAAATAAATAATAAAATAATAATAAAAAAAGAACAAAAATTAAAATCATGTACAGTCACAAATACCCCAACAACACCTTCATCTGATTCTATCATTTCTTGCTCCCCTCAGCGCACTTTTCACGACTATTCCTTTTCCTATTTGTACCACTATTTTTACTACTTATTCCTATTAAATATCTGTCTCTACATCCTCCTTTTAAGACAAGATCTCTCAAACAATTTCATCAAAATCGGACCAGGCATTTATAAAGAGTTCAGTCATATAGAGACTCACAGAAGAATTATATGTATGTAATAACAACTTCTCTTTATTTCTTATTCCCTCCCCTATTATATCCCAGGTGGGGGCTAGAGAGAAAGGCTGCTGTGATGTTGGACTTATATTAAGAGAAATGCAATCAGCTTCTCTTTATAGTCCCTACTGTCTAAGTTTTATGGAGGGCGAGTAGTTTTTTTTTTAAGTTAATTTATTGTATATTATTTTATTATTTGTTCAGAGAGTAGAACGGGAGGTGCGGAGCACATGTTGCATAGGGGGCAACCTTTGAGTAATATTTATTTAATTATTTTATTTATTTAAATTATTTGTTCTATATAGAACGGGGTGCGGCGCACCTGTTACACCTTGTATGTATTAATTGGGGGCGAGCACTGTTGGCTCTGAGGCATTGCGCGGGATTGGCTTCCTCATTTTCGATGTGAAAAACCCCGATTTGGGATTGCAAAGCATAAACTATATCTTTCGAATATTTCATTAGCTGATTGCGAATTGCATGCAATGCAAATGAAATAAACGAAAGAAATGACTACAGCTTATGTCGCTTAAACACCTACAAAAGCGAGGGTTTTCAGTATCTTGTTTATAAAGAGGATAAGAGCTAACTCCAGGATGGTCCAGAAAATATATACAAGCGATGCACCGGATTGGCTATAAAAACTAGTACTTTCCGACGGCAGAGTGATCAACGAAGCCGCCCTTGGCTTTACAGTCGGGGTATTCAGGCCTCTTAAAAATAGCATCGAGGTATAATGTTTTCGAGAAACCAATAGCCACACCAATTCAGAACCTTATGAGCTCTTATACTAATCAATGAATATGCACCCAAAAGGTAGTCTTACCAACTTCCAACGATGGAGGTAACTTACGGGCACACACTTCTTTCTGAGGAGCCAAGTGGCGAACTGTTTGCTGTCACTTGCTGCTCGCAACTGTTGTCAGTTGGTGATATAACGTAACGACTGGCGCATGGACTTATCGGATTGCCACTAAATATCTCTCCCATTGCACACACTACTAACACCCACATCCCAAGCAAACACCCACGAGCAGCATTTTTCCCGCTTCAATCGATTACATCTCGCTGCCATGCATTTATTGCCTTAAATAAAGCCTATACGATTTGGTTCATTTCATGGCTTTAATGCCATATCGGCGCAAAGCTTTGGCTACAAACACAACTCTCGGCTGCTAAGTCGCAAGCATAATGTTACGTATACGCCATGTCAACCGATGAAGGAATTGCGTATCAAAGCATGCAGAAACATTGAAAAAAACGTTGCTATTTAAGTTGATCCCCACAAATTTGTTCATACTGATATGCGATTCTTATCCTGTTTCTATATATTTACATAAATGTATGTGTGTCTACCGACAAATACACACAAACAACTTTCCCTTGTATGCTTTATATGTATTCCCCTTGTGCTAAAATATTAATTCTACTCATGCGAACGGAACATTGCTTATCTCAATCAACTCTGTCAGACTTTACATGACTTTTGTTGGCATTGTTGTTGTAATAAAATATTGCCTTCGGTTCGACATACTTCATTAAATATTATGGCATGGTTATATTTATGTATACGTTTAGCTGCATTAATGTTTACGCCATTAAAACTAATTGAGCTTGAGCTTCTAAGTCGCTTTTTAATGGGAATATCATCGAAATCATAAACACCAATTTTTCTAGATATCAAAGCGCATGTTATGGCTGCGTCATTGCCTATCAGCATCAGCGGTATTTTTTTAATTTAATTTAATTTTTTAAATAAATATTTTTATTTTGATGCTTTCATTTTACTTTCGCTGGTAGCTTACTTCCGCATTCGCAATTTTTCTTTTTTTCTTCACATCATCTGTGGGAGTTAGAAATATGTTGTGATATATTCTGATTTTCAGCGTATTTATTTGGACCCGTTTTAATGTTGTACTTAAGCTTGTAATTTTTAATAGTGTTTACTGAATCAGTTCAAATTTATTTTAGCGATTGCGTTGGCTAAATCAACAGCTCTCTACCCTATCCTTAAAGCGATTGGGATCTATGTAAATATATTAATTTAAGAAAAAATTATTCAATATTTTGAGTTATAAATAAATAATTTTTTAAATAACATACCTCCAATGAAAAAACTTCTTTAGAGTTGTTCCAGAGTCCGTAGGGTAGCCCTCGAAATGGAAAAGCAGAAGTTGAAAACAAAAAATGTGGTATTATTTTTGAAATTGAAGTAAGAAATCAAAAACTTAAATGCACCATTTTCTTGTTAAGATTGAAGAGAATTAAAAAAATCATATTTCGCAATTTTTGGATATTTTATTTGCGATTGTGCATAAAAAATATTTTTATTGGCAATATTATTTATTTGTTTTAATTTTTATTTTTTTTTTTTTTATTTATTTATTACGGTCTAAAAAGTACAAGCTTTTATACAGACTAATTAAAAATAGAAAACAGTTCCAGTTTAAATTTATATAAACTGTTTTTAAAATTAAGAACGTTGCTGTATCGATTTGCTAGCTGTACAGCTCTGGCTACTGGTCCATTCATTGCATAATTGGTTCTATGAGTAACCTCGATAAACAACCTATTATGTCGTAACTCGCGCGAAGGGATATAGTAGATGAATAGATTTGACAGTTCAGCCCAGTTGACATTACCATTAATTACATTATAAGCTAACATGAGTGAGATACAAGTTCTCCTTTCACAGACGACTTCGTACCAAAGCGGTAAAAAGTGCTTTCAGCGTCATTGGATCCTTAAAGTCTCCAGAATTACGTCTTATAAATCCAACCATTGCAAATCCCTTCGAAGCTATAAAGTCAATGTGACGAGAGAATGAGAGTTTGGTGTCGAAAATGACACCCAGGTCTTTAATCTCATATGAACGACTTAAAGGTTCGGCATTTAAATTGTAATTGAAATAAGTTGTAGTTGACTTTTTCGAATATGAAACAACGCAGCACTTATTTACATTCAAAAACAAATTATTGTCAATACACCATTCAGCAAAAGAATCAAGGTCTGATTGTAAATTGGCACAGTCGGAAATATTACGGACTGTTAAGAACAATTTGACATCATCTGCAAACATTAGGCATTTGGCGAAGTTGAAACAATTAGGCAAATCATTAATAAAAATCAGGAATAATAAAGGGCCGCTATGGGTTCCCTGCGAAATTCCCGACCAAGCGTCGATATATAAGGATTCCTTTACGTCTCCAATTGAAACAAATAGCCTCCTATTCGATAAGAAACTAGAGAAAAACCTCAATAAGTTACCTTCGATTCCATACATCTCCAGCTTACGCAGTAGTATCCTGTGATCAACTTTATCAAATGCTTTCGAGAAGTCAGTGTAAATGACATCAAGTTGCGCATATGTCTCAGATGCATCGATAATTCTGTTGGTCAATAAAGCTAAGTTGGTAGAAGTGGATCTCCCAGGGAAAAAACCATGCTGGCAGTCAACAATGGCCTTACCTATGTGATCGAATAATTTGCGTTGGATTAGTTCATCGAATATCTTTGCCAGAGTTCCCTGTTTAACTATGGGTCTATAGTTGCAGACATCGTTGCGGTCACCAGACTTATATATTGGATTAATTGAACAAAGCTTCCATGAATCTAAGAAAATTCCACAGGTCAGACATTCTTGAAAAAGAAGTGACAGGGGCTCCGCCACAGCATTTGAACAAATTTTAAAAAACATAGGACAGAATCCCTCCGTATCAGATTTTGTACTGTTTGTCAGTTTTGAGATTGACAGAAGCACATCATCGGTCGTAATAGCGAAGGAAGAGATAGATAAAGCAGGCGCAGAAAGGTGGGCAGAACCTTGTGGGGATGTAGATTTTAGATACACTTTTTGAAAGAGTTTGGCAAACAGGTTGCATGCACCTTGCGTGTTGCTGGATACTTCACCATCATATTCCATACTAGTCGGAAAACCGTTAGTTTTCCTCTTAGAATTTATGACAGACCAAAAACAGGATGGGTTTGATTTCAAGTTAGACTCTATTTTGAGCATATAGTTCTTATAAAGAAACTTATTAAGGCAATCAAATGTTTTCTTAAGTCTAATATAGATAAGACGATCAGTTTTATCATTGCTCTTTTTATGTTTCTTAAACGCTTTATTTTTAGAGTTCTTGAGGCTACTCAGCTTCGCATTAAACCACGGCGGCTTATTACTCGGAACCGATCTCTTTAAAGGTACAAAATTCGAGATTGATGATAAGAGTTTTTGACGCAAATTTGCGTAAGAGGCTTCTGGGCTATTAGCTGCACCCAAGAATGACCAGTCTACAGCTAATAAAAACTCATTCACGGCTATAGTGTCAGCCCTGGAATAATTGTATGCAAACGAGGGTTCCGCTGGTTTCTTATCGAAATTATAGTACTCGAACTTGACAATCAAGGCGTTGTGATGAAGACTATTTTCCAGAATTGTAGACGAGCATTCAAGGCATGACAATCTGAGATCATCGGATGCAAAAATTAGGTCTAGGAATCTACCGTTACTGTTAGGATAATAGTTGCATTGTGTAAGACCATGTGAGAACAGGGTGCTTACAACTAGCATATCGATATCGGTTTTAATATTGGATGGAGCATTGCAATCGTTCAACCAAGAGATATTACTTAAATTAAAGTCTCCTTAGTATACAATCTCAGATATATTAATATTACCAATGACAGATGTCAAATTATCCATATGTCTCTGATAGATTGTGATGTTGCTGCTTGGTGGAATATAAGACAATAGGAAAATTATGGTTTTATTACCAGCAAACTCTACGCTCACACAAATCTGCTCTACATCACCATTATTATAGTTAATATTGATGGATTTACTACATAAATCAGCCCTGACAGCAAGCAGTACAACACCACCTCTCTCGAGACCAGTTGCAGATGGGCAACGATCATTTCGAAATACATGATAGTAACTGTCGAAGAATTCATTAGTCGAAAAATTATCATTTAACCAAGTTTCAGTAAGAGCTATAATATCATACTCATGAGAAATAATATTACAGTAAATTTAATTTAATTTAACCTTAAAAGTTTTAGGGCCGGTTTCTCAAGTAAACTGTAAAGCAAGAATGGGCGTTTTCGAAAATTTGAGTGACGCGTGACGAAAAAATAACACAGCAAAATTATACCCGTATGTGCACATCGACTGCCGAGTGGAATATCACGCTATTTCAAAATATTTTTCAAAAACGCCCTATCTCACATTTTTTTTCAACACCGCCCTATCTGAGAATTTGATTCAAAAACGCCCTATCTCAGCTAAAAATGTATTGAATTTCCGTTCAGATAGGGCGTTTTTGGAACTCATTCTGAGATAGCGCGTTCTTAAACCAAATTTTTAAACAGGGCGTTATTTAAAACAATTTTGAAATAGTGTGATCTTCCACTCAGCAGTCGATATATACATAATGTGTAGTTATAATGATTTTTTCGGTTATTTCTATATAAATCGAGATTCACTGAGTTGTTTGGATGCAAGTTTGGGACCATTGCTGGACAAAATAAGGTTTTTGTCGGGATTCCTTCGATGTTTTCGGGATAGTTTTAGGAACCATTTTGTGACTTTTTTAGGGTAATTTCGGAGCATATGCTGAATTTTGTTGTGGGCTTTACCGGGTCATTTCGTTGTTGTTTTCGGGACTATTTTGGAATCATTACGAGACTGTTTTGGAGTAATTTCTCTAAAAAAAGTCCCACAAAGATCCCTAAAATAATTCAAATATGGACTCAAAAAAATGTTAATATAATCCATCAATCAATTGCGAAATCAGCCTGAAAACTACGAAGTAGTCCCTAAGTAGTCTTATTTTGTGCAGCAATGATCCCGCACTTGAATCAAATAATCTCAGTGCTTCTCAATTTATACAGAAATAACCAAAAAAAATCTTTACAAATACGCATTATGTCTATATGCACACACGGGTATAATTTTGTTGTATCTCGATGTGTTACTTTTCATATTCAAAAGCTTGAATAAAAATTGAAATTTTATTTTTTATTCAACATTTTTTGAATAACCAATAATATTTCACTAATCACTCAAACTTTCTGTGAATAACAAATCTTATTTTTTATTTTAAAAGTTTTTTATTAAAAGTGACCCAACCCTGCTTTTAAGTTTATCTACCCCATAAAAAAATTTCGATCAATCGAACAGAAGTTAACAACAAATCAGCGGATGTGAGACCCAAAAAAAAAGAAATCAGTTTAAACAAAAAAAAAATGTATCCTCTTGAACTGTTATTTATTTATCTATTTTTTAAACCACCCTAATGCATATATTTCTTAATAATATGCAAGAGGCACTTTCTCTCGGTTTTCAATAAAAGATAAATTAACAAATCACATTCCGCAACTTTTGTTGTGTTTCTAAGTTTTTCAACCAAAAAAAAAATTTGCTTTGTTGCTTTCATATTTTTTTAAACCCAGCCTAATTCAAATATTCATTGACATGTAAAGGGTGCCTTATTTCGTAGTATAATAAAAGAAAATTTAAAAAAACAATTTTCCCAAATTTGCAGATTTTGTTTTATAATTTTGATCCAAAAATAAATTTTTTATTTATTTAATTTTTCTTTTTGTGTAAATTTTTTTTTTATTTTATAAAATTTTTTTTTTTAATTATAAGTATTTTTTTTTTTTTTTTTTTTGATCGCTTCCTAATGTATATATTTTTAACACCCAAACGACCTTCAAAAAGTATTTCCTGTATTGGTAACAAAATCCCTACCAAGACCGGAGGTCGAATCAGCTATGAACTTATTTAGGCCACAGAATTTTTGGTGTAGAGTTTGGCAGGGCTACCATTCAAAAGTGCAATCAAAATATCCACACCCATGTGTACTTTTCTAAAGTAGCAAAGGATCACAATTGCCAGTATGACATTTTAAGGATTTCATCGAACAAAGATCACGTTTTAGAAGTCTCTTATTGTACCTGTGCTGATGTCATGGACAATATCAAAAGAAGATGACTTTTGTAATATTCTAAAAAAAAATGTCATACGATGTATAGTCCTTCCCCAGATACGAACGGCGAGTAGCGTAGGAAAAGCGCTCCGTGCAGAAGGTGTCGATACCTGAAATTGGTTGCAGAGGAAAGGTGAGGACTCAATAGAGTTCGAAAAAATATACGGTGGATGACTTCGCCGCCTTTGGTATTTCCAATCACTTAACGCAAAAACGCAATGTGTGGTGTGTTTTGATACGCCAAGGCAAAAAACTAGACCGCAAACCAGGTCAAACCAACTATTCAGTCAGTATCGTCCAGGCCATCAGATTGCTTTCGAGGTAATTTCTTCAATTTTTCCAGAACGCGGGTCAAGTATTTCTGCACAAAGAGTTATTTCATTAGCCACCTGTGCTTCACATGTAATATTCAACCTTATCCACAAATGGAAATGTAAAATTTAGCCACACCTTTGATCGAGGCCTGACTACATCCCAGTAGATTTGAAAGCAATGAAAACGTTACCTTGGCGCCTCAAGGCGTTTTGGTTGTGCCACAATTCCCATTTTCCATTTAAAACAGCTTCACAATTTGCTACGTTCTTGCGGTAAAACAATAACAAAATACGTAAGAAAAGCTGAAGCGAAATATGCGGCAAAAGAAAAAACAAACAAATAAAAAGAAAACAAGAAAAAAGTGAACAAAAGTAAATAAAACTTTAGAAAATGTTCACACAAATAAATTTGAGGCATTTCTGCAGTTGTTAACGCCATGAAGACAAGATTCTCATGGTGCGCAATGCCATGTTACATTAACAGGTAATTGTAGCCCATAGCGACCAACAATTTCTTTGCAGCCGACAATTTGTTGTTGAAGACATTTCCGCAGAAAATTTGCATATTTTCGTAGTATTTCATATTCATATACACTTAGTTAAAAGGAAATATATGTATGTATTGGTGTCAGGACCGGATTAAGAATGGGACGGTGTGTAGTCGTTAAGGGCCCTCTTTACGTGTACGTAGATTTCACAAGAGCAGCAACTTTTCGTGTTACAAACAGAGACTGAGGGGAAGAGAATGTTCAAATACAGATAGACAATTTGTATTAGCATGGTTGCGGACAAACAGCGGGTTAGGGGTTTAGAATATGCCCGAGGTAGGCCTTCCGGTGCTAAAAAGCGACTAATATGCACAAAGGTAATGACGTGCAACTCGATGGTTGATCTACGGATATGATGCCTCTCACCACTCATTACCCATCTTATCCTTCCTTGCGAAAGGAGGGGTGACATGACCTAGAAGGTTTCACTGGTCATAAATCGCTACCAGGACAGCCGGGCAGTACCACAAGCAAGGACCGGAGCGTACCGAGTTCAATTCCGGCCAAGGACTGTTAATTCGACAATAGTCCCCACAACCTTCGACAGCAACGGAGATAACCATGTCAACTACGAGTGGGTAAAAATCTAGATAAAACAAGTAAGGAAGTTTAAGTTCGGGTGGAAACGAACATTATATACGTAGTAGTGATCAATTATGGCATACCAATTTACGCAGGTCTATTTTAATACTTTCAGTTCGTAATATAAAGCCAGCTGACTGTTTTCAATAAAAACACTTCTGTTATGAGGTTTGAGGGATAAATTAATTTTAACAAATTGGCGGGACCTTCAAATTTTTGCCGACTTCGAACGGCATCTACAAAGGAGATGAATTTTTTGCTGAGAAGCCTTCCTTGGCAGAAACACACTCTGACAGTTTGCCAAACCACTGCCGACGGGCGACTCCAGTTTGAAAAACTTATTCAAACCACTTTTGATGCTACCTGTTCCAGGACTTGAACCTTAGACCTTCGGTGTGGTAGGCCAACAA
The DNA here is from genome assembly GCA_949987695.1 of Merzomyia westermanni. Lineage (NCBI taxonomy): Eukaryota > Metazoa > Arthropoda > Insecta > Diptera > Tephritidae > Merzomyia > Merzomyia westermanni. The sequence continues at coordinate 132,262,419 of OX465291.1, forward strand.
CACAACCACCACACCACGCCGGCCGCCATTAATTTATTTGTATATAAATAGCTGCCCTACTAACAACTGCTAACCACATTGCTTCAAAATACCAATGCATGCACATTTTATGTTTGAAAAATTTGCGTTCAAATAGACAGACGGATAGACAGACAGACGGACGGGGCGACGAAAATGGCTAAATCGACTCAGCTCATCGAAGTAAACATTTCAATATATTTAACTCTTCTTCTTCTCATACTTACAAACATTTCGTGTTCATTAAAGCTATGCAAATCAAAAAAGGTATATAACTTCCCTATTGCAGTGGGGTATTAACAACTTGCCCGGATATTTTACTTGTGTATTATCCGACTTGCCTAATTTTTGGCAAGAGTATACAACATACTATTGAGAAGCAGCTGACTAATTTTTATTGAAATATCTAGTTCAAACTATAAGCAATTGCTTTTGAAAATAGCAGAATTTTTATGCTGAAAAGTGGGCGGCGCCACGCCTACTTCTCCAAAAGCGACAAACAATTTTTTAGTCCAACTTTGCTTAAAAGGCTTATTATGTGTGCAAGATCTTTATTATTATTATTTTATTATATATATATAGCTTGCACGGTTAAAAAAATCTCTAGGTTTACATTTTACAAACAAATTTTTCGGAACTATGTTAAAAACTGGGCGTGTCCGTTGCCCGATTTCGCCAATTTTTGCAACAAGCATTTTTACATGTACAACATTTTCGCCAAATATCGTTTCCATAAATCTATTTTTGCCGGAGTTAGGGCATAAAAAGTTTTGTGGAATAATCCACTATAAACGGGGCGGGGCCACGCCCATTTTCAAAAATGTATACTTTTCGACTTTCTTCGTTCGCGAACACTTTGAAAGTGAAATAGAAATTATATAAAGCTTTTGTATGCAAAGTTATTGCCTATTAAATATATCTATGATTCTTTTCTTTCGTATAGAAGTGGGCGTGGTTCTTAACCGATTTCGCCCATTTCTTTCCGGAACATTCCTGCTATTAATATGTGTGCTAAATTTCGTTTCGATATCTTGAACGGTTTTTGATTTATGATTAATTTAATTTCTAAATTTGACTTAAACAAAAGTGGGCGGTGTCACACCCATTTTCAAAAATTTCTTGAAAAATGTATTTTCTGCCTTAAAGTTAATGTACACACGAAATTGTATCCTTTTAAGTGTATTATGTACTGAATAATCACTTCTTTCGTATTTTTGAAAATATTCTATATATAAAAAGTGGGCGTGGTTATCATCCGATTTCGCCCATCTTAAATAGCGCTCAGAGATGAGTGCCAAGGACCCTACATTCCAAATTTCACTAAGATATCTCAAAATTTACTCAAGTTATCATGTTAACAGACAGACGGACGTACGGACGGACATGACTTAATCAATTTCACTTTCGTAATAATTAAAAGTAGGCATTGAAAACAGTAGTATGATAAGGCAGGGGTTTCTTCTGAAATAGTATTACACTCCAGACTAAAAATTTATATTTCTTTTTCTTACAAAAAAAATAAATAGATGACCGCGGCTGTTTGAGGCTTTGCTAAGCTCCCAAACAAAATCAGTATATAATAATTTGTGGCTCCTTAACTTTAAGGTGATTACATAACAATCTATTTATGAAAGTTTGGTTCAATTGTGAAAATCAGTTTTATAGTGATATAGTTCGCAACATATAGACAGACGATTTCTGAGTGATGCGCTTACAAACATACAGACAGACAGACAAAAATTCTAAAACCCGTTCTTTTGGTTTCGATTAGTCTAATAAAAAATGGTTCTTTAGTATCTACAACCTATTTTATTATATTCAAAAATAAATGCTAAGGCTCTCAAATCCTACCCTGTTTTGTGTGTACTTAACACTACTGACAAGGAAGGATGCCAAGACGTGCTTGCGGGCAAGTAGGGCAAACACAAACATACAAACAAATGCGAAAATGTTTCGTATGCTCATCTACATTTACATATTGCAAGGACGCCAACAGATTGCCAAAAAAACAAACAGAAAAACATAAATAAGTTAAGTAAAACAAAATATAAAGCTTAAAAAGGTAAATGAGTTGTGTAAGACAGCATTTAGCAGCAAAGCAAATTTACAAGGACGAAGTCAAATAAATGCAGGTTTGGATGCTCGTTAATGTGTATCTCAAGAGTAATTAGAAACTTGTGATGCAGTGTTTTTATTTTCGTTTTAAATACTTAAAAAAAAAAAAATTTTAGGTAGGCGAAGAATAACTTGAAAAGGTAAAACGATGCACAAACGACCGAGCTGCAAGTGCTTAGAGCAATGAATGTGTAAATAAGTTGTAAGCCATTGGTTAGTATGCTAAAAGTGAAGTCCTTCCTAAAACAGAACTACCAAAGAGGCATATTTTTGGTCAGCGCAGTCTATATAATTTTTGATTTTTATAAGTACGTCGATGCAGAATATACAGTACCGTTAGAGCGGCAAATGGGAGCAGAGCTTAGAATCCAATCTACCGTAATGAGGGCTTAGAAATGGCCAAAAAAAGTAGAGAACTAGACTCAAAATAGTTGCAGATCCGGCCATTATATCGAGTTCCACACTCATCCAAAGTCTTCCAAGCAAAAGCCTGTGCTAAAGAACTAGCAAATAGCCTGCCGTGAAGGAATCGAGCTTCTTTTGAAAATGTAAAACTTGCTCGCTGCTGCGTTACAAAAGAAACTAATAACTGAGGAAACCTACTCGCTTTTAAAGGAGTAGGTTCTGAAATATTTGTAAGCGACCTCTTTTTGGGTGATCTCTCAAGGAAAAAAATTATACATTCGGACCACGAACTTGCTAACGGACCAACTGAGCTGAGCACGAAATCTTAAGGCAACATTAGTCATCTGTGGTTAGGAAAAGAACGGGCTTTCTTCACAAACTAAGTATCTCCAGTTAGACACTTTGCTCCCGTTGAGCCAACACTGACCTACACCAACAAGCTACCTCTGTGGGTACTTGCTGCAAGAGGTAAAAATAACCGATTCAAAGCTAGTTTTTCTTTTGACTATAGCTTCAGACAGAGCAAATCATATTTTTGAGGGCATATTCCCTCGACAGTCTTTCAGAGGTAAAGGCAATAGCTCTGCCTCTTCCTCATCAGAGATAGTAAAAAGTTTAATAAGATCCTATCCCAGTTCCAACTCGAGTTACTTCGGTCTCAAATAGGCTAAATACAGTGATGAAATCGAGACTAAAATTCAAATCATGGTAGAATCATCATAATCTTGAATATCGATTTCCTTTAGAAGATTCGTCTGTATTATGTTAAGGTGTGCTAATGTTGTTGTTGTTGTTGTTACCAGTGTTTCGCCCTGCTCAATGGGTTCGATCACTCTAAATTGTCATCAGGCTCTTCTAACGGAAGTCCGAAGAAACGCGCAGTTTCCACATTGTTGGAGCAGAGTTATGTAGGTGTTGGAAGAGTAGGTTCGACTGAACAGGAGAAGAGATGTTTGGTATAATGAGGGGACATACCACATGCAGGACATGTGTTTGGTATGTTGGGGCTCAGTTTGGATAAGTCAGAGTTTAACCTATTACAGTATCCAGAGCGAAGTTGTGCTAGCATGACTCTAGTCTCCCTCGGAAGTACACGCTCCTCTTCAGTCAATTCAGGTGGCTGAGTACTGATAACGGGATTCACAGGCCGAGATCTGAGGGATCTGTCTACCGACTCAGTGTGGAGGTCATTTAGAGCCCGCCTATGGTTGCGCAGATCAAACAGCAAAGAGATGTGGTGCCGGATCTCATCGTAGTGCTTACTAAGATGTCTCCTTATGTCTCTCGGAGGTGGAGCTACATCCAATAGATGTCGATTGGGATGACTGGGTTTATGACAGTTCAGAAGGAACTGTCTATTCAAGAGTTCCGCGTGCTCTTGAACATTGGGCAATTTTGCCTCTTGATGGAGGTGAGACTCAGATGACATAAGCAGACATCCCGTAGCAGTTCTGATGGCGGTGTTTTGGCAGACTTGCAATTTTTTCCAATTGGTGTCAGCAAGGTTGGGCGACCATATGGGCGCAGCGTAGTCAATAGCCGGTCGGTCAATAGCCTTATATGTAGCAAGCAATGTTTCTTTGTCTTTTCCCCAAGTACTGCCGGCCAGTGACTTGAGGATCTTATTGCGGCTCTGTAACTTTGAAGCTATTGCGGTGGCATGACCAACCAAGGTCAGGCCCTTGTCGAATGTCACACCCAAGATTTTCGGGTGGTTGACAGTAGGTAGAGGTACTCCGTCTACGTGGACATTTAACCTTTGCCCCATCTGCGCATTCCATGTGGTAAACAGGGTCACCGTCGATTTAGTCGGAGATAGCGTCAGATTTCGCTCGGTGAAGAAGCTGGAAAGGTCACGGAGTTAATTGTTGATTCTAGTACAAGGTACGTCAATGGAGGGACCCTTTCCCGGGGTGCTAATCGCGGTATTCGGTTCTTTTTGAGGTGCCATAAATCTTGGGATTTTTATAAATATCTTAATAACATAAAAACTTGGGTGATTTATTTAAGAAAATTATATAACTTTTTTGTAAATCTGTTTTTTTTGCATTTTAATTTTCTTTGCTGCTGGTGTTACTTAAATTAACCCATGTCATTCTAGCAAACAAGATGAATCTAAGTGTCTAGCGAATCCACTATCGAAATTTCTTCAAATATTTATTCAATACTCAATTTTTTAGTTTTTTTTGTTTTATTTATAGCACAAACTGATAGAACTAGGATTTTAAACTTAGCAAAAGTGTCATTTTCTTATTCTAGCTTTATTTTTTGCTGTGATTAAAAAAATATCTAAAAAAAAATAAAAACAAAAAAAAAAAAATAAACAACTTATCGGCCTAATTCAAAATAATTTTTCACTGTGAGTTTTATGACAGTTTCATATAATTATGTTAACAAAAATTGTGTTTGTCGGGGTTATTTCAAAAATTACATAACAAACTCCTTAAAAAGTTCCTCAAAAAAGTTGCTCCAAAATTTCAAAACTTTAAAAAAAAATTTTTTTTGTTATTAATAAAATAACCTTCTTTTTAAAGGAAAAAAAACATTCAAAATGTTACTTGTTATATTTTTCAAGATCAAAAAATGTCTCAAACAATTTATTCAGTTTTTGAAACCAAACTAAAGAAGAATCGCGAAAATCCGAAACCCGGGCTTAATCATGGCATCTCAATTTTGTAAAATCAGAACTCTGAAAATCGCGGAACTATTAAAATGCATTAATTTTTCATCCCTTGTCTGAATTCTGGACCAGGTCACGTTACTCATGTGCCAAATTGGCTTTGATTAGCGTTAGCATTGAGGCGAGAACTAATCTCAAGTAGGAATCGTCAGAATCTTGAATATCGGTTCCCTGCGGGACAACCAACTATCAGATCTTACCTACAACTGCTCAACTGCTAAATAAAGCTGAAAAGTGCCAATGCCTTGTTGTTTCATTCACTATCCAAGAATGATCCAAGAATAATCTATCTAACGCTGCTTCGCCTCTCCTGTCAGTTTCGCATTTTCTTCCATGTTTCTTTTTTCCTAAAAATGCCTGTTTTGTTTAAATTTGTTTTCGCTACATGTGCTCTGTTTTTTGTTTTTTTTAACAGCACAACTGCAAAAAAACTTTACAAGGACGTTTCCATTTTTCTATTTCAGCGCGCTTGCCATACACTTCTGGAATCTATCAAGCTTGCTAGTCCACTCAACTGTCGTCTGCAATCATTTTCAAATTGTTTGTTGCAATTTACACGTAAGAAACTTTTTTGATGCGCTTTCTTTGTTTCCTAGCACAAATACAGGCCTTGCATTTCAACTGCATTTGTTTATTGTTGCAGTTACTCAACTCCAGAAGTCCTTAGAGGTGTGAATTGTCGAAACTGTAAACAAAAGAGTTTTCGCTATTTACCAGTTTTTCTTAGCGTAGATTTTTTTCTTTTTTATTTCCTTTTATTTGTTTTAGTTTGCTTACTGCATCACAACTTTTCCAACTGTTTATATTTTATTTTACATACTTTTTCAGTCTTTTTATATTTTGTATTCATTGCAAATTTTCCTTTGTTTCTATTATTTAGCTTGGTTACATTGCGAGTTGTTTTGCTCTAGTACACCCTACTATCCACTGCTAAATACTTAGTTTTGAGGAGTTGTAACGAGCACCACCTTAGACTTGCACACTTTTGTGTGTTGCGCATTTCTCGTTCTTCGCACTTTTCGGCTTTACCTCAATCAACCGCTTTCTGGGCCGGGCAAAGCACACTGAATTTGTAATTGCAATGTCGGTTAATTAAATACTGTTTTACTTTATTTTCTGTTATTTCTGTTGTTTCCGCAAACAGTCGCCAACTTGGACCAACTAACACACATATAAACATCTTTAGTAGAATGACTCTTTGTTTACACCGACAGCTCTTCAACTCTGTCTATAACTTCTGCTTCTAGTGTCTGTATATATGCAGCAGGGTTGCCGTTTAAACAGTTTTTCTTGGACCAAATCCAGTGACAATTTATCACCATTTTCAAGCTGTTTATGGTATGCATGCACCTAGAAAAAACCAAGATACGGGTTGGTTAGCTTAAGTTAGTATGACATGATGTGATATCATACAAATTTGTTTCAATAATGTAACCTGATCAAGCTTAACTTCCTTTGTTCGAATATGCTGTGATATAATTTTTTTTTGACTGCTAGGCTGCTATAGTATACTAACTGATTTTTTGTAATAGAGTTTTTGTGATACTATTATAATATCAGTTGATGAATTTTCCTGATGTTCCAATGTGATGTGATTTGACCTTCTCTGATTTACGCTGTTCCTATATATAGCATATGTTGACCTAAGTTCAGATGATAGGTTTAGGTTATACTGAGATTTGTTGTAATGGTTGTTTAGTGATGTCATATGAATATATATTGCGATCTAATTTCAACAGATTTTTTCTAATATGATATGCACGGCAACCCGAAATATACTCATTACTGAACAATGTTTAATGTCACATGATGTGATATGATATCGCCTTATTTGATCTTATAGTTATTGAGTGGTAAAATCTGTTGTGCATTTAACACGTAATTAATATCCAATATAACTTAATGTTTTACATTGTAATCTTGTCAGGTATAAACAGCTTTGTGCAGCTATGATGTAATTTACATTTTGTGACGTGATATGATATCACATGAGCTTGTTGAATTGAGTAGGACTTGATGTGGATTTTGAATTCATTCAATATATGTAATATAATCATGTATTTCGTAATTTTATATTCATTATATAAGCGGTATAATAGTGTTAGATATTGTGATATGATACAAACAATACCTCGATTAAGAACTTTTTTCTGGTAAATATCATTTTGAGGTATATCATATGTTCTCATTTCGATTGGTAGCCTACGAAGTAGTTTGATTTGTTTCATATGTCATCATGCTATAGTCGATTCAATACATCCCATCTTACAAGAGCTAAGATAATTTAATCCCTTTTGATTTGATCTGTTATACAAATCAAATTATCATACGTTTCGAAAGTCTGTTGTAATTTCAAGTAGGTGATATTTCACGTTATGGTAAGACATGTTCATTTTTAATCAGACTTGTCTTAATTTTAATAGATGTCTCAAAGAAATAGCCACATTCGCCATTGCACAAAAAATGGCTTAAGGTTAACACTACAATTCGGTATGATATTAATTTTTCCGCGATAATTTCAATTATTGCGATCTGATCTGCCTAAACTCAAATAAAACTATGTTTTGACATCTTTCGTTGATATAGTAAGATGTGATTTATTATTAATAGTATAGTATTAAACAAGGCAACCGTTTCATTTTACTTGTTTTGGTCTGCATTTATTTTAACTCATGGCACCAGTTCAGTGCAATAAAATATCATATGATATGATTTGATGTCATGTGATTTAAAGTAGGTGATATTTTTGACTAGTTTTGAATACAAATTTTTTCTAATCGACTTCTTAACAAGCAAATTATATATGTTTCACAATAAAATCAATACTCACGACACTTATTAATTCGAAATTTGATATGACTTTATGCTAGATGTTATGATATGATGTAATATGATCTGATCTGAGTAAAGTTTATGCAAATTATATATGTGATATGTATAATTTGGCATCATTTTGGCATTTGAATAAAATTCTGTATCATCCTTACCAAACGAAAATAAATGCACCAAATCCGTTGAAATTGTGTCGAAACGGCAACTTTGTTTAGCAGTCCACCTTGAGTAATTTGCTAAGACAATCCCAGTTATGAAGTTTTATGTTGTACAATATTTTTGGTGTTTAAATGCTCGGTCCTTAGGTATTTTATTATTTTAAATGGCAGCAAAGCTACCGACATAACAGCACAATAGCTTAACGGTAAAAACAGTAACGGACTGTGCTTCTACTTACAGTAGAACAATTTAATAAAGAATTTCTTTGCTTCCAACATTAGGCTTCCTTTAGCAAAAATGGCATGATTCAGCGCTTCACAATTGGCGCGTGGAAGTAGCTTCATTTTTCACTCTCCTTGATGTGCATTTACCCCTTTTCCTGGTATAATTTCAGTTCGATAGCCAGCGTTGTCTATAACAGATACTGCGGGGATTGACTTAATTAGATTTGGGTACTGATAAGTTAGTATGGCCATTTCTATACATCTTTGGAAATGATAAGTGCTGTACGAAATCTATTAATGTTAGTAGAGATAAATGAGGAATAAAATAAAAAAAAAAAATAGCAACTGACATCTTCCATGATTATGAGCCGTATTGTGGGAAAGAAATATGAGCCTAAGGCAGATCAAAGAAGGTGCTATTTCACGTCCACGGAAGCAAAGAAAAACGGGGGACAGGATCTATAAAGAAGTGACTGCGACGAAGGAACAATCAAGGAAAGGGTATTAGATCTACAAGCTATTATATTGAGATTTTCTGTAGTATTCCTATTTCCACACTGCCCTTACGAAATGGAAAGAGCGAACAAGTCGTGTTTCGTATTCTAATTTTTGGCGTTGTCTAGAGGAATCAATTTCACCACAGCTGCTGAAGTCTTATGTGACGTGATCAAAAATTCGTGTGAAACGGCATTTGAGGATGGCCTGAGACCGCACGATTTGGCACTTTGAAAAAAGTATACATACGCCGCTCTATATCAACGACTTATACGTTAAACAAAGCTAGAGAGCATCCATTCTATGACAGCCTGTGAAGGGAACTCTTCACGTCAGGAAGAATTGTAAACATGATGAGCTCGCTCACAGATTAGGCATTTAAAATTCACATCTTTTCAATACTCCTGGCTACGGCATTATATCCATTCAGCTATCAGATTCAGTGCAAATCCGAGCTCTTTGCATTACTGCCTATCGGATAGCCTTGATTGTCAAGTCTGGTATCTCCCAGCGCGTTTTTGTCGAGGCTGATAAAAAGTGAAAGCGATCACAATTATGCAGAAGTTACGTACTCGGATTAACTTTAATACTGGCGAGACAAAGCCCTATTTATATAGCCCATCAGACTACAGGTATATAAATTCAAAAGGACGGGTATAGGGAGACAGGTTTAACACCGTTCGTTTTACAATGTTTTACTTAGGTAAATCCACGAGACTCGGTGTCGAAGCGATAATTGAAGTCAAAAGGGACTCGCCCATGAACCAAAACTCAATGATTCAACATTTTTGGAGTAAAAGCAAAATCAGAGTATACTCACTACCGACCATCAGTAGATAAAAACTCGCTCGACCCAAAAAGTCGCTAACAATTGATTAGTTTTATGTTAAGAGGTTAAATTTTTAACCTCGTTGAAATTGCTGCTCAGTGTAGGTGTGTGGTCTGAAAGCGTGCATACTTTTAGGCACTTGTTGTGTTGGTATTCGTAAAACCGTGTGCTTCTTTGAAATCAAAACTTTATCACGGTTAACCATGATTGGCAGGGGTGCAGTGTTTTATGGATTCTTTGCTAAAGTTAATGGTGCAGTTGCGCCTAAAACTATGCTACACTCAAAACCTACTTTAATCTGTTCCTAGTTTATTTGCGGTTTAGCATAAACTAAGTAGTAAGAATCAACAGATAATTTGGTTATACGGTTGATTTCAAAAATATGGAAGCTGAGCATAGCTTGAGCTTACCTAAACAAATTACTTGATTTTTCTGTATTAAGGAAAATTGTCCACATGAGCTCCTCAATTTCAAACACATAACCCCATACAGTACTTAATCTTACAAAATAAAGAACTAAGCTTTAAACTGCTCTTAATGTACTTGCAACTCTTGCCATTAAGTCTTGAAATTTTACCCCACGACAAAAACGTCTTATACACTCCTAATCTCATTTACAATTAAAGAAGACAAAGAACTTTTAATCTGCGCATTTTATCATCATCTTATATGAGTGCGCCATAGATACATATGTCTGTGGCCATTTAAGTACACATATGTATTTGTATGCTCCAGTCTTAATGGGGCCACTGCATTTGGAAATCCCTTATTACATTTATTGCATTATTTAGTTGGGAGCTGCAACTACTAAAGAAACAACTAAAAAGGATAGATACAATTTACTGTTACATAAACTTTATTACCACTACATACACACTTGCTACATCCCTTGTACATACCCTGCAGAAAAGCGTAGGACTAATCTCTAAAGGGAGTGATCCTGGATCAATGCCTTTCATCTACAGCGGGCTACAATTCATCCCAACTAGTCTGTTATAGGCATAGTTGGGATAGGTCCATTTTAATTTCTGTAGCCTACCTTTAGGTGTTGGTAGTAAACTTGTTCGACCGTACCCGCAGGGGAAGAAAGGGAATCTGTCCGACACTACTTTTTTGGGCATAAAAGTGACCATTTAGTCTCCTCATAGGGCATGCTCAAACAAAAGGGAACACTTCAACCAATACAAATAGATCCAACTGGCATTGGTCGCATACTCCTTTGCGACTCATCCCGCATTCATCCTAGATCAATCGCTTTTTTTGCAGGGTATATTTTATATTTATTATATTTCAGCGTATTTTGCTATAACTCTATGCGGCAATAGGAGCAAGTAGAACTCCTTTGTGGCACTGGGCTCTGGAAGCATTGCGCTCAGCTTTCATTTCTTGTCTTGCACAATTATCTTGAACAATTAAAATTGTATTGTTTTTACTTTTGCAAATAAACTTTAAGTAAACATACGTTTATACATACATAAAAATGTATATACTTTAGGATGGAATAGAAATTACTTTTTTTTTTTAGAATCTGAGCAGATTTCTCTAAACATAGCCCTTCCCTGGAAAATCGGACTTTTGTTCATACAATACAAATGGGCCAAATGGGAAGCGCACTTTTAAACCCACACTTCGTCGGATAGCTTACAGGGAAAACGAGAATTCCATAAGATTATCGATTTAGCCTCGACCCGCATTATATTGCCTGGTAGAATACCGAAAATTTTACTCAAACCCATCACAAATACTTGACGGAACACTTGACAGCTAAGCGTTGGTAGAATACTATTACCAACTCCGTAGCGAGTACCTAATTCTATTGACTTATGGAATACCATTATGCCGACAGCTAGCGGCAAAGTGTCCCGCAAGTTTTCCACTCTTGACGTTATTTTTAAGCTACTGGCAGACCCGGCAGACGTTGTCCTTCCCCATAATATTTCTCCCTGCAATTTATCAACTTGCCAAAAGAAACTCAAAAAATGGACACGTAGTAACTTTTGTAAAAAAAGATAATATCTCTCTCACTCTCCATATCTCACTCTCTTCACACCATATTCTCTCTCTCCTTACCACTCTCCCTTTCACGCCTTCACCGTCTTTCCCTCTCCTTCTTTTTCTAGCCCTGACTCCCTCTCGCTTTCACTTACTCGCACACTCACTTTCTCTTTCACCTTGCTCACTCTCAGCCTCGTTCTCAACCTATCGTTCTCTTTATCTTTTTCTTACTCTCCGCATTTTGTTCTCTATGTCGGAATCGGGTTCCCAGATGGGATTGAGAGCCACTTCTTAAAACCATTATAAGCACCCTTGCGTTATGGTCTTGATGTATATAATGACTAGTAAGCGAACTAGTGGAGCCATTTGGCAAACTAGTATTTGACTAGTATACAACTAGTAGATTTAAATGAAGGGATCTGACAAATTTTAGAACAACTTAAAATTTTTTGTATTTCCTTTGTGCTTACTCCATTTGAACAATTACTTAAAAATCGAATTTTCCATTTTTTATTTTTGTTTTTTGTTTTTTGAAACCACCGTAATATCCGCATACTACATCTGACATAGAACACCGTAATTTTGTAGTTTCTTACATTTTAATTTATTAATAATTTTATTATATTATGATACCTATCATGCAAATGAAATGGCACGGCTGCTGGTTATCCTCCCCATGGGTACTACGTCTGTAGCTGCTGGCGGCGACTTAACCTCTTCTTGGAACTTTTCTAAGCGAAGTCCCATGAGTAGCCTACTCTGTTGAGCAATTAAAAGGTTGATTTCGTCTGGAGTGGACTCACCACATGCTGGACATAAATTTGGTATGTCGACGGTAGTCCCGTTAGGTAAGAGTTCAAACTATTGAAATATGCAGACCCAAATTCAGCCAAGTGACTACCTGTGGAGATGACGTTCTTCTGCAATTGCAGGTGTAGGTTTTATCTCAATTTGCGTGAGGAGCATTGTATGGTGGCCTCTGTAAATTATCGTTGACAAGCCTTGTCCTCTGGGTGTTAATCAATGCCATTTGACGGGGCCATGGTGCTTTGAATTTCACGACATCCCTGGTAATTTGGACACAGTTGGGGGATGGATGGTATGTTTCATCTACAGGGGTTTGGGTATCGGGTTCATTATCTTCTTCGCTGTTTTGGAATCGGGTAATACTTAAATGCGCTTTTTGATTCGTTTGACTAGTCGCCATTATTCTTGCTGTAGGGTTTCGCCCCTTTCTTGAAATCTTTCTTAGTCCGCCGGATTTTCTGGTATAATAAACTCCTGTGACATTTCGCATCATACCAGTTTTTCTGCAATGCTCGTTGGAACCATATAATGCTTGCAGCTAAAATGAGTAGTGCGTGAGAATTAAGCTCCTACTCTGGGTAGCATCATTAGATCCCGGTATGGCGATTTGAACAAGCACTTCTGCCTCGATGACCATTTTTATGCAACATTGACCAAAGAAGCCCTGTGTGATTTGGTTCTATTTTTCTTTTACCTTCTACTTTTCCAACTTTTTCAAACATGCACCAAAGTTAGTAAAAAAAACTATTCCAATGTTCGGTCTGCCAACCTTTAGCATTACCGTTGAAAGCTTACGCTTTAAGTACTTTTAATTTAGTGACCAAAATGACTTTCATAATACCTCAAATGTTGTTTTATATACTTAAGCCACAAATATTAATTTCATTAACCAAACCACTATATATTAATAAATTGAATTAAATACCCGCCAGCAAATAGTTGAGCCACGGCGCTTATCCTTAGGCATACACCCCGCAGTGTTGAGCCAAATGTCGTCACGTTTTCGTAATTTCGCAAAATCCCAAATACCTTTAATTTAATCCAATACCACTTTTGATATTTAGTGGATGTTGACTAGCGGCTGTTGGCTGCTGGTTAGTGCTCAGCTCTAAAGCTTTTCCTGTCCAAAAGGATAGCTTATTGCTGCAAAATCAACCACCAGTCGCAGTTAACCGGCAGGCAATTGCGTGCGACAAGCTGTGCGGTGTGTCCTTACTTAGACGAATGTATTTAAATCTGAGGACAGAATTCAAGCTTCGACGCTTTTATGTGTCTGCCTTAAATCATGAATTGCACAAAATTAAAATTGTTCACCCCTTTTTCAAATATTTTGCCTTGCATGAATACTTTATTGCTCACGTAGACAGAAATATTTTGCCACTTACTTACGCATTCGTGTAAATTTCAACGGAAATTGCACGCTAACACAAAATGCTCTCACACCTGTGCAACTACTTGCCTCTGTTACATGGAGGGACTAATAAAAGTTCGTTAAGCTAAGTGGCGAGGGAGAGATAACAATACATCAACTATTATCTTTATGTTTCGCTTTGCAAAGTTCTGTTTCAAAGGGTGGGGCTCCATAAAATAACAGCCCCATAAAAAATTTCATCGAGATATTTTAAAAACTGAGTGACTAGTTTTCGTTCAAAGAGACAGACGGAAAGGCTATACTGACTCAGCTCACCGCCCTGATCATTTCGGTATACTTATTGGTGGGTCTATCTCCTGCCCTTCTCATACTTAAAAACATCGGACCAAAGTTATAGTACCATTTCATGTTCATGAAAGGTATAAAAATTAAATTATATGGAAACCTTCGCAAACGCCTTCGGCACTGTCTTCGAAGACAGCCCTTTCCTTACTTGTTTTTTCTTGATCTCTCAACAGGTAATCTGATATCCATTCATTAAAGTGACGGTATGGACCAAATAGGGTTATACTTATAGCTTACCTATCACGGGCATATTCTAAAACCCTAATCCACAGTTGTCGTTAACATATTTCATTTCGTTCATAAAAAATTGGACGAGAACTTTGCAAAATTAAAAAATTTGGCAACACTTAAAGAGGACAACTTTCAATGTAGCATATTTTCTATGTATATTGAAAGGTTCATGCAAAGGAATCAAATCGTTTTTGAAATAATAGCGGAAATGCAAAAAAATAAATATAATAAGATTAGGTGGCAACCCTAGGTGGTAAATTTAACTGAAAATATTATTTTTGCGTTTGATACACATATTCGCACATCTTTCCTGAATTATTTTTATATTCAGGTAAAAGGCAACGCCGTAAATATTTCATAGGTGGCAACACTCAAATCAGATCTGTTAAATAATGATTGCTAATCGTAATGATGACCGATTTGATAAATTATTTTCTTGAGAATACATTTAATGATTAATTACTTTCAATTTTTAATGATTATTTTCTAATTAATTAAAATAATAAATATGATTTTTTACGATTCAATAATCGTAAAAATAATAAAAAAATTAAAATAAAA
The DNA here is from genome assembly GCA_949987695.1 of Merzomyia westermanni. Classification (NCBI taxonomy): domain Eukaryota; kingdom Metazoa; phylum Arthropoda; class Insecta; order Diptera; family Tephritidae; genus Merzomyia; species Merzomyia westermanni. Next base: position 132,277,487 of record OX465291.1, read on the forward strand.
TAAAAAATAAAAAATAATAAAAAATAAAAAAAAAAAAAATCTCGAAAAAGGTGTTTTGATTACTTTTGATTATTCTTGATTATTTTCGATAATTTTTTTTTTCTCTTTTTGATTATTTTTGATTTTTTCAGTACATTTATATAAGTACATAAATGTACACATCAAAAATACTGGAAAAAGTCAAAAATAATCAAAAAAAAATCAAAAATTATCAAAAGTTATCCAAACGCCTTTTTTAATTTTTCTTTTTTTTTAATTTTAATTTAATTTTTTTTTTTTAATCGTAATCAATTAATAATTGCATTTTCTTGAAAAACAATTAAAATAATAATTACCAATTAAAAAAGCCTTCTAATTTATTTATTTCCACTAGGTGGCAAGTCGATTAAAAATATTCGAAGCTTAAGTAAAGGAGTTCTACTCTATTTTTATGGCAAGCATCGATCGAATCTTAGTTAATCCCCTCTGACTTGTCTTTAAAGCGCAAACAACATTAATGTGCCACATTCGTCTTCGCTTTAAATCATAGGCGTCCTGCTGTCGCGTAAAATCTGAAAACTGTCTGTAGGTAAATTTCAAATATTTCTGCCTCAGTCTCAATTCGGTGGGGTTGACAAATCAAGTAAAAACTTGTAGAAGGGCACACAATAAACAGCAACAATCACGCGATGTGCTCGTCATACTTCTATGCAAACCCCAACAAGCAAAGCTAAAAGCACCCACTTAATGATATTCGTACTTTCTTACTTGCCCACTTACCAAGCTCACTAAGCTCAGGCACTCATAACCGAACTGCTACCCCCGAAAGTATGTATGTGCCAGCCACACACAACGCCAAATATGTTAATATAGCCTACCCCCTTACCCGCTTGTTGGTTATTGTTGTTTGTATAAGCATGGCTTATAAATATATCGATGGCACTCAAATATTAAGTCCCATTGGGCGCGACACTCGGCGTGTGCAACGTCTTTCCGGCATTTAATAGTCGGCATTAAACTCTACTGCCCTCCTGTACCGCGTGCACCACTTTGTACCTAACAACAAACAACACACACGCAACATTGGGTGGTCGCCCCCCTTTCAGTTGGCTGCTTTCGTTTTCGTATTTAAAAATCACCCGCAGTTTGTAAAATCAGTTGGCTTTTAATCTTTTAAATTCGCATGACTCAGACGCACCCCACTTGTTTGGTGTGGGCGTCTCATCGACATGGCAAAACATTTGCCAAATTGTTTGACAAAACGTAGCAATCTTTGCTTTGGTGCTGTGGAATTATTTTGTTGGCAATGCGATTTTAATGAGCTGGATGGTACATGTAAACGATATCGTTAAGTGGCTTCTTTCATGGTGGCCGTTAATTTTGTAGTCTCTTTTATGGCCTTAACATAAAGTTAAGTGAATGGATACGTTCGATGAAATCTTGTTAAGAGATAAGGTAATTAAAATTTATGGAAGTGTAAAGTGTTGAGGTAGATCTTGTAATAGGAGTCGTGAGTCACCGCTGAGAACAATTTCCCCATAGATCAAAGAGTTATTTATTCATTGATTCATGAAGTGGAGCGTGAAGTTGTAGACAGTTTTAGTTGTCGCTTAGGATTCTAAGTCAGATCTAACAGTCAGTCTCTCGCAGGAAAGAACTTTAGTGCAGCAGTTCTTGCAAAAATAAAACTCCGCGAAGTGATAGAGAACTGGTACTAGCCGTATAAATTTATTGGACCGCTCTATCCCCTGCCTATTTCTCCACTAAAAAAATGTTTAGAGCTAAAAAAACCAAAGAAAGCAGAAGATTGACAGCGTGAAGTCGAAGGTGTTATATGCGTAGATCAGTCATATAGGCTGACTGTGTGCCGAGGAAAGAAATGTTTTGAGATTTTTCGCGAAATGCAAATATAACCTGTAGTCCGCTAATCAGTGTCCATCGCAGATATCACTTCAGAAAAGGTTTTCCATAAGCAATTTGAACCTTCTTGTGTCTCTAACCAAGTTTTCCTCACTGAAGGATAGCGTAGGACTTGTTAAACCTTTTCATGCTGGATAGCTCAGATAAGCTGACGTTGTCCTACCTATCCCCAATTCTTAACTCTCACTTCCAAATCATCTTCTGCTGCTACTTCTTCTTTCCCTAATACTTGCTCTACCTCCTGATCTTTCTATTTCCTTGAATTTTGATAATTTGCTAGCTGAGCAAAAAAAGAGAGCAGATTAAAGAGCAAGAGAGTGTGGCTTTTTGCTGCTCTCCAAGCACAACCGTTTGATGGCAAACTGTCTTATACAAGGTGGCGCAAAAGTAAGCTTCCGATGTTCAGCATATCGGTTGTGGCACGTGCAGTGTGTGCTGTTGCACCGTCTTGTTGGAACCACATGTTTTCCAATCCCAATTCATCAAGTTGCGGCAAAAGGAACTCGTTGATCATTGCTCTGTAGCGCTCACCATTCACAGTAACCGTTTGGTCCCGACCGATTATTGGTCAAATAAATAGTCAGCAATATTCCGCGTTCTGGAATGTAGCGTAACATTGTTTATTAACGTGTATTTCGCATGTGTTTACTACACAAACGTCAAAACAGAACTGACTTTAGGGGCCAATCGCAAAATGTAAAGCATTTTCTGATAGGAGGATTACTTTTGCGCCACCCTGTATATAATTCTTCGTTGCAATAGTACTAATTCTTCTTAGTTGACACTTCACTTCATGGATAGGGTTATACTGAAACAACAGTATTTGATCTCGTAAAACCGCAGTTATACCGGCACTCAGACTTGGCTCTCGTGAGTACCACAAGGTGAGCGCCATCTGGAAAACTTCTTTTTTTAACTTTTAGCGGCAGTTTTGAACCGAATTCTATATTAAAGTAAGCTCTCTTTTAATCTATACGTTTGTGAGAAAAAAAAAGTCACATTCACTGTTGGCTGCATCGTATAAATAAAGTCTAGCTTTATCTTCGCACTTAAGTTCAAACCGCAAGCCCACACTAACTTTTATAATCCGACATATACGAACCGATCCACCTTTTCTAATCACTCACTAACTTGTTTGAAGTAGTCATAAGGATTTAGGTATCCCAACGACCTAATGTCAACAACTCAACACCTCAAAAAGGAGTCAAATAAAATGTCACCAAAAGGTGTTGGGGCTTAAAAATGCAATTCAAAAGAACTCATATTGCAAATGCAAAAATATGTCTAGCATAACTAGCTGCAATCTTTTGTAAGCGAGTTTGAAAAAAGAAACCAATACTAACCTGTTCACCAAGAGAGACCGCTGACTTTGTCTGAGGCTGCTTATAAATTTCGTAAAACCTCCCAACAAGTAATAGAGCAGTTTACCAATTGGTTGCAGGTGTTGTTGCTGTAGCAGTACTTCGCTCTGCCTAATGGGCATCCATTCCAGAAAGGGTCTGCTTGGTTGAGCAGTTAAAAAGATTATTTGTGTCACATACCACATTCCGCACAGACGTTGAGTATGTGAGGGTTCTATGGTCCAACTTATAGTCTGAGTGACTCGCGTATTCCTTGGACGGTCGAGTTTTTCTGCCGCTACGGTTTGTGTTTTTTGCCGGGATAAAGATATTCTCAGGGCGGAAGTTGACGAACGAGTCTATGAGGATCTTTTTGACAGCCTATCGATGTACTTTTGGATAGCACGACCGGTTTACATGATGGCTGTGCTCGGCGTAGTGGTTGCGGATATGACTCTTTATTTTTCTGTAAAGGCAGCTCAGCTTCAAAGAATAGTCTACTAGCATGTTTTGACCCCCAACTGGGCTTAGAATGTACAAGTGGTAAGGTATGTGACAGTCGGGCTAGTACTGCAAGGTGCTAGTACCGTAGCGTACCAGGTCCATATCTGGCAAAACGACTATCCCCGGAACCTTCGGGGAGTGTTTTTGTTGCTACTCAAACAAACAAAGAAACACGATGTTTTGGTTGCCAAGAATTTAGTAGGAACTGCTTATTTTCGAACTCATTATGCTCTTTTCTGCTGAGCTTATTTGCCTCGCTGTGTAGATGATGTTCCGGTGTCATAAGGAGAAATACCGTGGCAGTCTTGAGTGCAGTGTTCTGCCAGGTCTGCTACTTCTTTCAATATGTGTTCACCAGGCTCAATGACTTGAGGATTTTGTTGCGGCTTTGTACTTTGATTGAATTCCTATGGGATATTTACAGTTCGTTGCTGCACTACACTAAAGCATGCCGACCACTTAGACAATTGGCGACGCATATTTTAAGAATATAGGGACGAGTTTTTCCTCAATGCTTCGTAGGTGTATTGCGTAGGAGACTGCGTCAAATGCCATCGATATGGCAAGTGCCACGAGAACAGTTCTTTGATGAGGTCTTCTGATTAAACCCGGTATTTTTCTGGGTATTTATGACATTTATAGCCTCCAAATTCATCACAACTCCACCTATTGCTTTTTGAATCTCTTTTACAAAAGATTTCATCTGCTGTCCATATGACTTCCTCTACCAACTCACCAATAACACGAAAATTCAAGCCTTCATTTGTTGATTCATTCATGCATTCACTCAATGCGTTGCAATGCAATATTCAATTGCGGCATAGAGTGTCGCAGACAGATGACCTTTTCAAAGGCGAACCAACAGCTAGTGCTGCATGTACACAACCACATGAAATATCTATATGCAACTCGCATAACTCGTTCAACTGATTACATATTCATAGCTTTAGTTGTTGCTCTTTTCATTAATACCGGCAGACACAAGCGCCCTTGTAGGCATATCCTTGCAGTGAAAGCTTGTATTACACACACACATACACATACATATTGGCTATTTGTATGACAATTTCGTTTGCTTGTGGTTTTGTGCAATCATTTGCATCTTTTCTGCGGGTATCTCTTAAGCCTAAAGTAATACATACACGCACACAATCATAAACAAATACATAAGTACACAAGACACTTAATGCATTCAACAACTTCAGTCCATTCAATGGGAAGCCTGTAGTTGAGTAGAGCAGCTCAAACAGGCTCAGCAATTAACAACTCGAAGATCTTTTGTGCAAATAACCAGGAAGGTGGACGGGTTAAGCTTTGATAAAGGTTTGTGTATATACTACCCATATGTATATACGCTGCATATCATATCATACCAATTAGTTGAAAACTAAGCCACAACTAGTGTGAATCCAACTAGTCAACCATTTGTCTTTCTCGCGTACCAGACATGAGCTGGGAATTGTCAATTTCGGGAAGAAATATAACGTACTCAAACTAGTTCAAAATAGCCCAAAACACTTACAATTAAATTTTAGTAACAATTGTTAAGTGATTAAGAACTCGGCTCACAGGGGTAGGGTCGGAGATTCATTTCTAGGGCCGTGAACATGAACATTTTTGAAATTTTTCTTCTGCAGTTCAACCACAAAATCTTATATCCACCTATTCCCATGATTTATTTTAGTCCTATTTCTATTATTTTTATATCTATTTGTTTGATTTTATTTAATTCTATTTTATTTTATTTTTTTTTTTACTACTCCTTTTTTTCTTTAGTTTTTTTATTTTATTTTATTTGATTTTCTTTTATTATATTTTTTAGTTTTTATTTTTTTATATTTTTTTTTACTTAACTTTATTTTATTTTATTTTTTTTATTTTATTCTATTTTATTGCAATTTATTTTATTTTATTTTATTTTATTTTTTTACTTTTTTTATTCTTTTACATTTTTTTTTTTTTTTCAGCTTTTTATTTTATTTTGTTTTTTTTATTTTATTTTTTTTTTCTCTTTTTTATTTTTGTATATTTTTTTTTGTTTTTTTTTTTGTTTCGTTTTTTTATTTTATTTTATTTTATTTTATTTTATTTTATTCAAATTTCATTTTATTTTACTTTATTTTATTTTACTTTATTTTATTTTATTTTATTGTTTTATTTTTTTTTATTTTGTTTTACTTTATTTTATTTTATTTTATTGTATTTTATTTTAGTTTATTTTGATTTATGAAATTTTTTGCGACCTTTTTCCTTACATTACTAACAAACAATGATTTTCCGAAAAAAACCATAAAAACTTTATTACGAAAAACTAAAAATCCAAATAGTCCAAAAACCCCCGATAAACCAATTATTTTCAAGTCGGTGGCTTATGTACCGCATCTATCAGAGCGTCTAGCAAAATCTGACTGCTATGATAAAGAAACCACAAAAATTGCGCATAAACCTACGAACACTTTAAAAAACATATTTAACAAAACAAAATCGAAAATACCAATCATGGAAAAAAATAACGTAGTTTACAAGATACCATGTAAAGGCAATAGAGATGAAACGTGCAATAATATATATATAGGTACTACAAAGTCCAAGCTCAAAACGAGAATTTCCCAGCATAAGTCTGATTTTAAATTTTGCCATCAAGTAAATAATCAAAAAACGGCACTCATGGCCCACTGTGCAGATAGCGGCCACACACCAAACTTTGACGAGACTAAAATACTGCAACAAGAACAACACTATAACAAACGCTTCACACTAGAAATGTTACACATTATTAATACTCCGACTAACACAAGACTCAACTATAAGAACGACGTTGATCACACAGCACATATCTATAAACACCTACTCACTAAAAAACAGTACCATACTCCACGTCACAGAGAGCAGACGTGTTAATAAAAGTATGTATTTATGTGATATTTAAAATGCAAAATTTGTTTATTGTTAATTGTTTATTTTTGTTAGTTGCTACAATCCTGAAGATGATTGCCGTTGAGCAGTCGAAATATATCGATTTTAACAAAAAAATCAAAATGTGTTTTTAATTTTTATAATTATTGAACACGGACCTCAAGCCAGCAAAGAAATACAAATTTAGTTTATTTTGTTTTTTTTCATTTTATTTTGTTTTATTTTATTTTGTGTGTATTTTTTTATTACATTTTTTTATTTAGTTTTCTTTATTTAATATTTTTTTTTTATTTTACTGTTTTTTATTTAATTTTTTTTTTTATTTCATTATCAAGTATTCATGAAACGAGCCCAAGGCCAAGAATAATAATTTTTTTACTTTTTGAATTTTTATGAAAATTATTATTTTTTTTATTTCTTAATAATCGAGCCTTTGGCTCGTTTCATGAATACTTATTTTCTTTTATTTTATGTCATTTTACCTTATTTTGTTTTATTTAATTTTATGTCATTTTTCTTTATTTTATTTCATTTTTTGAATTTTATTTTACTATTTATATTTATTTTATGTCATTTTACTTTTTTTTTTAATTTAATTTAATTTTTTTTTTTTTTCACTTTATTGTTTTTACTTCTTTTTTATTGCTTTTTTATACCAACAACTTTTTTTTCTTTTTTAACGATTCCAAAGCAACTTGAACAAACATCGACAGGTTTTCAGCTTTCGCATATCAAGTTTCTAAACTACTATTTTTTTGCATAGTTTGGCATTTTACTACAGGGTACAGATAATTTATAGAACCGATTTAGTGTGAGTACAGAAGTATTTCGGCTGGAGTGCTGACATTTCAATCACTTCCAAGACTGTGATGCGTATAGAAATTAGAGCTTGATGATGATGTTGATATACAGTACGTATACAGTTTTTTGATATCCCTCTTACTCTTTTATGTGTGTAGCCTGCCCTTTAACACCTCTATAAGGTATTGCAACCACACATATTTACCACTGACACTAACGAGCCATTTCCATTGTCTGATGATATGGATTTCATGAATAGTTGGAAATTCTGATTCATTGGGAGTTAAACTGCATCTTCACAAAATCTGCGTATGACGTGCTTACACATGGTGTGGTGGCGGATTTATAACAAAGGCGCTAAGGTGGCGTTTCAAATAAAACATAAGTATCGACAGCTTGATAACTCTAATGCAAATCTTCACATCTGCAACACAAAAGTTATGAAACTCACTAGGAATCCTAACCCCTCAAATGTATAAGTTGTAAATTAACTAATAAAAGCCCTCAACCTGTCCTTGTCTATCCTTTCTAAGCTCTAAACATGGAAACAGACCAGACATGCCCCACAGTGATACTAAGGAATTTGCCTGGCAGATATACACCTGAGTTCTTTGATGTTTTTACGCGTTGTCTTTATTGTTAATGAGTAGATTTCCGCTGCCAAACCAAGTTTGTCTATGCCATCAACTTTCCTGTACACCCAATATTTCTTATATCTTATTAACACCAAAAGTTTTCAAACATCCATTTCTTGCTTTTGAAATTATCTATTTCACTATCTCGCACTTAACGCTAAACAACATCAACTCAATTCAAGATATCAACGTGCCTGCGTATGTAATTTGAAATACTAAAAATTTGCATATATCACAAAGTGAATATATCGCAATTCCAATCTACTGCCACTGTCATCTAAGGACAGGTGGATAACTATATCGCATTTGGAATGTGAACGCCTCGAGCGCTGTGGTGAAAAGTTGCACGTGCGAGCTGCTTTTGGCGTGATTGGATATTTGCTGATAACTAGAAAGCTGCGATTTGTCACATACTCTTACATCTTACATACACACATCGTCATATCTGTAAGAACATGCCGGGGATGTCTGATTGCACGTATGGATTTGCAATGTTGATAGTGCTGTTTTGCCAAATCACAATTGCCATTTGCAACGTGTCGGAAAACAAATGCAAATAAACAAATCAAAAATATAACCAAAAAAACAGTACAAAGGACGGAAAGCGAAATGGGTATTTTTAGCTATAAAGTTGTAAAGTAATAATACCTCAAACTGATAACTAGGCTTTTCAAGAAGTGGAAGGGTGAAGGAAGAGAAAGTGAGATATGTTACGGAAGGGTATATAATACGTCGAATATAGGCAAGCCAGTTATTAAGACAAAGAAACGACAACCGTGCTTTGTTAGACGGTTAAGAGGCATTTTAGAAGAAGACGAGGCTATTACAAGCTTGCTCTAATCTCACAGTTTATCTTCGGACTTCTGGGCCCTTACTCTGTAGTTCTATTCGAAAGAAAATTTGTTCGCTTTCGAGTGATTCGTACTCTGTAAGAAATTTTCTAATAGAACGCATTCGTTGTTCGAGTTCCCTTCTGTTCCTTTCGGATTTGATTTATCCCCCTTTCGATTGTAGAAAATTTGGTACTCACTATTTCGAAAGCATATGCCAAAATGTTCGAAATTTAGAAAATTCTATTCGACAGCAATTTAGCAAACGGAAATCCATATAAATGTATTTTCTTATGACTATAACAAAACAATTCGACTGCTGAGTGGCAGATCACCCTATTTCAAAATATTTTTCAAAAACGCCCTATCTCAGAATTTTTTTGAAGAACGCCCCACCTCAAATTTTTTTTCAATAACGCCCTATTTCAAAATTTGGCTCAAGAACACCCTATCTCAGAATGAGTTTCAAAAACGCTCTATCTGAACCAAAATTCAATATATTTTTAGCTGTGATAGGGCGTTTTTTAATCAAATTTTGAAATAGGGCGTTATTTTGAAAAAAAAATCTGAGATAGGGCGTTTTTGAATCAAATTTTGAAATAGGGCGTTCTTGAAAAGATTTTTAAATAGGGTGATCGTCCACTCAGCAGTCGAATTAGTCTTAGACATCATTTTTATCGCAGGAGTTAGACAATCGCTGTTGACAGAAAATATTTGAAGAATTCTAGGAAAAAAAAAAATTCTACAAAAGAAAATTTTTTAGTATTTAAATATTTAAAATAATAAAATTTTATTTAACAAAAAAATCAAATAAAAAAATAAAAATTAGGTGTGAAAGCACTTACGTTCGAACGGGGGACCACACGCGTGGCAGTCGCTACTGCGGCATGTAAAGCCGCGCTGCATAATACTGCACTTAAGATTTAAGCAAAGTCTTTTTGTATTTTGTTTTGCGCTTGAAATTTATGAAACAGTGATGCCTACTATTATGGAATATTTTCTAAAGGAAATTCTAACGAACTACAGAGTGCCTATGTGTATTAGAATCGCTTTTTGCTTTCGAGTAGAACGGCATTTCGAATAGAAGTACAGAGTAAGGGCCCTGGTCCTAAGACCCGATCTGTAGAAACTGTACCTATCGAAATCATTTTTTAAGCAACAAATAGTGCTATGACTATCAACCAGTCTCCAGATATTTCTGCAAACTTGACATCTTTTGATAAATATGTAGCTTTTGTGGTTCCTATCCTCCCGCTTCTTCTGCAGCGTCTCCGTCCTCTTGTTCACGAAACTCAGTTTCTAATTGTGCCTTTCTATCACCACTGCTTCAGGCGTATTCGTTATTGATACTCCTTTTTTGAGATAATAATAACTAATAATAACAGCCCAGGTGTGCGAACATTTTCCAAAACTATAAATAAAGCATATTCCTCTTGTATACTTGAATTATAAAGTGCTTCCGCCGAAGAAAAAAAAAATTAATTACCTTTCAATCACGTATTCTTAGACTCTGTATTAGACGCTTCATAATTTTCCACGGTCGCATACCTTGGCCTTTTGTATTGTAGAGATCAGGGAATCAAACAGTGTACTTGTGCCCAGCCTTTGGAGGTAAGGAAGAATTTCCTTCGGCCGCTCTGTCGTTGCGCCTTATAAACTTCACCTCGTTGTACCATCCAACCAAGGAAGAGGATAATAGAAGTTTATCCTTCTCATCCCACATCATCTTATGCAGCTTCCTTTACACCGATTCCCACCTTAATATAGAAATATACCCTTAAGGATCAATGCAATTAAATGCCTCCACTATCTAGTATGGTTTCGGAACTTGGCTCATCTTCTAGAAGTATGTTGGATAATTGACAAGTCAGAGCGACTCTTCTAGTTATCGTCTTTTTGCATCATCTGCTTCTGTCACAATTCTCAGTTTTGCTGTGCAGCTCTTCTCGAGGTGCTCTGTTTTTCTTGGATTCATGTTGTTTACCTTGCAGGTTCAGAGGTGTACCGGTCGTGATGGTGGCTAGCTTACTTCGCATCGGTGGAATTAGATCATTTTTCATCTACCTTTCCAATTGCTCCCTTTTTTTCTTACGGCGGTCACTACCAACAGATTTTAGTATCGATTGTTACTTCCGCAGACTACTTTATACCGCAGCCTCAACGCTAAATCTCATGAATCTTACTCTCTGTATAAATGAAAAAAAAAAAACCCAAATCTCAAATTAGTCTTAAGATGCCATACTTTAATTTTAGTTCCCGCTTACCTTCCTTAACTAACTCTACACCATACGAAGTAGAACCTTTAAGAAATTTCTAGCAGCTTTTAACGGTTATTGAATTTAATCTCAGTTGTTCCTCTAATTCAGTGGATTTATTAATTATATTCACTAACTTCCTCCACATCACGCTCCAAACTTGCTAATTACAGCACATTATTATCATAATCAGTAGGACGCATAAGCCCATCCCTTCCACTTAGTTCAATCACAGCCTTAATCATTTTTGGTTGGTTGATTATTTTAACTTCATACATCGTTATTTGATATTTATCGGTGATGATTTATTGTGTGCTTCGTTCCTAATCGTTTGCAATGCCCGAAATACATACAAACATTGTAGCTACATGAGCCTCAGTACTAGGGATTTACTATATAAGTAGTAGATTTACTACGTTTTCTCAAACAAATTTTAATCTGCTACGCTACTATTTTGGGTGAGCCCCTCCTCAGAATTATCTATTTCAGACACCTAGAAACTCAGGTTGTGGGTTTAAGGTCAGAATAATAAGATGGAAGAATTGGGAAAATAAGGAGAAGAGAGAAGGGATGGTAAAGGGAGAGTAAGGGGAAAAATAATGGAAAACAGGAAAGTTAAAGACAAAGCGTGAAACTAAAAAAAAACAGGAAAAAGAAAACTTGAGGTAAAACAAGAAAGAAGAGCAGATGAGAAAAAGTAAAACAGAAGAATTAAAGCTAGCTTTATGATAGCGTTGGGTATGGTAATAACGCTAATAGGGAGGACGATAATAAGGAACAGCGTACACTCGTGGCCTTGGTGACACTAAAAACACAGGCTTAACAGGTATCAAACTTCTTAACGTAACCGTATTCATAACCTTAACCTCAAAATTAGCAGTGCATGTAAAGCTACTTCTCCTCGAGGCCTTAAGCATAAACCAAAAAGCCTTAACGTTAATAACCGTTTCATTTTTTCGTTTCGGAACGGTTGCATTTAAGGTTGTGGGTATGGTTATGGTAACGGTAACGGTTACTGGTAATGATGTGGTAATTTTTACGACAACGTTTGCTATTACTGTTGATGTTATGGTTACGGTAACGGTTGCATTTGATGTTATGGTTATGGTTACGGTAACGGTAACGTTTACTGTTATGGTTATGGTTACTATTATTGTTATGGGTATAGCAAATTTTACCGCTACGTTAGGTTAACTTGAGGAGCAGTTGTCTTGATGGTCTTTTTCAAAACATTGAAAACCCCTGCTGCGAAAATATGATCCTCACTACATTTTATTTAATCACTTACTACTATTTTTTTTATACGGTATTGCCAACCCTGATTCACCCTATTGCAATTACGTTTACCGCTTCGTTAGCCAGTAAGCAAATTATTGTTTAATTGATAAACAGTAAATGTTGAAATGAACATTAGTGGCGGTCATTAGGAAACGCCCAAGCGGCTAGCTCATCTCATATTAAGATATACATAATTCGAAAGCCAAAGCGTATCATTAATTATGCTCCTACATTGTATGTGCGTAGATATGTAAAGATAGGGCCATAATGCATGCATAATTTTAGGCGTACGACCTCAACATCTGACGCAATTTGAGCAAAGTTTTTAGCCAAGATTTATGTAATGCTTAGATGAGTAATTGGTTGTATGTAGGTCTGATTGCCTGTCATGTTTGTTAATCGAAATTGGGCTTACGTAATTTACGACATGGGGACTATGTTTACCAAAAAAAGAAAAACATTGCAAGGAGGTCAGTTCGCTGGTGCGTAGGGGAATTGGGAGAGGAATTTAAATAAAGTATGGTCAAGGTTAAATTAAGGTCGAACTTGTTTTATATAAATGAGTTAACTTGTTTATTTCTTTTACTCCGATTTCAAAATGCTCAATGACCTACTATATCAAATCCGCAAGACATTCTTGACGTCTTAAAAATACTAAAGAAGATGTAAAAACTAAAGTATTGATTTCGATTACAAATTTAATTTCATTTCGTTTTCGGTACTCCAAATTTCATTTCATATCCATTTTGATCCGTGTTCTTCCAACAAAGAGTTTCGGTTCCCTTTTTTCGGTCTTCAAACTTAATTCAATTTTAAATGTTGTCCCGATTTCTTTTTACAAGGAGTTTCGGTTTTTGTTCGGACTTTTAAATTAGTTTTAAATTTAATTTCATTTCCAGAGTTTCGGTTCCGGTTTTGGGTTCGGTTGGGCCTTCATAATTAATTTCAAATTCAATTTGGTTCCGAGTTTTTGCAGGAATTTCGGTTCAGTTTTCAAAATTATTTTCAAAGGCAATTTCATTCCGTTTCGGGTACTCCAAATTTTATTTCAAATCCATTTTAATCCGTACTCTTTTTTTAAAGCGTTCCTGTTCTCTGTTTTTCGGTCTTCAAACTTAATTCAGTTTTCAATTTTGTATTTTGTACCGGTTTCTTTTTACAAGATTTTCCGGTTTTGTTCGGACTTAGAAAGTAATTTCAAATTGGATTTCATTCCGGTGTCTTTTTTCCAGAGTTTCGGTTCCTGTTTTTGTTTTGGGTTTTTACCAGGAATTTCGGTTCCAGGTTTTCTTTAGGTTCAGGTTTCAAAATTAATTTAAATTAATTTGCATTCCCGTTTAGTTCAGTTCTTTTAAATTAATTTCAAATCAATTTCGTTCTAAACGTACTTCTTTTCGAGGCCTTAAGCATAAACCAAAAAGCTTTAACCTTAATAACCATTTCATTTAAGGTTGTGGTTATTGTTATGGTTATGGTTTTGGTAACGGTAACGGTTACTGCTAATGTTTTGGTAATGGTTACAACAACGTTTGCTATTACTGTTGATGGTGTGGTTACGGTAACGGTTAAAGTTGATGCTATGGTTACGGTGACTCTTATGGTTACGGTTACGGTTACTGTTATTGTATTGGCTACAGCTAACTTTACTTTTTAATTCGGTTTCAAATTTTCGTATAACGGAGAATTTTAGGATAGTAACTGTTAGTTTCGGTTTCGGTTTTGTTTTTGTTGTTCAAAATTAATTTCCAACTCGATTTCACTCCCGTTTCTATTCTAAACATACTTTAGATTTTTTTGGTTTCATACTTCAAAATAAGTTATTAGAAGTTTATATAATATTTAATAAATCAATAAATAAATAAATGATTTAGTAGTTGGCGGAAATACCTGGAAAATGTTGGCGATCACTACCGAAGGGCAACGAAGTTTTCAAACAATATTTTCTACATAATTTCCATGTTAGATGTCTCTGGAAACATTTTAACAACAACAACAATAACAATAAATTTTAAGTATTTTAGCTCTGAGTAAAACACAGCCATGAACTCGTATGAATTTAATTTGCACTAAAATATTTAGCTTAACATTAACTCCTTTCACGTTCTATTTATGTCATTTTATTTCAGTCCAGATTTAAACTTTACTTTAAGTATTTAAAAAATAAATTTGTATTTCCACCAGAGATTTAACTCACTTAATAATAGACTTTTCATCAGCACTTAAATTCTTGCATACATCAATTCATTGAGACTGCAACTTGGCATTTAGTATTCCAACTACATTGACTCAACACAAAAGTTACCAACAACAACAAACGATTACCATATGCTTCAACTATTTTTAAAGTAAATTGTGAATATTTCGATAAATGCCAATGGAAATTGGGTCGAACTGCGAAACCGTTGAGCCACAGCTACCGCAAACCCCTTATCATTCTAACACACACATTGAGGTAGGTTGTTTGTACGCTATGGCGAAATAAAATCAAACAAAATTCATGCTCTTTCTCTCGTTCTTTTAGTCGCTGACTATGGTGTTGCATATTTACAGGCGTGCGGCATACGATTATTAACGCCAATGCAAACGTGCTGGTATGTGGGTGAATGAATGTGTTTATGTATATGTACGGCACTGGCATGCAGTTGCTATTTAAGTCTAAAATTCTTCTTTTTATTGTGAAATTGAGTTTTATTTTCAAATTCATTGCATTTACAGATTTGTATGAGAAGTTCACTTGTTTATGTGTGAATGTGTGCGTGTTTTGTCCAAATATGGCATGTAGGCGTGCGCCAAACAAATTCGCTCTGTGTACCATATATGCACACAAACTCATTTTGGGCTGACCATGCATATGTTTGTATGTATGCTGCATATTGCACTTCGGCCCCCCTTTGCTGGCAATACATCAAGTTAAGTGCAATGCGCATAAAGTTTTGGCCATAAATTGAAATGAAAATGAAAATGGTTTTTGCCACAAAACGAGCCAACATTATAGAATGATGAACAAACGCATGGCATACGGAACTATATATATATATACATAGATATGTGTAATAAAACTAGGTAAGTATGAATGTATCCCATAAGTGGAAGAGCCTAGAGAGTCGTTCAATTTGTTTGTATATTTGTGTGTTTGTTTTCAAATGCCTCTTGTGATCGAAATTTGAAATGCAAATATTTACTGCCCGTAATTACACATGCATTTACATGTTCATAAGCAGTTTGAAATTATGTATAAAATTGCGCATATAAACTAAATATCGCATAAGTTACGCCATAACATGGCTTTAAGTGTAAAATCTTTCGTATAGAAAGCTCAAAGCAAACGTTATAATTTTATGATAGGAGTTCGTAGACTTTTGATGAAATCTTGGTTCCGAGCAAACGTATACTTATATGAACTAATAAAATAAAATAAAATAAAATAAAACAAAATAAAAATAAAATAAAATAAAAATAAAATAAAATAAAATAGAATAAATAAAAGAAAATAAAATAGAATAAAATCAAATAAAATAAAATAAAATAAAATAAAATAAAATAAAATAAAATAAAACAAAATAAAATAAAATAAAATAAAAATAAAATAAAATAGAATAAAATATAGTAAAATAAAATAAAATAAAATAACATAAAATAAAATAAAATAAAATCAAATAATATGAAATAAAATAAAATAAAATAACATAAAATAAAACAAAATAAAAATAAAATAAAATAAAATAAAATAAAATAAAATAAAATAAAATAAAATGAAATAAAATAAAATAAAATAAAACAAAATAAAACAAAATAAATTAAAATAAAACAAAATAAAAATAAAATAAAATAAAATAAAATAAAATAAAATAAAAGAAAATAAAATAGAATAAAATAAAATGGAATAAAATAAAATAAAATGAAATAAAATAAAACAAAAAAAAATAAAATAAAGTAAAATAAAATAAAATAAAATAAAAATAAAAATAAATTAAATAAAATAAAATAAAATAAATTAAAAATAAAATTAAATAAAATAAAATAAAATACAAAAAAATAAATAGTAAAATTAAATAAAACATAATAAAATAAAACATAATAAAATAATACCATATAAAACAAAATAAAATGAATGAAAATAAAATTTAAAAAAATTGTATTAAATAAAATAAAATAAATTTAAGTTAAATTAAATAAAAGAAAATTAAATACTATAAAACGAAATAAACTAAAATAAAGAAATTATTATCTAAACATTTTTCCTACTCTATTCAATCCAAAAAAAAAACTTTTAATAATTAATTAAAATGATTATTAATAAATAAAAACAATAATAATTTTCATAAAAATTCCAAAAAAAGTGAAAAATTATTATTCTTGGCCTTGAGCTCGTTTCATGAATACTTAAAATAAAGAAAAATAAAATAAAATATAGTAAAACAAAATAAAACATAATAAAATAATATAATATAAAATTAAAGTAAATAAAATAAAATAAAATAAAACAAAACTTAATTAAATATAATAAAATAAATTTAAATTAAATTAAATGAAACATAAATAAATACTAAAAAACGAAATAAAATAAAATAAAATAAGATAAGATAAGATAAAGCAAAACTAAATAATTATAACTTTCATAAAAAAAAAATATTATTCTTGACCTTGAGCCCTTTTATAGTCATGGTACTTTATAAAGTAAAAGGAAATAAAATAAAAAAATTTTAAAATAAAATAAAACTAAGTAAAATAAAATAAAACCAAGTAAAATAAAATTTAATTAAATTAGTTTAAATTAATGAAAATAAGATAAGATGAAACAAAATCAAATGTAACAAAACAATACAAATTTTCATAAAAAAAGAAAAAATATTATTCTTATCCTAGAGCTTATTTATAGACATTGTGCTTTATAAAATAAAATTAAATAAAATAAAATAATTTTTTTTTGTAAGTATAACGAGCTCAAGACCAGTTGATAATAATTCTTAGTTAATTATTATTATTTTTGATTAGAGGAAAAATTGAAAGCAACAAACATATACAGGCTATAGTTATAGTACTATTTCGAAAACAGCCACGATTTCTCGTCAGACTAATTCGTATAGTTTTGCTATTTTCAGAGGATCTTGTGGAGATCGAACCCACTCACACTCTGATTGCCAGCGCAGCCGCCTAACCCATAGGCTATGCTGCGTGTAGTTTTGCAAGCTGCTTAATTCACGTTTTCCTCTAATTGTTGTTTGTTATCTTGCCAACGGTATACACAATATTTTAGACATTCTGTCTATATGTAAATCGTGTATGTTGGACTTTGTTTGTGTACATTCTTCTTTCTATTTTTAGAAGATAGTTATTGTACATAACCGCGTGCTCCGGTATAAATGTATTTTGTTGTTGGTTTTACGGTCTGTTCATTTTACATATTTTTGTAAGTATAACGAGCTCAAGACCAGTTGATAATAATTCGTAGACTTTTGATGAAATCTTGGTTCCGAGCAAACGTATACTTATATGAACTAATAAAATAAAATAAAATAAAATAAAACAAAATAAAAATAAAATAAAATAAAAATAAAATAAAATAAAATAGAATAAATAAAAGAAAATAAAATAGAATAAAATCAAATAAAATAAAATAAAATAAAATAAAATAAAATAAAATAAAATAAAATAAAATAAAATAAAATAAAATAAAATAAAATAAAAATAAAATAAAATAGAATAAATAAAATAAAATAAAATAGAATAAAATCAAATAAAATAAAATAAAATAAAATAAAATAAAATAAAAATAAAATAAAATAAAATAGAATAAATAAAAGAAAATAAAATAGAATAAAATCAAATAAAATAAAATAAAATAAAATAAAATAAAATAAAATAAAATAAAATAAAATAAAATAAAATAAAATAAAATAAAATAAAATAAAATAAAATAAAATAAAATAAAATAAAATAAAATAAAATAAAATAAAATAAAATAAAACAAAATAAAATAAAATAAAATAAAAATAAAATAAAATAGAATAAAATATAGTAAAATAAAATAAAATAAAATAACATAAAATAAAATAAAATAAAATCAAATAATATGAAATAAAATAAAATAAAATAACATAAAATAAAACAAAATAAAAATAAAATAAAATAAAATAAAATAAAATAAAATAAAATAAAATAAAATAAATAAATAAAATAAAATAAAACAGAAAAAAAACAGTAAAATAAAATAAAAAAAACAGTTGATAATAATTCTTAGTTAATTAATATTATTTTTGATTAGAGGAAAAATTTAAAGCAACAAACATATACAGGCGATAGTTGTAGTACTGTTTCGAAAACAGCCATGATTTCTCGTCAGACTAATTCCTCTAATGAAAAATATTAATAATTAACTAAGAATTATTATCTTGAGGTCGTTAAAATTACATAAATATGTAAAAATGAACAGACCATAAAACCAACAACAAAATAAAATCAAATAACATAAAATACATTTAAATTTAAGTTTAAGAAAATAGAATAAAAAGAATATAATTAAAAAAATTAATCAAATAAAACAGAAAAAAATGAAATTAAATAAAATAACATAAAATAAAAAAAAGTTTATTAAAAAAAAATTTAAGTATTCATGACTATTAATGAGCTTAAGTCCAAGAATAATAGTTAATTTTCCTATTCAGGTGCATGGGAAGTGGCGGTAGACTCATGAATTTTGAATTCCTCATGTTATTCTAATTTACTAGAGGAAATTATGTGAATACGTTTTGTATTTTTGCATTTTTTCATATCTTTGTGTAAATATGTTGTTGATATTTTCGCGGCCACAATAATTGTTGTTTACCAACATTTCAACCAAATCTATGCTAGTTGAAAGCTGACACTTTTTATTTTGCGTTTTTTGTTTTTCTTTATTTCAAATCAGCATAGTCATATAGATAGATATATGTGCATATGCATATTTGTGTTTATGTAGTGCATAGTGAACTTGTTGCGAATTTATCTTTTTTCTACACTAATTCTGCCTTTTCGACAAATTTCCAAAGAAAAGTTCAGTGAGGAAATTACGCTAATGTTTAAAGCTTATTATTTTCATTCATAATTTTTTTTTATGGGTAATTGAATTTCCTGCAAAACTATATGCAGCTGTATTTGCTGACTTCAATAGTTTGACAGTTTTAAAGACAAAATTTAAAACAGAAAATTCTTCTCTTTTTGCCTAGTCTGCCGGAACCAAACCCGGAGTTGTAACCGAAAACCGAAAAATATCTGGAATTGGACATAAAACCGAAACCGAGAACGGTACAATACCGAAACGAAAACCAGAATGGAAAACGAAAACGATACCAAAGCCCAACTGGAACTAAAACTTAACCCAGAATATAAACAGGAAACGGAACTTAAACAAATATAGGATCACACTATCTACACGATTCTACAAACAAAAATCAGCTGAATGCGCAAACACAACGGGAAACCTGCTTTTTAACGCCCGAAACCCAAAATTCGAACCGAAGATTAAATCGTACCCTAATGCTGTACCCTGGGACCAAATAGGAACCGGAACCTAAAACGAAACAGTACCTGAAGGATATTTGGCACCTTAACATGAACCGAAACCTATTCATCTCTAAGCTGTGTCATGTTTGATATGTTCATGGGAGGTATAATGATCTATGCGTTGTTGAATTTCCACCACTGGGCGATCTCTATTATGTATATATTTGGTAATGTGAGCAATGTTTTTTAATATATTTTGCAAAATATTTTTGTTTTCTTTATTCATATTTTTCTCTTTCATTTTGCCAAACAGGTGTGGCAGTTGTACATATTTGAAAAGTTCTTCAATTATTTTTTTCGCTGTTTTGCCAATACGCTCCACTTCATTTTATCGAAATATTTACATTTTATATACAATGTTTCAGGGATTTTCCATCTACATACGTCCCTCGCCTACTATTGCTTTCTGTAGCACACGCAAATTTTCTCAGCATTCCAATTCAACTACCTTTTTGTTATTTTTTGTTTCGGCAATTTTTATTTTATCAAAACTTTTTCATATTCAAAAACAGTCACGCTTCCTCTATTTTGTCGCACAATTCGCATGTGTGGAATGGTCTGCTGCGTCACCTGTGTGCTTCTGGTTTGTTGAATTTATCCAAGAACCAAATGTGCGTCTGTCAATGCAAACGGTAACAAATGAAACAACGATATTAACTTCCGATGACATTCCGGAGCGTGAAATTGAAGTGGGCTGCTAGGAAAAGGAGCATGGGGGCTCAGAGGATACGTGAGAAGCGAGGCGCTAGAAAGCAAAAAGATGAAAAGAGAAAAAAAGCGTTAATATTTTGTAGATAAACAATCTAACGGCGCTAACGAGCACTGAGTGAGTGTCACATTTGTGTAGTTCAAATGTTGTCGCCATATAAATATTTACATATTTAGGTATTTTTATTAGGGTGGGTGGAAAACACAAATATTCCAAATATTATATGTGTAGATAAGTGCCAACAAGAAAATTATCGAATAGGAAGAGGAACTGGCATAGGAATAGGAATAGGAATAAGAGTTGGAATAGGAATGGGAGTAGAAATATGAATATGAATAGGAATAGGAGTAGGAATAGGTATAGCAATATGAATACAAATAGGAAAAGGAATAGAAATCGAAATAGGAATTGGAATAGTAATATAAATAGGAATAACAATAGGAATAGAAATAGGAATTGGTATAGGAATAGAAATAGGAAAAGGAATAGGAATAGTAATAGGAATTGGAATAGTAATAGAAATAGTAATAGGAATAGGAATTGGAATAGAAATAGAAATAGGAAAATAAATAGGAATAGAAATAGAAATTGGAATAGTAATAGAAATAGTAATAGGAATAGGAATTGGAATATGAATAGAAATAGGAAAAAAATAGGAATAGAAATAGGGATTGGATTAGTAATAGAAATAGGGATAGCAATAGGAATAGAAATAAGCTTAGAAATAGAAATAGTAATAGGAATAAGAATAGGAATATTAATAGAAAGATTAATAGGAATAGGAATAGGAATAATAATAGGAGTAGGAATATGAATATTAATGGGAATGGGAATAGGAATAGGATTTGGAATAGGAAAAGGAATATTAAGAAGAAGAGGAATAGGAATATAAAGAGGCAGAGGAATATAAATAAGAATAGCAATAGGAAAGGGCGAAGAAAAGAAGAAGGGGAAAGAGGAAAGGATATATGGAGAGGAAAATGGGAGTATGCGGAAGAAGAAATTATTTATGGAGATACAGAGTGTCCAGCAAGACCACATCTGCTGTTGCAGCCAAATTTTAAAAGGGTGTTTTTTTTGGATTTCTGAAATTATGACAATTACCCAAACTTTCATGCAATTCGCACATTTAAAAAATTGTTGCTTACATGTTCGAATTCAGCTTCTCATAATCGTTCGAAAATGTCATTTTCTAGCTATAATTCTAGATGTATATTGGAACGATTTTTCGTCATCCCTTGTCAATTTTTGTTTTGTTACAAATCAGTTTCGGCGATCCGCCATCTTCAGTGTATGTTTTCGTTCACATCTAATGTCCACCCTGTCGGAAAAACAGAAAATCAAATCAATTCAGCTGTAATTCTGTTGGCAATTTCTTTTTTTGAAACGTGAAACCACGAACTACAAGCGAGCTCGAGAAAGTTTGTTTTTTAACTCACCCTAATGTGTTCGCGTAGCTCCACGCCAGCAGGGTTTCCGCATTTCTTTTTTTAGAAGTGCGAATGTACTTTAGTGTGCTTTTATCGGATGTGAAAATTTATATTTGATATGACAGCTTGGTGATGTTTGCAATATTTGTGCAAATGAAGCGCACAAATCGACAAACAAAAGCAAAGATAATGTAGAAATTGTTAAAACAAGTAAAGTAAATAGCAAGATGCAGAGAAATAAAATATCCATATAGGGTGTCAGCATATTGCTATGTATCAGTTGAATTTGACACTTGGCAAATATTAAAAATCAATCAAAAACAAATTAGTTGAAAACACTGCGAATATGGATACTGATACAATTGCTCTACTGCTAAGAGAGTGGCGTCGAGGGGGTACAGATACCTTTAATTTAAAAAAAGGCTTAACTTTCTGACTAGTGTGGTCAAACGAGCCTAGCTGAAGGTAACTCTGATACATTAAATCCTAGCAGGAAACATTGGGTCAGTAAGAATAGATACTTTCATCGTTAGTTACAACCGGCATCGATAAGACGATATGCCACTCTTCTGTATGGCTGAAATGAAATCTGAAAAATTCTAAAGCTATATACTACGCCAAGAGGGAACACATATACCTCAATTGTTGTCTTGGTATCAACGGAACACTTTCTTACAGCGCTCCACTCAGAAATTCTTGCGGTTCTACTCCGCAACTTCTCTTGAACTGTCCGGTAATGTGATATTGCTAGATAGCTTAAGCCAATTATCAAAGATTAGAGTGAAGGATTTATTAAGTTTCATTAAGCGGCTAATAGTACCACGATATGCGTCTTTAAGGTTTACTTAAGTGTGCTGGCCATCGCCAGAGGCCACTTCTACCTAACTACCTTACCGTCAATAAGCGGTTCACTCAACCGAGAGAAAGCTGAAGAATTATCTACTCTCTTAAAAAAGTAATATTAATGACTAACCTACGAATATGACACCTTCAACCTTCCATTATCAATATCTTGGCCTCCTACACGTTAGATGGCACTGTAAAGTTCCAAATTATTTTAAAGATCAGATAAACACGACAAGACGGCCCAAAGGTTAAAAGGGATAAAACAAATCGTTCCAGCAATAGTCGTGCAGGTATCACAAAATGCTAGCACTGGAGCGTATGCGACAAAGGACTGTCCTTATCGATAATGCTCCCATAAACCTATGGGAAGTGTTGTCGTTCTTAACAAACAACAACAGCAGTCTTATTTCGCATTCAATCGGTCTCACTATAAGGGCATCATGGATATCAGCAAATAAACTTCACACATCTGCTGATCAAGTTAGCTGCCCACGGGTTAGAACAAACAATGTCAGAAGATTTTTACCAGGATGTTTTACGGATGAGAGAAAGTTTCAGTGAATTCCTACAAAAGCAATAATAACTTCCGGCAGTAAAAATAGCCCCCTGGAAGCCATCGGGTGTAGAGCGTAGAAACCTCGAGGGGTCAAACAAATCATTCTCCCGGCAGTTTGGTTTTGTTAGTAAAATTATATACCCGGTTTTTTAGGAGGGCTTTTTTAAATCAATTATATCAACAGATTACACTGTGTAACAAATAAAAAAAAATTGTTGAAAAGTTTTTTCGAGGTTTACATGTATCGTAGGCCTTATCAAGAACACAAAACCTTTATTTTCCCTTCAAAAAGTGATCGGGGGCCACAACCCCCCTTTTGCATATATTGTTGCAAATTCACCTAGAAGACAGAAAAATCAACGTTTTCCAAAACTTCAAGTGTGCCTGTTAGTTAAATTAGATGCAAGATTATGTCGTATAGTTTTTTTTTCGGGTTAATACAATAAGGTGCTTTTAGCGGAGCGCACCAAAATCATTTCACCAAAGAACTACCTATATCCTTAACACCGACTCACACCCAATCCCTTAGAGAGTAGTTTGCGGTTACAAAAATAACAACAACAACCGCATTACCACTATACGAAGGCCTTATTTGTTTAATTCAATTAACCCTCCCCTAGTCCAGCAACCGCTTTTTTCCAGAAACCATAACCATTAACAAGAATTAAGATCACGTCTCGAATTTCACACACAGTCAAATACAAAATATCACTTTGCGGTTGCAACATTATATTTACTATTTTATTATTATAGCACTTGTTTTTGTGGCTTTTCACATTATAATTCTTCAAACGTTTTTTCCAAAGCTCCATTTTGTGTTTGTCTTATTTAATGCGAGCTTTTACCCTGTGTGTTCCACATTTTTGCGGTTGCATGTGACACGTTCACCTACACACAAATTTGCTGCGCTCGAGTGACAGTTTGTTAGGTTGTTAGCACACTCGTGATTTTTTTTTTTTTAATTTTAGTGTTAATTAACACCACAAAATGCGCATGAAAATTTCATTAAAACTTAATGCGCGCAATTAAGCACAGAATTGTCACATTCACATTGAAGCGCATTACTTTTAACAACAAAAACAAACACATTTTGCTAAAATACTTTGCGTCATGTGCTTGATAATTTAAATGTTTTTAATTTGATAAATAAAATAAAAACATCAACAAACAGCTGTTATTTATATCACGATAAAAATATTGACTGAAAACCCGAGAAAAGGTAATTTTTCTAATTTGTTTTTTAAGTCAAAATAAATAAACTTTGGAGTTCACTACAAGGTTAAAATTGGTATTTTTTTAGTAAGTTTTTAAACAACAAAGAACGTATAAGCAATAAGTCTTCTGAGGCAAAGTCTCAGTAGAAGGTAAACTGTAACAGAAGTTATTTTAAATATATGCCCCTTAAAATATGCAACGACTGCTTAAGCTTTTATATATTCGCAATAAAAAGCATAAATATGAGCAGTCTCTAAAGGGTTAAAATATTCCAGAATATTAACCGTCGAAAAATTCACTGTACTGATGAGACCAACAATATCCTTTTTATAAAAGAAACGCTGAGGCATACAAAAATAAAAAGTAGTAAAAGTTAAAATATACAAACGCTTTTAAACTGTTTTGCCCTGACATTTTCTTCTTCTTTTGGTAAATAGTTAAACGTTCACATTTGTAGAGAATTGTTAACAGGGGATTTGGCTCTCCTGCGGCAAAATGTCCATAGATAAAACAATAACGTTTACTGAAATTGGCTGAAAAGTATACGCCTTAAAATATGCAACAGCACTTCAAACTTTTTAAACATGCCCCTTGCTATATGCAACAACTTTTATAACTTCTATATATCAGCATTAGCTGAAACAATATGTTAAGTCTCTAAAGGGTTTAGGTATTCGAAAATATTGTTCTTCTCAAAATTTACTAAAGGTCTTTTAAACAAGAGCTGTTTACACCAGAAGTGGTGAAGCAAAAAAATGCGCCTTGAAGTGTGCAACAACAGCTTTTTTAACCTGGTGATATCTAGAGCGCTTACATTTCTAGAGCATTATATATAATAAAATTTCATTATGGCCCTTCTGAGACAAACGTTCAAGCACCAAAATCTATATGCAACAACAGATGCTGCTTCTATACTAGATTTACTTCAAGAATTTGAGAGCACGCCGAAGACGGCCTTAAGTTTGAGCTTTCCCTACATTTTTCTTAAATACGTCTGAGCTAAGTTAGTTGCATCTGGAATTTTCAGAATTTAATTGAGCTTTTTCGAAATACATTTGAGTTTTACTGAAATATATTTGAGCTTTTCGGAAATACATTTGAGCTTTTCTGAAAAAAAGTTGAGCTTTTCCGAAATACATTTGAGTTTTACAGAAATATATTTGAGCTTTTCTGAAATAAATTTGAGCTTTTTTTATTGCTTTTAAGTCGTTTAAGCCTTTCCGAGTTAAATTTTTTTCTTTTTTAAATAGCTTAAAGCTTTGGTGGATAATATTTCCAAGCTTTCAACTTTCTTATTCTACTATTTGGGTGCTTTTAAAATAAAGTTAAGATTTTCTGAAATATTTTTCAGCTTTATTTAATTAGACTTAAGTCATTCTTCGTGAATGAAGCTTTAAAGCTTCTGTATTTTATTTGATATGATTCCAAATTTATTTGAGCTCTTCTGAAAGAAAGTAAAGTTTTTCTGAAATACATTTAAACTTTGGTTAGTTAGACTTGAGTGATACGGCCCTTCCGATATTATTATTATTTTTTTTTTTAATTTTAATATTTTTTGAATAAATTTTGACGCCTTGAAATTACATTTGGTATTTTACAAAAAATATTTCATCTGTTCTGAATGTATATGATCTTTGCTGAAATACATTGGTTGTGTTTAGTTGGACTTTAGTGATTTACCTTTACCGAGTCTAACTATGAGTTTTTTGCAGTGTTAAGCTGTCTGAAATAATTTTTTTTGGTTTGGAATTAAATTTTTTTACTTGTGTAGGCCCTCGAGACCCAAACTGTCTCTTTGGCCTTGTCAGCAAAATAACAAAAAAATTGCTTGAAATCACCGACTTGGAGCTTCTGGAATCAGTACTTTGATTTTGTCATATCAAAAAAATTTGGTATCCTGTACCTAATATTTCACAATCCCGAAATCAAGCCATTCACAAACCTAAGCTCATACAAAAATACTATCTTAAAATCGAATAAATTTCAAATTAATGTCACGGAAATTTTTATTGTGAAATGTGCACTGCAATTGAAATTTGATTGAATGCATTAACTGTTGCTGTTAAATCAGTAAAGAAAGTAATTTGAGTGAAGGAATGTGGCTTGTTTATATATATAGAAATTTTATTACATTCGGATGTCAAAGGTCGCTTAAATGGCATGTTAAACGATGCAAATGATGGTTGCTGTGGTAACGGCAATTACACTCGGCGTGGTTTTGGGAGAGTGACACCGAGGAGTCTATATTTTAATAGGGGAAACGTGTAACGTTATTTTTTTTTTTCAATTATAAATTGTAGTTCTCAACAAGTTTATGAAATGAACAAACTCCGGAACTTTCATAGGGCATCAACAAAATTTTTATTTGGAGGTTATCACTGACTAGTCCGTCTAGGACACCCGCGTTGCGCTCAAATTTGGTCTGGATACGGTAATATGTTCGGTGTGCCGCTTTGGTACCACACAGTGAGTCCACAAATTCGGTAACTTAGTCTTCGGAGACTTTCAACATCGGCCAAGAGTCCAACTACTCCCTCACAATAATGTCCAACAATAATGTCCGCTATCTCAAATTAGAATTTTCCCCAAAACCTGCATGAAGTCTCTCAATCCATTGGTCTAACCTGCGATATCTCTATTTTTCTTTGTGCTCTGAAACCTTGCAATCAACATTGAAAATTGGATATTCTTAGTAATTCAAAGCTCCTGGTGGTACTCCATTTACTTCGCTTAACTCATACCACAAACCTGCGCCATCTGAAACTGTTAGTCCATCAAATGAAAGCAAATATTGCATCATTCTCAACAACAACAACAACAACACCAAGATAACTACAAACATACCACAAGCACTAGGATGAGCTGGGATAACCGTCCAGCAATGCAAATTTTGTTGTTTATTGAGTTCGAAATTTTGTTCCACTCAAAAATACCTGCCAACGCATTCAAACGGGTTTTATTTATCCTACAGCGCGTGATTTACTTTCGTTATGCGGTAGATCCTGTCAGAGACTTGGCAAAGTCGATGTGTTAGTCTTGCAGAACCCAGTCAGCAGTGCACCGCTCAACGTCGTAACAGGAATTAATTTTCAATTTTTGCGCGAAATACCGTTGCTACTTCCGTAGCAGTCACGCGGGAAATAAAACTCCAGCAATCTCACTCTCTGATAGTTCTCCCATCGCCGTATATTGTTGTTGCTGTTGATG
Source organism: Merzomyia westermanni (assembly GCA_949987695.1). NCBI lineage: Eukaryota > Metazoa > Arthropoda > Insecta > Diptera > Tephritidae > Merzomyia > Merzomyia westermanni. Next base: position 132,305,450 of record OX465291.1, read on the forward strand.
CTTTTTATTACATCAACTTTTGCAGGTTTTGCCAACAAATGATGACGATGGGACGTTACGAGACGGGCACAACAGCCACTGTTTACAACGCTTGTAAATGTCTGCACAGCAAATTGGCATCTCAGACCTTGGAGTATGCCCGCAAAACGGTATGACGTTTTTGATGAGGACGATGATGATGATGCGGCTGATGCTGGTGGTGGTGTTCACTGTAGGGTTGTTGGTTATCTGTTGTTCTTGCTGTTGTTGTTAGCCTATTGGCTGAGGTGTTTTGTTATTGTATACTGAAGAGCTCTTGAAATTGATTGCAATTCTGCGAGTACTGTTTGAAGTATTTTGGGGGGTGTGCGAGCCAGTTTGCTCGTTTATGTGTGTGAATATGCGCGAAATTGAGGTTAAGTGCTCCATGATGCCATATGAAATCTCTGAATGGCGCGTAATGTTGTTGTTGTTGTCTATGCATACTACACGCCAAATTATGCAGGTTTTTCGTGTTCGCATGCGTGCAGCAACAAAGTGCGGAACAAGTCCAAGTAAAGAGTCAAACAAATGTGCCTTAAATGAGCTAACAAAACAGAAATTAAATGCAATCCAATGAGATCATGGGACATATCGTATGGAGACTATTGCAGGTGACAGATTCTTTGTCAACCATAACAGTTTATTTAGAGCCTTAGGGTCATCCTATACCAAGGTTCGAAGGGTCCCAAAACTCGTTCTCGAGGCAGTAAGGTTAGTGGCAGAAGATGTATTAATGGCAAGACCGAAAACCGAGCTGAGCTCAACTATAGAAAGTCATGCAATTGTTTACTCTCTGTTTTCCTCCAGCTTTATTTGCTGCTACTGGTGGGTGAAGAGAGGAAAACTTTCATTACCAAAGCATTTTCACTCATTCAGATACTAAAACCTCCCGCATTCGTTTTCCTCTGGAATCCTTAGGAAACTCCTTATTATCGATACAGAGGATTGTGTTGTTCTTGTAAGTGCAATGAACACGGCTACTATTACGAGTGGCTATATTTCCCAGAATTCTAGTATATTGTATCCGCCTAAAGACTCTAATGCGCGTCTTTTGGAAGAAGGTTGAGCTTAAGTTTAAGAACTTTGTGGTGGTAGAGGGAAGTATATCCTACATATATCCTGCTAAAAACCTCTTACCGACTGATGCTTTGGAAGCGCGTAAGGCAGTAATAAAACTGTCCAACCTGTTGTCGACGTTTTAATCCGAGCTTATCCAACTGTGCAGAATAGCCGATATATTCCACCTCCGATGAGATCTTTATATTTACCTTATATAAGATTGAGATTAATTCTTCTTTACCAGGTCCCCACAAAGTGCTAGACCGTCTGTCGGATTTGAGTAAATGATTCTTTAACCAAAAATAACTTGAAAACGGACACCAATGCTGTATCCAGCCACCTCGAGGAGGAGCTGCGGTTAACTAAATCAAATGCTCCTGTTATATCAGGACAAATACTGAGAGGTTAGTCCTTAAAAACAACATCTTTTTTTCTTTGTTGGAAGTCCCCGTCTCAATGGAACTTGCTTTTGAACTATGTAAACTGAAAATCAGATAGAATATTCGAGGATAATTTTTATGTAAAACTCGCTCCTAAGCTTTGGCAAAGAGAAACGTGTGGGTGAAAGAACTGAACTCCTTGAGCTTAGCCCGAGAAACTCTTCTCCTTTTAGTTCTAAAGACTACCTGTGCTTCGGTTTATTTGTATTGAATTTAGCAAAGTCTTAAACCAGCTTTGTAGACAGAATTAGGCTCAAAAATTTTATGTATACTATTTCCCTTTATCCCCTGTTTCGGCTTTCTGCCATCTTCAGTGCTTCGTTTGGCATCGCTTGTCATACCTAGCTCAGTGGGAATAATGGATAATGGGTGTGAAGAATTTGATAGCCAATTCAACCCTTCTTATGCTAAGTAGAGCTCCTTATAAGTGGCATTACTTGTCGGGATAGACAGCTGTTAGTGGTTCATTGCTACAGCTCGAAAAGTACAAGTCTAGTAGAACGTTATATACCCGTAGGAAGCTTCTTTCTTCTATAATGTCACAGAAGTTCTTTCAAAAGACACCTTTGAGTCGTCTTAACCGTATTTTTGGAGACTATTAGGCCATCATCGTAAGCCAGATAAGGTCAAATTACTTTTGTTTGAAAAAAAATACTCCTGCCGTTTCGCCAAAAGTAACAGCACAGTTAGCGCAGAAAAATTCAATGCGAGACTCCGCAAGGCTACTAAGCTTGCGTTTTAAGTCATAACTACCCAGTGAAGAAATCTTTCGTAGAATGGCTTGACTCCTCGGGAGAGCTCGACAAAAGCACCTTCTTCATTACGTGTTGATTCCAGAAGCATCTCTATAGAATATAGTTCTTAAAAACTTAGTAAGGATTAGCTTTAAGAAGGGATTATTTTTTTAGAAGCCTTGCTGTTCGTTTAATTGGAAACAGTTGATAACGTTCACACATTAATGGCTTGCTCCAGGGCTGACACCCGATTTCAGCCATTTCACTTTACTGCGTTCTCTAGGCCCTCCTGCCGGGAGGGAACCTTCTTTCATTCTTCCGCGATACAAAGGACCACTCTGGTCGGCTGTCGCATCTCGTACATGTAACTCTCACTCTGTCAGGCGTGGAAAAAACGACAGACTTTGTATTAGCCATAGTCGCTGTTAACGGCGAAACACAATGGCATCCCACTGTAATCCAATCCAAATCTTTTAGCATAAAATCAAATTTAAATATCCATCAACTAAAGTAATGAATTGCTCAAAGTCAGTCTAACAATTCCAACAATACTGATTGAGCAACCAATCTAGCTACAAAACTTTCACGCAAACTTCAAAAGCTCTCAAAGAATACTCGAAAGTCATAAACCAAAAAGCGGCCAAATCGTTGCTGAACGTTGAGTGCGGATAGAAAATCAACAAGTCAATTGGGAAATAGTGGAGTGCATGAAGTGCAATGCAATGCCAACAACAACAAATCGAGAGGTTAGTAATTGCCAAGTTGGCAGGAGACAATAGAAATATGGTTGGATGTATGTACTATGTAACAACGAATGAGATGGGTGGTGCGGGCTTAGATGTTAAGTCCCGATACCTTCAACCGATACCGCGCACTCTGAACAACTATTTGTAGGTCCCGTTTCTGTCAATCACTAGGTCTAACTAATTTTAGGTCTCATGGGTTTCGATATCTAGTTCAATCTGTAAGTTTCATGCCTTTTTCCGGCGGCCGTTTGAGAGTATCATCAGGAAGGCCAAAGTATAGAAAGCTAAAGATCCGATTGATTAGTCATGCTGAAGTTGGCGACCTTGGATGAGTTGAGTATCTTACAAACCCGTTCCCGATACATGGCAAGTCCCAGAATAATTTTTTAACGTTTCGCCAGTACCGACCACCTGGTGCGATTAATTACTTTTGAACCGGACGTGGCGGACTGTAAACATTTCGCGGGTTCAGGTTATCACATTTAGTATGCTCCTTCACAGATGGGCCAGTAGTCAAGTAGAAGCGCGATCCTTCACCGTCACTCCATGTGCTATCACAACTGAGCTGTATGCGGTCTAAGTGAACCTGCCGTAAACGGAACTAAAGCGAACGCTTAAAACCAAAGTCGCACAGATAGTTCGCTGCCTCAGTCAAGACAAACTCTATCAGACTACTATATTAGTTGCGCTTGAACCATTAAACCGTATGCACTGCAGACCATATGACACTTGAAAGTACCATCACAGCTAATGAGATCATACTGAGTGATCACTCTCCTATTCTTTCTTCTTTGGTACCGCAAAGGGCTGATCTCTTTGCCTTATCAAATAGTAGGCCACCTTTTACAATCAGTTTTGTACCGTCTCCAGCATCAATAATACTAATATATTGGGAGTCAAGCTGAAGATCATGACCACCTTCGCGACTCACATAGTCGCCATCACGACTACTGTACAGAGCCTCCTCAATCCACGGTCCCGTACTAGGGGATAAAACAAAGATGCGTTAGTGACGAGCAGGAGCCTTCATATCGACGACTTTGTTAAACGAATTAGGGAGCCCCCAGTCCGAGCAGACAGCTACTGAGGGTGAGTAGTATCTTAGCTGAAGATTTATATAAAAAAAATGCCTTTGTTTTGGTTGTTATTGTTGTAATGATATGCAGTCCTGCCCTATAGGCTCCTCTATTCTAATCCATCTTTTCTAAACCGCAAAGGACTGATCCCTTTCTAACGGAAGTGCTATAAAACTTGAATAGGGTTGGATCGTGTGAGAACATAAGATATGTCTGGCAAGCATTTGGCATATCTGTGTGCCGGATTAGTTTGTGTTCAGCGTATTACAATGTTCAGATCAAGGTGGTACCAGAGTAACTCGCATCTCTCGCGGAAGATAACGTTCCTCTGCGACTGCAGTTGATGCCTGTGCCTATATGACGGCATCCAACGCACAAGAGCTGACAAAGGATTGTACCGACATTGTGTCCTTATTGTTGAGGGACTGACTAGGCACTTTTGCGTCTATGTTGTCTGGTGCCGGAACCTTGTTTCCTCACTGGATCAAAGCAATCCTTAGAAAGATCTAGCATTTTAAGAACCATCTCATGAAAGTCCATCCTTATACCTCCATATTCCAACCGACTTATTCAAACAAACTCTCTCTGTGCGCTGATGTAAGTTAGCCGTCACAACAACAACTATGACACCTGAAATTACCTTGGAAGACTAACACATTTGAGTTGTACCAATAATAATACTTTCGGAGGTTTGAAGAGTGCTTATTATATGGGTAGCCATTTGTCGAAATGAATTTGGGGCGCTCCGATACAAGCACCTTCTCATCCCATACCGACTTCAACGGGAACGGTATGGTTTACCCGTTGAACCTTCGAGTATTTTCATCGTCTCTTGTGACTAGAATCTAACCCATCAACCCGATTTTTTATAAGGACTCGTTCATAAGTCTGTGCTCATTTCATTTTTGTAGTAGCCCTCCCCTGGTTGAGTCCCGATACCCCTTGGCCATCTCTAATATGAAGTAAGAAAACAATTATGTGTTGCAAGATGCTGCTGGGCACGCTAATGATGTGCAACCGCAACAACAACAAATAAATTCAATTGCCTCCAGTCAGCTTCAGATTTACAAAGAAGGCTTTTGTTGGCTATTCAAGTTGTGGGAGACGGAAGAGCAATGTTTGGCCGAAAGCCCGTTACGACTGCAACTGCTCAATGGCGCGGAAGCTGTTTGCTTAAGCAATTCATAAATTCCATTAAAACTATTTATGCACAACGCGGAATGCACTTCAATTCATTTAACGCTATCTTAAAATCTGCTGCGTCGGCTTGTGAATCCGCGCGCCACGGAAATACGTATGGATGTTTATTGTGTTCTTCGTAGAAGGTGAGAAAATACGAGGAGCAGTGTTTCGCGTTACGTGTTTCACATCCTGATGGACTTTTAATTTTCCGCTTCCGTATCCAACTCGGTCTACCTTTGGCCTCAACAACCATTCCCGCTTGCTAGTGGAACACTTCCTTACCAACTTCTTTGCTTATCGCACTTAAGACAAACACACTGCAGCAACCAAACCATTTTTGGGCCGAAAGCTGCAAAGCTATCTTGGTACACACCCAAGCTTTCCCTTCTGTGCCGCACGTCCTCCAAGTCCAAGTCCAAAAACCCATTTACCATGATCGAGTCATTTGTGACTGCAGTTGACAGCATATTGTGGCATCACGGCTAAAGCCACAACTTGGTGGGTGTGGCTCAACAGCGGCTATGTAGCACGGAAATGGCGGCGACACCGCGGCCATAAAGCCACTAATAAATTTCCACTTGCCACAAACATTTAATTGGATTTCGGCGAATTGCATACGAATTCAGTTAAAACAAAATGAAATAAAAAAAGTTGTAAGTAAGGATGGAGATGTAATTATATACCCAGTAGTAGTTTTTTTTTATAAGCGAAATTTTTTTGTTTAAAAATGGTAAACTACTACCATTTTACAAATATTTAAAAAAAAAATAAAAAATTTTGGAAATAATAAGATCTGGCATAAGCAGGACCCCACTTTTGGAAACGGAGTTTGAGTTGATTTAGTATATTGAATTCAGCTTCGTAGATGCTTAAGCGTGCGCTCAAAGAAAGAAGTTGACGTTCAGTGAGGCCTACACCCAACTTACTCTACTTAAGAACTTGTTGAAGCTCGTCGCTAAATATTTATGGACCTCTACGAGTTGGCGACAGCGTGTACCGAACAAGGTTTAGTGAAAAGCTGTATGAGATATATACAAAAACCAAAATAGTTCAATGAATTAAACCCCAGTCACTTCCTTGGCTAGGCAGTTTTGTGCGAATAAATGATGGAGCCCGAGCTCAGAAGATATTTTTAGACGGTTAAGCGTCATTCAAAGAATAAAAAAAGGCGTGAGTACCAAGTACTCCTGGAGTTTGATGTGTAAACATGTGTATCTTGTACATAAATTTAATTTGAGTTTGAACCACGAAACTTTATTTTATTTTAGTCATTAGCTACTTCTTTCTGGGCCTTATTTCCCTTCTCTTCTATGCTTTTCACAACTTTATTATATCTATTTTTTATTATTATTTGTCCTTTTCCTTTCTTCCTTTCCTTTCCCTCCTTTCCTTTCATTTCCTTCCCTTCCTGTCCTTCCCGTTATCATAGTTACTTTTTATTTCATTTAATTTAATTTAAAAAAAAAATTTTTTTTTATTTATTTTTTTTTTCCTTTATCTTATTTTTTTTTATTTTATTTTAGTTTATTTTATTTTATTTTATTTTATTTTATTTTACTTTATTTTATTTTACTTTATTTTATTTTATTTAACTTCATTTTATTCTTTTTATACCTTTCATGAACATGAAATGGTATTATAACTTTGTTCCGATGTTTGTAAGTATGGAAAGAAGAAGAGATAGACCCACCAATAAGTATACCGAAATGATCAGGGCGATGAGCTGAGTCGATTTAGCCATGTCCGTCTGTCCATCTGTCTGTTTGTACGCAAACTAGTCCCTCAGTTTTTGACATATCTTAATGAAATTTTGCTATGGAACCGCCATTTTGCATGAGATTAATCATTCGTCGGAATAAGCAAGATCGGAGAAATACAACGCATAGCTCCCATACAATCGATTGTTCCGATAAATGGGGTTTGGGCTATGTATCGTTAAATTAACAGTTTTTCTGAGTTTGTACTAATTGTGAGTAAGGATCGGACACTTAAAAAACTTATGCGTATTCATTAAAGGTAAAAAGTCTTCGGCACAGTCGAAGACAGCCCTTTCCTTGTTTTATTTTATTTTTATTTATTTTGTCGGTGAAAACACACTTGGTTGTTGTAGTGAAACCTCTCTGACTCCAATGACGTTGACTTCAAAAAATTTAGCAGCTCCCGGCTTAATAACGTTAAGTTCGAAGATGCTCCCGAAGCAGGGTGCTCCACCGTCTCTTCCGCCACCCCTGCGGGTTAGGGGGTTAGATTATGCCCAAGGTATGCCGGTCGAACGAAGCGACTAAAATCCACAAAAGGTAATGACGTGCAACTCGCACCTCCGATTACAAACCTTCTTCTCCCTTAAGGAAGGAGGGGATGAGATGAACTAGAAGGCTTCACTGGTCACACCAAATCGCTCCTACGACAGTCGAGTATGTACTGCAAGGGAGTACCGGTTCATATCCGGCAAAGGACTGTCACTTTCGACAACACTAGCCAAAACCTTCGGAGAGCGTTTTTGTCGCTAAAAAAACCAACAACAACAACCGTCTCTTCCGCCCGCGGGAAATTGCTGCTGCAGACCCAGCAGTACTTACTCTCAGGAAGTTATTAGACCGAATCAGGGTGCAATGTAATTTGAACACTGTTTCGTCTACCGGATTTTCCCGATAAACCAATATTGTTGAAGACTGGTAAAAGTGTAGTATAATGAATGATGGAAGGACTGACCAAAAGATGGAAGTACTAACGTACTGAAGGAATATGAGCGTCAATTCATTTCTCTTCCCAAGTTAAGTATTTTAATAGGCAGAAGATAAAATGACTCCAACTGCTTAACAAGTCATCCTTAGGCAGACATTGTTATGGATAATAGCATCTCGCTACTGGTTATAACAACAACAACCAGAATTAAAACATAGAGTGTAAACTCATTCGGCCAAGCACAGAAATTGGATTTACTAGAGTTACAACCTGAAATGAGCGTTGAAGTTTTGCTGAATTGTGCGAAAGGCAGTTATTGTTGCTGCAATCGGAATTTAAGTTAAAGTTGTAAGTTATTTGTAGGCTTTGTAGGGCATACCACCGACAGCTTCCGTACCTCCATTTACCAAAACCAGGTGCAATTCCATCCTGCATCCTTCGTAATTTGAGTTTCAGTTGCAGTTGAAGCCACTGACTGTGCGACCTCATTGGATTTCCGGCCTACATGTCCGCTCCTCTTGCGGCTGCTATCTTACACCAGCAAATCCTCTTAAAATACATGCACACGTTACGCGTCTGCAAATTGAGATACTTAAATGTCTGTCTGAGTGACAATCGATGCAGTGCGAATTGAAGCTCTTATGTGCTGGAGCTCGAACTATCACACCGATGCCACGTAAGCGCATTCGTACCCACAAATAAACAAACGCCCCCCAAAAATTCGTTTGAAGTTGTCGCTTACGTGTAGTGTCAGCTCAGACGCCGCACATTTTCATTTAATTTTCCTTTCTGCTTCCTCTCCTTTCGGAAAGCGCCTTTAATGAATTCTCGGTTTGACAGTTTCTGTATAAGTTCGAAGGTGACGAACTCATTGGATTGATGTGAAAGGTATTGGTTGGAAAAGTAGTCGCTCTGTCGTTGTATTGAAGTGCGTTAAAGCTGAAAAGTTAGCACCAGTTCGAAGAATAAACTGACACCATTCGAAGAAAGTTTAAAAAGTTGGGACTCTATAATCTGGGTATTCATCTTATCTCGAACAATAGACTGAGAGTCAAGTGGTGTTGTTGTAATGTACAATTTTTGGGAACCACTCTGACAACTTTATTATACTAACGTCGCTAATAGTTGAATTCGACCAAGACGAATTTATAAAGGTGACATTTTCCCATCAGCTGATTGCTTCTTCTTCCCTGCCCTCAAGGCGAATTTATAAAGGTGACACTTTCCCATCAGCTGATTGCTTCTTCTTCCCTGTCCTAACCTGACGAAAGTTTCAAATTATTTCTTTTGTTTACATAACCATTTTTTATTTACTTATGAGTTTAAAAAAATTAGAACAGGGGCGTGAGAAAAAACTTTGCATGAGAGACTTGACTATAAAAAATGCCATACAGCACCAAACCATTTGTTGTTTATAAGCGGTCATTCTATTTTTTGTCTCAGTAAAACCAATTCTAGTAATAGAAATTGTGAAAATAATTATTTGGTAGTTTTCGACTTTTTCTCAAGAACTGCAACAATTATGAAGGCATTGTAACATTCTTGTCTCTATTTTTTTAAAAAGCGCTATGTAATCGTAATAGGGCAAGCCGTGCAAAAGCGCTATGGGCCCCAATGACTCCCAAAAATATCAAAAGAGCAGCACGTAAGCGTTATTTTTGCTTCAGGCTAAATTAAACTTTTATACGATTTGAGATCAAGATAAACACAAACCTCCGCAACGATATCTTACATATAAATAGACAAGATGAATGAAATGTGGAACCGTTTTCTGCTAAACTATAATTCTAAGGTATACAAATTATATATGTATAGATAGGAAATTTTGAGGTGTACTTTTATCCGTAAATAAAAAAAAATTTTTAAATCATTTTAATATAAAAAATTTTACATAAAAGTGACACTACTACACATGCACTTATTCACACTATAGAGCCGATGTTGTGTGAGTAAATATGTCATGCACGACTTTGTATTACTCGTGTGATCGGCTATCACAGTGAATGCGAAGAGTTGATAGTGGACCAATGAAAAACAAGAATTCGCACTATAGACCCGATGTTGTGTGAGTAAACGTGTCGTGCATTTTTGCTTTAGTTGTTTTTATTGCATTGATCACTGGCTACGCTGCCCAGTGTCAGCGGCTCTCCTGAGAGCACGAAAAGTTGCTTTGTTGGAGACATAAACAAGCAATTTCAAATATGAGCAAATATGTAAACTTCATTGCTGCTACCTACAAACAGGGTTTACAAAAACAAAATAAATGACTACTCATAAAGAGTATTAAACACCGAAGCGGTTGGGTTTGTGTAAATTGAAATAAAGTAAAATAAAATAAAATAAATTAAATAAGATTAAAAAAAGATAAAACAAAGTTTATTAAAATGAAGTGAAGGGAAAGACAGTAAAGGTAAGGAAAGAAAAGAAAGGGAAAGGAAAGAAAAGAAGGGAATGGAAAGGAAAGTAAAGGAAAGGAGGGGAATGGAAGGGAAGGGAAGGAAAAGAAAAGGAAGGGTACGGAAAGGGAAGAATAAAATAAATTCAAAATAGAGACGGCAGAGAGTAAAAGAAGAAATCAAGGAAAACGAATATATGTTAGAGGAAAGGAACGACAGAGAAAGGAAGGGAAAAATGCAGATGAAAAGTACAGCAAATAGGGAAACTAAAATAAAGTTTACTGGTTGAATTTCAACCACTGGGCGTTCTCTAGTTGTTATAAAACCCCAAATGTCAACAATACACTGGCTAGATTTAAATTGAAAAAGGATATTAATAACTTTTTTTAAGACAGTTGAGTGGAAAATAGCCCCATTTAAAATATTCTTGAGGAACGTCCTATCTCAGATTTTTTTTTCCAAAACCCACAATCTCTGAATTTTTTTTAATTATCGCTCTCAATCCGTTTTTCCAAAGGACCTAGCTTGGGTTTTGATTATCTTAACTGAAAATGTATTGAATTTGCTTTAAGATGGGCCATTTTCAAAATCTTTCTGATCTAGCCCATTTTACAAAGTAACTAAATGAAGCATTAACAATTAAGGAGTTTGGAGAATTTGGTCAGAGCTTTATTGATCCACATTTGCTGTAAGAACCGCTGTTACTCATAGAAAAAATTGAAAAAAGGTTGAATGTTTCTATAATTTAACATTGTGTTTTAACCGCAACTTCAAAGCTAACAATGAGATATTTTCAGTAAGTTCGATGAGGGGTTTAAGCCCCAAAATAACCCCCGCTAGTATGATAAAAATAAACAGCACGAAAAAACATAAAAATATTTAATCAACAGTGGATCGTGCTTCTCAGGAACTCTTTGTGGCACAATAAGAGCTTGAGTTGTAAAATAAGCTCTTCAATCTAAAACAGGAATTGCTGAGAGCTGTATAGACCAGGAAGCTCAAATGGGCTGCAGGTTACGTGTCCACATCACATACTCTTATCAGCTATTGTGTTATTAGTGGCAGCGATGTGCAACGTCCTGTGGGGCACAATTTCGTAATAAACAACCAGATTCTTACGCCATTGTTGAGGATTCAATACAAGTTTTCTAGCGTCATTTTTGACATTGCACTCACTTTCTACAACTATATGAGCGTAGCCAACATTGCATGAAGAGGGTAACGAGTATATACAAATTCTTGTGTATATAAATGGATATTTTTAGTTTAGAAAAAAAAACACTTTTGGAAATCATGAGGTCCAGTCATTCAGCTTAGAATGAGACATAAGAAACTCGCAATTCATATATTTATTCATTTATTCATTTAAGTATATGGCTTACATACATACCTTACAGACAGAGAGGAATTCAAAAATTTAGGAATAATACATATACAATTTTTCCTTAAATATAATTCGATTAGCAAATATATCTAAATGATATGATAACTGGTTTATTTTGAGCATATTTTGTTTTGCAAATTTCAATAGCAAATAAATCACTATGTCGCAGATTTCTAGCTGGAGCATTAATTTTAATACAGTGTAACAAATAAGAACAATCAATGGTCCCATTCAAAACATCACGTATAAAAACTAAGCCAGCTATCAAACGCCTACTGGCAAGAGTGTGCAAGCTGATCAATCTGCACCGAGGAACATAAGATGGAATAGGCAAATCAAATCTAATACTGTATAATGCAAACTTTAAAAACTTTTTTTGTATCCGCTCTATTCTATTGGAATGTATTCCATAAAATGGATTCCATATTATTGAAGCATATTCCAATTTAGACCTTACAAATGTGTTATAAAGTAATTTTTTTGTATATGGATCCTTGAACTCCAAACTATTGCTAATTCAAATGATCTATAAATGTGAAATTGGAGTCAAAAACCACTCCAAGGTCTTTTATTTTATTAGTTGAGCTAAGAGCAGTATCAGAAATAAAGTATGGTGAAGAGAGAGGCAATCTAATTTTATTGTAGGTAACCGAGCAACATTTTTCAATATTAATGGCTAATTTATTACGGCACAAGAACGATGAGTGAAATCCGAATCTCTCTAATTTGTGGATTATGAGAGTGTGAGACACTCTGTCAAATGCTTTAGATAAATCGGTATAGATGGCATCTACTGGAAGCCATCCTTAAATGCTGAAATGCAATAATTTGAGAAGACAGCCAAGTTAGTAACCGTAGACCGACCTGGTATAAAACCATGTTGAGATAATGATATATATGGCTTAATAGCAAAAGAAAGTTTAGTACTGATGATTTTTTCAAACAGTTTGGCAATATTAGCTATTTTAGAAATTGGTCGGTAGTTTGAGGCCTCGTTTTTTCTCCCAGATTTGAAAATTGGAGTAACAGAAGTAATCTTCCAATCATCCAAAAAACAACCAATCCTCAGTGACAGATTAAAAAGAAGAAGAAGCGGTTTAACAATGGATGAGCTGCATTTCTTGAGAAAGAGTGATGATATTTGATGAACATCTACTTGCTTGGAACATTTTATGGCACTTATTGCGTCCAAAATGTCTTCTTCAGTTAAAACTACAGAGCCCAAATCGAGCGAAGACGCCAATGACGCCAATGGTCCAAAACTAGAGATTTCACTCGTCGCGCAGTCCTCAACAAAATTAGACTTAAAAAAGTCCGCAAATAAGTTAGCAGTTTCAAAAACTGTGTTCGCGCTCTTACCATTGTATAACATTGAAGCCCGAATAATGGAAGAAGACCGTTTTGAGTTCACAAAACTCCAAAATGCCTTGGGGTTAGATTTAATATTAGTTTCAAATCTTAACAAATAATTTTTATAAAGAAATTTGTTTAAACAGTTAAACTCTTTCAAATATTTCTCATAAATTAGCTTATGCTGCAAACTCCCAGAACGTTTATAAATCCTATGGGATTTATTGCGGAGATTCTTAAGTTTTTTAAGTCTCTATTATACCAGGGAAGTTTATAAGCCCCCCGAGATAGACATGGAATGTTTTCCAACGATATTTCGGAAATTTTATCTTTAAAAATGTCAAAGCATTCAGTAAGACTCCGATCAGCGAATAAGGTAATCCAATCCTCGGCTAAAATAAGGTTGTTAACGCGATCAAAATTACAACCCGAGTAGTCAAATTTCTTTGTTGTATCACGATAACTAGAATATTTATAAAATTCAAATTCAAGCAAAAGTGGAATGTGGTGTTTATCAGTAATAGATAAAGGATCCACTGACTTACTTAGTTGGAATTTTAAGTCAGGACTAATGAAGATAAGGTCTAAAATTCTGCTAAGCTCATTAACAAAGTGATTAATTTGCCTTAATTGCAAACTAAATAGCCCGTCAATTACACAAATTTCACAAGAGGAATTTACATTACCAGGAATAAGCATATCATCGTTATTCAGAGTTGACCACGAGATTTTATTTAAGTTATAATCTCCAAGTACACATAGTTGGGCATTTTCATTCGGAAGATTTAAATTCAGAATATTATCAATGTGATCAAAATATAAGTCATCAGCACTGTTAGGAGGTATATAAGATACACATACAAAGAGCAAATTATTCGCACTCGAAATTGAAACGCATAGTTTTTCAATGCAAGAAGCAGTGTTCCCCAGAGTTACTTCAACTGCGCGTAGACCAGTTTTTACGGCGATTAATACACCACCCCCACGAGTAGTATTCGTCGCAACACTATCCCTATCTCTCCGGAAAACAGAATAGAGTTTCCTGTTAAAATATTCTTCACTGCAAAAGTCAGCATTGAGCCAAGTCTCCACCAACACAATAACGTCGTAATCACATAGCGATGAGCCAGCATAAAGCGAATTGGATTTTGTTCTAATACCGGATATATTTTGGTAGTAAATTTTGAAATTATTGAGAATCGGTACATTAGGACTATCTTGTAGGGTCTCATTCATGTCTACACTGCCGGTGCATTTTGTCCCGCCTTTGGAAAAAACCGAAAAGGCCTAACAGTGACATTTTCCGGCCATAGTGAAGCATTAAAAACCTTTTTGTAATCTTCAGATAATACACGCAATTTGAACGTGACTCTCACAAGGCAATTAACATCAGTATCTCTTTTTGACAATATGAAGCATGCTATTCTAGTCGCATCAATGTTAGCATTATCAGCAACGTATTTGATAATATCAACTTCTCTAACAGAAGGTTTGAAAGATGATAAGTGGATCGATTTGTAACGCACGAACACATATTGATTTAGAAACATGGTATTATTTTAGAAAACGGTTTTATACCTATTTTTAATCAAAAATTATCGAGGGTATATAAAAAGACTAACTTTAGCGTCATATTTAATAATCCGAAGGAGGTGCAAAAAGTTTTTGTGTTAGCACAAAGTATATAACTCATGAGTTAATAGTGAAAAATTGTCAAAAACAAACAATTTATTTGTGATTAAGTACATGCGAGTTCTCAACAACATTTTGTTAATAACTTTTGATAGAAGTAAAATAATTAATTTCCACTCCTAGATTTATGAAATTTTATATTATAGAAGGAACTACTTGATCGAGCTTGGGGATTTTATCGACGCTTTTGTCAGTGAACTTTTCACAGGATATCTTAGACTTGAAATGTGATACTCCTGAATTTTCGCTGATAGAATTTCTTTGAATAACTTTATAGTTAAAAATCATATTTACGACGCAACTCCACACCTTCTGTTATCAGATCACAAATACTCTTATATTTCACAGTCATAAATAAAGCAAGTTAATGTAGTGGAATGCTCAAGGCAGGTTTTTTTACCTTTCTCAGGCCCGGTTTTTCAGTCCTTGGTTAAGCTCAGTTTAAACTAAGCTTGCTTAAACTCGGCATAAATTTAAACTCCAGTTAAACTGCCGAGCGGTTTTTCAGTGAGAGTTTAATGCCGCTTTGAAGATTTGCTTTTTATACGGCAACATTGGTTTTTTTTTATCTAGATACGGTCAACAGATAATATTTGTTTACATATTCAATGCCATTGCTTCTCCTCAGTATTGTAATAGTTAGGATTTCGCTAATTTCTGCATCACTATAGTCACTTTCGTCAGATGATATATGCAGTATTTAATTAAATATAAAAATATCGTCCTTTTTTAATTGCGTTCAGTTTATTGTTTCACAACCAAAACCATCAAATATGCAAACAGCTGACAGGTTAACTAGAGTTTAACCCTGCCAAATTGGCCGCTTAAACTACGTTTAAACTTCGTTTAAAGTTGACTGAGAAACTGCGTAACAAGTTTAAGCTTAGTTTAACTGACGAATTGAGTTAAATTTGTACTGAAAAACCGGGCCTCAGTGACACAACTTCCCAAGATAAAATATAATATCAACCAAATCGTGTTTAAAGAATAGAACTATTTTGCATGGACTTGATAATATGTAAATCTTTTTATGGAGCTCAATGCAATATCGAATATTCGTTGCTGCTTTTGAAAATTATTATATGACTAAAGCATACGATCGATGGCTATATGCTTGAGATTATTGATGTAAATTCAATACCAACCTAAAAATAACGAAAAATTCGAACTGTTTTATTAGCTTTAACTTTTCAAATTCAATACAGCCAAGTTAATAAAGTAGGTGTTACGAACCCTAATTGGGTCTCTCCCATGTGTATGACCCCTTCATTCGAATGTGTTTTCTGACATTTTACTCATTCAAAACGAATTCGCCCTTTGTTCTTATTTTGGTTTGTCTGACATTTGAGCCATTCTTAAGCAACAACAAAATACATGGAGTAGATGTGTATGTGCTGTTGCGATCACCTTATATGAATTCGCCTTGAATTCGACCACTCTATTTTGATAAGCAAACGTCAACCTAATGTCAATCAAGCTCTTTTAAGGTACACAGGGGTCGCATTACTTTATACGTTCCGTGATCGAAAGTGAATTTTTAAATCAAAATAGCTCTAAGCCCATAATGCGAAATGATGGCATACTCGTACGTGAGCAATTGGCTGGAAGTAATGGTTGGTTCAATTATGCATTATTACTCTTTTTAAAAATTTAGACAGTTTCAAAGTTATCGTGACTTGAAAATCGGTTTACGATCACGGAACGGATGTCGTAATTCGGTCTCAGATCTTTTCATGTTCATAGTTAACTTAGGCTTTTCTAAAAACTCCTACTTTAGGTGACTACCTTCGCTTGTTATTATCTGAAAGGACGACCTAAGAATTTCTTTAAGCCACATCCTCCAAAATTGCATTATATAAAATCTAGATAAGCTTAGCGGATGTATTATTAATTTTTATGGGATTTCTCACTCTCTTGATTTGTACATAAATCTCCCCCTGAACTTTTGTTCTTATACCATCATTAGGGTTATAGATAGATCGGGGCGGAATCCGCTTACGTGCTCCACGAAGGGACTTGTCCTAAAGCGGCAGCGACTCCTACCTTTCTACTTAATTCATCAATGACTGACACTTTCTCTATCTAGTATACTCCCCTTTGGGCTTAGAAACATAAACTCTTAGAATATTTCATAAACTGATTGCGAATTACAGTAGCATAAAACTCAAATGAAATAAACCAAAGAAATATTACCAAAGCTTATTTCGCTTAAACAGGAAGCCAAGCTCCTCTGCCATTTACTTGCTAATTTCAGTCGCCTTGTCCAGCAAAACAGAGCTTCACTTTATAGACCAAGGATCATCTTTACATTAACGAATGCCCTGGGACAAAGTATCCCAATTTTCTGGTGCCATATCGTTGAGTTTTGAGACATGAGCCCAACCATAAACTAACACTTTGGCACTTTTTTTGCATGCTGAGTTGGAAGCAGATTATGGTGTAACAGAATGTTTTGCTGAGATTTTATCGCAGTTCCTTGTCTTTTCATCCATTGTGTAGAACTCATATTAGAGCAATATTCCCAGCTCACAGACTTCATAGTACTACTTCGCTGTCTGAGAACAAGGTCATTTTGACTCCGACATCTTCAAAGTTATATTTGTACTTTGAAGATTTTCCCAGGATGGTAACTGTTATGAGTTTTATTATAAAACAAACATTAAAGTGTCCTCCGATTTTAAGACGCCTTAGATTTTCTTAATTAAAAATATAAAAGTAATCATTATCGGGGGTCCCTGGATTTTTCTCATGACCTGGACGTCTTTTTTTGATTGCGTCTGTCTGATGTGAGTACATGGTGTCCTCCAAAAACCACATTTCTGTGCCAACTGGGGCGACGATGGTGAAATAAAAAGCGTTTCACACTTCCCAAGTCAAAGCCCGACTCAGAACAAATCTCGTAATCAATAATTAAAAAGGTGCAGTTTAGAATCATAGATTACTTATGCGATCAGGGTTCTGCTAAAATCAGTGGCGATTTGTGCTACTTCTGAAGGATGAAAAAATCAAATCAGCAGTTTTCCAATGGGTTGCCAGTTAGCCTGAGTACGTGTCTTTGTTCTAACGAAAGAAAGCTACCCCAATCTTACCTAACCTAGACATATAAAATGTAGAATACTACTAAGGTGCAAGTTCATTATGGGTTTAAGGGATTCTCATTAATTTGAAAGGATTCACTAATTTCTCTTGCACCCTGAGGGGAGCTCTTTGTTCGCCTTAACAATAAGAAGACACTACTTTAGGAGTCTTAGAACTCCATTACTAACCTCTTGGGCGTTTCAAATGCTCAAGAGTCCAGTCATGCAGTTCAGACTTAAGTCTTTCATACAGAATTGGAATCAACCTGCCCCCAACGATGACGTTACACAGTGTAATCACAAACGAATAGGCATCCACGATCAAATTACGATTCAAATGCTCCTGTGGGAGTAAAAAGGCACACTTCAACCCACGTTTGAATGCTAGTATTTCATACACATCCATATGGTAACGCTGACAAATTAAAATTTTCAAACCACATGTCCTGCCTTCCCCACGGATATACAAAAAGTTTATAGACTCCATATCTGTGTGTATGTGTGCCTGTGTGTCGATCCTTTGTAATGAGTGTCGGAGGTGTAAAAATGTGAACGTAGCAAACAATTTTCACGTTTCACAATTGGTATACAAGTATTATGATGAATTTTGAATTACGATTGTTGCGGTTGACTTGATGTCATAATAGTGTGAATTGTGTTGACGTGTTGACACAGACTCACACATGCACATACAGCCTTAGATATAAGTATGTGTGCACATTAGGGTGGATGGAATGATATGTTTTTTTTTTTGCTTAGCATTGGGGTCAAATTTGTACTTAAGAAAATATAATATAAAAAGAAAATTTTTATACAACATTTTGGGAATTTCTAATAATTAAAAAAATAGAGATTTTTTTGCTGTCCAATTTTTATCGAAATTAAATTTTTTGAAATGAAAAAAAAAATATTTTTTTTCGCTTATCGTTGGGGTCAAATTTCTACTCAAGAAAAGAATATAATAATAATACAAAAGAATATAAAACAGACCTGTTAAATAATAATTGCTAATCGTAATGATTACCGGTTTGACTAATTACTTTCTTGAGAATCCATTTAGTGATTGATTACCATTGGTTTCAATAATTTTAAAAAAATCATGATTTTTTACGATAATTAAAAAAATCAAAATAATCAAAACAGGTTGTTTTGATTACTTTAGATTTTTAAAAAATTTTTTTTTTGATCTTTTTCAGTATTGCTGTAGAAGCACATAAATACACACATCAACAATATCGAAAATCTAAAAAAAAAATCAAAAAAATATTTAGAAAAAAATCAAAAATAATCAAAAGTAATCAAAACAACTTTTTTAGATTTTTTGTTTTTAATCGTAATCAATTAATAATTGCCTTTTCCTGAAAAAGAATTAAAATAATCATTACCAATTAAAAAAGCCGTCTAATTAATTGATTACACTGGTCTACAAGGTTTTGGACTGGAGCAACCAAATATCTTTCCTAGGGTAATTTTGTGTGCTGAATTCGAGTCTGTAATTGGTTTTCCTCTATCACGTCAGGTTTTCGAGTTACAAAAAAAAAGGTTTTATTCGTTTATTAAATAAAAAATAGAGTGTTACTTTTCGAAATAAACAGCCAATTCCAAGCTTCTATCTCTATAGATTGTTACCTTTGTTCCAACTGCAAGATGTTTCCACTGCTGCCTGCGTAAAGCTAGTAACTCTGCGTCTTGCTTCGTTAAATGTAAATCCCGAATTAGATCACTCAGCTCAGCTTGAGTCACTAGATGGCGTTCATCAACAGCCTCATACAAACTACCACTGCTGGTGAAAGATTTAGCGGACTCACTGGTCGTATCACTGGGAATGACTGGTAATGGATCATTTAGTAAACGTTGAACTGGTTTTGAAACCGATGGGACATTCGCGTAATTTCGATTTTTCATATTGAATCCAGCAACTTTTGTTAAACAGAAATAACAATCGGTTTGGTGGTTACTTGACTTTCTCCAAAGTACTGGAATAGAAAAATCGAAATAGATATTTTTTCCATTTGACCACTTGTATAAAATAGTTCTGCAACTATTGCAAAAGATTGTCGGTGGCCACGGTTTCTCAAAGTCTCTGACAGAAAAGTATTCATGACTATAAATAAGCTCAATGACAAGAACTAAAAAAAAAGAGGCGTGAGTACCAAGTACTCGTGGAGTTTGATGTGTAAGCATGTGTATCCTGTAAAAAATTTAGTTTCTTTCCTTTCCTTTCCTTTCCTTTCGTTTCCTTACGCTTACAAGCAGCGGCGCCTGCGTTTTCTGAACAACCCCTACCGAGCCTAAAGATGTTTACACATCAAAAACCAAAATAATGCACATATGCATATTTTAATGATTCTGATATTGCATGTCCTTTTTTCCAACCAAATATTCACCGCACACAAAGCAGAAATAGCTTGAATTAGTTACTCATGATCACCCTGTCATGATTAAACGCTACTATTATAAAGATTTAGAATAAACGTGGGCTTCTCTCAAATTAGTAATTGTGAAATTGTAGTGTGAGTATTGACTGTTTTACAGTATTGCCAGCATGCGATAAAAATTAACCAGAAGTGACAGCCAAATTTTAATGCCAGATTCGAATTCAGCGCTCCCAGATTCGTTGTTCCAGTCCAAACCAGGTTTGCTAATTACTAATCAAATTTAACGGGTCTGATATAAAAAAACATTCTTTACTCAACATTTTCAGTTTTTAAATAAACAAATAAGAGATTTTTTTTTGCTGTCCAATTTGTATGAAACAATTTCTTAAATTTTTTATAAATATTTTTAATGTTGAATTAGTAAACATTCCATGCTAAGCGACAAACAAATTCAACCCACCCTAATGTGCATTTATAAAATACATTTCAACGATGGATATTTCAATTTGAATGCAAGTATAGTTATTCATATACGCAAAAGCTTGGAGTAAACTGCATATACAAATAAAATACATGGGTGTAGCCCGGCTTCGACTGCGTGTGGGGTCAGCGTTTTTAAAGGAAGGAGCCCAATTCGAAAATATCCCACTAAATTGCAGCTCTGAGGCATTAACAACCCCAAGAGTAATGCTCACAGCGTTGGTCCAGCTTTTTGTGGCTTTATAACGAAGCTCATCTAACTAGAACAGATATTTAGTTACTGTCCTTGTTACTTCCATTTCCCCCAATCGCTGTGGGACATGAGGAGCTCTTCGCTCCCGCTACCTCCGCCCATAGCAAAAAAAAGATATATATATATACATATTTTTATCGATATCCTCGCCTCGAGATATTTTCATTTAACAAACGTATACGAATATTGCAATTCATTGAAAATCGATGTGCTTTCAATTTGTTTATGAGTATGCGTGTATGCATGACTAGTTGTCAATAAAGTGTTGCCATTGTTGTTGTTGTTTTTACGGCATTGTTGCAGTTTCATATTGCACATTCATATAAATTGCAATAACAATTTACCTCTCAACAATGAATGGTATCAAAATATTTGGTAGCTTCTTGTGCCTGCCTTTGACAAGCAGCAACACTCACTCAAATGGAATTTTTATGGGCTGGAATTGAGTGTACGCAAGCGTGTGCGTGTGTGTGTGTATGTGCGTGTTTGAAGTTTGAAACTTTTTTGGGAAAAGGTATGCAATTTAAATTGCATTGAAATAAAATCCCTTGATAAAAGGCTTATTATATATTGTTCTATTGCATAGCAAGTTCATTTACAGCCGGAAGCGATAATTTACTTGATTACAATCCATATTGACTAATAAATTATAGAAAATTCCAAATTGAAAAGCAGCTTTGGGCTTGATATGCGATTGCATCTACCAAACAGCAATTGGTGAATTATTAAACCAAGAAGTTATATGAAAATCCAATTGATTGGTTGCACCAGGCAGCAGAACCCAAACTTCTGTTTAACCCAAAGTCAAAAGACTCTGAAGCATATTCTCAGGCGTTTCAGACTTTATTAATTAAAACCCATGTTTTTGATTACGACGAGGACACTTACAAGTTTAAAGATACAGAATACACTGGTAAAAATTCCAAGAACCAGAACCTTTTTTAAAGATGTTTAGTACTAAAAATTTAGTACCAACATTTAAGTACAAAAATGGATTTTACAAAATATGAAAATTTTCATCGAGCTAAATGACTCAGAATTTTGGGTACTAAAAATTTAGTACAAAAATTTTAATTAGCTTAGAAGCAGAATTTTTGTTAAAAAATTTACTAAGACCCCACTTTCTAAGTTTAAAGATACAGAACACACTGACTAAGATTTTTTAAAAGCAGGATCTTTTTTAAAAAATGTAAGTGGTTGAAAATGTTTAGTACTAAAAATTTAGTACAAAAATGTGAATGTTAAAATTGGTTTTACTATTTGCTTAGAGCCAGAATCTATATTATAAAATGAAATGGCTAAGAATTTTCGATACTAAAAATTTAGTACAAAAGCTTTAATTTGCCTAGAAGCACAATTTTTGTTAAAAAAAATATCAAATTAAAAGTATCTCAATTTGCTTACAAACAGAATCTTGTTAAACAAATTTAATGGTTAAGAATTTTCAGTACTAAAAATGTAATACAAAAGTTTAAATTTGCTTTGGAGCAGAATTTTCGTTTAAAAATCTAATGGGTTAGAGTTTTTTAATACTAAAAATGTTGTACAATTATTTTAATTTACTTAGAACTAGAATCTTTTTTAACAGATTTAATGGTTGAGAGATTTCAGTCCTAAAATTTTAATACAAAACTTATGATTTGCTTCGAATCACAATCTTCGTCGAACAAGTATGAAGGACACAAGCTTTTAGTACACAAAATTTACTACATAAATTTTTATTTGATGAGAAATTAAATTTTTTGTTAAAATATCTACGGTCATCAAGAATTTTGAGTAATAAAATTATGGTAAAACAACTTTAGTTTGTATAAAATCTGAATATTTTTTTACAACGAATTAATATAGATAAACATTTTAGTACAAAAATTTTAATTTCTTTCGAGCTAAAATTTTGTTGAAAAAATTTAGTACAGAAATTTTAATTTGCTTCGAACCACACACTTTGTTAACCAAGTGAGATTGACTCAAAACTTTTAGAACAAACAATTTAGTACATAAATTTTAATTTGCTTAGAGATACAATTTTTTTTTTTGTTAAATTATTTATACTGGCTAAGAGGTTTGACTACTAAAATTATAGTAAAACATTTTCAAGTGCTTAGAATCGGAATATTCATTTAAAACGAATTAGTACTAGATAAAAAATTTTAGTACTAAATTTCAATTTGTTTTGAACCAAAATTTTGCTGAAAAAATGTACACAGGTTAAGAATTTTTATTACTAAAAATATAGATTTTTTAGAACCTGAAACTATGTTAAAACAAATTCTTTTTGTTACGAAGTTGCAGTACTAAAAATTAAGTACACAAATTTTAATTTGATTAGAACCAGAAAATGTACACTTGGTTCGAATGTACTAAAAATTAAAATAAAAAAATCTGAGCACTCAAAATTGGTTTTGGTACATGTTTACACTAATTAAGAATTTTAGTTCTAATAATTTAATGTTGCTTAGAACAAGAATCTTTTAAAAAAATGCAGCCTAGTTAAGAATTTTTAGTACTAAAAGAAATGTGCAAAATTATAATTTGCATGGAACCCGAATCATTCGTTAGATTGTTTAGTACTAAAAATTAAGTACACAAATTTAAGTTCTAAAAATCGGGTTTACTACATATTGAAAAAATGAAGCTAAGAAAAGTGCGTAAAAGGTTCTGCTGTCTCTCTACTTTGGGTTTTGTTACAAAATTTTCAGCATAAAAGGTTTTACTAATACTTAAAATTGTTTGTGCGAAAATTTGTTGTCCCAAAGTTGTACTAAAAATGTTGTACTAAAGCATTAGTATATGCTCAAAATTCCCAATAAGGTTGCACTAAAGCATTGTAAGTACAAAATTCAGAAAAAAAAGTTTAGTACATACTAGGGGTGTACAAAAACTTTAGTACTAAGAAATTTTGTAAAAAGAATACGTAATATACAAAAAAAATAAATATATGTACATATATATCTTTATGCCTAAGCATTGTTGTTTTGACACTGTGCTCAGTTTGTACGTATGTAAAATTTTATTTAACTAGGCACATAATCCCAGTTTTTTTTTCAAGATTGTTTTCCTCTTCTTTCATTTGCACTCAAAATATTGAAATTTTTATTTTTGTTTCAAAGTTGCTAGTACTTGTTGTTTTTTAGTTTTTGTACTTTGACCATTTGGAATTTTTAACAAAACAAAGGCAACATTTTTTTCGCGTAGAACACAAAGCAATTCCACGCTACAAAGGAGATTTAAAGCACTCAACATTCATATCCCCAACCAATTTTTATTTTTTAATTTTTTCCCACTTTTACTCATTTCTAGTTTGAACTAAAAACTTTATGCCATTTTGCATATCAAATAATATTTTTTATCCAATTTTTTTTTTTTTTTTTTTTTCATTTTTTTGGGTGTGTAATTTGTGCTGCTGCTGCAAATACAATAACAATGCATAATAACGGTATGTTATGCATTTACCAAAGGACTTCTATACATACATATACATATACATATGTATGTACTTATATGTGTATGTGTGCATGAGTGCACCTTTATCTTCAACGCCTTTATGCATACTTGAGTGACTCACAAACCGAGTGAATGCATCTCGTTGACTGACTGGTTTACACTCTGCCACAGACATTTGTTCATTTGTGTGTGTGTTTGAGTGACTGTATGGGTCGATTGCATTTTTTGTTACGCATTTATGAGTTTCTAGTATTTTGCGTATTTGACTTTTCAGAACATTTTTCAATTTCACACTACAATGCTGATGCAATAAAAATGGTAGAATAAGTTCATATTCATATTAAAATACCAACCAAAAAATTTGCACTTTATATACGTGCATACATACATATATGTACAAGGCTTGCTTCAGTTAATAAGTCACGGCTAATAGCAGTGGAATGCCGAATTATAGAAAAAGACCCAGCATTCGCTACATTGAAAAGTTTCGAAAATATTTAAATAAAGTTAAAATATCCTAAATTTTCACATATTTTTAAATTTTCTATAAAAACTGTTCTTTCCGAGTTGAAATAATGGTTCTTGTTTTTCAATTAAAAAACTCCCATTCTCAAAAAGCTTTTTATAATGTTTCAAAAAAGTTTTGAATTAATTTCTTGGACTTTTGGAATCTTATAAATTTCAGAAATTGTCTTTCAAAGTTTAATTGTTTTTATATATTCGAACTTACCATTAATTAAACTTTTTCTTCATTTTCAAAATTTTTAAATAGTTTTGAAATATTTATGAGACATTTGTTATTAAGTACTTTTTTTTTTAATTTTACTCAAAGTTGTTAATTTGGTTTTACAAATTGGAATTCAAAATGGAGTCTTAGGGTATAAGTTTAGGGGTAATCCTGTTTGTTAAAAATATATACTCGAACATTTCTTGAAACGCTTCAAAAAAGTTTTGGAAAGAAATTTTCGAATTTTTGAAATTTTCCATAAATTTTAAACCTTCATTTTACGTGTTTGATTTCAAGTAAAATATTTTTTTTTTTTGCAGGTTTTTGGGGACCTGATATTTAGTAATTTTTAGAAAGTTTACTCAAAAATGTAAAATTTGGGTTAACAAATTGGAATTCAGGATGGAGTTTTAGGTTAATTCTTTTAGTTAAAAATTCGAATATTATTTGAAATATTTGAAAAAAGTTTTCGACTGAACGTTTTGGATTTTCGAAATTTTGTGGATTTTTCCTGAAAGTTTTAAAACCTTCCTTTTACGTGTTCGAATTCATATTAAATTTTTTTTTTTTTTTCAATTAATTTTTTTGCACTTTTGGAATATTGTAAATTTTTTATTTACTTGTATATATTTTTACATATTCGTATTCAGGATGGAATTTCAGGTTAATGTTTTTAAAACATTTTACGATTTGCTTTGTAAATTTTTGAAATTTCGTAATTTTAACATGAATTTTAATTTTTCGTTTCACATACTCGAACTCATAATCTCAAATCAATGCATTTTCGAGTAAAAAAAAAATTTTTTTTTCTGTTTAAAAGTAAAAGACGCCTGCTCGTAAAACTTTAAAAATCTCAAAATCTATAAAAAAAAATAATTTTTGGAACGTTTTCTTTTTTAAATTAAAAGACGCTCAAAACATCAAAATTTTAAATTTCAAAACAGGTTTTTAATATATACTTTTGAATTTTCTACTAATTTTTTACTCTTATCATATTGGTCAACATTTTTGGTATCAATAGGTTTTTGATTACCTACTCTAAGTTTTGCCTTTGCTAACAAGTTTCTTAGAAATACTTACAAATTTGTTTGATGGGTATGTATGAAAATGATGTCGATCAATGTTTTTTTTTTGTCGAACTGCAATGCTATTTTGATATTCGGCATTCAGTGATGGAGACAAGTGAAAATTCCTTCGACATTTTCAATTTCACTGTCAATAGACTCGGCATCATCAAATCATAAATACATCACATCATCCGAACAATCCATTGTGAATCATGATAGCACCTGTATATTATACAGGATGCGTGTTCAGCCACGAGCGCTTGGAACGTGAAAATGAGCTCTGTATTTACCTTATCTTTGTAACCGAGCAGTGAGATGCCTTGAAGGTGTATTCTCTGGTTACACTAACAAACCACAACATCACACGTCATACCTCGGCTTCATATTACAGGGGGAATTACCTGCTGACTTGGAAAGGAAGAATGCTTCGGCACATTTTTTGTTGTAGTGGTAGTCAAGAAATGGGACGTGACTGACCAAACAGAACGATTTCGTTGACAAATAGGAAACTGTCTTTGTCGGCCTTATTCTGAAAGTAATGGGAAATTTTGTAACAGGACGATTATGTAACCGAAAACAGTAACCAGTTCATGTTACCGCGATTCTAGCCTATATGGTAACGCTGTTAAAAACGAAAAATGCGAAATAGGGAATGAAATGAAAACTGGAACGAGATTTCGTATAAAAAATGCTAATATCGTTTGTTAGTTGTTGTAATATTTACCCAACACGTGCAATCTATAGCGCTTACAACATGTTACCATTAATCGGAACAATCGTTTGTATGGCAGCTATATGTTATGTAGGTCCGATCTGGCTGATTTTCACTAGTCACATTACGTATATCTCTCTCTATCACTATGGCGCGATATACAACAGGTATATCATCATAAACCTCCTAAGAGATTTTTGCGCCAAGCTTCTCTTCCAATTTGTGGTGTGCCGATTTGAATTTTCCCTACAAATTGGTGGGACCTACAGTTTTTTGCCGACTCCGAACGGCATCTACAAAGGGGACGAATTTTTGCTGAGAAGCCTGTCATGACAGAAATACACTCGGAGAGTTTGCCAAACCACTGCCGAAGGGTGACCCCGTTTTGAAAAACTTTTTTTTCAAATCACTTTTGATGTTACCTGTACCAGGGCTCGAACCATGGATCTTCGGTGTGGTAGGCCGGCAACACTACCTTCACACCACGGCGGCCGCCGACGACGTATATAATATGTACAAAATATGACAAATTTTAAGTTCCTAGCTTTTAAATTTCAAGATTTATAGGCCAAACTCCGTTTAGCGGAACAATCGGGAGCTAAGCGTTGTATTGGTCCGATCAGTACCCGTAGAGGAAATGGGAGAAGAAGGGGGGTAGGAATAGAAATTTGAGATGTAGAGGATGTATTAGAGGAAAATTAAAAGGGGAAAGAAGAGTAACGGTTTAGGGGGTGGGGGAAAAGCAATTGTAGAAAGAAAAAGGAAGATATTGGGATAAATGCAGAGGAAGCGTCTAGAGGGAGGGAAAAGAGTACAATGTATTAAATATAGGCAAGGCAACGTCTGCCGGGTCTGCTAGTTATATATAATAATGACTTAAGCAACATCAGTCTAAAATCAAATGTACAATGAATTACCTACTGAGATAAAAGGCTGTGAAAATATTCATAAGTTAAAAGAAAAATAATTTTTTTATTGTAAAACATACAATGAAATTTTTTGTAAACATTTTTTTAATTAGGTCTCGAAAACCGTAAATAAATAAAAAAAAAAAAAAGAACATTTTTACATGACCATGCAAAAACAACAATTTGAGTCAGATACTCGTCAATGACTGGTTCAATTTGTGAGCTAGATAATTATTATTGCTTTTCATATTTAGTACGGACGCACTACCTTTTAAAAAACTGTTGTTTTCAATAACAGATGTCGCTGTTGCACCATAATTCAGTTGCTTCTGCGCAAAGTGCTCAGATTGAGGTATTTTGTATGGATTTCATACTCACATTAATTGCGTTTTCTTTTCAAGAAAAAGTGTTACCCTGTTGGTTATTCTCAGCCCTCTCTCTGTCAGGTTTTTTTGCTCCCTTAAAAAATACCTTGTTATGATTGAACCGCTATTTTGCAGAGCGCCAGGTTACCTAGGTCAAGATATTAAACTTGAGAGGGTAACACGTGGGTAACAATTTTTATTGAAAAGAAAACGCCATAAAATTCATTGAAGTTGTGTCGTTCCTATGACATGTTTCTTTAATTATTACCTTGAATATATAAAATTATTATGTTAATTATTAGCGCATCCTTAAAATGAATATCCTGAATTTTAGTGCTTGGGATTTTTCTTGAAATTTTTTTCTAATGATATGGATACCCGGATCTGTATGAAATGAGAAGCAAGCGCAATGACATCGGCTTCTGAAGTCTACTTATGGGCCGAACTATTCTTGTGAAAATTGAGCGCGATACGGAGCTCCACAACCCACCGGATGTCGTCTAATATTCATTCCTGTTTATGCTTATAGTCCTAGTGGCCGATCCCTAATATTTTAATTTTTGATAGTAATTACAAAAATAAGAATTAGAAAAAATGGTGGATGTTATAAGCGTTCAAGACTATAAAGATCAGGGTCCTTACTATGTAGTTCTATTCGAAAGGCTGTTCTACTTGAAAACAAAAATCGATTCTGATACACATCGGCACTCAGTAGTTCGTTCGAATTTACTTTAGAAGATATTTCATAATAGTAGGCATCACTGTTTCACAAATTTGAAACGCAAAGCAAAATACAAAAACACATTTTTGTTTTTTACCTAACATTCTTCAATTATTTTCTGTCAACGACGATTGCTTAGCTCTTTCAGCGATAAAAATGATTTCTTGATGGAAAAAAGCACTAACTCTTTTGTTATAATCAAAAGAAAATACTTTTTTGTGGATATCCGTTCGCTAACCATTTTGGCATATGTTTTCGAAATCGTGAGTACCAAATTTTCTACAATCGAAAGGGGGATAGATAAAATCCGAAAGAAGCAGAATGGAACTCTAACAACGAACACGTTCTACCCGAAAATTTCTTACAGAGTGCAAATCACTCGAAAGCGAACAAATTTTCTTTCGAAGAGAACTACAGAGTAAGGGCCCAGTAGACCGTTTCTGTAACCTTTCGATAAGAATTTTAACGCAAAGTGCAACCCTGTTATGTAGTTATCGCTGAATAGTGTTTCTATAAGTGTGGTAAAAATGTATTTTCGTTATGGATTTCGATAAAAATAACGATGCCTATAATGGCAGTGATAACAAGTGTAAAATCCAAACTAAGTGCATTATGTGCAAATTTTTAATGTTATTAATATCAATTAAAAATTAATTGTTATAAAAAAATAAAAACAAAAATAAAATGTAAGAAAAAGTTGAAAAAAATAAAAATTTCGCCACGATTGCAACTCGATTCTCCCGCTAGCTGGAGCAATATCTTATCTACTAGGCTATTGCGACCATTGTGCTGTGTGCGTCAAATGTTTTATTTGTCAACTAGGCCTTTTTGCTTATCATTTTCTCATTTTTACATAACACACCACGAACATATCGCAAGGTGAATTTTTTTCATACAGAAACGCTTGTCATAACGAAATCGTTACAAGCCATGCGATACATAATCATTCGTTATTATAACGAAAAGTTACAGAAACGGGCTACAGAAGGCCAAGAATAATAATTTTATAATAATTATTATTTTTTAATTTAATTAATTATTCAAAACTTGAATTTAATACTTGAATCGTGTAAATCGGCTCTAAGGGCCCAGGTAGCCAAATTTATGCCGATTTTTTGCCAATTTAGCTGGTCGGCCAAAAATGTTCTGGCAACGCTGCGTCAAACTTGCCATTTTGAATGAAAACTTGCACGAGAGAAAAATGCAAATGCTCTTCTCTCCTTCTTTTCTCATATTCTTTAATATCTATGTGTATCTGTATTATTTCCATGCTAGACATTTTGAACCTTAAAATATGTTTGTTTATCAAGATAAATTGGATAAATGAATTGTTTGCCGGCAAAAAGACAGCTGTACCAGGTAGAAGTCATGTTTTAAGTTGCTACGTTAGCCACACTTTGTACTTTTATAGATATGTATACATATTTTTGTAGCAGCAGTTGTAAGAATACTGGGATGACTACGTACATTTGCATGAATTCATGTGTACACCAAGTTTTCTCCGGTAGGTAGGCAAAAGCAAAATGTAGAGCTCTCTCGCACAGTGGGATCAAAGAACAAAACTGGTACTCATAAATCTAGAAGTAGTATACGGGATTCTTAAACGCTTACATCCCAACCTAATATAACCGCACAGCGTTTGTTACCGCACGAAAATAAACGACTTGTTTGGTTCTGACCGAAATAAATTTGCGGGCGTGAGTAGTTCTCGTGTACACAAACGACTTGCCAGCTGAGCGTAAATGTCAAATCCATATACCACACAAAACAAAAATTGGAAATTGAGTTAGGTTTTTACGATGTGCGGCTAGCTTAGGTTGCTCTCATACAATTTGTATGTGCATGTGACACAATTTTGATAGAAAATTGCCGGAGTGCTTTTCTATTAGGTTGGGCTGTTAGTCTGTATTTAACTACAATTAACAAACAAAACACCTACTACAAGGTGGCGCAAAAGTAAGCTTCCGATGTTCAGCATATCGGCTGTGGCACGTGCAGTGTGTGATGTTGCACCGTCTTGTTGGAACCACATGTTTTCCAATCCCAATTCACCAAGTTGCGGCAAAAAGAACTCGATGATCATTGCTCTGTAGCGCTCACCATTCACAGTAACCGTTTGGCCCCGACCGATTATTGGTCAAATAAATAGTCAGCAATATTCCGCGTTCTGCAGCAGTGTAGCGTAACATTGTTTATTAACGTGTATTTTGCATGTGTTCACTACACAAATGTCAAAACAGAACTGACTTTAGGGGCCAATCGCAAAATTTATAGCATTTTCTGATAGGAGGATTACTTTTGCGCCACCTTGTATATAAAAACTTAGCCACTGACTTCACATAACGGACTAAGTTTCGTTTTCTCTATGTCCAGTTTATGCTAACAGACACTTTATTTGACAAATAACCGACGAACATCTGTCAATTAAACTGCTGGTTAGCGTAAACTGGACATAGAGAACAAATATATCTTATTAGCATAACTTGAATATAACATCCAAATCGTTCATTAACGTTTACTAGAATTTAAATGTAAATGCGGCGTTTTTGTTGTACCTAAACTAATTTCGGGTTGCATGAGGAAAAACTCAGGCATCTTTTATTTTAATTTGGCACAAGTTGCCACTTTTAAATTGCACTTACATAGCACATTTTCCTACAAATAATATGAACACCAGTGAAATTTATGAGGGCACAACCTCACTTTCATATTCATCTATTCTGGCAATTTTTTTTAAATTTGTGCCATTGTGCGCCTTTTTTTTTTGTGTTCATTAGTCGCATGAACGCTTGTGCGTTTGCTATGCTATTGATTCAGGTACACTTAAGGACATTGAAGTAGGGACGTCACCTCTAATTTCCTTTACGGTCATGCCTGCTATGAGTAAGCCAAACAGCGATAACATTCGTTTTTGCTAAACCAGACATTTAGAAAAGAAATGGGAGATCGCACATTACACGTCTTTCGGTCAGAATCTGCTTTTCACCCTTAAAAAATTGATAAAAACTTTGCACTACGATCTGACCAAAAATTTCAGCAGTACTGTCATGCAGAGGACAAATCATATCACTGTCAGTGTTCTACTAGGGATGGTAGAGCAATCACCATTTAATATATTCTTGGTGGTTTAGGGGTTTACTCTCCGTTGTTGTGTTCTTGATAAATAGTCAATCTTTATAAAAAATCAAGAAAAAATATTTGTATAATTTGTAAGAATTTTACATCATAACAACAAAATTTATTTTATTTTTGACGCAGAATTCCAAACACTTGATACAAATTAAGGGAGGAGGATCAGGGATCTACGAGCAGGGTTTTGGAGTAAACGAAAGCGCTACCACGGTAGTCTAGTACTACAAGTTGCTTGTACCAAAACTTACCAGATTAATTTTGGCAAACGACTACCGATAGGTATTTTGGATGTAAATTGATCCTTGTTTTGAACCTAGGACCTAAAGGATGTTAATATCAATATGTTAATGCCACCTATAGGTTGAATCCGGATTTTAATGTTCCCTAATCGGCAAGGGTTTTGGGGCACAGTTCTGAGGCAATAGGGAATTTTACATTAGAGCGATTTAAAAGTTTAAATTGTAGTGTAAACGTATGGAACTGAGATATGGTTTTTTGTCCATAACACAGAGAACACAATGATGTTAATATCTCATTTTCGTCCTACATTGCATTTGGTTTTTCCCCTTATTGAAACAGAATTAGTGTTAACCTACAAATATTTTTATGAAAAAAAATTTTAATCATAGAAGTAACTAGTAACATCACTAGTACGTTCGCTTATCTCAGCATACGAAGTTGCGATTTTACATCTATATGCTTAGAAAAACACCACTTGCAAGATAAAGAATCTCGTCGCTATTTCATTGCACGTAAGTGTATGCGTAACAAGCATGGCGGGCTGTTGCTGTTGAATGAATTTATGTATCTCTCAAGATATGTATGTGCGAATGGCTGTTTGTCCCACTATTTGAGAAAAATGTATACCAACACTTTTGCAAAAATATTCTGTTCATTTTCACTCACGTTCATCTACTGCTATTTAAGTGCGTGTGCAGGTATATATATTTACATGCATTTGGGCATGCTCTTTGACTATAGAAAAGCCTTTTAAGCAAATAGGGTAGTAGTCGTGAAGAAAACATCGTCGTGTGTACAACGTGGTTTTTGCAAACGAACAAAATTAGTTATGAGTTCAAGAGTTTACGTTGGCGGTTTGCCACAGGGCGTGCGGGAAAGGGATATTGAAAGATTTTTCAAAGGTTATGGACGTACACGTGAAGTTTTGTTAAAAAATGGTTACTGTTTTGTGGAATTCGAGGATGATCGAGATGCAGACGATGCCGTATACGAACTAAATGGTAAAGAAATAATGGGACGCAGGGTAGCTGTAGAATTGGCACGTAGCACACCACGTACTGGCGGAGGTGGCGGGGGCAGAGATCGATATGATGGCGGCGGTGGCAACAGACGTGGTGGTGGACGTTATAATGATAGAAATTCTGGAGGTGGCGGTGGTGGTGGTGGAGGAGGCAGATCACGTTTTGGACCACCACAACGTACAGAATATCGTATAGTTGTGGAAAATTTATCTAGTAGTGTTAGTTGGCAAGATCTGAAAGATTATATGCGTCAAGCTGGTGAAGTTTCCTTTTGCGATGCACATAGACAACGCCGCAATGAAGGTATTGTAGAGTTTGCTTCATCATCAGACATGAGACGTGCTATTGAAAAAATGGATGATACAGAATTGAATGGACGTCGTATACGCTTGATTGAAGATCGTTCGGGTGGTCGTGGTGGTCGCGGCGGTGCCGGTGGTTATGGTAGGTCACGCTCACGTTCTCGTTCACGCAGACGATCACGCTCCAAGTCACGTCGTTCATCACGTTCACGTAGCCGTTCAAAATCACGAGCACGCTCCAAATCTAAATCTATTGGTGGTTCAAGATCTCGTTCACGCTCACGTAAACGTACCAAGTCAAAGTCAAGATCAAGGGCTGCATCGACACCACGTAAACTACGCTCTATATCTAAGTCACCTTCACGATCTAGATCTCGTCATTCGTCAGGATCGCCAGCGAAGCCACGCAAAGATTCACGTGATCGGTCTCGTTCACGCAGTCGCCGTTCAGCATCGCGACGTTCACATTCCGGATCTCGTAGAGATTCTCGTGATCGCTCCAATTCACCATATGATAAATCGCGGTCACCATCTGCTCATTAAACGGAAAGTAAAGATTAAATGAAGCAACAACAAATTTAATATGGACTTATGTATTAGCACCGGCATGAAATTGAATATATTTTGTAAGTATGATAAAGTTCTATGTTATTATTCTCAAATTATGATTTAACCATTTCATTTACTATTAATTACTATGTAAATGCTGTCACCAGAACCGAATGTACAGTGAAATACCTAAATTAAAACAGAATATATAAAGACTTGGTTCACATATTTAAAATGTAACTCAACTAATCAATAAAAAGTTTTATATTCATTCCCTCAAGCAAAAACTGTAGGCGCACATGGCAACTTTCCCGCTCACATATGTACATGTCGGGTCATGATATTGATTTTTTTTTTTTTTTTTTTTGTTAAAAAAATGGCGACAAGCACAAATTCCTTCACCACTTTTATTTTTCTCAAACCCATAAAAAGTAATAAAAGTCTTCTAATTTGAGCCTAGCATACTGGTGGGTAGCGGCAAAATGGCCTTCATTTTGATAACAAAAGTAATTTTATGTTGCATTTATTTAAAATAGGTACAGTTGAATAGTCATATATGTATATATAGGTATGCTGGCCATGTTATTTTCATATGCCATCCCCTGAAATTCAGGCGCAATGTACGTACTACGTCTTTCAGTATGCGCATAAAGGTATACATACTTACACTAGCGGTAAAAATCATAGAATCACTCACGGTAATCATTTTAAACATTCTTTATTGTTTTACTTAATTGCATTGCGCCGTTTCGGACTTCAATTCAAACCAGTAAAATCAGTTGCTCAAAATCAATTGTTCCGTGCGTAAAAAGCCAATTCAATATCCAAAATTTTGGTACGAGACATTTTCAATTGAGGCTATGTTAATTCTACGCATTGTTTGATAATTTTTGTTATTTTAACGAATGGTTTTATAAAAATATATATATTTAAAATGTTAGAATTTTTCGATTAAAAAATATTTTATTTATTTGAAGTATGAGAGTTTTTTTTTATAAAGGGTGTTTTTTTTAAGGGTATAGAACTTCGAATTGAAATAAAACACAAGAAAATCGTTTTAAGGTCCATCAATTTGCCTTTATTGGAAGGATACTTTTATGCCATTAATGTTTAAGTATGATTTCGGGCATGTGGCCGCCGCGGCTGGCTCGAATAAAGCCAATTCTACAGGTCCAATTTTCAACCACTTTTTCGAGCATATGGGGCCGTATGTCGGCAATAACGCCACGAATGTTGGCTTCCAATTCCCCTAACGTTTCTGGTTTGTTGGTGTAGACGAGCGACTTCACATATCCCCAAAGAAAATAATCCAATGGTGTCAAATCACACGACCTTGGTGGCCAATTGACAGGTCCATTCCGCGAAATTATGCGCTCATCGAATGTTTCCTTCAATAAATCGATTGTGACGTGCGCTGTGTGGCATGTAGCGCCGTCTTGTTGGAACCACAACTCATCCACATTCATGCCATCCAATTCGGGAACAAAATAGTCGGTTATCATGGCTCTATACCGGTCTCCATTAACGGTAGCTGCCTCTCCAGCATTATTGCGGAAGAAGTATGGCCCAATGACTCCACCAGCCCATAGAGCACACCAAACAGTCAGTTTTTGTGGATGTAATGGCGTTTCAAGGGTCTCATGTGGATTCTCTTCACTCCAAATGCGGCAATTTTGCTTGTTGACGTAGCCATTCAACCAAAAATGAGCCTCATCACTGAACAAAATTTTGCGATGAAAATCAGCATCGAAATCAATCTCATTTTCGGCCCATACACCAAAATCACGACGCATTGCATGGTCTCGCGGCTTTAATTCTTGCACAAGCTGGATCTTGTAAGGTCGCAAGCCAAGATCTTTGCGCAAAATCTTCCATAAAGTTGATGGACAAAGCTCCAATTGCTGTGCACGGTGGCGAATCGATTCATTCGGGTCCTCTTCAACACTTTGCTCTACAGCGGCAATTGTTTCTTCGGTGCGCACTGTTCGACGTCTCTGCGGATGCGTATTATCACATAGAGTAAACGTAGTGCGAAAACGATCCATGATTAACCGAATTAATTGCTCTGATGGACGATTATGTCGACCATAAAATGGACGGAGCTCACGGTAAACTTCGCGAACTGAACCATTATTTTCGAAATAAATTTGCACGATTTGCAAGCGTTGTTCTTTTGTGAACCTGTTCATGATGAAATGGCAAACCAAACTGAACATAAATGACATTAGAGTTGCCAGATTTGAGCACAAAATGCCAGTTTTATCTCTATTCGAAAAACAAACCTGTAAAAAAAACACCCTGTACAAATGGCGATTTTTTTTCTTTTAATTTTAAATATTGGATGTTATATTTTATTTTTCATTCGCCTGTGGGTCTAGTATTATTTTCATCAGTGTATTTCTATGGAAAGGTTACGTATATATACATTGAAGTGCGATTAGCTAAAATACTGGTTTTTCGTATTCTCTCTTTCGTCTGTACTTTGTGGCGGGAGAGAGCGAATGAATTTGGAGTGAACCCGCTACAGAAATGGTGGACATAGCAAATAGAAACCATTGCATTTGGGCGTTAAATATGCCGGCGTTTTTGTTGTCCCAGTCATAAACAGCTGTATGTACCCGGTTTACAACATCAAGTAATTTCTGCTGGTCATGTGCTTTGTGTATGCACTCTATTAGGGTGCTTAACTAAATGTAACTCCTAAATGAACACACTTTATCATTTGAATGTATGTATGTATTTGACGGTATTATCAGGTACTAGATAAGCTTATTGCAAATTTGTTCTTTTACGGATTTTGACAGTCCCTCCTTAGGGCCTTAGGCCCGTTTAATCAATGTCTGGTTATGATAAACTTTATCACATGATAACCTAATCATGGCTTGCCTAAGTATGACATTTTCGTTTACACAAAAGTCTGATTAAGTTATCATGATAAAGTTGGTCATTGTGAACGTTTTTGGAAAAAAAATTCACAAAAGTTGCATTGTGAACGAATAAAAAGTGACAGCTGCTCTGTTTTCAATTTTAAACAAACCATTTTGGCGTACAAAATTTGATTGTAATATTTCTTTATATGGATATTATATTTTTAAATCCTATTACTTGCAGAGCTTGTTAGCATACCAATTTAAAACAAAATCAGACTTTTACTTTCAGCTATCACTTTTTGTTTTGCTAAGCACATAAACAGAGGTCCATCCTTTGATAACTTTTATAAGAAGAAAATCAGCGCACCGTCGATAATCAGACATTGAGTAAATGGTTTTTGGTCCAACCTCTGACAAAGTCTTGATTAAGCAGTTAATCAGACATTGAGTAAACGGCCCTAAGTTTAGGTTATTTTCTCAATCTCTGGTTAACGCTAACCGGCCTTTAATTGACGTAAATCGTTTGACAAGCCGTCAAATTTAACACCGATTAGCTGTTGTTGCTGTTGTTATTAACAGTGCTTCGCACTCCAAATTAGAAGAAAAGCTTATGGCCGCTTTTATAAAAGCCGGTTAAAGCTAACCGCGGTTTAATTTAAGTATTTTGCACGGTTAGCTGTCAAATTAACAGCCGATTAGGCTTAACCGGTCTTTATGAAAATGGCCCTTAGCCTTGATCTCCTCAGATATATATCGGCGCCAATTTATTATTATATCATATATTACAAATTTGAGGTATAAAATATTATTCTGATGGTTTTTTCTTTTTTCCCCACAGGTGCTTTGAAGGAAGACCACTACATCAAAAGATTGCAGGAAATTTTTAGAGCAACTGATTACTTGTATTGATATGACATTAATAAATAAATTACTCAACTACATTACAAACAAAAATCAGAGTTGGTACGTTCACTTCACTTGCCGTGCTTGGATTCGTATATGCAGTTCATACTTAATTAACTGCAACGCATACACAATTTGGTTTGGTTTCAAATGGTTGGCGATCACTTACCCAATTGCACGATGATAGGTTTAATCGGTGGTCACTTTGGGTCATGTTGGCGGACTTAGCACTACCATTAACATTTTTAGTCGAGTTTCAAAGAAGCACGCAATATTCAATTTGCAATCACATTTTCCATACGACCGACTGGTAGGGAGTGGCGTAAAAATGACGTATCTATTTAATCAAAACAAATGATATGAAGCATGTGAGTGCAGGAACTGGTATTCATTGGTTCGAAACTTCAGATCATGCTCTCGGAAAGGGTATACAATGTTATAACTGACTGGCCGCAGAGTAACGCAGGTATCGGTGGTCGCTTTGAGTCATAATGGCGGACTTGGCATTATCGCAAACATTTTTGTCCAGTTTGAAAGATGCAATTTTAATATGGCGACTGATAGAATGTGGCCTACAGATTACGTAATTAGTTTCAAAAGAGATGACAAACATATGAGCGCGCGAACTGTTATTCATTATTTCATAAGTTCGGATCATGCTTACGGAAAGGGTATACAATTTGGCAATACTGACTGGCCGCAATGTAATGCAGGGGAGGACAGAATCCTTCTTGTCGTACTGTGGGGAAGTTGGACGGTATCCTTCAAGTCGTATTGTGGGGAAGATGGACCGTATCCTTAAGTCGTATTGTTGGTTAAGTTGGACAGAATCCTTCAAGTAGTATTTTGGGCATGTTGGACCGAATCCTTCAAGTCGCATTGTGGGGAAGTTGGACGGTATCCTTCAAGTCGTATTGTGGGGAAGTTGGACGGTATCCTTCAAGTCGTATTGTGGGGAAGTTGGACAGAATCCTTTTGTCATTCTGTGGGGATGTTGGACAGAATCCTTCATGTCGCACTGTGTCGATGTTGGACCTAATCCTTCAAGTCGCATTGTGGGGATGTTGGACCTAATCCTTCAAGTCGCATTGTGGGGAAGTTGGACATAATCCTTCATCTCATACTGTGGGGAAGTTGGACAGAATCCCTCATCTCGTACTGTGTGGAAGTTTGACAGAATCTTTCATGTTGTAACGTGGGGAAGTTGGTCGAAAAATCAAATATCTCCTCAGCGTACAAAGCTAGAGCTGTGAATCGCAAACGATTTTGAAAGTCACATATTTGAAAAAATTACTACTTTTTTGTTTTTTCCGTTTTTGTTAGCAAAAAAAAAAACATTAAAAAAGCAAATTAATTACAAACTAAAGAAGCAATATATCGTCCCTTGGTGAGCAACACCACGTATTAGAAAGTGTAATATCAAATTCTTATGCAAAATTTTGCTACTTTTAATGCATGATAAATTTAATAAATTATACCTATCTTCAGTATATTTTGTTAAAAACTCAGGGGTTTCCTCAAAACCTCTATATTACATTTTGCTATACATACGTGATTTTGCACGCCAACCGACGATATGTATGTATGTTAATAAAACGGAAAGTGAAATGTAGAAATAACAATTCGAATGGGTGGGGATCAATCGCTAAGGAATGTTTCGAAGACCACAAATTAGAGCAAGGCCATCATGACAAAGTGGATAGCGCTTGACTTACATACTGAATTGCACGGTTCGGCAACTCATTGGGACCACTGAATATTCAATTTCTTTAAGTAGTATTACCTTTAGAAGTCTCAATTTAATCTGCAGGATATCTCCGCATATTAAGACATAGCAGAGCTCATATACGTTAGGCTTACAGAAGGGCCATTCGCAATCAGTTAACGCCCAACTGAAGGTTATACTGGGACTACCTTCTCAGAACCTTCTTAGAACACGTGATGGAAATCAGAGAATTTTACGCTAATGATGAATTTCTAAATATGTTATCTCCATAAAAGATAAGGTCTCAAGGTTGACATTATCTTTGCTTTCCACGAGCCGATTTCTCAATCGATTTACCACTCACAAAAACATAGTGTTATAGTAAAAGTACTTCTACCTACTTATTTAAAATCTCAGTGTAAAGCTGATCTGTGCCAAACCATGGCAAAGTCCATTCATATTTAAAGACCAAAAAATCAAGTCCCACAAAAGTTTTATTACCGAAAATACATATTCTTTGGTGAAAATACATTTTTCTTTGGGTACCAACAAGATTGAACAGAAAGATGTGGCAACATTGAAGCGGCTCCAAGCTACACGAAAGCAATAGAAATGAGAAACAGTGAAGAGATTTTTAATTAAATAATGAGAGACAAATATGAGTCATTTAAATTGAGAACCAGTATAATTGTTTGTCTACAAAAATCATGAAATTCATTCTCTCCTTGTGCCTTTATATACTTGCCCGAATCATAGCCCGAATGTATTTATGCATGCGCCTTGATGCATGCATCCCAGCAAACACAGCCTCAAACGTTAGAGAAATATTGTATTTAGTTTTACTTTAGAATACTAATGTAGTTCTGTAATCGGAAATCAGGTTAAAGAACTAGGATAGAAGTCGATTAGAGAGCGATTAGAAAAACACTAGAAAAAACTTCACATTAGAAACCAATTAGAATTTCACGTTAGAATTCGACTAGATAACTAACTTTTTTCTCGATATCGAGAACTAAGTACTCTTTTTGTAGAGAATGCTATAATTCTCGACAGTATATCAAACCGTTCGCTAACACTCTACCTTTGAGAAATACATTAGATACCAAGTCGTTTTCTAGTCGTCCTCTAACCTAAATGTTTGCTGGGATAGTGCTCGAATAAACGCTATTTTAATTGCAAAATCAATGAATTAAGTGCTTCAGCTTTCTCGACATTAACAAGTGTATCCAACAATCAAAATAACTGGAAATCTGGCTAAATACGCCCATCTTTTTTAAAAGATAAATCGCATACCCAAGGGAAAAATCGATAATCAACCAGCCACAGTATGCAAAAGCTGGCGTAGCGAGAAAAGGCTTTTCGAACACAAAATATGCGGTTTCTCGGAGCAAATTCAGAATTTGGGAGGGAGCGTGGTAACATTAGCAAACTGATGAACAGATTTTCAAAAATGTCAACATTAGATATGTAGGTAATTTAATTACTTTTTGATGTGACAGTATACAGCTCGATTTTGAGGGTCACCGGCATCCACTAACACCCTTTCCGGTCGTCGGGAATTTTCGCACATCTCCACCGGTATCTACCAAAGAGTAGGTTCGACTGAACAGGAAAAGAGATGTTTGGTATCATGAGGGGACATAACACATGCAGGACATGTGTTTGGTATGTTGGGGTTCAATCTAGTTAAGTAAGAGTTTATCTTATTACAATATCCAGAGCGAAGTTGTGCTAGCATGACTCTAGTCTCCCTCGGAAGTACACGCTCCTCTTCAGCCAATTCAGGTGGCTGAGTACTGATAACGGGATTCACAGGCCGAGGTCTGAGGGATCTGTCTACCGCCTCGGTGTGGAGGTCATTTAGAGCCCGTCTATGGTTCCGCAGATCATACTCCGTCTACGTGGACATTTAACTCTTGCCCCATTTGCGCATTCCATGTCGTAAACAGGGTCGCCGTCAATTTAGTCGGAGATAGGGTCAGATTTCGCTCGGTGAAATCTTCTAGGCCTTAGCACATCAAGTTGTACGTCATCACACTTTGTGGATTTTAGTCGCCTCTTACGACTAAAATGTTGAGTGAGCTTCGACCTGAAGATGTACATGCCTATCATGGTAACCGACGAAGGGCACTCGCCCCTGCGGGTTAGGGGTTTAGAATATGCCCGAGGTAGGCATACCGGTCGTAAGAGGCGACTAATATGCACAAAGGTAATCACGTGCAACACGATGTTTTATCTACGGATATTATGACTCTGACCTCTTATTGCCCATCTTATGCTTCCTTACGGAAGTAGGGGTGACATGACCTAGAAGGTTTCACTGGTCATAAATCGCTACCACGATAGTCGGGCAGTACCGCAAGGGAGCACCGGAGCGTACCGGGTTCAAATCCGGCCAAGGACTTAGTTCGACAACACTCCCCAAAACCTTCGGGGAGTATTTTTGTCGTTACCACAACAACAGCAACAACAATAACTTCTGTTGGCAAAAAATAATTAGCGCATATAATTTTATTCAAAAACAAATAATTTGCGTCTTATTAAATTCCATTTTAATTTATTTTAAAACACAATTTTGAAACATTTATGTATTGCGAATCCGCATCAGATATTTAGCGGATCGCAGTTAGAACAAATGACAGCTCTTGCAACTCGATTGCTGTTATGAGAATGCAGTGATTTCCACGAACTGCTTTATCCACTTATTTCTATTCGCGAACTGCTTGCCGATCGGTTATGAGAATAGCCGTTCTTAAATCAATTCGCATTCCTTGCGGAAAGCATCCGCCGGATACCCTAATAGGCATGGTAGTCTATTCGGCAACTTTCAAATAGCATTGAGCCTCACACCGCTATTGCAAGTGTCGATTTACAGTAGAATAGACATATTTCGATTGAATCGATCGAATTTTATTTTGCTATTGTGTAACTTGTCGAACAAAACTGCACATTTTTAATGTTTTTTTTTTACATATTTTAAATTTTTTTGGTAATGATTAACTTTTTATAAATTTTATTAGCATTTTTCAAATCGCATCGACATGCCAGCGACTGCAAAATGGTAGTAGAAAGATTATCGATTAAGTATTCACAGTCGCTCATTAAGCGATCGGTTCGACACTCGCAATAGGGGTGTCAGACTCTTCTTCGTTCTCGGCTTAGTACATATTTAGTATATCTATTAAATACATAAGCAAAATTACAAAGTTTCTTATATCGTTCCTATTACACCCTTCCACTCACATTTCCACACAAAGCTTAATGAGTCCCATAACCTTATCTCTGGTGCAGTCGATAAAGCACAAATTATCTGTGAAAGTTGAATATAACAGATTACCATTATAATATGTAGATAAAGTTTTTCAGTTTACAACAAACCAAAAATGCCATAAAATTCGTTTGACTTTAGGAAGGACAAATTGCAGCTTACATTGATTTCTTGTGCCCTCCTCTCCCCCTCTGCGATCTGCCATTGTCTGCATGCCAAGAATTTTTAATAAAAGAGCTAACAAATATGGAAACTCTAATACGTTGGCAGCTAATAAAAGTCGGAAAAGCTCATATATAATTTGAGATAAATGTTTGTGAGTTCAGATGGACATGTGTGAAGGTACCACGAAAATGTTTTGCGGTTACGAGTATTTAAAATAACCATTATGACAGATTTGGTTAATGCAACACTGGCTAGTGTTTAATCTGCAGCTGCATAGCTATGGACATGAGTCTAGGCTACAACAACAACAAACAAGGCATTTGCTTTGCTAATAACCCTTTTTGGTTCTCACGTACTAATTTTTCAATTCTATAGATATTTTTTATGGGAGCTCGTTCGTTCAATCGACAGACATTATTTTCAGGCGTTTTAAACCCGAGTTTTGTGCCTTCGGACTGATTTTTCGTTTCGTGTAATACCGGATTCAGCCTTCTTTGAAGAACCCGGTTCTCATAAGGCTCCTAGTTACGTCCCTAACTCACAAACGCACCTACAAATATTGCACTTATAGGTGGTATGGACCAAATATACACCGCAAGGATAACATTGTCGTCATAAACCTTCCTTCATTGCAGCGAATACATGCATACATCCATATAACTGAGTGTCTACATACTAATAGCACCGCAAAAATCCATTTAACCCCAACCGCTTGAGAATATCAACAGTCAAACGCCTAAATGTCAGTTGGCGAAAGCAATGAACGATGGAGGAGCTAAACGAGTTTGGTTTGAAGCTGCTAAAAAACCAAAGAAAAAGAACACAAATTTAGG
The DNA here is from genome assembly GCA_949987695.1 of Merzomyia westermanni. Classification (NCBI taxonomy): domain Eukaryota; kingdom Metazoa; phylum Arthropoda; class Insecta; order Diptera; family Tephritidae; genus Merzomyia; species Merzomyia westermanni. The sequence continues at coordinate 132,349,336 of OX465291.1, forward strand.
CAATCAAACTTAGGGTTACATTGAACCACATATAACCAGCTGCATGGACCTCAAGCGAAGAATGTTCGATTTAGAATAGCTGCTTACGCAACGGTTGATCCAATCAGCGTTTTTTTTTTGTAAAACGAAACCCGAAACTCGAGATTTAATTCGAATATGCAAAAAAAAAAAATTATTTGTAGTTATTTTAAAAATCTCAAATAAACTTAACAAATCTTTTATTCAGAGTTTTTGAAAAAAAATATATATTTTTTTTGCTTTTATCGCTTTTTTACTGTATTGAGAACCAATTTTGAAACTTTTTTTCGAATGTTATTTTAAAAGCTCAAATTTTACAAATCTTTCATTCAGAGTTTTTGAAAAAAAAAATATTTTTTTTTGCTTTTTCGCTTTTTTACTGTATTAAGACCCAATTTTTAAACTTCAACGGAAAGTTTCCAAAATTTACAAATATCATAAACCCCGAACATGTATGTACATATGTATTTCAAAACATTTTTCAAAAATAAAAAAAAATTTTTCTTGCAAGCAGGCTTCTAGTGAGACAAATGAAATATTAATTTCAAAAATGAGTTTCGAAAAATGTTTTTGAAAAATAAACATTTTCAAATATTCAAAATAAATATTTCACTTTTATTTTCAAGTATTTTTGAAACTTTTCGTGTATACAGTTTTCTAGTGAGACAAGTCCAATATAAATTTCAAATCAGTATTGAAAAACGAAGGGTTTGAATTTAAAGAAAATTTTCGTGCAAGCAATGAGACAAATCAAATATGCACAAAGAAAAAATTAAAAGATCCTAAATAAGTGCTTAAAATATTTTTTTTTCGTAATACAGTTTCGTAATAAGAAAAATCGAATATTAATTTTAAAAATAAGTATTGAAAAACGTTTTAAAAAAGCAATTTTGATTGTCCTTTTTAGAACAACATTTAAAAATTTTGAATTGGAATATATCGATAGCTGAGTGGAACATTACCTTATTTCAAAATATTTTTCAATAACGCTCTACTTCGGAATTTTTTTTTTAAAAACGCCCTATTTCGAAATTTTTTTTTAGCAACGCCCTATCAGAATGAGTTTCAAAAACGCTGAAAATATATTAAATTTTCATTAAGATAGGGGGTTTTTGAAAAAAAATTCAGAAATAGAGCGTTATTGAAACCAGACCTGTTAAAAAATTATTACTAATCGTAATGATTACCGGTTTGATTAATTACACTGGTTTACAGCCAAAATGCACCAGAGACGCCATAGTGAAATTCCTATGTAAAATCACCTCCTAATTCCGAAAACCAAGGTTATTTTTACTTGAATGGTACCGTTTTTGAGATATTTACGATTTACCGTTATTTCAAAAAACAAAAAAGATGGCTCCACTTAATCGTGTATATCTCAAGAACAAACTGAGTTCTTCCAAAACGGTTTGAAAGCTTATAAAATTTACTATAATCAGTACATACAACACTTTTTGCTAGGTCCTGCAGATTCAAACATATTGAACAATCATTACGGATTTTTTAAATTTTTTTTGTAAAAATATAAAAAAATTTGTACTTTGCGAGGAAGCATCTCGAAAACTTTTTGTTTTTTTGCAGATATTTTTTCCCCCTTCTAAGCTCTGTTTTATTACAAAAAAAAATAAGCTATCAGTGAACAAAATCGATGAACTAATACAAAAGTTATAAGCATTCAAGTTAATATATCCATTTAATGCTTAAGTACCCTACTGGTACATATGTGTTAGTATTCGTATATCAGTTAGTTAGCAGGTAGATTTTCGAAAAGTTATTAGATACAAAAAGCTGTTAGTGTCGTTTTCTGAAACCTAGGTACATTTTAAACAAGAGCATATTTTTGAGGCAGGTAGTGTTTTCTTTGTAGAACTAGGGAACCTTTTTGTTTAGGTAGGCTTGAATTTTTACTGGATCTAAGTATAAATAAGAGTACATGCGCCTTGTTCCTTCATAATATCTGCAAGGCTCGCCGGATACTGTTCAGTTTATAATTGCAGTTTATAACCCGTCATTTACTTAAAATAAAAAATGAATAAAAGGGCGCGAGAGTTTGAGTGTACAAATGATCCAGATATGTTCTGTTTCATCTGCGGTCAATTTATTGTTAAAAGTATGAGACGTTTGTTTTCAAATCCTTTGAAACTTACATACTATAAGTGTTTTGGAATTGAGCCTAAAAACAATGAAAAACCATGGACACCGAACACTGTGTGCACCACATGCCGAGTCGAATTGATTTCTTCGGAAACCGGAACAAAAAGGTACGTTGTAAAAATTAGGAATTTGTTCCCTTTTAATGCATAGCTGACTAATTCCTGAAACTATCTATTTAGGCGACGTGTGAAATTTATTACACCAATGAAGTGGAGGGAACCAACTTGCCATTCAACGGACTGCTATATTTGTACTACAAAAGTACTTGGGGTTGGAAAGTCCAGAAAAGTAACCTATGCGAGCGTATCTACAGTGTCATTACCAGAACTAATTTCAACAGAAGCGACATTGCCAGAATCAAATTTAACTTTAGTTCCGGCTCCAGTTTCATTGTCAACAGTAGTATCTGATTACGCGGCATCATGTTGTACTGAATTTCAAACGGAAAACGAAAGAAATTCTTTGTCACAAGCACAACTCAATGATTGGATAAGGGATTTGGAATTGTCAAAGGAAAAGGCCGAACTACACGCCTCTCGAATGCAACAATTTAAATTTGTTTCATCCGATGTTAAGGTAACATATTATAGAACTCGTCACGAAGAATTTTCCAAGTACTATACGAAGGAGGACAGTGTTTGTTACTGCAAAGACATTGCTGGTCTATTCAAACAATTTGGTGAACCATGTGATTCAAAAGAGTGGCGATTGTTCATAGACGGCAATAAATTAAGTTTAAAGGCCGTATTATTGCATATTGGCAACCAAAAGCCATCTATCCCGATCGCGCATGCACTAAATACGAAGGAAACATATGAGATAATGCAAAAATTGCTCAAGTTAATCAAATACGAAGAACATGATTGGAAAATATGTGCCGATCTTAAAGTCGTTGGAATGCTATGTGGTCTACAAAGTGGATACACAAAATACTGTTGCTTTCTATGCAAATGGGATAGCCGAGCTCGTCAAGACCACTACATCATAAAGGATTGGCCAGAACGAATCGAGTTTCAAGTTGGGGTAGATAACATAAAATACTCTCCACTTATAAAGAAGGAAAAAATAATTCTACCTCCGCTCCACATCAAGCTCGGCCTTATCAAAAACTTTGTGAAGGCTTTGGACAAAGAAGGCGAAGCTTTTCATCATTTGAAGACAATCTTCCCAGAGATTTCAGAAGCAAAAATAAAGGAAGGGATTTTTGTGGGACCGCAAATAAGGAAAATGATGACCAATAACCATTTCAAAGAACTATTGTCACCAGTGGAGGCAGCAGCGTGGGATTCTTTTGAAAAGGTCGTTACTTCTTTTTTAGGCAAACACAAAAGTCCTAACTACGAGATGATAGTGAACGACTTAATCAAAAACTATGCGGAAATGGGTAAATAAAAAAACATATTATAATAAATTATATATTACATAAATTTACATGAGAATATATAGCCATAAATCTGAATTCATCGTCCAGTTCCGAACAAACAAGAACGGGAAAAATATAAACAAAAAATTTGTTCTGAATTGAAAGATAAATCCAGCCTAAGAAAATTATATACTAATGTGTCACTTATGTATTTATCTAATTTACTTTTTTATTTTCTTTCAGGAGTAAATATGTCTTTAAAAATTCATTTCTTACACTCCCACTTAAATTTTTCCCGCAAAATCTTGGCGACGAAAGTGACGAGCATGGCGAAAGGTTTCACCAGCAAATGAAAGTGATTGAAAGTCGGTATCAAGGATTCTGGGATGTCGCTATGATGGGCGACTACTGTTGGTTTCTCATAAGAGAAACCGATCCTAATCTAAATAAGCGTCAAAACAAGACACATAACTTTTTCAATTATAAAATAAGATCATAGAGTTAAGACAGAACCATATGTACATATGCTATTATTTGTAGGGTACTTAAGTATTAAATGGATATATTTACTTGAATGCTTATAACTTTTGTATTAGTTCATCGATTTTGTTCACTGATAGCTTATTTTTTTTGTAATAAAACAGAGCTTAGAGGGGGGAAAAAATATCTGCAAAAAAACAAAAAGTTTTCGAGATGCTTCCTCGCAAAGTACAAATTTTTTTATATTTTTACAAAAAAAATTTAAAAAATCCGTAATGATTGTTCAATATGTTTGAATCTGCAGGACCTAGCAAAAAGTGTTGTATGTACTGATTATAGTAAATTTTATAAGCTTTCAAATTTTTCAAACCGTCTTGGAAGAGCTCAGTTTGTTCTTGAGATATACACGATTAAGTGGATCCATCTTTTTTGTTTTTTGAAATAACGGTAAATCGTAAATATCTCAAAAACGGTACCATTCAAGTAAAAATAACCTTGATTTTCGGAATTAGGAGGGGATTTTACATAGGAATTTCACTATGGCGTCTCTGGTGCAGAAAAAAAGTTGGAATTTGTGATCCAGTGTTATTTTATTGATAATCCATTTAATGGCTGATTACCATTACTTCCAATTTTTAATGATTATAATCAAAAAACCCCAAAAAGTTGTTATGATTACTTTTGATTTTTTTCAGTATTTTTATAGAAGCACAAAAATATACACATCAACACTGAATAAAATAAAAAATAATCAAATAAAAAAAACTAAAAAAAAAAATAAAAAATAATTATAATTCTTTATAATCGTAATCAATTAATAATTGCTTTTCTTGAAAAACAATTAAAATAATCATTACCAATTAAAAAAGTCCACAAAAATTAAAAAAACCATTTAAAGAAAAAGATCGAAACTTTGGATTTTAGTCACGATTATTAACAATATTTGAAAATATTCACCTACATTTCTCGAAACTTTTTTCACATATGTTTTTAAACGTTTTAACAAAACTTAGTTTTGAAATTATTGCTAATAATCATGGCATAGTAAAACAGGTAAAAGCACGGCGGCCATATTTTAAATCGCTTCTTCAAAACGTCAGAACAGCACAGCACATGTTTACATGTAAACAAACCGATTGTAAGCAATTTTAACAGTTTAGAGAAAATTAAATGAAAAAAATCTAATCAGCTGTTGAGATTATATTACCTGCCATGATGAGATGCCATGCTAATAATCGATATATCTCATAATGGCAAATATTTGAGCGAATAAAGTTTAAGGTTTAATACCACAGTTGAGTATAAAAAAATCAGAAGTCAACAAAGCAACAGACAAAATCATTTCGTTTATTTAGTTGCATAACCCCCAACCGCTATGTTTATATGTCTGCCTTCCTATGAAGTCCCGCCGAAGTCCAGTGTGTATTTAACTGGCTTTCGATCGTTGTTGGTCCTTTCAGTCCTTGCAGTTTTCATAAATTCAGCCATTCTCCGTATATGAAGATTTGTTGTTGTCGTTGCGACAAGCGTTATAAATGGCACTCGGCGTGCAAAGGTGACAAAGGATATCGCAATTTTATGAGTAATCCTGACACTTAAATATCCCTGCGAAAACATATGTGAATTTGAAGGTATATATGTATTTATTTATCCAGGGATGCGCTTAGACAGACTGAGTGGCGTTGGAAAGTAATAAAATTTCATCTATGTATGTATGTATGTATGTAGATTTGGCATTGTTGTGGGTAGATTACATCGTCACGCTGTTTGGGGTAGATGAATGAATGCTTAAGATACCCAGTTTAGGGAGAGTAAAAATTTTTTTTTTAAACGAACAAGGAAAACAGTTTGAGTAAGGGTAAAGAAGAAAATGTGTTTTTGGTTAGGATTCCAATTCAATATGTGGCTTAGGGTACTGTTAACCATGTGGGCAGTACTTTGCTAGGTATAAATCCGGTACACTGCGGTCGAAGACTGATTTCCGTGGGAGGGATTTGTTTGTACTTTAATCGCGTCTTACGATAGTAATACCTAACCTCGATTAACTAGAAACTTTCTTAACCTATTGGTGACCGTTTTTAATTCGTCATAGACGTTTGGTGGAAGACATATTCCATCGGCATCGATTGAGTTATCGAGTTTATCACTCCCGCAGCTATTCATCACTGAGGAGAAGTGTTACCTCCATAACCATTATTGTTCCTGCACAAATTGTCCAAGTTTCTCTGACTCTCTACTTTCTGTCTTATTTTTTTATGAAGTACGCCTTCCCTCTCTGCCCCTTTTCGCGCCACGATAAAGCTGAGCTTGAATACAACATTTCCCTGAAGGCGTGGCCCATCTTTTCTAACGTGGCGGGGCATTTACCATCGTACCAGTTGCTCGCTTGCTCTTGGTGGAACAGTATCATGTACTCAGTAGCGGTCCGTACTTCGTGAGTAGTATTCTCCCACTGTACGGCTACATCGTTGGGTATAAGACTGCTCTCAAAGAGCAGGTGTGATAATCATATGAAGAATCATTAGCTGGATGAGCTATTTTTTGACAGCAAAACTTTCTTTCCGATGCTGCGCGTAGCTTCTTCGACGGCCATAGTCGTGTGCTTATATTGCCTACCACAAGATGATGGATCGAATAGACATTGGGACTTTGAAAAGTGCGCATATCCAGGACGCTAAAACTATGGCTGCCGTTGGTCATGATGAGATTAGCATGGCGTCGTGTTTCCTGATCAGGAGGCCGTTAGCTTGATATATCTTTTTGTGCTGGAACTAGGCAAAAATGTTTTTCCGGCCTTAGGACCGGAGGCTCCTTTCTTGACCACTGTTTTTAAAGTCGGGTAGCACAATTTTAACATCAAAGGAAGGGTATCGCTCGAAGTGTTAAAGAGCCTCACTCCCGAACGTGGTCGAGAGTACTTGGCGGTGCTGTGTCTTTCCCACAACAAGTCCAACAATATGCTACTTACCTCTTTATTAACATGGTCACTGAAGTATGTGTAAGACCTCATACTATTCGTGCCTTGCCTCATTATTCGCATTTTTTGTAGGTTGCTGATGTCAACCTGTACTCTAACGCGAACTTCAACTAGACCGAAAGAAGCACACTCTCTATTACGGGTCTGGTGCTTCCAAGTGGACAACCTCAAATCATAGTCTATGTGGTCTTATTACAGCCGTTAAAGGCGTATTCATTAGATATCGGATAGACATTAGATATCGGATAGATTCGAGCTACGAATTATTTTTAATAAAAAATGTCTACGGCCTCTTGTTGTTGCTAACAGTGTTTCGCCCTGCCTAATGGACACGATCACTCTGAGAATCCTCATCAAGCTCTTCTAAAGGGAGTCCAAGGAAAAAGCAGTTTCAACAGGGTTCCACCAGAGTGATATTGATGTTAGAAGAGTAGGTTCAATTGAACAGGAAAAGATATGTTTAGTATCATGAGGGGACATACCATATGCAGGGCAAGTATTTGGTATAGCAACACGGCTTATGGCAGCTCAGTAAAAGTTGTCTGCTCAACAGTTCCGGGTGCTCTCTCTGCTACCAAACGGAGCCCACTGGAGCCTACTTGAAAACTGGGAAGTTATTCGAAATTTTTTAAAACTTCTTCGCCACCCTAATAAATATACGACCATTCAGACAAATTGTGTAGGTTTGTGCGAAAAATCAAACTTCTAACGTGCAACCAATCGACCGCTTTCAATTGTATCAGCAGCAGCAGCACCAACCGGAACGATTGCCGACAAAAGCTCTAACGGAAGCGCTGCTAAATGGATTGCTTTCATTGTTGTTATTGTTAAGGCTATAAAATGTTGTTGAGCGGCTGTTGTTATTGTTATTACATATTTGTTATTGTTATTATAGAATGTCTGATAGCTTACCAACGACGCTGCTGAACCGAACTTTTTTGGACGCATTACCTGTAAAAAAACGATGGAGAGGAGTAAGTGTACTTTTGAGCACCACCTACTCCCTCGCTCGCTTTCGTATTGAATACTCCATGAAGTAATCCTTTGGGAGCATTTTGAGAGTACTCTCAGGTAGGTACTCTATGGAGTACTCCGAGTTGGATTAGGTGATCCAATCGCGGATATCGCCATGTAAATTGGACCACCTTTTTTATGTGAACGAGAATAAGTGTTGGAGTACTCTGATACTCCTTAAGGAGTATTCTTTGGATGATGTACCGGAGTATTTCCGTTTATTGCAGGGATTAAAGTCCAGGTCGATAACTCCAACGTACATCAACGCTCACTCATACCAATGCAGTTCATATTTACAGTTATATACTACCATTTATATAAAATATTTGCATTGCCGTTGGCAAAAGTTGAACATTTCATCCACCATCCACACCCACAGAGTTTCGTACTCAACCAACCATCTACCCATCCACACCTTCGCGCATCGCACAGCTTTCAGTCATTCACTTAGTTGTTCGTCTGGAACTTTTTCATTATTAATTTCCATAACTCATATCTATCAGTAGTAAGTACATACTTTCTGCTTTTCTACTTTATGGTTGTTAATATATACCCCCAACCCCTCCACCTCACGTACCACGCGTATTATGCAATATAACCTCAACTTCAATATTTTATCGTTCAGGGGTTCAATAACAATGAATTGCAGGTTATAGACGGAGGGTGATTTTGTTGGTTGGTTGGCGGCAGTGAAAATCGTTGCGTTTATTTTGATGTGCATTCAAAGCGTCCATATTATAGACCATCAAAAGGCATCAATAGCCTGCTCCATCCATCCATCCATCCACTTACTTTACTGCTATGATCATCTGCCATTCATTATCTTCATCATCATAATCGCCGTAAGTGGTAGGGTAGCGGTGACATTATGCGAAAACTCACGCACGTGCTCAAAATGGGGTGAGCTTAAAGGTATTTTAAATCCGAAGGGATACTTGATTTTTGACTAAAAGATTATCAATTAAAATGTCGATTCACGCAATCACTCGTCGTAGTGATATTAAAGAGAAGGCCAAGTTACAAGCGTATTAAGACACCCGAAAGGGTTCCTCTGTTGCAAATAGAAAATGCACTAAGACGAGGAAGCTGATCAAATAACAACCTACCTTGGCTAGAAAGTAACATTTGTATCAAAATTCATTAAATTTTTACTGAAGCTATGTTGTTGCTGTAGTAGCAGTGCTTTGCACTACTTAGTCCACGCATCCATTCATGGAATATGAATCCAGTAAGCTGCAGTACTATCACCTTGTAATACTACTTATACCCACTGCTGTGGGAACGATTTCGTTGAACACGGAACGGTGGTCGATGTGAATTTTAATTGTCTCTTACTACGGGCATGCCGACTTAGGGTATATTCTAAGACCCCTAACCCGCAGGGGTTTTACTTAGTCTATCGTGTGTACGGACGGATTAGCTGAACCGATTTCGCTAAGAACATTAATATATGGAGCTCAATATCTAATATTGTGGAGAAACCAGAGCAAAGCTTTATGCAGACGGCGATATAGTTGAGCGAATTAAAAAAAAAAAAATTATGGCGCGATATACAACAGGTATATCATCATAAGCATAAAAGATTTTTGCGCCAAGCTTCTCTTCCAATTTGTGGTGTGCTAAATTGAATTTTCCCTACAAATTGGTGGGACCTACAGTTTTTTGCCGACTCCGAACGGCATCTACAAAGGAGATGAATTTTTGCTGAGAAGTCAGAAATGCACTCGGAGAGTTTGCTAAACTACTGCCGAGGGGCGACCCCGTTTTTAAAAAAAAATTTCCAACCACTTTTGATGTTACCTGTACCAGGGCTCGAACCTTGGACCTGAACCCCTGCGGGTTAGGGGCTTAGAATATGCCCAAGGTAGGCATACCGGTCGTAAGAGGCGACTACATGACCTAGAAGGTTTCACTGGTCATAAATAGCTACCACGACATTCGGGCAGTACCGCAAGGGAATACCGGATCGTACCGGGTTCAAATCCGGCCAAGGACTGTTAATTCGGCAACACTCCCCCAAAACCTTCGGGGAGTGTTTTTGTCGTTACCACAACAACAACAACAACCTTGGACCTTTGGTGTGGTAGGCCGGCAACACTACTGCCATATTACAGCGGCCGTCGCGAATTAAAACCACGCGCTTTAGTGGCTAGGCCACATTGTGCGAATGAACGAAGATGCTCCGGCCCAGAAGGTAGACGTATAGACACCCACCGGTGGTAGCAGATGAAGAGGGAGGCCACCACTCCGATTGCAGGACTAAGTGGAGACAGGTTTGCGATCCCGCGGTATCTCCAATTGGGCAAAGAAGAAATGACTGGCGAGCTATGTTGGTCAAAATCGCTCAGGCGGTTAGATGAGAAAGAAAAAGCAGAAGTAGAGTTCAGCCAGACCTGTTAAATTTGATTAGTAATCAATTAGTTGGACAGCTTTTTTAATTGATATTGATTATTTAATTGTTTTTCAAGAAAAGGCAATTATTAATTGATTACGATTAGAAAAAATCAGAAAAAATGCAAAGAAATCTACATAAATCATAAATAATCAAAAGTAATCAAAAAAAAGTTTTTCTGATTACTTTAAAATATTTTTGGTTTTTTTGATTTTTTTTGTGTTTTTTCTAACTGTTGCTGATATGTAGTATATTTATGCGCTTCTACAACAATACTGAAAAAAATTAAATATAATCAAAAAAAAAAAATCAAAAATAATCAAAGGTAATCAAAACAACGTTTTTTATTATTATTTTTGATTTTTTTTAATAATCGTGAAAAATCATAATTTTTTTTTTCATTATTTTTTTAATTAATTGGAAAATAATCATTCAAAATTGAAAGTAATTGGTAATCAATCATTAAATGTATTCTCAAGAAAGTAATTAATCAAACCGTAAATCATTACGATTAGTAATCATTATTTAACAGATCTGGGGCGCACGCAATGAGTCGTTCTTTCCTCTCTTCTCTGAATCAAGGTCGTTAACGACTTGCTCCAGTACCTCGAACGAAGGGTTGTGGATTATGCTGATGACCTGGCAATCTAGGTCAGAAGAAAGTTTCTAGCTATTGTGATGGATCTTCTCCACGGATACCTGGGACGAGTGTGGGGGCGGAGAACTCATCTGGGGAAGTGATTTGGTGAATCTGATTATGGATGGGTCGAAGCTGGATGGGGAGGGTGTTTTCTGTTAAGAAGGAGGTCGCCACCATTAAGGATGCGGTGTATGGGATGATCTCTAGCGCACTAACTGTTAGAGAGTTCAACTTTTACTTGGATAGTCAAGCGGCTAGCTTCATCGAGATGAAAATTATCTGGGGCCACTATGACATTCCTGGCAATTGCCATGCGGATCTCTTGGCCAGAGCGGCTAAGGCAGGCAGCTGTCACCTAACCTGACCTACCCGTTGGCGATGACGAGTACCTTATAAGCTATAATGATAACCTGTTTGCAGACAACGACAAAGTTTAACGAAGTAAAAGCCAACGGCTTTGGTGGCTAGGCCATGATATACGAGTTAATGGAGATGCACCAACCCAGAAGGTCCAAGTGCAGAACGATTTGCAATGGCGTGGGGTTTCCAATTGGCATCTGCACGCAGAGCTAAAGAACCACTTCTGCTCTTTTGGCTGCCAAAACCGGCTAAGCGCCACCCTTTTGGCCCGTTATGAATATGGGTAGTTGAATTAATAAACTCGACTCTAGTGGGAACAAGACTCGACTAACGTCGGAAAGTAACTGTCACCCTAAGAATATTGGTTTCTGTGAGAAACTTTATAACACGACTCCATATGAGTTGGTTCAAAGGACCCATCAAGCAAAAGTGACAGTTAAAAGCGAACGATTAATTTAATGAAAACATTACTCTCACTCACTCTGCTTCATTTTTCGTATGCTGAGAACAAGCTCGGCGGTAAGTGATTGCATAACTCATAATCCATACACGCGCAGCACCTACTTTCCCTACTTGCAGTTTTTTATAAATAGTACAAGCCCAACCCCGATTCTTACCTGAAACATCTGCCAACTCAGCTATCATCACATTTATTGTTGTTACCTTTCTTTCTGCGACTGTTGCTTACTTACTTACATAAAGAGAAGTGCACATCTGCTTGGAATTTCACTTGAACGGTCATGTCGTGTAAGTACAGCACATTCACTCAACATTCGAAGGTTCCCTCCCCGCATTCGAATGCTTTTGTTTTATGCCACATATGGGTGAGCATTCGTAGACATGTCAGTGAGTGCTTTTATATTTCCTTCGATTTTTCTTTGGTTCGCTTTTCCATTAGTTAATGTCGGCGCTTACTGTCAGACTGTTTGTTTTATTCTTTTTTTGTTGGTTTCATTTGTGTGTTCTGAGTTATTTAAGTATTTTTTCTTTGCTTTTCCCCCCAACTCCATTTGGCAATATTTTTGCCGTCTTTACTTTCTTTTTCCAATTGTTTAGATTTATGTTTGTGTTTGTTTTCGTTTCGTTGTCAGTCAGTCGATTGATCGGTCGGACGTAAACGAGAACCCATTTCAGTTCAACTTACTTCATTCACTCATTCATTTTATCATTTAGTTGCACTGTATGGTGTATCATAGGCGTTTACAAGGAGGTTAGCACTCGGTGTAGAATGCACCTTAGAAGCTTGAAGACCCCACTTACGTTTACAGTCGGGCATCACGACTTGGACTCATGCCTTAATCGCTAATGACAGTTTTTGTCATTCCAACAACCAAAACCAACAGAAACGGCCTTGTTTGTACCCCTTCCGGACTAGGGGGCTTAGATAGATAGATAGATAAAAGTTGAGGATAACACTGCGACCAGCAGGTGCATTGGGCCTAGAATATACCGGAGCGGGACAACTAGCCTTTTTATAAGTACAAAAGGCTTCAATATTTTGAAGGATTAAGACCTTAAGATACATTCAATTTCAGTTTTTTTGGTTTTATAAGGATAAGTTAGTACCACATTCGGTTCATGTATTACTGTTGGTTCGTGCTTGTAGTCGTTGTCTATCGAAGCTCCCTGCACCAATGCACCCAGCATATAACAGAAAGAAAATTGAGCTCTCATAAGATTTCCGTTGAAATTTGGTCACAAAAAAAATATGGAAAGAACAACACACGAGCCCCCAGGACAGTCTTCGATACAAACTTTAATATTCTCTTTCTTTCGAGGAAGGTTGCATAAGGTAGGTAATTGACTCAGAAATTCGATATTTCAGTTTTCACTGACGAAGCCAAAATGGCTTGTGGAGTAGGAACGCCTGGCTTATTCAATCCGCGATCTACACCAGCTAGGGGGCATGCAAGGAGTTAATAAAAAAATCAATCTGCTCTGACAGAAAGGCCCAGCGGATGAGGGGCCTAGAATATACCCGAGGCAGGTGTGCCTGTTGTAAGAGGCGACTAAAAGCCATGATTCCAAGATTCAAGGGGGGCAAATAAATCGTTTCCGTTGCAGATGGTTTCGTCAGCCTGAGGAGTTTCTCTTATTTAGATTTTCTCGGGGTTCGGAAGCGAAAACTCGTGCACATCTGTACTGCAGAGTAAACGTGATCCTGAAAGGGGCCCTTACAGAAATGCTCAGGTATTTTACGAACTTTAAACCATCTCCCGTAGATAAGGTAATATCCAGTACTTCTTCCCTGTTTTTGATGTGTAAACATCTTTGGGCTCGGTAGGGGCTGTCCAGAAAAGTTATGCGTCGCTGCTGGAACCGTGCCTCTACCGCTGCTTGTAATTCTGTCTATGCCTTGTTGTTGATGTTGGCTCTGTGCATATCTGAGTTGTTAGTGAAATTTGGCTTAGTGTGCGTGTATATAATCCCTTTTGACTGCTTTGCTGATATGTATGTAACGCTCCGCTTATGTGAGCTTGTGTGTATGCAAGTGCATTGCTGATTGTTATTATTCGATAATCGTACCTTAACACGATGAATGCTATAAATCGGCAAAAGGCGAGGGCAACTGTGTTTAATATAAATATACACAGTCTTTACAAAAACAAAATGAGTGATTATTCATGGCAAATTTATTTCAGCTCAGAATACGTAAAACGGTAGTTGATTTGTTTTGTTTGTGTAATCTTTGTGGCAATACTTATGGAATGAAACTAAAAAAATTAACTAATATAACATAAAATAAAATAAAATAAAATAAAATAAAATAAAATAAAATAAAATAAAATAAAATAAAATAAAATAAAACAAAATAAAATAAAATAAAACAAAATAAAATAAAATAAAATTTCCGGTTAAAATGTATTTAAGGCGATAAAGACGTTTGCGTTATCAGTGTTAACGTACACTTTGGAGTATTGAAATGGTTTGACACACAGTTGGAAAGTCTTAAAAGAGCGATACGAACTTTGCTCACAAAATATGGGGCACATCATCCGAAAGCTGCAGTTGAAAGAATAAACTTGACCAGAAGTATAGGTGGGCGTGGATTAATAGATATTCAACAGCAATGCAAAAAGAAAAATCTCAAACCTACGCCGATACTTCTTACAGCAGAACTCTTCCCTGCATAGAACTGCTAGTGGAGCTTATAGAAGCTGCACGCCTTTAAATTTGTCAAGCACTAATCTCAGGGATGCAAAAAGTGATAATACCCATACTGCACGACTTATTGAAGAGTGGAAGATGAAAACACTAGATGGTAGGCACCCTCATACATTAAGCCAACCAGGGATCGATAACGTTGCTTCCAACCTGTATCTTAAAAATGCAGGGATCGTCATGGAAACTGAAGGCCTCATTATAGCGATACAGGACAAAGTCATTGCTACAAAGAATTATTTAAAGTATATAGTACGTGCTGAAATCGAAAACGACAAATGCCGGAAAGCCAACAGCAGCTGGAAACTATACAACATATTACAGGGGCCTGCGTTAGGCTAGCTGCAACTGATTATCTGGAACGACATAACAACGTCGCGAAAATTGTACACCAGAGCTTGGCAATTCGTAACAAACAAAATTAGTTAACAACTCCACGTAGAACAGGGAGGACGTGTTAAACAATCTATGTAATTCATGTTTTAAGAAATAGTTTTTTTTAGTAAATTATATTGTTTTGTGCTCTATGTTGTTTGTTTATAGTTAACCCTGAGGACAGTTATCGTGTATAACCGAAATATATTGGTATAAAATTAAAAACACCGTGTTTCTTAATTTTGTATGGAAAACATTGGACCTCAAGCTGGCAAAATAAATTATTAAAAATTTCAAAGGTCGCCAAAAACGAAGAAAGTATGATATTTTTCGATTAAATCTCACCCGAAGCTCATCTGAAAGTTAATCTGAAATTTATTTCTTGCGCATATAATTTACTGCACCACCCTTCTCGGTAAAATTCCTACGCTCATGTGTCGTACTCCATACTACCTCCCCTCGCACCAAGCCCGCTTAGTGCTCGTGCCGCCACTTTTTGCCACTCATCTCACATTTCAAAACATTTTTTACCAACTCTTTGTAAAAGTAATATTTATTTGAGACATTTGCCATTTTTCTACCGACTTTGTTACATTATGTTTCGCAAATTTCCGCTTTACTTCCTTGCACGTATTCGCATAGCTCTCACTGCTTGACTGCTCTACTGGTTTACTGCTTTATAACCTTATTAAAAACATTTAAGGAGTTATTTCTATTATTTGTTTAAAAGCGTATGCACCGCCACATGTTGCAATAATCCCACCGTCCAACCGTAGAACCAGCCCAACTGTCACACAAGCAAACAATCGATTTTCTTAATATGTGCCGTTCCAATCCCTTTCCCACCCACTTCGATTCGTTATGGTTGTTTTGTAGCATTTACAGTTCCTGCAGGATATTATGTTCCAACCCGCTCATTTTCGCCTGCTGAGATTCACTTTGTGATGTGCGGAAGTACGGAAGTTTCCCATTCAATGCACATGTTACCAAGCTGTGAAATGGTTATTTCTGCATTTTTTCATAAATTTATCTTAAAGGTTATAGAGTAATAAAGCTTTGGGTAGCGGCTGGTAGCCGTAGGATATAAAGTATGAAATTTTAAAAGAGACCTAAAAAGGTTTAAGGGTCATCAAAAACTCACTAAGATGCCGATATACAGTTCATAGACGATAAACAAGTCGTTATCATGACTTACTACGTACGAACATGTCCGAAAGGTTATGCCTCTTATTTGAAAATTAAAGTAGAAATAAAGAACTTCATTTAATACAAATTTAAACCTGCTTCCAAGATATTAATAGTCGTAATAGTTATAGTGGGATTAAAATCTTAGTATCCCCCGTGCCATGTTCAGCTGTTTCATCTTTCTTTGTTCTTAAGTCCCTCGTAGCCCGGCGCAGTCGAACAAGTTTACTTTCAACACTTAGAAGTAGACTACACAAATTAAAATCGACTTATCCCAAGTATACCTATAACGGAATAGTTGGGATCAATTGTAGCCCAGTATAGACGAAATGTCACTCTCTTTAGAGACCAGTCGCACGATTTTTCCAAGGTCCTAGGCTTTTGGATCCTTAGCTGAACTTCGCCCTTCTTGGTTAACACGCCCACCTATGAATGTTACCTGCTAAATTTGATTAGTAATTAGTAATCAATTAATTAGACGGATTTTTAAATTCGTAATGATTATTTTAATTGTTTTTCAAGAAAAGCCAATTATTAATTGATTATAATTAAAAAAATCAAAAAATAATCAAAATATTGTTTGATTACTTTTGATAATTTAAAATTTTTTTTTTTGATTATTTTTGATTTTTTTCAGTACTGTTGATGTGTATATTTATGTGCTTCCACAAAAATACTGAAAAACTGCAAAAAAATAAAAAAAAATATTTACAAAAAATTTAAAAAAATCAATAGCAATCAAAACCACGTTTTTTAATATTTTTAATTTTTTGAATGGTCGTAAAAATCATGATTTTTTTTGATTATTTTATCAATTGATTGAAAAATAATCATTAAAAATTTAAAGTAATGGTAATCAATCATTAAATGTATTCTCAAGAAAATAATTAATCAAACCGGTAATCATTACTATTAGTAATCATTATTTAATAGGTCTGCATAGAACCGGCTTGTTGTAGTGCCAAGTAGGTAGTAGAGTTTTTGGAATAGGATGTAGTTAGGGGAAGGTCTACCTAGCTGTGGGTCTAGCTAAATAAGAGTCTATACATCAGCATTTTAACTTTCAGTCAACAGCTTCGACCGATTGTCGTCAGTCAAAAGTGTCGCTCATAGTACCTGGTGAGAACTCACAGTTTGTCTCTGGATTTGTCTGGTGTCTTTCTTTGCGACTCGATGTGTGTCCGCGCCAGTATGGTTGCTGAGGCATTTTTTTTACCAACGGCGAATAGCGGCGCAGCTGCTGATGTTGAACGTTCATCATGCGCAGTCACGGCAATTTGTTTCTTCATTTATAAGGCAAGGGTCTCAAGATCTGGCCACACTCTTGCAAAGGAGAAGCCTTCAGACAAAACCGAAGAGATGCGCAAGCGCTTTCTGCCGGCAATTTGTATTGTATCCTTCTGTGGACAAGCAAATCAGATGCGCTACCAGGGAAGCGCTAACTCACGGCTCGGTTTCTACAAAATGCAAAGCACGACCACAGCGCTAAACGCCATTACCACTCAGATAAATGTCGGTCTTAATCAAAATGGTCCTAACAACAGGACTGTGTTGGTTGCGCTTGACCCGTCGAAACCTTTCCACACGGTTTATCGCGCGCAACTTATTAATGACCTTGAAGTGTCAACTCTTACGCGCACTGTCACCGCTAAATACTCGGCCACCTTATTTACAGCGCAAGTCAACATGAAATAAGAAAGTTGCAGGCCCCTAAAAACAATGCACTCAGAACTGCCACGCGATGTCTTCTTATTTGACCTTAACATCACCTTCACAGTGAGGAAAAATGCTCGGAGCTAAGGAGCATAGCGAGATGTTGACCAGGCAATTTCTGTTCAATTGTTACAAACCACAACATCCGAACAGGCGATTGCTCGATGAAAGTCCGCCTCACGAAGAATATGGAGACATCTCCGAAAGCACTATGATGAAATCCGGCATCAAATATTTTCGCTGTTTGATCCGAAGGTGCATTGACGAGCGCTCAACTTCTTGTACACTGAGTCGGTGAGCTCCACCTGTTGCTGAAGAAGACCGCGAACTGCCTAGGGAGACTAGAGTCATGCTGGCCCACCTTCGTTCTGAATATTGTAACAGATTAAACTCTTACCTACCCAAACTGACCCCTGACATGTCAAACGTCTGTCCGGCATGCGGTGTGTCTGCCCATGACACTAACTATCTATTTATCTGCTCAACTGAGCCGACTCTTCTAACACGCTAGGTAAGGAAGATGACGTTTAGGCAGGGCGAGGCATCGCTAACCCAACCACAACAGAAGCTTTCAGACGGGGGAATAGGCACGATGTTGACTACGAGTCGTGGGATATGAGTCAATGGAGTAAGCGGTCTTAGGTGCTGATTATGTAAGTCACCAACTCACTTTGCATCACAGTCACTCATATTCACTTGCACTTTCGCAATCACTGAAGGGAGTGAAAGATTTTAAATAATAAAAAAAAATTCCGTTAAACAAGAAGAAGTGACTTATTGCGTCGTGTTGTATTTTACATAATCACCTCGTAAATTTTGAATGGATCCGATCAACTTCAACTTCTTCCATAAATACGGCCCGGGAAAGAAAGTCAGCGCTCTCGTTCGCTTTAGAATTTTTCCCTCCACCTTCAAGTGGATCTCCAACTGTTTATTTAACTGACCCATGCGGCATGCAAAAACCTTGCCTTTTCTAAATATTGACTAGTTTAAATTTTCCTCGTCCCTTTAAAGAGTTCGCTTTAAATTCAGAAAAAGTATTTTTCGTGTCGAAAATTTGTATTTGATAATTGGCAAATTCGATAAAAAGTTTTCAACTAGCAGCAGTTAGTACAATAAAACTATGCAAGTATTTTGTATTTGTAAACAAAAACAAAAACATACAAACAATATCCATACGAAATGTGTACATGCAAATTTGCCTTATCGCATCAGCACTCTGCCACAAAAAGCTGCATGTCCTTGTGTGTGTGGGTGGGGTATAGGGCGCTCAATATTTTGACGGCCATACTGACAAGCGGAGCAACGCCCTGTCACACCAGACATAAATACAAGTACTAGTCGCTTTTTGGACTTATCAAAATATTTCGACATATATATATGATATATGTCACATACATAAATGCAGCAAGGCTGACACATCCCTGCATCATTTGAGCAGTTAGGCATAACTTCTGTAATTTTGTACATACCGTTGTGTGTACCCCAGCCACACATTGACCCAAACATAACCACAAATCAAGCGAAAGTTTATCTGTGTCCGAAATAGTCGATTGCTCTTTCCAAACAGTCGTTAGGTTTAGTGATGTGCTGTTTCGAGAGCTTAAACAACCGGTTATTAGAATCCGATTCCAACTTGATATGGGGTTTTGAATGGGTTACTGTTTGTGGTTTCAAATTTAGTACCTATTTTGGATGAAATTATTGGCTACTTAAATAAAGGAAATAAAACCCTTTGTCCTACTTGATTTTTTCATAGTTGAAAATCTCAGGACTAAGAAAGAGTGACGTGAGCGGATAGTTGCCAAGTTACGAATAGCGTTATAATTTCGGGTTTGGAAAGTGTATTGGGTTTAGTTGTGATTCGGGGCATTTTCGGCGTTATTTGCGTTTTAATAAAATATAATAACCCAAAAAAATCCAATTTGGCAGAAAAAAAACTTATAAAATGTTTAGATCATCGGGATCTTTTGGACAGCTAGTAAAGTTATATAAAATGAAAGTTATTTCCTCCCGAGTAGATACGAGTTATCTTGGATGTAAACGCGAGACTGGATAGTAAGCTACCCTGGAAAGTTAGTTTATACCGCTTTCAAGGCCACAAAATAAGACGTGGGCTACAAGCTTACTATCTGCGACTCATTTCGTTCATAGTTTCATTACTTACTACGCTTTGAAGGACAAAAGAGACGAGCGAAACCCGGTAATTGCGTTGACCAGTTGTAGTCTTTGGATAGGTAGCTAAGTCCTTCAGCTCCGGTGAACATCTTAGGCTCACTAAGGCACATGTACTCCTCATGGTGGATGTGCATACTCCACCGTTCAGAATGTGCATCATACACAAACTTACGAAGGAGGAGTGGCTGAGATTATTTCTAGTGCAGTGACAGGTCATGAGCGCAGACTATCGCATCAGTATTGCTTCGGGTTGACAAATTATTTACTGGGCTGACACTATCTCTTGTAGGGTGTTAAAATCCTTCGATTCAAATATTTAGTACTTAGGTTCTCTTAGGCACATGTATTCCTCATGATTGATGTGGAGACTCACCCCCTTCGTAGTTTAACCCCTTACTAATCTTCGAGAGACTAGTGGTGCACATCGCTTCAGGAGAAGTGGAATGCCACAAGTGCAGGCCTGAAAATAGACCGCTAGAACTATGGAATTTCCTTGCCCTCTTCTGGGGTAAAAACTTAAGACTAGTCCCAAGCTCATATCAGATTAAGAAAACTAATTTTTGTACTTTAGCGGCTTTGTATGCCTCCCAGAAAACCGATTGAAACCGGCTCCTGTGTTTGATTTCGATTTCGGTCTCGTTTTTTTAGATCAAAATAACTTATTTGTTAGCTTTTTATATGGAAAGAACTTGAATCCACAGCAAAAAAGTTGATTTGATTACTTTTGATTATTTTTGATATTTTTTGATATTTTTTTTTCAGTATGTTTGTAGAAGCACATAAATACACACATCAACAATACTGAAACAAATTAAAAAAAATGAAATATATTAAAAAAATATCAAAAATATTAAAAAAAAGTTGTTTGGATTACTTTTGATTATTTCTAATTATATTTGATTTTTTTCAGTATTGTTGATGTGTATATTTATCTGTTTCTACAACAATTAAGAATAATAAAAAAAAAAAAAATTATCAAAAAACTTTTTTTGATTATTTTCTCAATTAATTGGATAATAATCATTAGAAAATACAAGTAAGGGTAATCAATCATTTAATGGATTCTCAAGAAAACAATTAATCAAACCGGTAATCATTACGATAAGTAATCATTATTTAACAGGTCTGATACCAATATTGTGCTAACACATTAATGCTCACCTTGGTCCACATATCGGTCGATATCTCCGAAACTCTTAGTAATACGGCGGCAAATTCGGTCGTTCAATTCCTTTCAGCATTTTTTGAGTTATGCGCTGCCAAACATACTGACAGACAGACAAAATTCCAAAAACTGTTGATTTGGCTTCTATTGGCTTAATAATGATCCCTTCTATCGATTTTTCTTAAATATCCGCAATGCACAGAATCAACCTGTTACAATTTTATTATATGTAGAGATTGAAACGTTCGGCCTTGTTTTGTATGACTTTTTCAAACATATGTTAGGGCGCTTTTGGAACTGTGCTTCGGTTGCTTTAGAAACTACTTTTGTATCCTATACAAGCCGCTAGGGTTGTTTACCTTTTTAACTATACTTTTTCGTATCCGGTTACTTGACTCTTTTGCATCACTACTTCCCATAACTTTACTAACTTTGCATGCAACTGACTAACTGACGACTGTCCGCCTTAAATTCTTGTCGAATTGGGTTTGTCTAACTGCTCTGTTCACATTTTTCAAATTTAACTATCAGTTCGTTATTTAGATAGTAGTTGTTTTGGTCAGTTACAACAAAATTTGGTTATTTTCTGTGATTTGTTGTTTGTTTGCTTTCATTGTAGTTGGGCTTAGATATCAACTGTTTGAATATCCTCTCAGGCCTAAATCACACAAAACAAAATCACACAAACGTATTTTCCAAAGAATCTAATTTTCTCGTAGGCAATTCGTTCCCATTAGTGAATGAAGATTTGTATAAAATCAACTCATATTTGATACATATTAATCGTAGGATATGCCATATACCATGGATATTGGTTAGGTTGGTTAAAAGTGTCATCTTCTACTCCATCAGAAATGGGCGCGGGGCTGGAATTTTGCTTGAGCGCACTGCAATGAAGCCGAGAAGAGCACGAACCTTCACTGCAAACAATGATTTCGCATACTCCAAGCACTCCTCATCTGTGTACGGTCTGGTCATTTAAGGGCGTATCACAACCGTTATTTATGCGTATCTCGTTGGATGCTTCTTCCACCTCCCACTAACAATCTTTTGATTAGTCAATGTTTGGTGGAACCAGTGGGCTAAGAACATACCCGACTAAAATTCGCGGCCCAAACATTCGGCGGAGTCAAGCCAGTATTACATGTTCCCGATACCGTCGAGCCAGTATTACATGTTGGTAGTATTGGATCGTACTGATTCCAGCCAATGACTTTCCATATCCGTAACACACCGAAATACCTTTTAGAAGTGTTTCCCCGAAAAAAAATAGCAACGTTAGCCGACGTACTATACTCGACGTGGCGAGGTATAGTTCGCTTTACGGCGAGACTAAACTTTTAGCTAGTCAATTAACTTTAACATAGAGCTTTTGATACCTGGGATGAGTACATATATGCACCGAATTATGAATGTCGAACTTATTAGTAGAATAGAAACATCCATTGATTATGAAAACTCTGCTCTGAAACAGTACTCAATAAACTGAATTCGATATGCTCCACAACAGTGATATGGGTCCCAAGCCATACCCGAAAATTTCGCAGCCGACGAGATGGCAAGAAAGATCACTGAGCAATCGGAGGCGAACGAAGGAAAGAGCATTGCGACCTCTTTTGCTACGTGCAAGATTGGTTCCTACGTGAATTTGAGGAAAAAGCTAATGCTAGATGGACACTGGAAACCACGTGCGAGGTGTCCAGGCAAACGTGGCCCCGCATCTGTAGGAAATGTGTCCAGTTCATACTCAACTTCAAACGGCCCCCCAAGCCCCTTAATTGAGGTACTCCCGGGGCAATGTCTGAACCCATGGTGGTCCCAACGAAAATAGAAAGTGTTGAGCACTTCCTCTGCAGTTGACACACACTAGAACTCGTCTGGGGTGGCTTAACAAGTGCTTATTTATTAGCTTAGCGGATCGAGGCTCTGCTGAATTCGGTGACATTCTGCGCCACCTTAACCTAACCTATCTTCCCCGCTTCTACATTGGCCATTTCGTTTCTCTCTACGCTATAATTTTCGAAGTGAAATAAAGGCAGGGACCACTCGCCGAACTCATGGCCCACTCTCTGCAGCGGCTAACAAGGTTGCCTGCTTGCTTCTCAACCAGACCTGTTAAATTTGATTAGGAATTAGTAATCAATTAATTAGACGGCTTTTTTAATTGTTAATGATTATTTTAATTGGCTTTCAAGAGAAGGCAATTATAAATTGATTACGATTAAAAAAAATATATATAATATTGTTTTGATTACTTTTGATAATTTTTTTTTTTGAAATTTTTTTTTTAAATTATTTTTGATTTTTTTTAGTATTGTTGATGTGCATATTTATGTGCTTCTACAACAATACTGAAAAAAATAAAAATATGCACATAAATATGCACATCAACAATACTAAAAAAAATCAAAAATAATTAATAAAAAAAAATTTTTTTTTAATCAAACGCAATCAAAACCACTTTTTTGATTATTTAAAATTTTTTTTTGATTATTTTTTTTTTTGATTATTATTTTTAATTAATTGGAAAATAATCAGTAAAACTTTAAAGTAATTGGTGGTCAATCTTTAAATGGGTTCTCAAGAACGGTAATCATTAGGATTAGTAATCATTATTTAACAGGTCTCTCCTCAACAAATGAGAAAATAGTTTGCCTAACACTAGCCCACTTTTAACTATTTTGTCATAAAGTTACCCACATGCCTCTTATGAACTTCCAGCGTTTTAGTACCAGCTCAATGCTCAAACAAAATCTACATAAATTGCAAGCATTTTCGACGATATAAATCGTTCAGTAATAAAACAACAATAAGTTCGACGTCGAGTACGACAACGAAACACAGTCGAACAAATGTAATGCAACAATAAAAACAACAAAAATCACAATAACTCCAAAAACTGGGAAGAAAATAGTTGGAAAGCGTGTGGTTTACTAGAGCCAAGGACAAAAGCACCAACGACAACATGAGGCATAACAATATTGTGAACTTAAAGCTTTACAGAGGGGCTTGGGAAGCGTAAAAGGATGTTGAAGCGGTAGATTGCCAATTCAATGACATTGCAAGGACTACCGTTTTGGGCTTGGAAGACAAAAGCAATGAGTGAGTGGCGTAAGGCAAACGACCAACGGATGTCAAGCCAACAGCTTCAGACTACAAGCTTTTGGGTTCTAGTTTTTTGTTTTTGTTTTGACTTTTCCCATGCTGATTTGCATAGCCTCACCCCTTTCATGTGCATTTGTTCATATATTTGCATTATACTTGACTGCTGTCTGTGTTGGGTGTTCGTTCGTTATTTTTGTTGTTGTTGCAACAGTTGATTCTGTCTTTGCTGTAGGCATTGTTTTATTGTTTTAGATTCATTAATACAAAAATACATTTGTGCATATGGGCAGTCATGCAAGATTTGTAAACATTATATGCGAATATATGCACATTAGGGTAGGACATTTGTAGGATCAGTTGAAAGCTTTGTAAATTCTTTCGGTTTCAAATTGTTGGTACTTTGGTCGTACTAGCCTCTCGAACAGAATTTATTTTCGATTGGAGGTACTTAGTAAGTGTTAAGATCGTCATCTAAGTAGTGGCATACACATTTTTATACCCCGTGGTTATAGAGAATGCACCTTTAGAAATTCCATTATTTGCACCAAGCCCCATCCACTTCTCCACACAGAGAAAAGGACATTGTGTACCATGTCAGTGTGATATCTAAGGCAGAGACGTCAAATTTCGAAGGATTTCGTCACTTGTTCTTTTATATGCTATATTGGCCTCATCCTGCATCCCTTTCTATCATTGGTTAGAAGATAGGAGTTCGCTTTGTACCGGATGCTTCGCCATATTGAAGTGCTTTAGATGTAAACAATGACTCCATGTTGATGTGCCTTTGACAGATAACATATCACACTTGTTTTGATACACAATGGAAAAGGAATGCAGATGAAAAGAAAATGTAGAAAAGGACAGTAAACTTTATGAAAACAAACAAAGACAATAAATAAAACAAAATAAAAAAATATATATAAATTTAATAAAAAAAAATACAGGAAGTAAACATGGCATACCAATACAGGTAATATAAACTCAACAGCTGATTCGATTTTTTCATTTTAATTTTCTCTAAACGGTCAAACTTGCTTTCAATCGGTTTGTTTATACTTTAACATGTACTGTGCTGTTTTGATGTTTTAGAGGAGCGATTTTCAAATGGTCGCCTTGCTATTACCTGTTTTACTATGCCATGGGAAGTAAACGAAAACCATAGAAAAGTAAAAGAAGTCAACAGCAGAGAAAGGAATAGAAACGAAGGTACAGGAAAGGAACAGTAAGGAGAGAAAACTATAAAATAAAATAAAATAAAATAAAATAATATAAAATAAAATAAAAGAAAATAAAATAATATAAAATAATATAAAATTAAAATAAAATAAAAATATAGTCACGAACATGTAAAAAAATTAATAAGATACGTTTTTTAAAATATTTTTTGGATCTATATTTCTGAGAACGAAACTAAATACTGAGGATGGTGGAACGCCTAAGCCGGTCTGTCACAAAACAAAATTGACGGAAACCGGATGACGAAAAATCTTTTCAATACACATCAACTTTAAACATTGTCGGAAAATCAAGAAAGCAAAATAAATAAATTCTTTTTTTAGTTTACAATGCCACCGTTTACCATCCCATAACCGATTCTACAGAGGATATTCTCTAATGCTGGGTACCAAAGGTGCAGATTATAGGAAAATGATAGGCTTTGGGCGGAGTAAACGCGATTAATCTTGTACTCAGACTCGACTCATGTATCAATAGATCACCAGTGCACGTTCTTTCCAAAAGTTAAAAATGAAATTATCATAAAGAAATGAGCCACCTTAATACACAAATAAGAACCACCCATTTTAAAACACATGTTCACCTGGGTATTAGTGTTTTGCATAACTGCTTGCTGGAGCTGATTCTAGCCGCTTGTCAACTTTTACATACTACCTGAATGTGAATTCTTCAATGGGTTAGAGGCAATAGGGAACAAATGAACATAAATACTTTTATTTAATAATTATAGTATTTTACACAAGTCATCCGCCTATTTGTACATATTCTTGTATATTGTATATTTTGAAATTAATAATGTGCTAACTGTGCAATAAGTCACAAACGAGTCATACATTTGATTCAGAAACGTCGAAACTTCTTGATTTAGATTTTTGATTCCGATTTCAGTGTGACTGTGTGAATATCACAAATTAGTATTAGAAAATGTTTTCACCATGGTAAATATATATATGTCACCATAGTACTTTGTTATCAGTTTTCATTTGTTTAACAGGGTCTGATTTCTGTCGAATAGATATTCGTAAAGGCTTTGCAAATCATAATACCAGCCAAAACCTCTTATCGGATAAACTTTTACAATATCGAAATATATGTGACCTGGTCTACGAAAAGGCAGCTAACGTGCGAAAACTACTTTTCTGGGAAACAGCTGTTAAAAATAAACAACTCGTTTCGTCAGTTTCTCGTTATCTCATTAATTGTTCTTTCCAGAGGCTTCAAGGACGTCCAGTAAGTGTTGTTTTTGGTCGGAATATTATTATAGTTCATCGTGTAAGTTGCTAGTGTGGAACATTTAAAAAAGTAACACTGAAGAAGTGACGTTTACTCTAATACTGCGCAGCTGCTGTTGTCTTGTTTTCATTCGTCTCTCTTTCCGGAGGGAACTTTCAAACAAGTTTTGACTTTTTGGATTCTACCACGTGAAAAAGCATCTCATCTTCCATCCGAATCAACTAAAAAGTGAAAATTGATTTTTTGACACCTAAGCTCCCTTTTCGTAGACCAGGTCACATATTTGCAGGTTTGGTACTTATTATAATATAATTACATATATTATATGTAATGTGTGTAGTGAAAATCAGCCAGATCGGACCTACATAACATATAGCTCCCATACAATCGATAGTTTCGATAAATGGGGTTTGGGCTATGTATATTTAAATTAACAGTTTTGCAGAGATTGTACTAATTGTGGGTAAGGATCGGACACTTAAAAAAGCTATAGGTATGCGTATTCATGAAAGGTATAAAGTTTTCGGCACAGTCGAAGACAGCTCTTTCCTTACTTGTTTTTATTTTATTTTATTTTATTTTATTTTATTCTATTTTATTTTGTTTTATTTTATTTTATTTTATTTTATTTTATTCTATTCTATTTTGTTTTATTTTATTTTATTTTATTTCATTTTATTTTACTTTATTTTATTTTATTTGTTTTATTTTATTTTATTTTATTTTATTTTATTTTATTTTATTTTATTTTATTTTATTTTATTTTATTTTATTTTATTTTATTGTATTTTATTTTATTTTATTTTATTTTATTCTATTTTATTTTGTTTTATTTTATTTTATTTTATTTCATTTTATTTTACTTTATTTTATTTTATTTTATTTGTTTTATTTTATTTTATTTTATTTTATTTTATTTTATTTTATTTTATTTTATTTTATTTTATTTTATTTTATTTTATTGTATTTTATTTTATTTTATTTTATTTTATTGTATGTAATTAAAATTGAATTTAATTTTAATTTATGTTATTTTAATTTATCGTATTTGATTCTATTTGATTTGATTTTTTAATTTACTTTTCTTAGTTTTGTTTAATTTAATTTAACTTAATTTAATTTAATTTAATTTTATTTTATTTCATTTTATTTTATTTTATTTTATTTTATTTTATTCTATTTTATTTTATTTTATTTTATTTTATTTTATTTTATTTTATTTCATTTTATTTTATTTTATTGTATTTTATTTTATTTTCTTTTATTTTAATTCATTCTGTTTTATTTGATTTAATTTAGTTTTAACTTATGTTATTTTAATTAATCTTTTTTTGTTTTATTTGATTTTTTTTGTTTAATTTTTTTTTTAATTTAATTTAATTTGATTTAATTTAATTTAATTTTATTTTGTTCTTTTATTGATTTACGGCCTGTACATTTTCAAGCATTCATTTGTTTTATTTTAATTAGAAAATGTGGAAGAAAGATGAAACTAAGCATCCTTGATTGTGACTTTATCTTATATTCGCACTCGAATGTTTACAAAATTCTCTATTTTCTTGACTACTTTTCAATTATGTGCATATACAAGGTGGCGCAATAGTAAGCTTCCGATTTCATCATATCGGTTGTGGCACGTGCAGTGTGTGCTGTTGCACCGTCTTGTTGGAACCACATGTTTTCCAATCCCAATTCATCAAGTTGCGGCAAAAAGAACTCGTTGATCATTGCTCTGTAGCGCTCACCATTCACAGTAACCGTTTGGCCCCGACCGATTACACTGGATCACAAATTCCAACTTTTTTTCTGCACCAGAGACGCCATAGTGAAATTCCTATGTAAAATCACCTCCTAATTCCGAAAATCAAGGTTATTTTTACTTGAATGGTACCGTTTTTGAGATATTTACGATTTACCGTTATTTCAAAAAACAAAAAAGATGGCTCCACTTAATCGTGTGTATCTCAAGAACAAACTGAGCTCTTCCAAAACGGTCTGAAAAATTTGAAAGCTTATAAAATTTACTATAATCAGTACATACAACACTTTTTGCTAGGTCCTGCAGATTCAAACATATTGAACAATTATTACGGATTTTTTAAATTTTTTTTGTAAAAATATAAAAAAATTTGTACTTTGCGAGGAAGCATCTCGAAAAGTTTTTGTTTTTTTGCAGATATTTTTTCCCCCCTCTAAGCTCTGTTTTATTACAAAAAAAATAAGCTATCAGTGAACAAAATCGATGAACTAATACAAAAGTTATAAGCATTCAAGTAAATATATCCATTTAATACTTAAGTACCCTACAAATAATAGCATATGTACATGTGGTTCTGTCTTAACTCTATGATCTTATTTTATAATTGAAAAAGTTATGTGTCTTGTTTTGAAGCTTATTTAGATTAGGATCGGTTTCTCTTATGAGAAACCAACAGTAGTCGCCCATCATAGCGACATCCCAGAATCCTTGATACCGACTTTCAATCACTTTCATTTGCTGGTGAAACCTTTCGCCATGCTCGTCACTTTCGTCGCCAAGATTTTGCGGGAAAAAATTTAAGTGGGAGTGTAAGAAATGAATTTTTAAAGACATATTTACTCCTGAAAGAAAATAAAAAAGTAAATTAGATAAATACATAAGTGACACATTAGTATATAATTTTCTTAGGCTGGATTTATCTTTCAATTCAGAACAAATTTTTTGTTTATATTTTTCCCGTTCTTGTTTGTTCGGAACTGGACGATGAATTCAGATTTATGGCTATATATTCTCATGTAAATTTATGTAATATATAATTTATTATAATATGTTTTTTTATTTACCCATTTCCGCATAGTTTTTGATTAAGTCGTTCACTATCATCTCGTAGTTAGGACTTTTGTGTTTGCCTAAAAAAGAAGTAACGACCTTTTCAAAAGAATCCCACGCTGCTGCCTCCAATGGTGACAATAGTTCTTTGAAATGGTTATTGGTCATCATTTTCCTTATTTGCGGTCCCACAAAAATCCCTTCCTTTATTTTTGCTTCTGAAATCTCTGGGAAGATTGTCTTCAAATGATGAAAAGCTTCGCCTTCTTTGTCCAAAGCCTTCACAAAGTTTTTGATAAGGCCGAGCTTGATGTGGAGCGGAGGTAGAATTATTTTTTCCTTCTTTATAAGTGGAGAGTATTTTATGTTATCTACCCCAACTTGAAACTCGATTCGTTCTGGCCAATCCTTTATGATGTAGTGGTCTTGACGAGCTCGGCTATCCCATTTGCATAGAAAGCAACAGCTATCCCATTTGCATAGAAAGCACTTTGTAGACCACATAGCATTCCAACGACTTTAAGATCGGCACATATTTTCCAATCATGTTCTTCGTATTTGATTAACTTGAGCAATTTTTGCATTATCTCATATGTTTCCTTCGTATTTACTGCATGCGCGATCGGGATAGATGGCTTTTGGTTGCCAATATGCAATAATACGGCCTTTAAACTTAATTTATTGCCGTCTATGAACAATCGCCACTCTTTTGAATCATATGGTTCACCAAATTGTTTGAATAGACCAGCAATGTCTTTGCAGTAACAAACACTGTCCTCCTTCGTATAGTACTTGGAAAATTCTTCGTGACGAGTTCTATAATATGTTACCTTAACATCGGATGAAACAAATTTAAATTGTTGCATTCGAGAGGCGTGTAGTTCGGCCTTTTCCTTTGACAATTCCAAATCCCTTATCCAATCATTGAGTTGTGCTTGTGACAAAGAATTTCTTTCGTTTTCCGTTTGAAATTCAGTACAACATGATGCCGCGTAATCAGATACTACTGTTGACAATGAAACTGGAGCCGGAACTAAAGTTAAATTTGATTCTGGCAATGTCGCTTCTGTTGAAATTAGTTCTGGTAATGACACTGTAGATACGCTCGCATAGGTTACTTTTCTGGACTTTCCAACCCCAAGTACTTTTGTAGTACAAATATAGCAGTCCGTTGAATGGCAAGTTGGTTCCCTCCACTTCATTGGTGTAATAAATTTTACACGTCGCCTAAATAGATAGTTTCAGGAATTAGTCAGCTATGCATTAAAAGGGAACAAATTCCTAATTTTTACAACGTACCTTTTTGTTCCGGTTTCCGAAGAAATCAATTCGACTCGGCATGTGGTGCACACAGTGTTCGGTGTCCATGGTTTTTCATTGTTTTTAGGCTCAATTCCAAAACACTTATAGTATGTAACTTTCAAAGGATTTGAAAACACACGTCTCATACTTTTAACAATAAATTGACCGCAGATGAAACAGAACATATCTGGATCATTTGTACACTCAAACTCTCGCGCCCTTTTATTCATTTTTTATTTTAAGTAAATGACGGGTTATAAACTGCAATTATAAACTGAACAGTATCCGGCGAGCCTTGCAGATATTATGAAGGAACAAGGCGCATGTACTCTTATTTATACTTAGATCCAGTAAAAATTCAAGCCTACCTAAACAAAAAGTTTCCCTAGTTCTACAAAGAAAACACTACCTGCCTCAAAAATATGCTCTTGTTTAAAATGTACCTAGGTTTGAGAAAACGACACCAACAGCTTTTTGTATCTAATAACTTTTCGAAAATCTACCTGCTAACTAACTGATATACGAATACTAACACATATGTACCAGTAGGGTACTTAAGCATTAAATGGATATATTTACTTGAATGCTTATAACTTTTGTATTAGTTCATCGATTTTGTTCACTGATAGCTTATTTTTTTTGCAATAAAACAGAGCTTAGAGGGGGGAAAAAATATCTGCAAAAAAACAAAAAGTTTTCGAGATGCTTCCTCGCAAAGTACAAATTTTTTTATATTTTTACAAAAAAAATTTAAAAAATCCGTAATGATTGTTCAATATGTTTGAATCTGCAGGACCTAGCAAAAAGTGTTGTATGTACTGATTATAGTAAATTTTATAAGCTTTCAAATTTTTCAAACCGTTTTGGAAGAGCTCAGTTTGTTCTTGAGATATACACGATTAAGTGGAGCCATCTTTTTTGTTTTTTGAAATAACGGTAAATCGTAAATATCTCAAAAACGGTACCATTCAAGTAAAAATAACCTTGGTTTTCGGAATTAGGAGGTGATTTTACATAGGAATTTCACTATGGCGTCTCTGGTGCATTTTGGCTGTAAACCAGTGTTATTGGTCAAATAAATAGTCAGCAATATTCCGCGTTCTGGAGCAGTGTAGCGTAACATTGTTTATTAACGTGTATTTCGCATGTGTTTACTACACAAATGTCAAAGCAGAACTGACTTTAGGGGCCAATCGCAAAATTTATAGCATTTTATGATAGGAGGATTACTTTTGCGCCACCTTGTACTGTCAAACTTATCTCACATTGGACTGGGAAGAAAAAAAAATGTATTTTATGTTTGAAAATTATATTGATATTATTTTTCAGAATGGCGAAAAACTAATGTATACGCTGCAGATGGATTTTAGTTTTTAAAGGTCTATCATTGCTAGTTTTAAATTTTTAGGACGGATCTCATCCACATTAAAAATTATTTATTACACTCGTGAGTGTTGCTTTGGAAATCTGTGATAAAGATTTTTTTCGCGGGGTCTAATGTACGAGTTTGTTTTTGGTTTTATTGAGGTGAATTATTGCTTTCCAAAAGTATGTATCCGAATCTGGCATTTTTTTTACATGGTATTTTATATTCAATTTAAAATATAGACATGGATTTCTATATAATAGTTTTATCTAGGCAACTACTCTACGATGTGGTTGTATATATTTATTTAGAATGTGTGCTTTGAGTTGTAATTAAGTAAATTTGTCCACCTTGTTTATTGAAATTTGTATGCTTCCTATCTTAAAAGCCAATCCAAGTGGAAACAATACGCTTCAGGCAACATAATATTATAATTCCTAATAGCGCCGAATCTTTATGTCTCACTTTCATAGTATTGCGATTTACGTTAACTAAAAAGTCTGTATACAATTTTGGAAAAGTGGGCCGTACCTCTCCTCTTTCTAGCAAAAAATCAAAGTTCGTGTTTCAAGCAAATGTTTCCACCAGATTTTTAAAACTTGGTAGAGAGACTATCTACGAGTATATGAAAAGTAGGAGCGGCAGAAAAGGACTAGGTAGAAGAAGAAGAGGAAAAGAGAAAGGGAGAGAAAAACAATAAATAGATAAAGGAATAGATTACCAATGAGAACAGGAATAGAAAGAGGAAAATGAATAATACAAGCAAGAGATAGATTAAGAAGAAAAGAAAGAGTCAGGGTAGAATGCAGAAAAATAGGGAAAGGAAGAAGAAGGGAAAAGGAATAACGAAGAAGAACTAGATTTCCAACTCAGAGGAAAAGGAAGCGGGAGATGAGGAGGGAAGAGTGTACAATTGTTCAATGCACGCAAATTTTCGGACAGGATAACATCGGGTCGGTTACGAAATAAATGGGTGAGTAGTTTTTGGTACAAACAGCAACAATATTCATCTGACCAAGTTTCTTTTCAATTGTAAATAGTACAGTTGGCTCAAAAACTATTTAACGAAAATGCATGCGCTTAAAAGTATGCAACAAAAACGGATTCTGACGGAATTCCGAAAAGAAGTATAGTGTAGCTGGATAGCTGATCTATGAATACTAGAGTTCGCCCAGTGGTTGAAATTCAACCAATAAACTTTATTTTATTTTATTTTTTTGCTGTAGGTATGTTTTATCCGCCTTTTTTTCTTCCTTTCTATGTCGTTCCTTTCCTCTAACATATTTTTATTTTCCTTGATTGCTTTTTTTACTCTCTTATTTTATTTTTTACTTTCCTCAAACTTCTTTTCCTTTCCCTTCCCTTCCTTTTATTTTCTTTCTTTCCCCTTCGTTTTCTTACCTTTCCTTTCGTTCCCTTTCCCTTCCCTTCCTTTTATTTCCTTACCATTCCTTTCTTTCCTTTAATTTTCCTTCCTTTCCTATCCTTTCCATTCCCTTCCCTTTCCTTCCTTTCCTTTTCCTTTTCCTTTTCTTTCCTTTAATTTATCTTCCTTTCAATTCTTTTCCTTTCCTCTATTTTCCTTTAATTTTCTTCGGTGTTTAGTACTCTTTATGAGTAATCATTTATTTTATTTTTGTAAACCCTGTTTGTAGGTATCAGCAATGAATTTTACATATTTGCTCATATTTTACCTTGCTTGTTTAATGTATCCAACAAAGCAACTTTTCGTGCTCTCAGGAGAGCAGCTGACACTGGGCATCGTAGCCAGTAATCAATACAATAACAACAACTAAAGCAAAAATGCATGACACAACAGAGTATCTATAGTGCGAATACTTATTTTTCATTAGTCCACTACCAACTCTTCGCACTCACAGTGAGAGCCGACCACACGAATAACACAAAAACATGCATGGCAAGTCTACTCACACTACTACGGCTCTTAATTTTTTCCTACAAAGCAACTCCTCGGCCATGCTCACGATTCAGCATAGTACACAAAAAGCAAGTACACACACACACAGCGTGTCTATAGTGTGAATAAGTAAATGTGTAGTGGTGTGACTTTTATGTTAAAGTTTTTATATTAAAATGATTTTTAAAATTTTTTTATTTACGGATAAAAGTACAACTTCAAAATTTCCTATCTATACATATATAATTTGTATACTTTAGAATTATAGTTTAGCAGAAAACGGTTCTACATTGCATTCATCTTGTCTATTTATATATAAGATAACCCCTTTGACTTTCATTATGCTCTCCTTCATATTAATTGGAAACATTGTTATTGAGAACAGATAAACAAAGTGTGATGATCTGCTGTTTCAACGAGGTCAAAAAAATTGCTACCGTAAAATTCGGACTAGCCGCAGCGCAAAATATTGCATACATTTAGGAGCATATTATTGCTTGTGATAGGCATAATATCTCTCCTGACCAACAACGGATAAAAATCTGGCAATACTATGTGAGTGGTGGGTGATATTGTTCGGAGAGGTACACTTTTTAAACATGTTGAATATGCTTCTCCTTGTAGGCGTGAGGTCTTGAAGTCTGCATACTTTTATGCTCTGTCACTCCGTTACAAAAACGACAATAAGACCGTCCAATTTTGCCCATCAGAAATTATTAGACGTCGCGGGTAAATTGTTGTAATATCAGAAAATGCAAGAGATCTTCGGCAGCAGTGGTGTTGCAGTAGCGTTGCTTGTCTACACCCCCAAAGTCCTGGGACGGGTCCGAGTGTATTTCTGCCATGGAAGGATTCTCCGCAATAATCCATTTGCTTTGCAGATGCCTTTCGGTGTCGGTAAAAAAATGTGGGTCCCGCCAATTTGTAGGAAAATTTAAAAGCAGCACACCCCAAAATGGTGGAGAAGCTCGGCCTTAGTCTTCTTAATCTGACGCTAAAATTTACCAAAACTTAGACAAACTTAGTAATCTTCTATAACTGTTGCTGTTGTTGTATTAGCGACTATTTAACCTGCCATCACCATATTTAACCTGTATCACCTCTTATCCAACATTGTCATCAGTCTCTTCTAACGGAAGTCCCAGAAATCTCGCGGCTACTGTTAGAAGAGTAGGCTCGGTTGAGCAGATGAACAGATGGTTAGTATCGTGGGGAGACACGCCGTATGCCGGGCAGACATTTGGCATGTCAGGGTTCAGTCTGGATAGGTAAGAGTTTAGTCTGTTACAGTATCCAGAACGAAGTTGGGCCAGCATGACTCTTGTTTCCTTAGGCAGTTCGCGTTCCTCATTGGCAACAGCTGGAGCTTGTGCCTGTAGGACTGCATTCACCGGACGAGAACTGACAAAGGAGTTTACCTACTCCGTGTGGATGAGATTGAGGGCCCGCCGATGCACCTTTGGATCAAACGGCGAGAAATTGAAGAAGATAGAAGATTAGCCTTTCTATATTCTATAACTGACAACATTCAGTTCAGTTCGAAACTTTATTTGAACCTCAATTTCCCGCATTTCTTACACACCGAGAAAATAAAGCTCTAGGGTAAGTTTACTGCCCTATTTTATAAGCAATAACCACAAGTCTATGGGATACATCATGCAATCTCCACATTTTTTTTGACTACATATCATCTCCTGGGAAATCTCAAGGGTTAGGCTTTTCTGCTTTGTTTTATAGGCTTCAGCAAAGTAGCCGAAATCCAACTCTTCTTAGCTATAACCAAGTGCCAATGGGATACACCGAGCGCTGTCAAGTCATCCGCCAGCTGTTTTCTCTGGCTCTACAGCCTCTGCTGGGAATTGGGCATCAGTGGAGCAAGTCCATTTAGCCTCTGTGGTACCTAAAGGCGGGTGATGCTGCTTCGAACCATCACTGGCCAATTTCCTATACTTTCTTCCTCACTAAGTGAAAGCATTGCCTTCAACACTCCCAGACTTTTTTTTTTTAACAAAAATCAACTATCAAACTAAAATATTCGCACAATCAGCTGCTACTACTTAATGCGTCTGAGGCCAAATTTCGATTATAATAAAGAAGACAAACTATTTGAATTGCATTCATCCATTGCCAAGAAAATAACGCAGTCAAACTATAAAATTACAGGCATTGCAGACAAGTAAAATAGGAAAAAGTGCACTAAACTTGGGAATAATAGCAGGGAAGATAAGTGAAACAATCAAATAAATAGAGAGACGGGGGCTTGGGGATAGGAAATAAAAAGCGTTTAACGTTTTCGATTTCACGATTTGAATGTGCGAAGCACTCAATTTTCTTAAGAGCAGACGACAAAAACCGTTCAGGCAGACGATGTAATATAAGATGAGCCAGAAGAAGAAGCAGAAGTAGAAGAAGAAAAACGCAAGCAAGGAAAGCAAACTTAGTACGCCGATGTGGAGAAGGCTGTGCGTGCTTGTGTGTGCATGAAATAGATAACCCCAAAACAGATCAGCTCGTCAGACAGCGCACAAGCTTAGCACAACAGCAGACGAATGTAAAGAAAAAACTAGAAATTGGATATGCAATTTCATACACAGCAAAAATATTTGTACATTTCCATTTTGATAAACGGAAGCTGCACTACAACAACATCCATTCTCTCATTACAATCTAAACAACAACAATCAGTATTACGTTGGTAGCGAAACTAACGACAAACTAGCGGTTAAACGCGTATGAGCTATAAAAGCTGAACCAAAGCTCAAACACCGTTAGCTGCGATAAGATCGCTGGCACGCATACACTCACATTACCATTTGCATATATTTTCACAATTACATGCGGAAATGATAGGACGTACCAGTAAGTGTTTAAATGGAAGCAAAAGTGGATGAAAATGACACAACAAAAAAAACGAAATGGCCATATCAAATGGAAAGAAATTTTATCACAGTTTAATGGTTAACGGGAAGGAGAAGGATGATGAAAGAAAGGAGGTGCGTAGAGGTAGCAAGAAATGAAACCGAAATCGAAACAGTAAATTATTCTAAACCGAAGTCGTAACCGATTATCAATCTCGTGGTGTTTCCAATTGGCTCCAGGTGGTCGAACGAATAAAAGACTGGCCCGCTATTTTATTTTCATCTCAAATAGCACAAACCCCAAAAAATTGTTAGGTCAGACAGTGATTATTTGTAATACCAATCCCAAATCTTCAGAATAGTAATGGGCAAGGCTGTCTAAGACATTGCAAAAGTCTTACTGTGCTTCGACGTTATTCAAATGGAATAAATTTCGCCATGTCCTCAGAAAAGAAGGGCAGCTAAGTATGAAGAGGTGTAGTAGTTCGCCTTTTCAGCATCCTTAATATATCCTGCAAGCAAAGAAATATTGGTGCCCAACGATAGACTCCAAATCCAAAGCAAAACATCAATCCTCAAAATATGCCTTTGAGGACCTAAGAAGTTCCACTGCACTCTGGACACTAACCAGAAGTTTTTGCCGACTTCCAGCTCCAAGGCCGACCTGGCTGAAAAAAAATTGCTAGTGTCAAGTGGATTTTCGAAGTCCTTTTCGTCCGGTTCTACCATTTTCATTAGCCATCAACTTCCAAATTCAAGAAAACCGCAGATTATGGTGAATTGCGAATTTGTTGAGCTTGAACCGTGCGTTTTTTGTAGCTTGTAATGCCAAATACCTCGCAGAAACTTAGGGTAAAGTTGCCGATGGCGGCTGACCTCTGTAAGATATGTACACTGTACGCTTCAATACTAGGACCTTCTGTCACTAGCCCGACTGCGAAGGTAGCGTTGTGTTGGACCCCGTTGTGATGATAGCTTACCGTTGATATCTTCTAAGCGCTGTAATCTGCTGGGGTAGTCCAATGCGTAAAGCAGTTTACCAGTCCACTGCTATAGCTGCGATGTTCCCTCGCTTCGCTGTCGAAGATATTCAAGCGAAGATATAAGGTGTATGATTCCAAATTAGTCGTTTTCTAGACCATGTCTTGAAGCTAAAATGCCCACCATATATTCATGATGCCGTTCATTGCAGAGAAGTTGTTTCGTAGTATGTGCCTTGTCCAATCTGTGACCCAAAACCTATACCACATTAAAGATCGATTAAACAATAATCTCATATAGATTGCGCCACTGCAGTACGGGGCAGCCAATGCTCATATAAGCTTAAGCAAAATGGACTACTTTCAATGAAGACCAGAACCTCTCTCGATATTGAAAAGCTGATGAAGGTCAGATCTTCAGCAATGTTGCTTTACTCTGTATCGAAAGGTTATAATTGAAGAAGAATCGGTTTAGATTATTTTCGAATCGTACAAGTACAAGGAATTAGGACTGCAAAGCTTAATCCACTTTGTATTTATCCTTAAATTATTGAAAAGGTCTTATAAAGACAAGTCATAGATAAAAGACTTCATTGAACAACTTCTTTTCAAATATATCTTCCGCATGCTCAATTACCGTCGCAAAAACTCTAGCGATCAGCTACAATTTTGTTAGTTCCATCTTCTAGTACCTAGATTCTATGGGAGTCTGGCAATAAACACTTACATAAATGAACTATCGGTGGGTAAAGTATCCAAAAATCTTGAACTTTTTCAAATTATTGCCCACCGCTGGAAAGACGAACCTATTTATCATCTTGCAAACAGTCTCAAGGCCTCTCTTCATTGATTTCTGAAACTACGTACTAAGTCCCAATATGTATCTGTTTGTAAGGTATCTCTTGTCGTGTCCCTCTTCGCCCACATCACTCTAGTTTATACCCTTTTCAGCACTTCGACC
Source organism: Merzomyia westermanni (assembly GCA_949987695.1). NCBI lineage: Eukaryota > Metazoa > Arthropoda > Insecta > Diptera > Tephritidae > Merzomyia > Merzomyia westermanni. The sequence continues at coordinate 132,388,280 of OX465291.1, forward strand.
ACTGCGCACTTCCCTATAGAGATTAAAGAAAGATTTCCTTTTAGGCATTTGATTTTTTTTAATCGTTAGTAAAGATCACTGCGCTACTTAAAGATTCTGACAGTTGTAAGATAACAACATACCGAAAACTTATTTTAAATAGCTCAAGAGCACCACAAGCAGCCGACAAATGTGCCCCCATTTGAACCAACACCGCTAAGACAAATATACGGGCACATAAATAAATATAAAAACTTTGCAGCCAAACCAAATTATGTAGAATGTAACCATGTGCCTTTCAATGTGGCAGTCCCCACATCCGCTGGCAACTAACCGACGCACATCAATCTCCCAGTGATATGGATCTTTTCATTTTCTATCCACATCGCTCCAACTTTAATGGCTCCCTTTTTTTGTGTGTTTTTGCCTGTGGGAGAATAGCATTTTTTGTAAGCTTTTGCTTTTTTCAAGTAAGTTTTGGCAGCTCCCTTTTGGCATTGTCGACGTTGGCAAGTTGCGTTTGTGGAGTCGTTAGACTTGTGCGTTCCCAGTGTATGTGCTTTCGCATTCAACGAGTATTCTCACCCACATCCTTAAGTTACCATCATGTGAAACACTTTGCGTGCGTCCATATAAAATACTAACACACGTAAAGCGACAAGAACTGCCCTTACAGGGTACAGTGGGTTAGGGGAATTGATTTGTGGGCAAAATTTAAATGGATCAGCAGACTGCTGAGGGACAGAGGTAAAGATATGTACGTTACCAACGAGAACAGGCGTAGTATAACTGTGAGGAAAGCACCGAAGCCATGGAGGTTAATAAATGGAGTCTCAGAACTCCACAAAGTACGCTATAAATCTACCGCAAATAAAATGCCTTGTTAGGGGTATATTTTATAAGATGTATATTGGAACGATTTTTCGGCATCCCTTGTCAATTTTTGTTTTGTTACAAACCGGTTTCGGCGATCTGCCATCTTCAGTGTATGTTTTCGTTCTGATCTGTGTCTATCCGTTGTTATGTATTCATAGTCTGGATACTGTGCCAGGTACTGTTAATATGATAACAATAACGAAAAAATACACTGAAGATGGCGCATCGCCGAAACCGGTTTGTAACAAGACAAAAATTGACAAGGGATGACGAAAAATCGTTCCAATATACATCTAATATCCACCCTGTCGGAAAAACAGAAAGTCAAATCAACTCAGTATATTTTATTGCCTGCAGTGATCTGACTGATGGCGTTGAAGCAACACTTCGATTTGCTCTCTGAAATTTAAAACGGCTAAATTGTTATGGGTGTGATTCTGTAAGTCACGAATTTCATAGCGAAATACTCGAAGTTTTCAGAGCGCGAGGTCAGTAGCAGATGCAACATACGCATTCCTGTCAATGATTAGCAATCTCTAATTTCATCTTTTCAGAGAGGGGGTCGCTTCGATGCATAGGATCAGCCAACAATGGACACCGAACGATTTCAAATCAAACGATAGCACGACTTATGTTAGATAGGCTATCTTCTGTCCCTTTCCGAGACGCATATTTAGGACCATTGTTCCGTAGTTCTACCAGTGGTGGGATGCCAATACTCTTAACTTAACTTGCCCCACTTTTAACCTGAACCATTGTGCTTACCCAGTTGTTCCTGTATCAAGATCTACTAGCTAGAGAGTGGCTTCTCTGAATAAGTACAAAAGGTTTAGAAGATCTTCTTATCGACATCGGATTTTACCAGCAAAGGTAAAAGCAGGTACGAACTAAGTTGGAAAAATATTTGAAGAATGACCTACCATCCCTTTGGATTTTCCAGTTGACACTAGTTGTAGCTTAAATCTCAGAATGGTTACACAATGGCTGAAATCGCCTAGGCGTCCTATAAGTTACCTATTTATCTGCATCAGACATTTCCATGCTTAGAGAAAGTAAAAATGACTGTGGGAAGGGACCAAGCTTATTAATTAATGTTGGACCAGTTCGGTCTAGTTACCCTGACGAACTGACTTTCGGCATACAAAGACCGTCGAGGGCTCACTATTACTGATAGATTTGTGGTATTTCTAAATGGTTTATCGAAACTAAGTTGGCTATTGAAAGGATGGTTTCGATATGGAAAACTATAACTGTTCAAATTGACATACTTAGTATAGTTAAAGAATCTAAAATATATCGCCAATTTGTGCGAAAAGGGTCAATAATTTTGTAGTTTCTGAGCCCATAGTACAAGGTGGCGCAAAAGTAAGCTTCCGATGTTCAGCATATCGGTTATGGCATGTGCAGTGTGTGCTGTTGCACCGTCTTGTTGGAACCACATGTTTTCCAATCCCAATTCATCAAGTTGCGGCAAAAAGAACTCGTTGATCATTGCTCTGTAGCGCTCATCATTCACAGTAACCGTTTGGCCCCGACCGATTATTGGTCAAATAAATAGTCAGCAATATTCCGCGTTCTGGAGCAGTGTAGCGTAACATTGTTTATTAACGTGTATTTCGCATGTGTTTACTACACAAATGTCAAAACAGAACTGACTTTAGGGGCCAATCGCAAAATTTATAGCATTTTCTGATAGGAGGATTACTTTTGCGCCACCTTGTACAAAGCATAGCATGCTACAGCCTTCGTCATTAACGTAACCCCGCACCCACCAGTACGTTAACTCGTAGTTTTCAGATTTCAATCAAATCCGAATTTTTTTTCAATTAGTGCATAAAAAATGTAAAGAGGTTATAAATAAAGCAACTCCACACATCAGTATCCTTCAAAGCCCGCAGACGTCTGAAATATTGCTTCAATTTCTGCTTAAAAGGTCTCCTTGCCCACAGTACAATTTAGAACATCTTAGACAATCCCCCACGCACCTGTATCTTCCTCAAACCACAGTTGTCAGTTTGGAATCAAATCCGAATGTTTTCTACAGTTTGTGCACAGAAAACGATCTTCTAGCCCACAGTGCAATGTAGAGCACGCAATTGTGCAGTGAAAATGGCGTCTGATTGCGCTACACAATCAAATTCAAAATTCCATTTCATTCAGTTCGTGACACTGTCAAACATACAAACATACGCGTATCATATAACAACGAATATCCCCATATCCTACAAAGAAGAAGTTTTTTAAATTTGTTTTTGTAACTATATGTAACTTGGCATTGTTGTTTTCGGTTATCGCTACTGCTACTTCCTTTGCTTTTTGACATTTCTTGTCATTCGTGTCACGCACGAACAAAAGTAAGTGGAGAGATGCAACCATTTTGAGCATAGAAAAATCCTACAACAACAACAATCAGCATAGTTGGAAAAAGGCACAGCTTCTGCAAATATATTTATGTGTGTTTGTGTGTGTGTGTGTTCGCACTTGGGTCTCACAGCAAGCCTAATGATATACTATACTTCCGTTGCAGTAATAACTACTTTTCGACGTGTAATGTCTGTTATGCTGTGTGAACGCGTTGATTCCGCCCACATACGTTGAAGAGCTCGTGAATTGCCTTACCGCATGGGCCACTTTGTTTCTTTACACCTGGTTGGTGGGCCACAGACTACGGATTTTCAATCTTGGTGCAATATTGTTTGCAATAGATGTTGAAAACCGTAGTGGCTTTTTAGGCGCCAAGCAATCTTAAAAATAAAAATTAATGTGTATCTGTGTATCTGTGTGTCTGTGTGTTTGTGTGTATGTGTGTCCTTTATAGGCGTCCAAAGTACTCAACCGATCCCCATGAAATTTTCACAGTATATTCTTGGGTTCACTGTTTGCAGCATAGGCTATATATAATTTGGAAAAGTGGGCGGTGCCCCGCCTACATATTTTGTGTTTTGTTTGTGCTTTATTAATGTCCACAGTTTATTGTCGATGTCTTTGAAACTCTCATGGTAGGCTCAGCAGGCGACACAGGCTGTATATAGTTTTTGGAGAAGCCCCCAGTGTATATAAAGCTACAATTCGGTATAGCTAGGAATTTATTTGGTTCAAGTTAATGATATTTTATATATAGATATATGTTTTATATATTAAAAAAACCTTGGAAAAAGTAAGCGGTACCAGGATCAATTAAAAGTTAATTCGCTATATCTTCGAAAATATGTACATATCAGTAGCTGCAGAGGAAAAGCGAGAAAAGATAAGAAGGGAAGTAGGAATAGAATATTTGAGAATTAGAGGAGGTGTTAGAGGATAATGAAGAGAGTAAAATAAACTAACGGGATATGGGGGTGGGGAAAGCAAAAGTGGAAAAAATTAACTCAAATTATGAGCAGGCCGAGTCTGCTAATATCATATAAACTCGGTATTTCGGCATTTCTTCCGTGGGCACTCACATTGCTTTAGCGATTTAGACCTTGAAGCAATGAAATTTAAAGTGCTGGGGATACTATGATTTAATCGACGGCTAGGCCTCCACAACCAAACAAAGCTTGATGGGTCTGTCAATGAAAGAAACAAAACTTTAGAATACTAGCGGTATGGGCAATTAGAGACAGAAGGATGTTATTGTTGTGTTAACGACATTTCCCCCTGCGTAGACGGCTCATTCTTTACCTTGTGTTGTCATCAATCTATTCTTACGGAAGTCCTAAGAAATTGGCAGTTATAGTAGGATTAGACCAGAGATTGTTTTAAGAAGAGTATAATTTGTCGATCTAATATCGTGGGGCGGACAAGCAAGAGGATAGATAACGACTGCGACGCCACTGACTGTGCAGTCGTGTACATCAGTATTTGTTTGAGTTCCTAGCTCGAAGTTTTCGTTAAGTAACCGTGAGCACGACCTCTTGGCTACCTAGTTGGCGTTTAGCCGTTAAACCGGGTCTGAACGTCCATCATAGCGCTTCTTCTCTCTGCTAGCAATTGGAAACACTACGTGATCTCAAACAGGAATCCACTGGGTCTCTCCATCGTAGTAATGATCTACCTGCCTGCCGGTAAGAATAACCTCTGGTCGCAGTATCTTTCCTCATGCGCTTTACATGGAGTATCAAACTGAGCCACTGAGGTTTAAATCATTGAAATATGTCGATGACTGCTTAGAGCTCTTCATCAAATCTACTTTGAAGAACTTTTCTCTCGAATACTCACAATGCAGTGTAATGAGATTTTTTCCCGAGATTATGTGCCATACTGCAGGGCGTTTACGACAAGTGACGTATTGAGTGTTATTTTCGGTCGTCGAGAGAAGATTTTTTAGAGGTTAGAATTCCTACAGATAAGAAGGCCCAATATGGCAACTAGAGTGGCTAAGACTTACTTGCTTCCCTCATATGCTATTTTTTATTATTTCAAAAAAGCAGATGTCGGTACAAATCAAACAGAATTTTTTTTTTTTTCATATCTTTCCGTACAGCATTCAACAACAACTTTCTGAATCTCCTCATTTTACTCTGATTGTGCTCATTATGAACTCATAAATTTGCACGCAATTAACATACATAACTCAGTTGCTGTCACTGCCATTTCTGTGGTTCAAAGTTCAGCATCGTCTCACTGCGGACTTCCATACACATGCGTAAGTATTCTCAGAAGTAATTTTTCTGTGTCCTCAAGGCCCTTGGTAGTTGCATGTTCTCCAAGTTAGCTGTGGCAAACCACAATGCAGAGTTGAGTACACCCGAATGAGTAGGTCTGCTGTAAGTGAATGTGGGCCAGGCTGTGTGCGTCACTACCATGCAGGGAAAATCGGTAGTTATGAGCTTTTTAGGATCTATTGCATTCGGAGGAACTATGACTTCACCGTTAGTCTCTTTTACATGCGAATAGCCTCTTTTACTTCATTATGGTAGCCTAAAGCCTTCGTTGCTATGGCTTTATAGCTATATTATAATTTTAGATTATAATTTAGCTTTTGAATAAATAAATAAATAAATACTTCATTATGGGCATAGATGGGATAAGTTGATTTTAATTTATGTAGTCTACTTTTAGGTGTTGGAAGTAAACTTGTCCGAGAATACCCTTTGGACAAAAAGGGACCAATTAGTCTCTTCATTGGACATGCTCAAACAAAAGAGATCACTTCAACCCATCCAAAGTGACCAAAACTGGCATTGGTCGCATGCTCCTTTACGACTCATCCCGGACTCATCCTAGACTATTCGCATTTTTTGTAGGTTAGTTAAAATTTCCATACTTTGTTGGTAGTACATTTCGATACCTACTAACTTACGAGACCTACTAACAAACCTCCCAACATGTTCGTCGAATTTTTATATCGCCGCTTAGATCATCCTTTTTCGGCTCTTGATTCCAAAAAGATCACACCTTACAATTTTTTTACTAACGCCCGCCCTGACTTATAATTTTATTGATAAAAGGGTCTGAGAATTTCAAACGCACTATCTCAACATAAATTCAATACATTTTCAGCTGAGATATGAGGTTTTCAGAACAAATGGTATTGAAAAAACAAGTACTGAGAGTAACTCCATTGCCAGTTTATGGACTGATTTAACCAACAAGCTGTTCTGTAATTTTTTTAATAATAAGCGATCTTTAAGTGTTTTCAGTATTAATTTATTTGAAGCTTTGAGGGTAGCTTTTTATAAATCATTTAATCTTTAAACTGAAATGCAAATATTTACAAAATTTCCAGAAAAAATTCTTTGAAAAATTTTTTTCGGCTTTAAATGTTTAAATTTTTTTTTTTATTAAAGTTTGCGCATAAATTAAGAGTAGGTAATATTTTTTTCTGCTTGCCTCAATTTTCAAGTAGAAAGTAACAAAGAAATAAGCAAACCGATAAGTTCACATTTGATTTTTGAAACTAAAAATTTTTAAAGAAAATTTAATTTAGCTATTTTATTCATAAGTCGCTTAGTGCTAACGAAATAAAAAACATTTTTATTTGCTGTCTTAAAAGTGACAAGTGCACATTTGATTTTTTAAGGAAATTTAAAATTTTTAAAGAAAATTTAATTTTTTCATTTTATTCATAAGTCGCTTAGTGCTAACAAAAAAAAACGACTTTTATTTGCTATCTCGCAAGTGACAAGTTCACATTTAATTTTTTAAGGAAATTGAAAATTTTTAAAGAAAATTAAATTTTTTTCATTTTATTCATAAGTCGCTTAGTGCTAACGAAAAAAAACGACTTTTATTTGCTATCTCGCAAGTGACAAGTTCACATTTAATTTTTTAAGGAAATTGAAAATTTTTAAAGAAAATTAAATTTTTTCAATCTATTCATAAGTCGCTTAGTGCTAACGAAAACAAGAAAATTTAATTTTTTTTCATTTTATTCATAAGTCGCTTAGTGCTAAAGAAAAAAAAATGACTTTTGTTTGCTATCTCGCAAGGGAAAAGATCACATTTGATTTTTTAAGGAAAATTGAAAATTTTTAAAGAAAATTAAATTTTTTCAATCTATTCATAAGTCGCTTAGTGCTAACGAAAAAAAACGACTTTTATTTGCTTTCTCGCAAGTGACAAGTTCACATTTGATTTTTTAAGGAAATTGAAAATTTTTAAAGAAAATTTAATTTTTTCATTTTATTCATAAGTCGCTTAGTGCTAACGAAAAAAAACGACTTTTATTTGCTATCTCGCAAGTGACAAGTTCACATTTAATTTTTTAAGGAAATTGAAAATTTTTAAAGAAAATTAAATTTTTTCAATCTATTCATAAGTCGCTTAGTGCTAACGAAAAAAAGAAAACTAAATTTTTTTCATTTTATTCATAAGTCGCTTAGTGCTAACGAAAAAAAACGACTTTTATTTGCTATCTCGCAAGTGACAAGTTCACATTTAATTTTTTAAGGAAATTGAAAATTTTTAAAGAAAATTAAATTTTTTCAATCTATTCATAAGTCGCTTAGTGCTAACGAAAACAAGAAAATTTAATTTTTTTTCATTTTATTCATAAGTCGCTTAGTGCTAAAGAAAAAAAAAACGACTTTTGTTTGCTATCTCGCAAGGGAAAAGATCACATTTGATTTTTTAAGGGAATTTAAAATTTTTAAAGAAAATTTAATTTTTTCATTTTATTCAAAAGTCGCTTAGGGCTAACGCAAAAAAAACGACTTTTGTTTGCTATCTCGCAAGTGACAAGTTCACAATTGATTTGAAAGAAAATTTCATTTTGTTATTTTATTCATAAGTCACTAAGTGCTAACGAAAAAAATATCGGCATTTTATAAAATATATACGCTTATTTTCAAAAGTTTTGTAAACGTGAAGCAGCGTTTTGTAGGCTCAACGCTTATTTCAAAAAACTTTTTAAAAAATTCACCTTACGTTTACTTTGCTTGTTGGTTAGTGACAATCTTACTACTTTCTATTTACGCTTATTCTGCACTAGTACTGAACCAGACATTTCTGTCACTAGCTATTGATTTCCCTGCATGATACTCATATGCAATATGTTTCACATTTATTTCGGTTTTTATTATTTATGCATTTTATTTTCTTCTCTGGCGAAATTTTCTTTAGCAGTCATATATTTTATTTATTTTATTTAATTCCCTTTACTGCTCGTTACTCCTTTGCAATATTCGCATATCGACTATTTGTCCTGTATTGCTTTGCATGTATGCGTCCAACAATTTATTTATGTATGAGTAAGCGTCATAAATGAGTTTCCAGTTTTATTTTTTTAACGTTAATATTCTTTTCGAACAATTTTACTTTAATGCAGTACAAATTGATGTTTTTATGGCAGCGACTTGCTAGAATACTTTATTGTAAATTTTCTTTTACGATTGAAGTTTCGGAATAAATGTAAAAAATGCAATTAGTTCAGAATGAATCGGGGATGAGTCCCAAAGAAGCACGCAATGAGCTCTTTATAGAGGTTGAAAAGGTCCACTTTCTTCCTTTACGGCCACTGTCGGACTGGTATACTTTCTGCCCCTGTAAGTATGCCACACAAATCAAAATTTACCTATGCCAACTATGAGACGTTAGTAGCAGGAGGGCAGCATACGACTAAAGTCAGTTTTGATCACTTTATATGGGTTGAGCTGTTCCCTTTTATAATAAAATGAGTCTGTCAGACATGTATATTTTCTACCCCTATTAGTATGCTACAAAATTATGCTTATATCATCTATATCGGGCTAGTTGGATCAATTATAGCCCACTGTGGAGTATTAAGAGCAGGCCACCATTTTTTAGCTTTATTAACATCAGGATGGACTGCCGACGAAGGGTCATATTGCCTGCAGACCGTTTCGGAAAATCTTTCTCTTCCTTGCGCCTATATCCCAGTCATTCAAAAGATGAGTTCATGGTGAAGTACTCTGACATGAATCATATTCATTACAGTTCTATATCCGACTCATACGACAGATATACCTTGCATATTTGATTGTTTAAGTCATTAACCCGCCAAGGGATATACGTTACTACCTTTCTCTCGAATAGCAAATGACGATAAAATAATGCTTATAAAGTTTGAATTGCCTTGGAACCATTTTCCGCCAGACTTTGTCTTATTTTAGATGTGAGACCGACTCCGGTTTCAAAAAAGTAGCGTGAAGATGGGAATGAATGTTACTGTTAAAAAATGGAAGATATTACAACTGACTTACTTAGCTTTCCTGAAATCAATTTGAACTGGTTTCGGCTTCATTCCTGAAATATACGTAGATATTTTTGTTAGCTCGAAAAAAAAGTGAATACTAAATGAATTATTTTGTTGGTTTTTCAGTCATTCCTTTTAAATTTTTTGGAGACAAATTAGCTTCGGTGTTCTCAATTGTTAGGACTTTGGCTATTGGTCAGTACTTCGTAGACTCGCAGACACTCAAGCCGAATTTATTGCGCCACAATCATTCCATTATTTTTGGTATATCTAAGAAGTTCGACTGAGTGCTAGGCGACAGACCTGTTAAATAATGATTACTAATCGTAATGATTACCGGTTTGATTAATTATTTTCTTCGGAATCCATTTAATGATTGACTACAAATTACTTTAAATTTGAATGATTATTTTCCAATTAATTAAATGATTGATTACAAATTACTTAAAATTTTTAATGATTATTTTCCAATTATTTACAAAAATTGGTTAAAAAAATCTTGATTTTTTCGATTATTAAAAAAATCAAAAATAATCAAAAATGGTTGTTTTGATTACTTTTGATAATTTTTTATATTATTTTTTTAATATTGTAGTAGAACCACATTAATATACACATCAACAATAGTGAAAAAATCAAAAATAATCCCAAAAAAAATTGAAATAAATTTAAAATAATCAAAAGTAATTCAAACCATTTTTTTTGATTATTTTCGACGTTTTTGGTTTTATTAAAATTTTTTTTTTGATTTTGTTTTAATTTTTTCTAATCGTCATCAATTAATAATTGCCTTTTCTTGAAAAACAATTTCAATAATCATTACCAATAAAAAAAGCCGTCTAATTAATTGATTACTAATTACCAATCAATGCTCAGGCCGGTTTGTTTATTTAAAAATGTTTATATATTTTATTTACCAACTTAATTAATAAATTTCAATTTATATTAATGAGCAAATACAGTCAACTCAATAAAAGTCGATATAGATATGTATGTGTGCGTACTTTACATACTATTGCAAGTTTTGCTCTTTGCATTAGGGATGTTACGGAACCACGGCACAACTGACTGAACATCAAATCATCGATAGCGATATGCGCAAGTTTTGTTTCAAGAGTTTGTTATTTGTACAAAATATTTGTAATTAAATATTTATAGAGATATTTATTTCCCTTATTATTATAAAGTGCTAATACTATAAAAAGTGGGCGTGGCAATGAAAAAGATTTTACCATTATCAAAGAAAATATTTGTCGTTATACTTAGAGTCAAATTTTTTGGGCTAATATGATAACGATTTGTTAAAATTTGTTCTAGTTGCGGTTTTAAAAGTACTAGGGAGAGATAAACTGATAAAAGGGCAGTGCCACGCCCATTTAAAAAATATTTCAAAGCGCTGAACTTTTTAATATCACTACCCTGAAAAATATCATATTAGAGAGTGGCCGCGATAATAACTTTCGTTTACAGTGGACTATAATTGTTCCTAGCTCGTGAGTAATGGGGATGATTGGGATAAGTCCATTAATTTTTGCAGCATATTTTTAGGAGCAGAAAGTATAATTTTTTGAACGGGAACAAAAACGGGCTGTGCCACAGCACCTGTTAAGGCATAATGTGGTGCTATTATTTTTTTCATAGGTTATGCTTTAATAAAAAAGGTATCAGTTAAACCCATAGTAGCTGGGGGACCGAGCTTTGCTAGGCATTTTCATAGGTTTCCATAGAATTTAGTTTGCTTTAGATACTCATCATCAAAGATATTATGGTTGTGAAGCTTTTCAAAAAGATATTTTAAAAACATATCTTGATAATAGAAAGATGTTTACAATTTTTTTTAATTGGTAACTAAGTTTGAATACACATAATTACTCCTTGGTGATTGCTTAAAAAAGTTTTCCCCATAGCTTTGACAAGTCTTTACAAGATTTCTTGCTAAATCGTATGGTTCGAGGCTGTCGATTGTTTTCAAATAATCTAGAAAGAATAGCGCCACATGGGTATATTTGTCGGTTAGTGCTCTATATATCGGTCAACATTCTTTTATTGCTTTTTTATTTTTCCATTTAGAATTACCATAACTTTTTATATTTAATACATATGAAATCTAAGCCAACACTTCTTTCCTTACCATGTTCCGAGGACGTCTCTGACGTTGTTTCGTAAGCTTTACTTTTAACGTATTTGGTCGCTTAACTCTTGTAAACGGTACATATAACATACCATGCATGAACATCGATAAATTTAGCTCCATTCCGACAAACTTAAGAGTTTGTCCGTGAGCTTTATGCGCAGTCATGGCAAATGTTGGCCTAACTGGAAATTGATGCCGTTGCATGGTACTCCCTAGCGGCCTCTTGGCTGAGTTTGACTCTCGGCATATGCACTTCTTTGCCGGATTTTTTTTGTCGAACAAAAGTGGCAACTCTACTTAGAAATGTTTTTTCTTAATACTTAGGGAAATACCTTTCGTTTGATACCCATATTGGCATATTTCATTTCATTAAAAAAAAATCAGGTAGGTGGCAACTCCGGTCGCATATTTCATTTCATTAAAAAAAAAATCAGGTAGGTGGCAACTCCGTAAAAACATCTCATGTGGTAACACCTAGGTATAAATTCTTAGAAAGTAATACATTATGTACATACCAAATTTCATCTAAAGCGGTTAACCACAATTTTGGTTGTTATCTCGCAAGCGACAAGTTCACATTTGATTTTCAAAGGAAATTTCAAATTTTGAAAGATAATTTCATTTTACTATTTTATTCGTAAGTCGCTAAGTGCTTACGAAAAAAAAATCGGCTATAATTGCAGCTATAACTCATACCTTTAAATTAGTTAAAATATACAAATTTTTGTTATAGTTATCATGCGCTCGGAGGGATGGACCGCCATTCATTCAAAAATCAATCAACTGACTCCCGTCACATCCCTATCTCACCCTTACCATACACTGGTGAATGAATGCAAGTTAATATAGATGTATATATCGTATAAGTGAGTGTCGCAAGCACAATATGTGTTTAAGAATTTGATTAATAATCCAACTGTGTGCATTTAATTGCCTCAATTACACATTAAGAATTGTCAGAATAAAATTGCCATACTTGATACCGAGATGATCCAAAGGCAGAGAGTCTGAAAAGCAAAATCTTCGCGGGTTATACTGCAATATATTCTGACAATTTACACAAACTTTCATATAAATGTATTCTGGAAAATTTCATATGTGTGTGTGTGTGTTCCAAACACTTTAAAGCTCTCTGGTGTGATTTTATAAAGCTCTCTCCGTCCAACGGATTCAATGAATTAATTTATAAAATGTGAGCTGTCATCAAGGCTGAGTAAACGGAAAGTGGCAAGTTGAATAAGTTTTTGCAATTAAATCCAGATTCTTGAACGAAGTGGACAACAGCAATAAAACATGATTAAACGTAGCTTGTTTTAAAGTGAAATATTGTGAGTCATGTTGATTGCTATGCATTTGTGATGGGCGTTACGAGGATGCTAACAGAAGTTGAACTGGGTGGTGAGTCTTAAATCTTTACATATTCTAAAATTGTGTGCACATTATAGATGCTATACAAAATGTATACAAAAGTGTCTTTATAAAAGCGAATAGTGTCAAAACAATGGCTTTTAGAATTTTTGTGTGTTTGTACGTTTGTATGTTTGTTCGCCCATTAATCAAAAACCGCTGTATAGAATTGAATGTAATTTTCACCGATGTATTGCTAGATATTCTATTTAAAGGTAAATATCCATTTTACGTCGAAGAAATATTTTATTTCCGCTGTGTACAGTGGCGTCAATGAAAGTTAGCTCGAAATTTGTTTAAAGGTATTATACGTACGTTAGGAGCCCCGTTCCTTTAAAGAGCGATAAAAGCAATGGTTTTTAGAATATTTGTCTGTCTGTATGTGTGTTTGTTCGCGCAACATTCAAAAACCGCTGTATGGAATAAAATGCAATTTCAACCGATCATTGCTGTATGTATAACTTGAAGTTTCGGACCATCTTTTTCACAAAAAATATTGTTTCTAGCTGTATACAAGTTGGCAACATACTTACTAGTTTAGTCAGTTCTTTGGCGGATATGTGGGATATCTTTATCCCTTCGAAACTCTAGTTCATGAATCGCCTCTTACGATTAGCATAACTTAGCTTACTCCATTGCCTTATTCAGCTGTTCCAAGTTTCCAACGCCCTGTACATTCCGATCTGTCTGCATGCTTTTATTATGCATGTCTTTGCAAAAATATAAAAACCACGATCTCTATCTAAGAAGCCACATTTCATAAGTTCTTACGCTTACCTTCTTTCTGCTGACAAAACGTTAGATGTTCTACACTGTTGCCTGTCTATTCCCGATTTCTTTTGTAAGACCCTGAACCTGCTTACCACTCGGTAGGACTTTTCTAATATTCGCAGTACCGTTAAAGCTCTCAATGACTCCACAGAGACCCAGCACTCTGCTTATGCCGTCAGCCAACTCAAATAGCACCCTTTTCTACCTGCCAAGTGCAGCTCTTTATGCCAACATGTTGATTTCGATGTCCCTCTCATGAATCAGCCTGAGTTGTAAGCTTTGACCGAATGACTGTTTGTAGTAGTTTTGATGTTCTGCTTATGGGTCAGCCTAAATTGAAGGTTTGGACCATAGTAGTTGTAAGCAAATCTTCGTATTCCCCAAAACTTTATTATTTATATCTGTTAATAACCCTAAAACGGATTCAGTTGGACCCATTTGCCTTCCTTAAGAGTTTCCCTTACCAGCGGAATTAATTGATATAGTTAAGCTGATGGTGGCATGGCCCGAGGTGTAGGTTCTGTCTAAAGCCTTTCAAGCAGACAGTACTATACTTCGATCTTCAGCCGGCAAAAGGGTTATACCTTACACGTGGCTTCTAGTGGGCCTCATACATGTTGGAATATTCTCCCATAGCAAAATAAAAGAGCGACTACCTTCTCAGATTGATATCGCCGTTACTTCTCATGAAAGGGTGGATATATTCCTAATTCTTAGTTACAGTACTTGCCTGCTTAGCGCGGGTATTCCCTAATGGATGCGGATTAAGCAGAATGATTCTAAATTAACAGCCCTAAGTCGGATAAAACCCTAGTCTTTCCGGTACGTACAACAAGCTACCACAGAAATGAATATTCAAAACTAAAAAGGATTCTGTAATGCCTCTAATCAGCCTAAATGACCCACAATCCAGCTAACCCACAGCCATTCCAACACATTCGCCATTGTAGACAGCTAGAAAAGCCAATGAATGAAACCATTTTATTTGATTTATTTACATTAACAAAACTGATTTATGGTCGAAGGCCATTCATCATTGATTAGCTTATGTTGGCTGTTAGAGCTGTGTAAGTGCGCCATAACTGTAACCATAGATTACAACCAACATTTATGTTTATGTAGTGTTGTAAAACATTAACATTATGAAATAAATTGTTGTTAGAATAGAAAATGTCATAAATGTAATTTACATGAATTTACTCAATTCCGGTTAGTGTGTAACAACAACCATAACAACAACAATAGCAGAAGGATAAGACAAACAAACCAACTGACCAACAACCAGCGAGATTCAAAATTCTTTAGCAGTAGGGGCAGTAGGAGCAGCAGCAACATAAGTCAACACTCAGCTTAGCTAACGCGGAATTGAATTTTCAGAAGTTTATGCAAAAGTTTTTGATGCCTGCTGCGTTTTGCGGAAAACGAATGAAATGATTATCGCATACCCTGTAGGGAAAATATGATGAGTTGGTGACGAAGCTCAAATACAAAACTGTAAGTGCTGCTGGCATAGAAAGCTGTATTCTATATTCCAAGGTAGACCTCTAGTAATTTATGGATGAAGAAGCCGATCAACTACATGCAGTAGTTATATAGTGATGCGTGTGCAAACGTGCATACAGATAAAGAGGCGAAAACTTAAAGAACTGTTTCTTTGGCTTCAGTTGTTCCTATTCCAAATGCGTTTTTTGTAGTATCTATATATATCAAACATCGACCGTTTCTAGTTTCACTATATGCACATAGTTATATACAGGGTGGCTAATGAAAGCCGCTACCAAAAAAAAATTAAATAACTTTTTTTCTATTTAATGAATCTGGTTAATTTTTTTTTTTATTTTGCAGATTGACTTTTACATTTAACAAAAATGGATAACTGGGACACTGAAACAAGAATTTGGATTGTCCGCCGCTATCACGCACTGGAGTCCGTAGTTTCGGTTCAAAGAGAGTATAGGCGCACGTTTGGCGGCAATCCTCCGAGCAGATGGACCATAATAAGACTTGTAAACAATTTTGCCGAGCATGGGACAGTCAACAGAAGACCTTACCATCGAAACCCTTCAGTTCGAACGGAGGAAACAATCGCTGCTGTAGCTGCTGCCATACAAAACAATCCACGTGTTTCGACAAGAAGCTTATCTGCTCAAATGGGTGTAAGCAGACAGTCATTACAGTCAATTATGCACAAAGATTTGGACTTATTCCCATATAAAATTCAAATGGCCAACAAACTGAACGCTGCAGACTTGCCGATTCGCTTGGAATTTTGCCAGAAGATGCTTCAAATGGTGGAAGAGGATGGAAACATGTTAAACTGTCTTTTCATGTCTGACGAGGCCCATTTCGATTTAAACGGCAACATAAACAAACAAAATTGTCGAATATGGAGTGCTTCCAACCCACAGATACTCTATGAGACGGAATTGCATCCACTTCGTGTCACAGTGTGGTGTGCAGTTTCATCACGCTGCATTGTCGGGCCCTACTTCTTCGAAGAAAACGGTCACACCGTTACGGTTACTGGAGACCGTTACTTGAGCATGTTGAGAGAGTTTTTCTATCCAGAATTACGCCGAATGAGAATTTCTTTCAACTCTGTGTGGTTTCAGCAAGATGGTGCAGCTCCTCATATAGCCCAACCTGTTATGACAGAATTGCGACGAAAATTTCCCAATAAGCTGATATCCAGAAACTCCACATTCCGTTGGCCACCCAGGTCGCCTGACCTTACTGCACCTGACTTTTTCTTGTGGGGTTATTGCAAACAGGAAGTCTTCAAAGCAAAACCAACAAATTTGAATGAACTAAGGCAATCCATTCGAGAAACAATTGCGGCTATTCCTGTCTCAACTCTCCAAGCAGTAATGAACAACTTTTTGGTAAGATGCCGCACATGCATCGACGAGCAGGGGGGGCATTTAAATTCCATTATTTTTAAAACTAATTAAGCTATATTTAATAAAATTTAATGAGCTTTAACATGAATAAAAGAAAAATGAATTCCATACACTGAAAAAAAAATTATTTGAGTTTCTTAATGTAGCAAAATTCATCAGCCACCCTGTATAAATATTTTGAACCAATTTTTATTGCTACCAATATGTACAGCGGAATAAAATATTTTCGTAAGGTAAAATGGTTAATAAACTTTAAGTGAAATGTCTCGCAATGAATTCAGGAAAATTGTATTCCATTCTATACAGCAATTTTTGAGTGATGCGCGAACAAACATGAAAACAGTCAAACACAAAATTTTAAAAACTGTCGCTTTGACTCTAATAAATATATTTTTCTATAATATTTACTATGTACATACATCGGCCTATTACAATTTAAATATATGTACTTTGCATTTCCCAAAGCTAGTTGGGTTGGCATGTTGGGGTTGCCAACTTACTGAAAAAAAACTCTCCAACATTGGTATGAAACGCATGGTATTTTATGTATTTCGAGATCGACTTGACACATTGGATACATTTTTGAATATAGGTAATATGCTAGAAAAGTAAAGCACTTATTCACCTAGGGCTGCCACGACTAGAATGTATTTTACTATTGAGCATCTAGAACTAACTGAATTTTACGGCAACCTGGAAAATTGCCCACTTAAGCTAGCTCGTTCAGGCACTAAATCTTTAGAACTCTTGCCTGGACGTTCTCGAGAGTAGCTTTCTTCGCTTGTGGTAAGAGGCGGCCCAAATCCACAAGTGAAATAGTTTCATAAGAAACAGGCTGAGACAGACTCCTTCAAAGTACTCGGGGAGCTTTTTTTCGACCCAACAGCCACTACCCTTTCAATGATTTTTTATTCCGGCGATTTGAAATTCTTGGAAGAAGCACCCCCTGTCTCAAGGTTCTATTCAGAAACATTCTATATTGAACTTTGTTTCAAAACTGCCCTATTCCTATTTGAATTGAATATACTTCCACTCAGCCGTCGAATATATTGATATTATATAATTAACTGAAAGATGTTTTTCCTATACTCAACTCTGATGATCTCTGCAGGATAACAACAATAAAGAAGAAACAAATTTTCTTAGACCTTTTCACTGTGCAGTAAGCTGTTAATGGTAAATGCCTTTTCGCAATTTACCCCTGCTCCTGTTTGGTTGCATTGTGGTTACATGCGGCGCTGAAGCCACGCTAAGCCTGCATGAAGCTAGCCATTTAGGGCATCAGCTTAAGGATTAAGTGCAAACTAGCGCGCTACTGCGACGATACTGCGTTTGCCTTGCTTTTGCTTACTTCTATCCGACGCTTGGACGTCTCTAGTCGTTAATAGAAATGTATGACATCTCTTGCCATCTTCTCGCATTCTTTATGCTTTCCTTTTCCGTGACGGTCGCTCAACAGCTTTAGTCTGAGAAAGTGTTGATTTGATGTCGTTAACTGAGCTAAAAGATATGAACAATGGATGGCAATGCCAGCAATACGGGGAAGGTTGAGGACGGCGTACGGGCTTAAGTTATTCGTTAAGTTCAATGTACAAACTGTCTTTTCAAGTCGTTGCCAGTTTTATGTTCGGACTCCTTGTTGTTATAGAATTTTTCAATTCAACTGTTTAACTCGGCAGAACTAAAGTTTTACTTCGTTTCCGTTGCACAATTTGCAGTAAATTTTCTTGACTCGCAGGTCTTTTTATTTGCTTTGGCCTTTTTTTGTTTTCTGCATTTTTCTCGACTTTCACATTGTCTTTCGTTTTTAATTCTATCAACTGTCTTTTGCTATTACAACTAGTATTACAAGATTTTGCTTTCGCAGTCACTTTAGTTTCAGGTTCTATTGCTTTTGTTGGCTTTTCTGAAGTATTTTGGTTGAAGCGTTGTTTGATGTGGAGCTTATAGACACATGGTTGGCTGATCTACGAGCATGACGCCTTTCCCATCGCTCAGTTAATTAACTGCTTGTTTCACCTTTAGCAGTAGTGATAACTCTAAATATCTTTAGAAGATAGATAAGTGCGGTGAAAGGATCCAAAGGGGCAACATAATAATCGCTCCCTAGAAAATAGAGCTAGCCCAAGAAGGTGCTAGTATCGAAGCAAAGAGTACACATATCCGTCAAAAACTCCCCTAAACGTTAGGGCAGTGTCTTTTTAACAACAAAAACATACATATTGGCTTAGATCCCCCTCCTATCTGGCAGACGCAGTTGGCAGATTTAAGTGGTTTAATGATGGACGATACAGGGTTTATTTAGAGATAAGACAATACGATCCTATATGTGCATACATATGATCTCAATTCAGTCTCAACTTTAATGGATTAGCGAATGCTGGGGTGTCACAATTATTCATTCACCAAGAGGCGCTTTTAGGTTCTCCGTGTATGTTGAAAGGAATACCTTCTGAGCCCAACCATTTCCATTAAGAAAATATAGCCAGGGAATCAACTTCGATACTCCATGGACCATCTCAGCTAACTTCGACTTGTTAGTAATACCGCGGTCGGTAAACCTCAGACATCTAGAAGGTGATGCTTATGCGCTGAGAGAGGACTAAGAAATGCTCAGTCGCCTACTCTGTTCGTTCAAGCGCCACTTCGCACTGCCAAGGTTGACACGTTCAATCAGAAATTGTCATCTCGAACAAGTAAGTGTAGTCTTAGGAAATCGGTTGTTTCAATAGAAGCAATTATATAGGTTAGTTTCATGGATGCTGTGAGAGGTCGTTAAGATCGTGAACGGCCATGGGTGATTATTTAACCCCGAACGGGAGTTCATGAAACAAAATACCTGACACTTTCTGTATGTCATCGATTGTCTGGTTGCATTAAAGCAGCAAGATTTTAATGAGGCTCTGTACTTTGGTGCATGGTAGTTGGCAGGCGATAGCGTAGTGCTCTTTTGGCTACTTTCTTTCGAAGTTTTGCAGCATTTTACTTTGATCCAACCCGATTGCTACTGCTAAATTCCGTTGGAAGTCATTGATGACATTTCTTGGTAATGGAAGAAGACCGTAAAAACAAGATCCCTCAACAAGGTCTTTTAAGACACACAGCCAAAAGTGGAAGCCTCACCGCTGACAGCATCTGATGTGGTGACTCTGGGTATTTTCGAGAGAAAGGTTCTTCGAAAGATTTATAGACCTCGAAGACTTGGAGTACACCAAATCATTTAATGATGAGCTGTAGGCAGGTATCTACATCAGCCAGGAGCTTCATTGGCAAGGTCATTTTATGCTATTTAATGATGATTTTACACCCCAGATGTTATTCTTATTCATTATTTTAAAAGTTTTTTCTTTTACGGCTTTCATTACTTCTCTGATGGTGATAAAAAGGCAATAGAAGTCGATGTCTCAAATATTATTATTTAAGTTCACAGTTTTGAAAATGATGTGGTTGGAGATTCTTCGTCTTGCGTATTTCTCCACAAGACCCACGTAATCGTTTCTTTATTCAGGCCAGAGAACTTTCTGACCGCATGTTAAGGATAATAATATCAATATCGTTTATATTATGAAGCAAACGATAGTTTTACCACCAGCTTTTTTTTTTTTCAAAAACTACCTATACTATCCATAATATAATCAAATTTCAGGTGCAATCGATATCTTTAAATCAATTTTTAATTAGTTTCCTTCTTCCCAACTAGCCTTTAATTTTAAAGGCCACTTAAAACTTATCGGGCACTCCACCTTCCCTTCAAAATAAAAATCGAAAATATTATCGATAGCTTAGTTTTAGTGTTTGGAAACATCGATAATAATCGGCGATAGTACTACCGCATGTTTTCCAGCTCTATAAAAAAAAGCTGATAGTTGCCTTAAACAAAAGTTATCACCTACTTTCAATAGTTTAGGGCATTCAAATAGTGCAGACTCCACAAGGGCAAGAAAATTCAAACAAACCGAAACTTCCTAACATAGCCAGTGTGCCACTGTCTAAACACAAATAACTTTTGTAAACAGTAGCACAAGGGTTTTGGAATTTTTTGAGAGCTGTACACTAAATTCTTTCTTTTCTTTGGATAGAGGTACTAAGCATTAATGGTCAATAAACAGTTTTTATGCGAAGAGGCCCTTGTTGGAAAGCGCATCCCTAATTTGTATTTAAAGATTATCGATAGTGCCTAAAAAGTATCGATGGTTCAGCACAATTCAAACTATCGATAATGAAATCGATTTTTTTACTAACTCTAGGACGCCAACCACTGCGCTCTCTTGTAATGGATCGTCCCGGAGCGGTTTAGTACCGCAGCTCAAAATATATGCTTTATCATAAAATTAAAAAAAAACCCACGATAGGGATTTGCCTTAACTGAGGACTCGTTAAGTCTCAAATAGATTGGGAGGTTCTTCCTAATGCTTACACAACTTTTTAACTCATATTGTTTGGAGCGGCCACATAAGTTTTTGCATATAAGTCAAACTCATAGCGCACTATCAAAAGCTGCTTTGCCAGTCAATTTCCGGTTAATTTTCCCCTTCGTTGAAAACAATATCCTTTCTCCCTTTTAAAAGCAAAATTTCTGCTTTAATCAATTAAAAAAGTGTTACATTTTTGTAAGTAATCAAATTTTCATGACATTTATTTGAAAGTATTTGTGTGTGTGTGTGTGTGTATGGTACATTTGTTATGTAAATAAAATATTTAAAACATCAAATCAACTGAACAAGCCAACGCCATGCTTGCAACATTTTATCAAAATCATTTTGTCAGGCAACAAGTTGAAAGTGTCCCCAAGCAGTTAAATGAACTATGAGCTAGTGAGTTGATAAATTTACTGAATTTCCGTTGTTAAATTAATTTCTGAAATTTCATTCGTTCACTCGTTTCCGTTTTGAATTACGTCCAACGCTCAACTGACAACGCGCGCAACTCAAGCATTTGTGTGGATGAAAGAGATGTATGTAAAGCTATGGTGATGCAATTAAAAATGTTATTTTATTTATTTATTTTTATAAATTTTTTAATTTTTCATATTTTGTTGTTGTTCACTTGTACGTCACTGTTGAGAGCAATTAAAAATTGTAAATAAATTTATCAAACCCATCACCCTAGGAGCAGCAAGTGCATATGCGCTTTGAAACGCATACACTCTCAGAAGCACACAGTCACACACACACACACTTTTGTGCATAAACTTTTACATTTTACTCCCATCAAGGATCTTTGCTTACATACTTTGGCCACTAGCAAATGACACCGATAAGCTACACTATAATTTTCGTCTTAAAGTTGCTACAAAACTTGAATTAGACTAGAACATCCCACATAATTTCCGCTCACAAACACACTTACAGACATTCTTAACCAAGCTTTTGCCACATAGCCACGCCTATCTAACTTATGCAACTTTTTGTTGAAGAAAGCGCAGAATAAAAATAAAAAGATGATTAAAAGTTGTATAATATTACCTTTGTATAAATGGACCAAAAAGCTGGGTTTTCAGGAATATTCTCAAGATTTCAAGCCGTGCACCAACTAGCTGATTTTTTAATTAAAAGTTGTATTGTCATCAGGTGATGAACTTTGCTCCAAGTTTCCAATATCTAGCTCCACGTCAAGTGACTTAAAGATCGATCTTATGATTCCTTCTAGTTTTCTTAAAAATTTCTACATATCCAATTTAGCGCGCCACACGAGTTTTTCAGTATTTGGGTCCGTACGCCACCTTGTTTTGTTAAAGCGATCAGGAACTTCCGGAACTTTTAGCGAAGCTACAGTGGAGTATCTGGAACTTAAATCAGGTAAGGAGGCCTAGAATATGTCCGCGGTTAGATATGCATGGCGTAAAATCCACGACCTGAGGATTCAATTTGAAGAACAAACGCTTACCGCATCAGTCGCTCTAGGACCGGAGAAGGCCATACACCGGTGTACTGCCTAGAGCTTTGTGCAATGTTTTGTGGTAACAACAACAACTGATCCTAATACAGAGGTCTGGTAAACGTATAGCTCAAAATGGATGATTATAAAATGGCAGCTAGAGTCTATTGTCCGAACTTCAGCAAATCGATACCAGTTCGCAGGTAGCTTACTATTTGTCAGGCGCAATCTACGCAATAGAAGTTTGCGCTAGAGAAAGCGTTCGAGCAGCCTTATCCTCAAGGTAGATCAACATTTTGTCGGAATATTAGACAACTTGGACACCTGGCACAACTACTTGTTAAGTTTGTCATGAGCAAGATGCTCTATTAGCAGAGTAACTCTGTAGGTTCGCCAAAGCACACTCAAGGAAATGCATTTGTAACTAGAAAACTGGCAGAATCAATGAAGTTCAATTTACCCTCCTTCCATTTTTTTCATCGCTCCCACTGCCTAAGTCTTACTCTGCTATCCAATTCGGGTAGCGCTGTGAAAACTGCTGGGCCCGAGTTTCGTTGTTGATATGCAAAACATGACCTAACCAGCGGAGTCCTAGACATGAACCTCCTACAGCTTATCGTTAAATTTCTTTCTCTACTCACAGGGCATAGCGGGAAGAGTCATATATGATCCGCAGACACTATTAATTATTGCACGCTATGGATTAGGACAGGTATTGTGAGAGACCTCTAGAACTGGATCTCTGTTCGTCGAGAGAGCACTTGCCAACTCAGTCCAAATTGGCACTTGTTGGCTAGAGTAACTATCGAAGAACGAGACTAAACACTGAAGATGGCGGAATGCCGAAAGCGGTTTGTTACAAAACCAAATTTGACGAGGGATAGTGAAAAATCGTTCCACTATACATCAACTTTCCACCCTGTCGGAAAATCATCAAATAAATCAGAGTAATTATACTTTGAATATCCGAGTCTTCTCCAGGACCTGGGGTATAGTGAAGATCTACTTGATGGTAGACTCATCAAACCGAATGGATAGAATTCAATATGCTTGTCGATTATTTCGTGTAGTATTAAGGAGACTGAGAGCAGACTTAGATTCCTATTTAGAGGCTATGCGCTCATCCCACCATATTCTGCAAACTATTTACACTTCCAAAAAAAGTTCATCAGCTCTTATTGGGTACAATGTAGGACTCTGTAATCTATGATATCAACTCAATAAAATTTAGGAACCGTTCAAAGAAATGCTGGCTCATAGTCCCTGCTTATGCAATTCTCCAACAATACAGAGACTTTCCTATTTAGGTGGTGGGACTATTATTCCGTTCAAGTCTATAGCTCAAAGGGAAATCTCGAGATTTCCAATTTCGTACTATAAATAGAGAGGCAACAAAAAAGGTGACGACGAGTACCTAAGAAGATTTAATGATGCGATGTATGAGCTTTATGCAGACGCCGACATAGTTCAGCAAATTAAAACACAGCGGCTTCGTTAGGCCACGTAGTGCGAATGAACGAAGATGTTTCGGCACCCGCCGGTGGCAGCAGAGAAAGAGGGAGACCATCACTCCGCTCGAAGGACCAAGTGAAGACCGATTTGCGATCCCGCGGTGTTTTCAATAGGAGCTAGTTGGCGCCACGAAGAAATGACTGGCGAGATATGTTGGACGGTCAAAATCGCACAGGCGGTTAGATGACCATTTAAAGCAGAAGAAGAAGAAGAAGAAGAAAAAAAAGCGACCTATTATAAAGGTGGTAATAAGAAAGAAATCATGCAATGACCACAATGGTCTGCTATGTGCGAGATAAAGAGAATCAAGTTTAGCAGCGCGCCTGGGAGTATTGTTGAAAAGAAAAGTTCCGTAAGTTATACTTAAGCAGCTTTTTATGCTTACGCGCTGATGACAAGTCAGCAGCCACCAAAGAACGCAGCTGCCAACAAAAAAAAAAAAAAGCAACTCGCAAACAAATGTTTAAAAAAGCAGCGAAGCAAAAGAATTAGTTGTAGGAGTAAGAGCGGCAAGGGTTCGAGCGACGAGCGTTTGTTGGTACATTGAAAAGATCAAAGTTTTTGTTCTGTCAAGAATTATCCTGCATGGACAGGATATGACCAAAGGCGAATTGCAGCCCAGCAACTAAGCATATGAAATATAACTGCGCTGTAAGTGGGTGTGTGCTCGGGTTGGCACGGCTTGAGTTTTGAAATATGTACTGAAGTGTAAGCGTGAATGCAACTGTCGAGCGTCGAGAAAGTTTGGTTTAGTATAATGAACGATTTTGATTGCTACAATTTCTGCATAAAAGGACATAAGTGAGAATATACCGCTCTGTTATTAGTAGCTCTATACAGTATACAGGGAGACCACCACTCCGATGGAAGGACCAAGTGGAGACCGATTTGCGATCCCGCGGTGTTTCCAATTGGCGCCAGTTGGCGCAACGAAGAAACGACTGGCGAGCTATGTTGGACGGTCAAAATCGCCCAGGCGGTTAGATGACCATTTAAAGAAGAAGATACAGTATACACTGATCTGAGTTCGGTCTTAAAGAAGTGCGATCGACACCTGGCAACGATAAAAAGATAAGAAGGAATTTTTTAGCCAACTGTGACGTAATACGCGATTCTTGTTGTTATTGTTGTAGGAGTACTAACATAAAAAAAAACGGATTTTTCCAACTCAGTCGAGACCTTCCACTTCTTCGCTGGAGCACTTTGTTCATTCACATAATATGACTCAGACAGCGCAGCCTTTGGGCTCGTGCAGCTCATCATGGATATATCTTTAGATTTTCATAAACACAATTTTCTATGGTCTGACGGTGGAGAAATTTTCCTTAGATTCTTTGGCATCAAACAGTTGAAGAACGCGAACTTTCGATTCGCCAAGCTCACCAGAGCTCACTTTTTGTATAGACAAAAGTGATTTGCACTTAACCGTTTCTTACTTCAAAGCTGAGCAATTAATGAGCGCAGGCAAGCGGACGAAAGTTTCCCCAACACTTACAACATTTTTAACTACAGGCAGCGGCAGCAGAATTGGTAAGCAAATGGCTGACTGCTGCTCATTGCTGCTTGACTTCTTGCAGAGCTCTCTCGGAACTCTTATGAAGTTGTACATTAAAGGGTTTACTTTCACTTTACAAACTAAACTTTTTTCTTCTTTGCTAAAGCAAGATGGCATATGAGTACAGATAGCAGCACATAAAACAAATGCCTAGTCCAGGGAGGTGAGGGGGAGGGTTGTAGCATGAAGTTTGCACAATTGCACTTTACAAATCTTTCGAGCGTATAAAGTTGCCAAGTGGAGAAGAAAAGAAAAAACTGAAGATTTTTTGTATAAAAAAAAATAGATCCTCCTGCAAGTAGGCGAGGTTATAATTGCATGCAACGTTGATGATATGCCACAAAGTGTTGCAAACATTGTTATCATGGATCAGGTGTATAGATACATATAGGGGGGGGGGGGGGCTAACAAAAGTTCGAGAGTTATGAAATAAATGAAAGTAAATTTCTGTAGAGAGAGAAAGGTTCAGCGGAAGATTTATGAACTTTTAAACTTTGGCTACGGCGAGCACCGAAGAATGATGAGTTGCCTGCAGACAGCTACATAGCTGTACGAATTAAAGTTCAACCTTCTCTTATCGAGAGGGTATTCTTATTGGCCAACGCCGGTGGAAGCAGAGAAAGATGGATACCAACTCTCCAACGCAGCGGCCAAGTAGAGAACGATTACGTGATCCCGTGGTGCTTCCGCTTGCGCCAAATGACTGGCTTGCTCTCTTAGACGGCCAAAACCGCTTAGACAACTAAGCGCCTTTTAAGTAAATATGTAAGTGCGTAGTAAGATTTCTTGATGACAAATACCTTACGCACGCTATGGATTAGGACAGGTATTGTGAGAGACCTATAGAACTGGATCTCTGTTCGTCGAGAGAGCACTTGCCAACTCAGTCCAAATTGGCACTTGTTGGCTAGAGTAACTATCGAAGAACGAGACTAAACACTGAAGATGGCGTCTGTCAAAACATCTATCGCAAAAATTTCATACCTAATTCTCACTAAGGCGAAAAAGTTCTCAGCGACAGGGTGTGAGACTAGAGTCATACTAGCACAACTTCGCTCCGGATATTGTAATAGGTTAAACTCTCACTTATCCAGACTGAACCCCAACATACCAAACACATGCCCTGCATGTGGTATGTCCCCTCATGATACCAAACATCTCTTCTCTTGTTCAGTTGAACCCACTCTTCTAACACCTACATCACTCTGGTCCAACCCCGTGGAAACTGCGCGTTTTCTCGGACTTCCGTTAGAAGAGCCTGATGACAATTTAGAGTGATCGAGCCCATTGGGCAGGGCGAAGCACTGTTAACAACAACAACTGTCAAGCGAGATGGCCGGTCATGACCTCATACAATGTAAAGATGCCTATCATCACAACCGACAATGAGAGCAGACATCTTCTAGTGACACCTTCTGAGATTGATAGAATATGAGTTTTGTCCATCATCAGTCCATCATCAGCTACCCCCAGCCATGAAAAATAGAACTATTCACAAAGCTTCTGAGTATTTCTTGGAGGGAAGAAGTGATAGAAGTGGTTGCGTACCCTGGAGTGCCTGTTTAGAGCATGGTCAACTGGTCACCCGTCTGATTCCCAGGAACTGGCGCGTGGGTGAAGCTTGTACTATTGTCTTTAAACAGCAACCGAGCGCCTCACTCACAATCAGTTTGGGAGCCTTCAGTTAAGATTTTGGC
This sequence comes from Merzomyia westermanni, assembly GCA_949987695.1. Taxonomy (NCBI): domain Eukaryota; kingdom Metazoa; phylum Arthropoda; class Insecta; order Diptera; family Tephritidae; genus Merzomyia; species Merzomyia westermanni. The sequence continues at coordinate 132,415,626 of OX465291.1, forward strand.
ATGTGTGTGCCAGTTTTGGGACTAAGTCAATGTTATGACTCTGGAAACTCAACATTAAGATAAGGTTCTGCGTTTTTGAAAAGACGGAATTGTCTATATCGCAGCGACCAAAAACGCGCGTGATGCCACGTATGAAGACGGAAAAGGGCTGTAGGTCAAGCATTGCATTCAGAGCGTTACCAGCCATTATACGTGAGCTAATAAAGAGTACAGCTACTACATTAACAGCAGAGTTAAGCCAGCCAGCCAGCTACCCTAAGATTTTGCCCTTATTCACTCCCCATGTTATGGGTTTAACCCCTTCTGCCTTAACCACAATTACTCTCTCCAGCAGCATTGAACGAATCCAATAGACCAGCACAGCGTCCAAACCATTCTTGGCAGTCAAACTATGCATACTGGTGGAAGTGGCGTCACTTGTTATATCCACAAAAATATCCAAAGTGGAGTCCTTATGCGTGATTGTCTCAGTAAACAGAACGCCAAGACTCTGCAAGGTCGTCTCAAGAGATTTTGAGTGTAGTTCTTCTTTCGAATTCAAGACTCCACCACTCTCTCTAAACATTTTAACAGGAATGCCATCATGTTGATAGACTTAAAGCTCTCGTGATTTACATAGTCGTTCTTGCACACTTTGTGACAAAAGACAAACAGCAGACTTTGCTGTGGAGGCCTACAAAAACAAACCGAACAGTAAAAGATAAACAACGGAAACTTGATTAGAAGATAAAAAAAGTCAAAGATTTGGAAGAATTGGGAAAATAATTTCATTATTTTTTTTCTGCTCCCCAGCGAACTTTTGTTAGTCCCCCCATTTATATAAGTGTATCTGCCTTAAAAAACTAAACACGCTTCTATTTTGCTTACAGCTCTTGGCACTTTGCAAAAGTAAATTAAGCTCGTTAAGGTTCCTGCGCTGGACAATGGCTCGTTGTAGATGAAGCCACCATCATGAGTTAGAAGCGCTGGCGTATGAAGCTTGTCAAAAGTTTTGCCTAGGAATTTTAATAATTTTTTTCTTTTTTTAACGTTATGTTATATTACTTGGATGGAGTTTATGTGTTAATGTTTTGTTAAGTACGTCTTTTATAAAACAAAAAAAAAATAATTTTAAATGGGCTCAAGTTTTGTCAGATTTCTAAAATGATATGCATGAATAATTACATACGGATATTAGCAAATTAACAAAATTTTGTCTAGATAATGAGATTGTGAAGATATTACATGTTAGCGCTTAAGCTCTGCAGTGCCTTTGGGGACTTTCATTGTCCGTGGAAGTTTACGAGTATGTTCTTTTCAAGGGGGTTTTCATGATTAGTAAAGCAATCCTTCTGCAATTAGACCTCGTATGAAGTCTAGCTTTCGGCTTCGATGTACAGATTTCGCTATTTTTCTCTGTAAAATTACCTGGAAGTGAACTCAATCTCGAAGTGATCTTGTAAAGCACAGAAGCGACTTCAAAGTTGGCCTTTTTTCTTGAAAATTCCTTTAGGAAGGAACGAACAGCAAGCTGTTATGGTATCAGTTGTTTTCGCCAAAACTTGTTTAGCACACAATAAAGGTATAGTTAAAGCCTAAGTCAGGTTTCGAGTCGTTCAACCAGACATTCCTTGCTTAATTGCTTTGTAATCACTTCTTGGTGAACAGCTAATAAACAACTTTAGCCCTGTCTAGAAGAATGGACCCCAGAAGCAGAAACGCTTTACCGTTTGTTTGTTTGTTTTATAACGACAAAAACACTCCCGAAGGTTTTGGGAAGTGTTGTCGAAAGTGACAGTCCTTTGCCAGATGTGTTCAAGATACGCTGCGGCACTCCCCGACTTCCTGACTCGTGCAGTGTCTTCCAAGCAGAAATCCATGTCAAGGACAAATTTAACGATCTTTGTTGACAGGCAAGCTGATTTAAAGGCTTTAGAATCGAATGATAAAATCGCCAAAATCTAATAAATATGGTTCGCAGTTGTCGAACCTCGCTAAAAGCACAAGATCACCTCCACATTTCTCTCTGCTGGGTCCCTGGACACAGCGGTGTTGATGGAAACGAAATAGCTGATGAGATGGCCGGGAAGGGCTGCGAAATGAACATACATGAGGTAGAGAACTCCGTGCTACCGTCATTGGGAAATTTGCTAAGGAAAATTAATCAGTATTTTTTCTGCGAAGTCTTAAGGTCCCATATAGCCATGTTTAGACTGAAAACCAACCTAGCTTCCTTCTCAAACTAAACCAATCTACTGTTGCGTACTTGCACGTGACATCACACGACATTGTGCTATGGCACCAAAGCTTCGACGTTTGCGTATGCCAACAAGATCCCCATGTAGAAGCTGTCAGGTTGAGGAAGAAGAGCAGTCGATTCATCACTTTCTTTATAGATGCCCAGGACTACAGTCAAGGCGTCTGAAATTTCTGGGAGTAGGGTTTTTCGATAGTTTGGCAGCGGTGAGGGAAGTGGATATTTCGCTCCTTCTCAAGTTCATATGGGAGAGTAAATAGTTAAAGGATTAACCTAACCTAACCACTAGAATAATAGTGAGATTCCGCAATACATAAAACATCTGTTAGATCCGACGGTGTACCGGTGGGCTAAAAACAACATCTACAACAAATTTGGCAATATTTACACTGACCCCTGCTTTGGCAACTACCACCGAGGAAATACAAAATCTGCACAAGGAAACAACAGTTATTCTGAAAAGCTTAAGTCTGTATACCATCCAGACTAAATCCGCGTTCAATGTTTTCCTCACATGTGAAGTGTCCTTGCCAATATGCTCCTTGAAACCAACTTCTTTAACTCCCATATCACGGTGGTCAGACGCTATTGAGACGCAAAAGTCCCGTATCGTCAGGCTAGATGATCCCATGAACGGTTAGTTATGGTACTCACTACAAGAATTTTGCACGCTTTACTTTTGCATCGATATTTATTCTAGCAGGAGTCTGACCGCTAAAGCGAAAATTTCCCCAGCTCTGAGGACGATATGGTTGCCTATCCCATAGATGCTTCACAGATAGATATTGTCTTGCGCGAACTTTGACTTACTTCGTACCGACTTTCACTTTAAATCCTCGCCGCACCTGGCTCCGTATAGCTTTAGGTCTACTTTACCTTTATACGGATAGCCTCTCAATCACTTCTACCTTTACATGTACCTCCACCTCTACCTCCATTCAGATATATGCACTATGAAATATCCCCTTTGTATAGGCGGTTCTGTCCCCCTTTTCGATTCTCCCCGTTTTCCCGGGTGTTGGATTAACCTCAAATAACTCTTTATGGAATTTTGGTGGTTTCGTATAAATACTTCCAGACATATGCAACAGTCCTAGTCCTATTTGAATGGGATGTGTAAGACCTCGCTTTTTCTTTTATTCCACATTTTTTTAAATATTTCAACACGTTCAATACAATTTTGTCGTTACCACGCTACAAAAAAATTTTACTAGTCTAGGAATAATCCGTGATGAGTAATAAAGGAGCATACGGATAGTGTACTTTTTGATCTCTTTATATGGGATAAACTATTACCTTTCGTTGGAGAATTTTCTATGAAGAGACTTATTGTACCCTTTTATATCTGAACGGTTACTGAGGGATCTACTTACTTTCTACATGCTACACGAATTAAAATTAATTTATCCCAACTATGCCCATAAAGGACTAGTTTTGTTCAATTATAACGTCTTGTAGACAAAAGGGATAGATCACGGGCTACTCGATTTACCATTTTTTACAAAACAAATTAATATCGACTCGGTAACTCTTCTGTAAATTCTGCAAGCAAACACGCTGGCACACTGTTCCTTCCAACACATAAGAACGCGCTTCCTCCACGATAGATTTCGAGCGAATCAAACGCGCTTAATTGAAATGCAAATGTCGCTAGCAATTCCATTCCAAAGCGAACTCGTAGGTGCTCTTAAAAACTAGCTGCTCTTACCGCTGTTGCTGCTGCATTGTTAACGTTCAATCACCACCAGTGTTGCCAGAATTGTTTCAGAAATCCAGCTAGATTCGAGAAAAAAAAAAAAAATAAAAATTATTAGGCTAAAACACAGCTAAAGAAGGAAGTCATCTTTTCACATGTTTTATTCGTTTTTTTATTCAAAAGTATATAAAAGAGTCATATTGTATACAAAAAATAAGGTTGTTTGTACTCCAATTTCATAAAAATAAAAAAGTTTCTTGAACAGATACTTTTCATAAATATGCACTTTCGAGCATTGGAATTAAATGAACAATTCAAATCTGTATTTTTTAAAATTACGTCAAACAAAGGCTAATATTTCTATTATTCTATATAAATTAGTTGATATTTATATAAAAGGTACAACGAGTAAAATTAAAATTACAGATCACTGTATTATTCGATTTATTTAAAAGAAAATATACTTTTATGGCATACAATGCAAAATAACTCTTTTATAATCTTTTATATAAAAATGAATGTGTATCTGTGTGTATGTGTGTCCTTTATAGGCGTCCAAAGTACTCAACCGATTTTTATAAAATTTTTACAGTATATTTTTGGGATCATGGGTTAAAGCATAGGCTATATATAGTTTTGGAAAAGTGGGCGGTGCCACGCCCCCACGCTATATAAAATTTCAATTCTTCATAACTCGGAACTTATTTGGTCTAAATTAATGATATTTGGATAAAAGTACAATTTATTAAATGTAGGCAAGTCAAATTTTAGGCAGAACAACGTCTGCCGGGTCCGCTAGTATATAATCAGCCCGATTCTAAATATCGGCTCGGATTTCTTTCCTTGTGGAAATTTTTGTTCGCCAGAAAAATTGCCGCCAATTCTCTTTCGCTAGTGAACAGATAAATTGGCGAAGAGGGATTTCGAATTTTCGAATTCAGCTGTGTTGCTATTTTATGTCTTGTTTTGGCACTACTTTTTGTAATCAGTGAATGAAAAATAATAGTTTTTGATAAAAAGTGGTTAAATTAAATAAATTAACAATAAAAATGTATAGTATTGCTTTTCGAATGGTAGGAGAAGAAGAAACCGAAGATTCTGTAGCACAGGAACCTCAACAGAGATCTATAAGAACGCACATGAGTTGCCGGAATCATTGTAAGCGGAAACAATTTTATTTTTAGTACATTTTATTGTTTCACTTGTGTTGCAGATTAATTAAAACTATAGGATAAATAAGCTCGCATAAAAATATTTGTTGCACATTTTACCAATGCACACACAACAGGCCAAAAAGCAGTTGTAGTTTCGCCGATTGAGCTCCTATTGATAAAATTTGTGTTATAAATAAAATTTGTGTTCCATTTCACAATACATTTTGCCGGTGGTCCTGCCGAATTTAACTCCTCCGCATTTTGCCAAAATCTATTCAGCACTTTCTTTCTTCCTTAATAAAAGGCGCGGGAGTTTCCGGCTTGCATAAGGCTTACTAAAGTTTATACTTGCAGCTTATTTATACTTTTTGTCCTAAAAACACAGAAGCAATACGATATTAATGTATAAAAGTAATTTTTTTTTATTAAAAGGTGAATTTACTTACATTTAAAATTGCCTGGCGAAATATCTCGCAAAAAACTGTTGAGTATTCTCCCTTTCCTTTTCATTTGTGATACCTACTTTACTCGCCAAACCACTTTTCGCTTTTTCGAACATCGTTTAGAATAGGCGAAGAGCGAGAAGCGAACAAATACTTGCGGATTTTGTGTTCAGAATAAGGGAATAGGGAGTAGCGAACAAATACTTGCGGATTTTTCGTTTAGAATCGGGCTAAATATAAAAGGTAGTAATGTGAGATAATATATAATAAATACATTTTAAAATATGTCAGTATCAGAATTAGCATAAATATTAGAATTGCTCATAATTTGAATGAGATCTTTTCCCACATCGGGGAAAAGAGCTAGAAACAGCTAAAAAAAAGCTAGCAGCTAAATTCCATTCTTTCCAGCTACACGGCAAAAAAAAACTAGATCTAGCTGGAAAACAACTAAAATGGCAACACTGATTACCAACTTGCAAAATAAATTAAAAACAACCCCTACATGGTGAATGCAAACAAACGAAAGGCGATAAAAACAATGCCACGAATAAGAAACAACAAAAAACGCCATGAATTCAAGCTCTAACAACAACAGCAAACACTTCTAATACTAACGGGGTTTCTCTCCTGTCTTTCGTATACGTTCGTTATGCACCTATGCAAATACTTATGTACATGTATATGGATGTATGTATGTATGTGCGAATGCATTAAAGAATTGTATGCGCTTTCCGCGCATTGCAAATTATGCTTATGAATATGGATGAGCTTTCTCAACATTGTTGTTCTACAATTTTCACAGCAAATGTCACATCTGCTCCAAGCGACATTGTTTTTATTGGCTTTATCGGTAGAGTTGGAATTATTGTACACTCAAAAAAAATGGTAAGCAATATTGAGAGTGGGGTCTCAAAAGAGCTATATAAGCATATATTGACTACTTCGGAACTACAATAGGCTTCAGACGCTGGTAACGTGTCTATTGTTGAGTATTGAATGCACAAATCACTATTAACTTAGACAAAGTGATGTACCATATTATACCCAAATCAAAATCGCCAAACTTAAATCCCCAACACGAAATTCGCATTTTCAGAATTTTTTTAGGGCACTTTTGTTATTGGGACAATGTATTCGGGGATTTTTAATGCTCACCTGCATTTTATTTCTGGAGTTGTTGTTATTGAGGGTTTCGTCGCACTCCCCAGAAAAATTCTAAAATTCACTAGCAAAGTTTAGCCCGACAAAGATCACATCCATAAAAGAGATAAGTTTATGTCATCGACAAGCTTTTTAGCGCAGTTTTAAACCAAAATTATCCTATCAACCAGATCGTCACGTTACACCACAACCTCGAAAAGAGCCATGATAATAAAGTAGGCCAGCCATCTGTCTGTTTTAAAGCCGCCTCTGTCAACTCGAAAAGGAGCTGCCTGCTGTTATGTTTGGCTTCGACTTCCCCACAAAGTTTATAAGGCTAGGACAAAGGACACACACTTTTGTCAGAATTAAGAAGGTGCGCTGAGCGATTTCCTTAATTTGGGAAAGATAATTCAAGCAGCGGAATTATGATTTGATGTAAGCTGATGATTTCAATATAATTGGGCTTAACAAGGAGCAAAGAAAGTGGGTATTGCAGTTAACGAGAACAAAACGAAGCATTTTCTGTCATCAAGTAAAGTATCGGCGTATTAGGCGATTTTGGCCATTGTGTATCAAAGTACGCCAGTCATCCCTTTTCATCGATAAATGACGCCAACGGAGTTCAAGTCATTATCCACGTGTTTTTTCTAACTCAGTCGAGGCCGCCCCTCTGCTGCCGAATACTTGTGGCAGAATCTTTTATTCGCTGCAATATGGTCAGATCTGCTTAAAGATCGTACAGCTCATCGTTATATTTCTTTCGATACTCGCTGTTGGTATCACGGGAAGGACCATACATTTTCGGGAGAACTTTTCTCTCGAATACTCCAAAGGCCCTCTCATCTTCTTTCGACTCTTTCTATCATTTCGTGTCTTACATGAGGGCAGGTATGAAGAGACAGCTTGATTTTTGTCCGTCGAGAGAGGACTTCACTTCTACTACTCAGTCCAAAGCATGGTCCAACTAACAGGTCGTGTCATTAGGCCAGCTGATTTCTACTCTTTTTTCAAATTTTGACAGTACACTCATTTCTCAGTGCGATTTTGAAATTAAAAGAATGAATTACAAAAACTAAATACATGGAAAATGTATGTGTGTCTGTATGTTTGTCGAGCTGCTACGACCTGTTAGTTGGACAATGATACAAAGTAACACTTGTTGCCAAAAGTGATTTTCCATTAAATTTCTCGACTGGCATTATTTTCGGTGTTAACGCTGGTTCCCAAATACTTTAAGGTATGGATCGCCAAAAAGATTGGCGAAGTTAAATACTATGTAACCCAAAGGCTTTCAGGACACAGCTACTTCAAAAAAAAAACATCATTTATGTGGAATGGTAGAAGTCGCAGAAAGTGTTGGCCAAATCGCAATTTCGTAGAAACCACATTCAGACCAAAAAAGCGGGATCTGCAACCACTACGAGAGAGGAACCGAGGAAGGTTTTTAGTCCACGGGCACATGCCTGGTGCGAAGGGTTTGAAGTCGCTGTAGCTCTACTCAGTAGGCGGATCCATTCCTTTGTCAAATATAAATCCGGCATGCTGAGTTGATAGCCCGACTTTCGCGGGAAGGTCCAAGCATTAATAAATTATGAAGGCTTTATATTGAGCTCATGAGAAGTCATCTTATTGAGGGGATAAATCTTATAAATAAAAATGAATGTGTGTCCTTTATAGGCGTCCGAAGTACTCAACCGATTTTTATGAAATTTTTACAGTATATTCTGGGGATCATGGGTTAAAGCATAGGCTATATATAGTTTTGGAAAAGTGGGCGATTTCACGCCCTCACGCTATATAAAATTTCAATTCGTCACAACTCTGAATTTATTTGGTCTGAATTAATGATATTTGGAAAAGAGTACAATTTATTAAATGTAGGCAAGTCAAATTTTAGGCAGAACAACATCTACCGGGTCCGCGAGTAGTGTAATAAATACTCTACGCGAATAATGGAGGCCATCATATGTAATTAGCCACAGCGGCATCCTAAACAGGTTTCCAAACGAACACCTAACATCAGACTACCTCTCGCCTTCCTTGAAATTTGACAAGAACTATGAAGTGCACTTCCCATAAAGAGGCGAATGGAGAGATGGCAGCGCTTGTAACCACGGGATAGTCTCGCTCTACACGGATGGGTCCAAAATGCACTGCGGCGTGGGGGCAGGCGTCTTCTCTGAGCAATTGCAAGTCGCTCAGTCGTACCGTCTCCCGGACTCAGCCAGCATCTTGCAAGCGGAAGTAATCGGTATCGAGAAAGCCTGTGGACACCTTATAGGAGAGTCAGCGAAGGAGGTACGCATATACTCAGACAGTCAAGCAGCGCTTATGGCGCTCGACTCGCCGAACACTTCCTCTAACGCCGTCAGCGTCTGCAAAAGGTCGCTTAGGTCAGCAGCAAACTCCGCAAAAATCACACTTGTCTGGGTTCCGCGTCACAGGAGCATTGAGGGCAACGAGAAAGCGGGTGAACTGGCAAGGGCAGGGGCATTAGCAGACAACTCGGAAGTAGTTAGTGTGCTACGCCCACTCACAGCAATCAAAAGTGACATACATAACAAATACAAGGCTATGACCATTCGTAGGTGGTACTCCTCAGATAGCTGTAGAATTGCCAAGCAAACGTAGCCTGTCTACAACAGGAACAGAACCGAGAGCCTGCTATGAAGATCTAGGAAGGAGATTTTCAGAATCACAGCCACTATAACGGGACACTGGCCACTAGGCCAACATGCGGAAAGAATTGGGCTACCATTCAACGAGGTGTGCAGAAGTTGCGGCCTAGATGGCTGCAAAGAGACTGTTACCCACTTCCTCTGCGAGTGCCCCGCCCTGGCCAATATAAGACACAAGACCTTGGGTAGGTTCGTTCTAACTGACCTTAAGGATGTGTCTAAGTGCTTCATAATTGATATAAGTAAATTCATAAGTCTTACCAAATGGTTTGACCAAAATCCATCTAGTCAATAGAGAGTAAGGTGTAATTGGTTTCAGAGTTAGTGCATCAAAATGGCGCCCAGCCCGGTCCTTCTGACAGGGCAGCACGGCAACCAACCAACCAACCAAAGGAAGTTTATCTTATTACTAGCACTGCCACATAATGTATTTACTTTTTTAACTGTGGCCTTTAGACAAATACCTAAAGACTGAGTTGCTCATTCCGTTCCGGTAGTATATCGATCGAACGGCAAAAAAAAGTACCGAATGTTATGTGAAGTACCGCCGTTTGACATTCGACTTGAATCCAGTCACTCACTTTTCCTATATTTTTTTTGAATTAGCTCAAAAATATGTTCGTAAGCTCCTGACTAATAGCGGCATTAGCCTAGACTTAGAATAACTTGACTTGACTTAGTTTACAAAAGAATTGAGAGTCAATTTTTCAACGTGTCATCTTTTTTTTGAAATTTGTATACCTTTCATGAACCTGAAATGAAGTTATAATACTTCGGTCCGATGTTTGCAAGTATGAGAAGAAGAGGAGATAGCCCACCAATAAGTATATCGAAATGACCATGTCCGTCTGTCTGTTTGTACGCAAACTAGTCCCTCAGCTTTTGAGAAATTTGGTATGGAGCCGCCATTTTGCATGAGACTAATCATTCGTCGGAATCATCAAGATCGGATCAATACAACGCATGGCTCCCATACAATCGATAGTTTCGAAAAATGAGGTTTGGGCTATGTATCTTTAAATTATCAATTTTGCAGAGTTTTTACTAATTGTAAGTAAGGATCGGACGCTTAAAACCGTGATACGTATGCATGAAAGGTATAAAGTATTCGGCACAGTCGAAGACAGCCCTTTCCTTACTGGTTTTTATCTGTCGTATTGTTTTCTAATTGTAATATGAATTTCATTCATCCAAAAATTTAGTATGCTATGCAATATATGAAGGATTTTATTAAAAATATTTTTGTTGTTGGTTTTATGGTCTGTTCATTTTTACATATTTTTGTAAGTTTAACCAGCTCAAGATCAGTTGATAATAATTCTTAATTAATTATTATTATTTTTGATTAGAGGAAAAATTTAAACTTACAAAAATATTTATTAAAAATATTGAAAAAAGTTATATGGTAGCACAGTTCTCTCACGGCTCTCTTTGAACTTAGAAACTTAACTTGAAAATCAAAAATTTGTAGATTTCCAAGTTTTTAAGTTAAGTTATTTCCTGGATAACTACGTATACGTTCTGCTCATTTGATAGATGTAAGGTTTTCAAGTCAAGTTAAGTCTAAGTCTAGGCTGATTCGGCCATAAATTTTACTGGTTTAAGTATGATGTCAACATTGTTGTTGAATCTTTTTCGCTCTTAATTATGCTCTTTTTCCGTTGCTTAACAAAGTTTCAAATGCTTTCTACAAGGACAATTTTGCGGTGCTATTGTAAATACAAAATGCTATTCACTTCCTGCGATTTCGCTATGGCGTAATTTTTCTTCTTCTTCTTTCATTCTCTTACCGCAATGCAACTTTCAGTGGTTAATTTTTGTATTTTTCATCAAACGTGGGGCAGTGTTTTTCACACTAGCATACAGTTTCAAAAGAAAAAAGCGAAACTTTTTTTTTGTATTTTTTTTTTTGGTTTTCTAATTTTTTTCTGAATTTTCACAAAGCGAAGGCATTAATTATGCAAGTAAACATGGCAGCGAAATGCAACGAAAACACAAGCAAAATAGTTTTTAAAATTTGTATGCAACTAAAAACCTAACCAAAAACCCCCAAAATGCTTTTAATTGAAAAAAGCTGTCAAATTACAAGAGAAAAGAAAAAGCTTCGCCTGCAGACAAGGAAAGTTGGTGTGGCATATAAGGCACTTCATTTACACCACTACAAGCATACTTACAGGCGCATAAGCTGTGTTTTTTTTATAGCAAACTAGTAACTAAGTGCGTTAAGCAGCGTTAACAAAAACAGAGTTGCCACGCTTGCAGTTTTACACACTTATGTACATGCACATATGGATGCATGTATGTATGCATCCCTCGGTAGAAAATCTTTAGTTCTGAACTGCGGCGCTTCTAGTGCTTTCTGAGCCCCTACTAGATCGCCTACATACAATCTCCTTTACATGTAAGCAACTGGCGAATTTATCATGGCGATGTCCTAGGCGGTGGAAATTGTCCCTTGCTGCATTACCTTTTCAACAGCCCCGAACTAGTTAAAAATTCGACAGTTGGGATGTAGTTTGTTTATTGCTTCTTTTGCTCTAGTTCTGAGTCATTTCCAAATTCTGCAGTTTGGATGTACGTAGTTTAGCATTAAATAAAAAATATTTTGAGAAGCCTTCCACGGTAGAAATACACTCGAAGCGTTTTTGCCAAATGACTGCCTACAGTCGGATCGACCCCCGTTTTGAAAAACTTTTCCAAACCACTTTTGATGTTACCTTTCCCCGGACTCGAACCTTGGACTTTCGGTGTGTTAGTCCAGCAACACTAGCGCCACACCATTGCGGTAAGTTTATGCTCGGCTAATAATTTGAGCTTAAATTTTAAACTATTCTTTCATAATGTATACATATGTAACGTTTTCTCACACTATTGATGCGTGCGCCGTAGCTGAATGGGTAGAGCACTCTACCCTGATGCGGGTCGCGTCGGTTCGAATCCTACCAACTGATACATTAATTTTTTTTTTCTTTTTTTTGTGATTTAAAATTTTAACCTTTCTTTAAAGAACGTTATAAGAACAAAACATTTTTTCATATACGAATCTAAATTTGATTAAATTCTATTGATTACACAACTGCCGGTTTCGAACTAGTGAAAATCTAGTTACTATCTCACTAGTTCTTATTAGCCACTCTATTTCTAGTTCTGAACCAGAAATTATTCTCACTAGTTACTGACTACCACACAGGGCATGTATGTATGTGTACATGTATGTGAGTAAGTTGGCTGTAGTCAGCAAATATTTTGAATTTGTTTTTTGCTTTTTCTTTTTTGTAACGAAACAAAAGGAAAAATGGTGCAATAAATTTAAACACTTGCAGTTTTATTACAAAGTTTAACAAAATGTTTACAATCATGCATATGCATGCGTTTTATTTTGTATACCATACTTATGTACATACATTGACAGTTTGCTCGCACCGCATATGCAAATATTTTTATCCGTTTTGCGTTCATTTAGTATTTCTCAGTAATAAAGTGCAACAAGCTGCAAGTGTATAAAGAAATTTCCTTATTCCGCAATTTAAAACAAAAGCAAAGCCAATTAAAAGGGTCCAAGTTCGTGTGTAATCGCACATTATATACCCTGCTGTGAGCTTGAGCAACAAAAATGGAGTTCTACCTGCCATGCCCAACAAAAATTCGTACGCCAATAGTCAAGAACTTGAGTTCTACTTTGATTAAGTTCATCTATATTTTAGTGCTTCATAACTATAGCTTTATATAGAAAGTGTGTGTGTTTATCAAATGATTGATTTAATTTTTGTCAGTTTAACGTCAACAAGTACTGGAAACGGTCCGGTTTCGGTTTCGTGACATGTTTCGGTTTCCTTCGTTAAAATATATTCCGGTTTCGATCTTAAACATTTATTTCAGTTTCGGTTTCGTTCTTCAAAATTTATTTCGGTTTCGTCCCGATTACATTATAAACATTTATTTAGGTTTCGTTCTTAAACATTTATTTCAGTTTCGGTTTCGTTCCTCAAAATTTATTTCGGTTTCTATTTCGTTCCGATTTCATTATAAACATTTATTTCCGTTTCGTTCCGATTTCATTATTCTTCTTCTTTAAAAAGTCATCTAACCCCCTGGGCGATTTTGACCGTCCAACATACCTAGCCAGTCGTTTCTTCGTTGCGCCAACTGGAGCCAATTGGAAACACCGCGGGATCGCAAATCGATTTCCACTTGGTCCTTCCATCGAAGTGGTGATCCTCCCTCTTCCTCTGCTTCAACCGGCGGGTGCCGATAAGAATACCTTCTGGGCTGGAGCATCTTCGCTCATTCGCACAACGTGGCCTGGCCAGCGAAGCCTCTGTGTTTTAATTCGTTGAACTATGTCGGCGTCTGCGTAGAGCTCATACAGCTCATCATTAAATCTTCTTCGGTACTCTCCGTCCCCAACGCGTAGAGGTGCACAAATCTTTCGAAGAACCTTTCACTCAAGTACTCCCAGAGCTGCCTCATCAGATGTTGCGAGTGCCCACGCTTCTACACCATATAGCAGGACGGGTGCGATGAGTGACTTATAGAGTGCTATTTTCGTTCGTAAATAGCATTTGGTTGCAAGAGTATTTTGTCGTCGGATTTCTAGGCTAACATTATTGGTGGTGTTAATGCTGGTTCCCAGGTAAACGAATTCTTTTACTCATTCCAAATTATTGCTGCCAACAGTGGCTTGGTTGCCAAGGTGCAAATGCGCTGGCTCTTTGCATGATGACAGAAGGTACTTCATTTTGCCCTCGTTCACCACCAAACTAATTTTTCCGCTTCTTTTTCTTGGAGAAAGCAGAAGTTACGGCGCGGTTGCTAAGGCCAATGATATCAATATCGTCAGCATATGCCAACAGTTGCACGCTTTGATAAAATATTGTTCCAGGGTGGTGAAGTTCTGCAGCTTGTATTATTTTCTCCAGAATCAAATTAAAGGAATCGTACCCTTTCTGAAACCTTGTTCAGTTTCGACCGGCTCGGAGAGGTCCTTCTCATAGCACCTTATAAGCGATATTCAAAATTGTGGGCTTGGGTTCGGGATATTCTCTGGTTTTTTGCCAGAGAAGTGATGCCTCCATATTCCAATTCTCGACAGTGGGGCCAAATACACCCTCCGTACCCACCCTGCCGTTAAAGTCGCCAAACACGACTTTGATATCATGACGGGGACAGCGCTCGTATGCTTCTTCTAGGCATTCGTACAATGCATCCTTTTCCACGTCGTCCTTCTCTTCCGTCGGTGCATGAGCGCAGATAAACGATATTTTGAAAAATTGTAATTTTATGCGGATTGCGGCGAGACGCTCGTTCACGGGTATGACGGAGCCTCTCCCCCACCACAAATCCCATGCCGAATCTGCGCTTGTCTACATGCCCACTCAAGGACCTCAACCAGCCGGTCAGCGGCACTATCCCCATTAAGGAGCCGGACATTCCAGGAGCATGCCCTTATCTCGAAATCCTTATTTCGTTTGCGGTAATTGTCATCTAAAAAATGGGTTCTCATATCCGAGGCTTCGTTATTTAATTCCATTGGAACCTAGTTTTATGTGGTGGATCCCAAACCCAACGCACAACCCTTTTCGCGGGAGGTTGAATTCAATTTTACGTTTGTATAGCAAGCCGCTTGATCCAAGACAGACGCCCGCTTGCAGCCGCACCACATGATGATCAGACCCTGCTATTTGAATCCCCCCAGCAAGCCCTTAAACCGATTATATCGGAGGGGCCTTACCAGATAGTCGCCTTCTCACGTTTAGCTCACCACCAAACGGGTGTTCGGGTGCCTAGAAATGCAGCGAGTAGAAGCCCAACACCTGAACTGCCTATAAGTCGATTTTACACTGATAGTATGGAAAAGTAATAAGCTTTGTTATATAACATTGAGAAAATCCAATCAACAGCTACTTATTTTGAAACACTTTCCACGAAATTTAAACTTTTACCAAAGCTATTTAACTTACTTTTTAGCAATCACTCTCTTTTATCAACTATCTACATATATATCTACTATATACCCTATACATATTACTTATATACTTAAAAATATTCGGTCATTGTCATATCGCTTAAGCACAATTTCGGCTCCACTAATAAATAGGCTACAGAAAAAATTACAAAAGTTTCAAAATGATTAAATTCGCATAAAATTCAATTTTATTTTAGCAACTTCTTTTCACTTTCCATCCATCGCACATCGATTTCACTCGCACTTAACACTAACATACCCTGCAGGGCAATCATTAACTAGTAAACGCAATTTCTAGTTAAGTGCGAGCACTATAGTATCAGATAGGGACTAGTACAATCGGAAGTATGTAGTTCTGCAATACCTTAATAGCCGACATTTCAATTATCATTACTTTTCATGACAAAATCCTGACCGACACTTTAACAAACCGAAAACCGATATAATTTTGAAAAACGAGATCGAAACCTTAACAAAAAGGAACAAACACTTAGTGATTTTGAAGGAAGGAAACTGAAACCAAGTCAAGATCCAATACCGGAGAAACCCCGAAGCAGAAATTAGTTTTAAATAGCAAACCTGTTGAAGAACTCGTGTTAAGTGTTAATCAACTAAACCGAAATTAATGTTGAAGAACGAAATCAAAACCTGAAGCTCAAATTACTTTTGAGTAATGAAACTGAAAGTGGATCCTACACCGCAACAAAACATAAATCAAATTAATATTGCAGAACGAAACCGAAACTCGATCTTACCGAAGCCAAAGTAAAACGTGAAGAACGAAACCGAAGTCATATCCTACACCGGACCAAAATCGAAACTGAAGTTATTATCAAAAAACGAATACGAATGTTTCACTAAAACAAACCGGAAACCGTAGTTAATATTGAATACAAATCCTTCACTAAAACAAACCAAAAAAGAACACAACATGTAAATTGATTTCAAATAAATTAAAACGAATCGAAATTATTGTTGAAGCGAGTTTAATATTTAAAACTTAAACCGAAATAAATTTTGAAGAACGAAACCAAAACTGAATTTAATGTTAAAGTACGCAACCGAAAAGGGAACAAAACCGAAACCGAATTTAATTTTGAAGATCGAAAGTAATTTTGAATTTCGAAAAGTAACCAATCCGAAACATAAATTAGTTTTTAAGAACAAAATCGAGACCGAAAAGATTCGAACAGACCCGAAACCGAAATTAACTTTGAAGATTGAAGAGAAACCGGCACCAATTCCCAATTCAATTTATACAAAATTTTGGAACTAGAGAGACGCAAAGTTACTTGAGTGATTAATCTGTATTTTGGTCTGATTTGGAAACTATAAGAAAAGGAGGCGGGCTGCAACCTGCACTCCCTAGGACAGTCCCATGTTAAATTTATCAGTTAATTGACGTACGAGTAGTGGTGCCATTTTCCCTAAAGGGTATTTGTCTTAGCATGGGTGTGTGTGTGTCTGCATACTTTTTAGAATTTGTAATTTTTATAGTTAATTGAAAGTCATCCGCTGTTGAATTCAATCAAAACTTTAGTTATAAATCTATAGAACCAGCAAACGACCAGCAAACAAAAAAAAACGGCAACAACGAAAACAATAACAACAACATCAACAATGCTGCTGCTCTCTTCCAAGCAATTTTCATAACTTCTTTTAAAATTTATTTATTCTACTTTTTCAATGTAAAAACTTTTGCTGTTTTTCCAACTAAAAACATATAAAGTCTAACGGCTGATTTTTCTTTCAATTTTCGCATCTCTCAGGGCTACTTAGATATATGACGCAAAGTGTTTGCCAAGTAATGGCGTTAATGTGTTTGTAGGTGCGTATGCGTGTGTGTGTGTAGGATGAGAAAAGTAAATGGAAGTAAGTGAGAAAAGGACTGTAAATGCAGTTGGAATAAGACATTTGATACCCAGTTGTGGGAGCAAGTTCCATCTCAAGTTAGACAAGTTCCATTTCATTGTACATACATCTGTGTGCAATATAATAGTAGTGGAATTAAATTGGATATCGCTCGACGGCATAAAAAGAAGCTGTGGTTTTAATAATTTTCATTTAAAATATAGCCAACTCCATAATAGAAACCACCTAAAAAGAAATTTCAAAGTTTACACAAAGTTCAACAAAGTTAATTAAACTTTAAAAAATGGTCATCAAAATCTTCAAACATTTTGGTAAAATTTCTAGAAAATTTTTGAGTACGCAGTTTTGTATATCAAACAATTTTAGTTTAACCTTGTGCTTTAACTTGCTCGCTCAAAAATTTCTCTAAATTTTCAGAATTTTTTTTCGTTAAGAGTATTAAGTGATTTTTTCCATACAACGCATGAACAAAAATTAATTTTGTATGGAAAAAAATACCCTACATCCTTGACAAAAAAAATTCTAAAAATTCAGTGGAAATTTTGTGGTACTTTTCATTTGCACATTATTATGTTAAAATTGAATGAGCTATAAAACTGCATAGTCAAAAATTTTCTAAAAACTCTTCCCAAAAATATTGAACTTTTGATGTAAATTTTTAAAAGTTTAATTAACTTTGCTGAACTTTGTGTAAACTTTGAAATTTATTTTTATGTGATTTCTGTTGTGGAATTCGCTATATTTTAAATGAAAATTATTAAAAAGACAGCTTCTTATTATTTTTTCGAACGATATCTAATTTAATTTCACTACTATTATATTGAACACAACTGTATATACAGAGACAGGGACAAAGACACTCCTTTCATAAGAAATAGACAGTCGACTTCTCTTTCTGATGGCATTTACATATGAACTTGAGAGGGCGCTAAAGATCAGCTCCCATTACTTCTGTGACTTGAGAAAATGTTACTATTTTCTCTGCTGTCTTGAATATCATACTTTCTACATAGCTTATCTAACACCAATGATAACACTTTCTTTTGCCTACAAACTTGAAAAGCAGCCGCTCATCAGATCGGCTTTCATTAGCTTCGTTAGGCCATCAAAGAAACGTGACCCAAGAAATTTGTGCCGTTTTATCAACTGTCCTGCACATCGCCATTAGTAGTTTCTATCAACATTTCTCCATATTCCCAGAAGAACTTGACTATCTAGGAAACGCTAATTAAGAAATTGCGCCCTTTTCTCGTCTACTTTGTACATCGAAAACTCCGATACGGGCTTGAGATCAACATTAACTCCTTCGTCATACTATCAGTGAAGCGTGACCTATTTGAGCCATTTTCTTTTCTCTCAAAGAAATGTTGATCTCTTAAAATGAATGTCCAAAATGTCTTGCCCATTCCTGAAACACTTGAGAGCGAAAGGTGGCAAGGGCAATGGCGTAGTGACTTCTCTTTCGTTACATCCAAACAATTTTTGTGCAGAAACCTTCTCTACAACTGCTACTGGGGAGAGAACTCTGAAGCTCTAACATCTGAAAAGCATCTCTGTTCGTTGTCCTAGATTGTTGTTGTTGTAATGGAGAATGGTGTTTACTGGGCTGAGCCGAAGAAACAATTCTTTTCCGGAAAAAGATCGGTGTCGTTTCGCTGCTTTAACCGTCTGGTCTAGGAACGTATCGCTAAAGGCGTAGTACAAGAAAGATAGCGGGAAGGCGAATATGCATAAGAGACGACGCACTCGATCCAAAAGATACATTGATGACTAAAGAGGCCGAAGAACGGGGACAGACTACTGGCAGGGATGTACAGATAACCAAGCGGATGAAAGGAAAAATCACACGCTGAACTGGAATATAGAATATTGAAAGATTAAAAAGTTATATGGATAAGTCGGTGGAATGCGAACTCAAAGAGATATCAAACGAACCTACAGAAACCGAGAAGAATGAAGCTTTGTTGGACCAGATAACGTAAGGAAACAATTGGCGATGGAACGCGATAGTGATCGGTAGAACAGACAGTCTCAGCGGGTTAGAAGACTTGGACTCGTTAGAGCCTTGGAATATACCTGCCCTGATGTATTCATGTCTAAAAAGGCGACTTAAATCCAAGACCCAAATTTACGAAATGGGTCCCAACAAATCGCGCTCGATGCAGGCGACCTGGTACCAGATCAAAACCAAGAAAAGGGCTGTCGATATGGGTAACACTCCATCAAACAACAACCACCAAAACAGTAGTACATGCCGCCATTACAAATCATAATTGCTATATTCGTGCTACTTTCAAAACTGGGTATAAAAGTAAAGTTTTACCTTGAATGTTATTTACACCGGCAGCTGAAAGTCAATGTCGCTGACGAGTTTCAATTTCTTTTTCTATTTTTTCACTTCAACACCTTTCTCATGGCCGTGAAAGCGTAGCAAACTGAGTATAACTTTGACATGTTTGTGCGTGTGAAAGTACCTTCAAGTGAGCTGACTAAGAATACGAATGCAATAGGTCCTGCATTGGAAATGAAGCGCCGGAACAGAAGATAAACTTTATTGCCTTTTACGCATTCATTTCCAATAAGTAAAGTCTAGGAGAGGTAGCGAGGTCTTCTTACACAACGCCGTAAGTCTTTAACTTGAAATAATCCCTCTAACTTGGCTTGACGGCATATCTTTCCCTTTCTATTTCACATTGTTTCCTTTATTGATATGAAATTTATGAATTGCAAGCACGCGTTCTGCCACTTAACGCTCGCAACAGTGCTTCCCAGACTGAGTGACATCGAAGTATGTAAGGCACGGCGTACGGCTATGTCAATGAATTTCAACTTGTTTTACTCACCGTTCAATTGGCTCAAACTGAACGTGGGCTACACTCACTTACCGCTTATGTACGCTTCAATAACTCAATACAAATAGATGTGCTTCGTACTCGCGTAACTTGCTTATGAGTTCGCATGGCACGTGTGGCATTGAAAGCCATAATTTTAGTCACTCCTCAGTGACTACTTAGTTGCTATTGTGGTTCTTAACAAGTTGTGTCTGTGAGTCGGCGTTTCTTCTCAGTTTTCTTGCTTTTCATTCTTGTAATTGTATTAGCAGCGCCAGAAGCTCATATGTTCGCTTTGTTGTTTTGCGCTAATGTAACAATAGTAGGAAGCGCTCGAAATGCCAACGGACATAATGCTCAGGATCTCAACCAAAACACTTCAATTCAATTCACTTAAATTCGACTTCAATAGAAAATATTATATTTAGTACACGTTTTTGAAAATTAGGAAGGGTATTACTTATGAAAAAGTTATGTGCTGGACTCTGTTAAGTTTCTTTTGATTTTGCCAGTACTTAAAGGACGGACTAAAGGATTGAAATATGGATAAGGAGACGATCGAAGACTCTTCATATGCTGGCCGTGTGAGATCGAGGAGTAGTTATGTTTTCTGCAGATCAATAAATGCTTGAAAAACTGTGACCTTCCTTCCGAGGTACAGCCCTCCGATAGAGGCCGCAGTGTCCAGGGGTTTTATATTACCTTGATATCTGTATTGATAGTTCCGTCAATTTCGCTCTGCAATTATGTGCCACATTCAGTTTGATGTGCCTCTTTTGCTTCTAAATGCTAAGCGCTTAACGAGGTCTTCCTCAAAAGAACCGCAAAAGACACTGAAGATGACTTCGATGACTCTGAGCTCTAACTCAAATTTAACTAAACATTTCTTCTGTTACCGCTTGAAGCACGAACTCTTTACTTTCTAAAGATAACTCACGCCATTTAGTTTCTTGTGTAACTCACGCCAATTAGAGACACTAAGGGAGACCAAGTCATCTTCCAACTGTTTTTTCCCCTATCAGGCCTCTGCTACCGAATTGAGAAACCCCTGGACCGGAGCTTCCTTCTTTATTCATATAAAAATACCCAGTCGGTAAAGCCAGCCCAAGTACCAGCTCATCGATAGGTATGATGAGAAACTTATGGACTTATGGTCTTCGTTCGTCGAAAAGGACTTACTTTTTTCACAGCTCCAAGTTAGTAGATGCGATTTGAGGAAGCGTGTTTCTTGTTTTTTGGGAAGAGCACACACACAAGTTACAATTTGGGCTGTCGTCCGACCATATGCTGTTCATGCATGCTTTTCAAGAGCACTTCACCTTCTCCTATGAACAGCTCGGCTGGTGGTCCGTTATTTCCAGTCACTTTATTATTTTTGACCAGTGATATTGCCAGCCTCACTCCATCGTAGTCGAATGACTGGACATATTTTCCACGGTCAGCGATTTATGTTAGTCATCTCCCCTGTAGGTAGGGTCCTTATTTTCCAAGGCTTGGCGAGATTTCGCATATTAGCAGTTGCTTTTCCAGTCTAGTTGGAACAATATAGTTTTCTTAGCGGCGTTACTTAAAGAATATGCTCCAAGAGATCAGTTATGAGAGCCAAGTGTAGAAATTATCAGCTGTATAAAAAAAGGAACCGAGTTCTTGTTCATAGCCGTTTGGTACTCCGAGGGGTTTAAAAGCTTACAAATTTTCCACCTCATCAGATCACTATCTAGCCACACTAAATGTGAAAAAATAGTATACTGCCAGAAAAATATGGAGCTGGGTATGGTACAATGAAGTTGTCACGAAAGAGAAACTAACGCTGAGCATTTCTCCCACCTAGCTCTAGTTTATTCTAGAGTTTGGCGATTTCCTCCAATTGAATGAAGGAAGAACCTACTTCTCTTATCAGTCGATTTTTCATTGAGCGGTTTGTATATCCATGAACATGGGAATCAGTAATAAGAATCAGTAGGTTAGGTTGAAGTGAAGATGAGGTGTTCTACAGTTTCTTCCTCTTCGTCGTCTTTACAGCTCCCACAGCAACGACGATAGGGGCGTGCCTCCCAATAAGGCAATGTCCAGTTGGTATTCCTATTAACCTGGAAATATCAGCCTTTCTTAGGGTGTAGATTTGTCGAGATCACTTGGGATCTCTTTTTGTTCAGGTTTGCTTAGATATCCGACACCCTGGGGTTTGTTGGCATTTTTCGTTGGTTTGTCGATAGGTAAATTCGTTTATCAGTAGCCTGCATGTGGCAAAGGGTATACTCGAGCGTTCTTTGTCGGGAAGAACCTGCTTGTTATTGGGCTGCCTAGCCAGTTTATCTATCCTACAGTTTCCCCAATGCCCCTGTGTCTCGGGACCCACTTGAGGATCACCCAATTCTGCTTGGCTATCTCTTGAAGAGATCGTCGACAGTTTCGCGTAAGTTCAGAATTGAATGAGTGAGAACCAAGGAATTAAATGGGGCTTGGCTATCGCTAAAAATAAAGATTTCTTTGCCGATAGTGTCTTGTCCAATCCACGCTGTGGCTTCCATGATTGCGGACACCTCAGCCTAGAAGACACTACAATGATCAGGTAGTCTGAAGGCGAGTTCTAGGTCACAATCTTTTGAAAAGACCCATCCTCCGACTCTCCCGTTTAAGTTAAAGCCGTCGTTGTATATGGATATGCTACCTTCTGCACCGTAGCACCGATCCGCTTCCACCCAATCCTCCCTACTGGCGATGTTTATCGTGAAGTCACACTCCGAAACTGTAGTAGTCGCGCAGGTGTCCGTACTTTCGGGAAAAAACCTGAAATTGTTTAGTATGCTCGAAAGTCCCTTGGTCCGTGTGTTCCAGCTGGACGATTTCTGTAGGTGCAGGGCTGATGTCGCTGCTGCTCGGTACCCTTCTTTATCTAGGGGAAGAAGGTCTAGAATGACTTGGAGAGCTTCGCTTGGCGTAGTTCTTAGAGCTCATTAAACGAAATGGAACACATTTCACGAAGTAGCTCTATCGTGCAGTGAACTGAGCAATTCAATTGAACTCGTTCATCGGCGAACTGAACAACTCTACTCCATCCTTTTCGAACTCTTCAGAAATCTTGAAAGTTAGCATTATTCGTTGATTTCTCTAATCCCATAACACATCTTTAACGCGAAAGTCGTTCCGAGTGTAATACACAGTTCCACTGGGAGTCTTTGGCGTAGCCCAAGTGCTTGGAGATTATCTACTAAGGTCTTTAAGCTTTTTTTTTGCCCTTCGCATCAAATAAATCAGAACGTCTAGCATCGTCTCCTTTAACTAGCAATCCTATCCTTGTTTTTAGCAATATGACAATGTATTTATAGGAAATTTTAAAATTTAATATGCCACCCAATTGACACACCATTCAATGTTAAAATATCAAATATATTTTCTATAACTTTACACAATAACAAATAACTCTTTTGCTCTTTGATTGTTCACAAATACTTATGTAATACGTGTTAGCAAAGAATTCGTAAAATGCTCATTGTAACCATACGAAAAATATAAAGTTTTCAATGTTTTCAAAATAAATTGCAACAAAACAAACATCGAAGGACTTCAGTCACGCAGCTGATGCTCTGCTGTCTGACGGATCCAATGCTGTACCACACACACAGAAATGGTCACAGTGTTGAAATTGCGAAGGAGCAAAAAAAAGTGCTAATTTTTTACACAAATCGTATTTAAAATATGTAGTAGTTTTTATAATTTTCAAGATATCTAATAACTTTAAAGGAACTATTATTGTATATTTGTATATCCAGACTATCTCGAAGCCGCTCACCCGATTTGGATGAAATCTGGTATGTACATAGTGTACTATATTATAAGAATTTTTAACTAGGTGTTGACACATCGGATGCTTTTACGGGGTTGCCACCTATCTGATTTTTTTAAAAATGATATGAAAAAAGCCAATAAAGGTATCCAACGCAAGGTATTTCCCTGCGCATTAGTAAGGTAGTGATTAAGTTAGTAGGGTTGCCATCTAAACTTATTATATCTTATAACATTTAACGAGCTATTCTTGTATATTTATATATTCAGAATATCTCGAAAATGCATTTGGATGAAATATGGTATGCACATAGGGTACAACATTCTGAGAATTCCTATCTAGGTGTTGCCTTGTAGGAGTTTTTACGGAGTTGCCACCTATCAGATTTTTTTTAAAGAAATTAAATATACCAACGAAAGATATTTTCCTGCTCATTGAAAAAAAAATATTTCTAAGCAGGGTTGACACTTTTGTTCGACAAGAAAAATCCGGCAAAGAAGTTCATATACCGAGAATCGCACTCATCCAAGGAGCCGCCAAGGTGCAACTTCCAGTAAGGCCAACATTTGCCATGACTGCGCATAAAGATCAGGGAGAAACTTTTGAGTTTGTCGAAGTGGAGCTAAATTCATCGATGTTCATGCATGGTATGTTATATGCGGCGTTTCATACATTTAAAGTAATGTTTTCGGAAAAAAGAAATGTACTCGGAACATGGTATGGAAAGAAGTGTTGGCATAGATTTCATATGTAGTAAATATAAAAAGTTATGAATAATTCTATCTTGAAAAATAAAAAAGAAATCAAAGAATGTTGACCGATATAGACAGCACTAACAATACCCATGTGACTCTATTCTTTCTCGATTATTTGATAACAATCGACCGCCTCTAACCATACAATTTAGCAAGAAATCTTGTAAAGTGAACACTGGTGGCAATAAAAGTTGGCTAGAAAATATTTTATATATATAGTGAAATTGGAACAGCGTGATGAAAATAGATATTGAGCAAAATTGCATGTGGTTGATTAAGTTATAGCCAAAGAAACAAATTTCAATGCGTTATCCAACTGTCTGTATGCATGTTTGTACGTGAATCATTAAATATCTACAACATTAAATAGAATGGCTTCTGCGCCAATGTATTGTTGAAAGCATTTTTTGAAATACAGAGCACAGTTCTCCGTTGGTGCTGTATATCGAGCCCTAACAGCCATTTTAGTGTAACCAACAAAAATTGAATTTTACAGGAGGTTTTTTAGCTTACAAATATTATAAATAAAAAAATGTGGGAAAAATAAGAAAGAAACACCCTAAACTTTCAGATAGATCTATACCGGAAGCTGACAAATTTCAGCTATCAATTAACTTCTAGTTCTGCTCTACCAATTAAGGGCTGAATGCAGTTCGCAAGAAAACGCTCAAGAAATTTTTTTTATTTTTTATCTGGAAGCAAAATTTGAAGTTATTTTTATTTGAAAGTTTGTATATGGCCTTCTTTAAGGAATTTCTTTATAAAATGTCTTTCAATGTGTATCTCGCACGATCACATTCGAGTCAGGACGGTTTTCTTGAGCATTTCTTGGCCTCTCAGTTACAACTACGCAGTATTCTGAATAATCCAATTAATTTAATTACAATTTATCAGGATGTGATTAATCACGAAATTAATCGTTTGTAGTGATCAATAATGAGTTTTCACTGATTAATTAATTAATGAAGTTTATTTTAATCGTCATGTTCAATTAATTGATTAGTCGCACATCCCCATTTTTACAAATAAAAGATCGTAGTAGCTCTTGAGTAGAGTGTCACAGTAAATTTCAAAACTGTTCTAAAAACGTACTAAATCTATTACGCTCGTAGTAAAGTTCCAAACCTGCTAGCTGTTGTTGGCGATGACAATGGTTCTACTTGAATGAGCACAAATAAATGCTTAGTTACATACTCGCACTTAGTATGGGAGTGGCTGCCAACTTTTAACTTTATAACAATGAGAACTTTTCTACGAAAATTGACAGAATGTTTTAGAACATAAAAAGAATGACAAGAAATGCATGAAGAAAACAAAAAAGAAAAATGAACAACAAAAAATATGATGAAATGTATGAAAAGCGAAAATTGCTGGAGGACTGATGTGATATGTACCTAGAGTATCAAAACGATGGGTTCTTTATGAAGCCGGGGTGTTTTTTCGGCAGTCGGGTCTAAGCACAGGAGCAATCAGAGTTTATAATCGGTCAAGGACGACCATTCCTTTCAGTGCTAAAAAGCGTAAAAGAAAAGTACCTAAATATAGTTCTTAGAAAAACGTTCAATTGTTAAAATCACACAAAAATCAAGAGAAGCTTGAAAGAGCCACCATTAACTGACAACATCGTATTCCTAATTTTATTATTCGAATTATTTATACACGGCTAAAAATTTTAACCTAAATTTAAAACTTCTTTGGGTTACATATATGTCCAAACAAAATTTGATTTAAAATTTAAATTTTGCCAGTTTTCGAGAAAATTACCGTGAAGAAAATATTTTAAATTTTAAAACAGAAACGTCTTAACAATTAAAGAACATAAAAAACATTTGTATCAGCTTGCAGCTTCCAAAATCTATCCATAAGAAAAGATATGGCGGTTGTCTCTAAACATCTTTCCTACTCTATTCTATTAAAAACTTTGAATAATTAAATAAAAATGATTATTAAAAAAATAAAAAACAATAATAATTTTCATAAATTCAAAAAGTGAAAAAATATTATTCTTGGCCTTCAGCTCGTTTCATAAATACTTGAAAATGTGGACGCCGTAAATCAACAAAAAAAAAAAAAAAAAATTTTGACATTTTTTTCAATTCAGTTTTATTTCCAATTCGCAATAAATTCAAAATTGATGTAGGTATTTGAACGGTTTGGAATTTATTACAAAAAACGTTTAAAAAATTGCTTAAACCAACGAATGGTTTGAAATTTAGGCTCAAATTTTTAGCCGTGTAGCCTTCGAATAAATGGATTTTTTATTCGAATGATTTTTATTCGAATAGTCCCATGCCTAATAAACACACACTATATACACAATAAAATAAGTTTAACTTGTAGGGTAGACCATTGTAGACCTTACCTCTTCACTTACCAGGTGTGGCCTGAAATCGTATTTGTCTTATAAAGTGGGAAATTTCATGTTTATATTTGTTGTTATTGTTTATAACGGCAAACCCCTCCCCGAAGTGTTGGGCAAGTGTTACCGAACTGGGCAAGCCCTAGCCCCACTGTCGTGGGTTGGACCCAGTTCAGGCTTTCTTATCAGGAATGCTGTGATTTCAGCGACTACTTACCACATCGCCTACTAGGTAAGGCCTGAAGTAAGGTCTGAACTTAAAAGATGGTTATTGCATTGCTGCTTTTGCTAGTAACGGCAAAACACTGCTCAAAGGATTAGGTGACTACCGATATAGAGAGTCATTTGTCGGATATGTTTCCAAGTCCAAAAAACATCTTCTGGTACTAGCACGACTACTGTGAAATAATTCAGTGCCGACCTTATAGCTTCCTTATTCCTTATTCTGTGATATAAACGACAACTTACCACTTCAGTTAAAGTCCGGATAACAAAGTGTCAAACTTCAATGATTTCGAAGCTGCAAATCAGACATTTTAAATCCCTATGTTGTTGGACCTTATTCCATGCCTGCGTCGTTTCAGGTCTTTAAAAAAGTAATTGCAGCGATCTAAGGAATTTGTGTTTATATAAAACAGTCATAACTCATATTGGCTAAGGTAACTAACTGCATACCCAAACTTTACGTGCACAATAAAGACGAGGCTGTTAAGTGTCGTTCAACTGTCTGTCGACACAATGACAGCCTCTGGCACTTCAGGGAACTGATTTAAACTTCTTTCATAAATATTATTAACGGTAATATTAGCAGCAAGCGCAAAGTAACAGAACAAGAAGAAGGCGACAAGCACATGAGGAGTGGAGAAAATCTAAAGAATTGTAAATTGTAACAACTGGCTGCTACAGGGCAACAATGACAAAAACAACAATAACAAGGGCTTTAAGCGCAACTCACTTGCCTTCTGCAACAACAATATGCCACGCAACATAAATAACTTGCAACAATTTGCAACCAGCCACTCAGTAGGTGCAACAGCTCATCCAGCCAAATGCTACAAGGCAAGCAAATCATCTTTTTGTATGGCAAAACAGCAGCAAACTCTGGCTTACAATGGGCGTTAGCGCGCATACTTCAAACAGACGCTAGACATGTTTCTTGAAAATTTTGTTACGAATACAAGCATTTTCTTAGAAGCGAAGCTATGTCCCCAGCAAGGGCATTGTCCTGCTGCATTAAGTTCAACAATTACTGGCCAAGCAAGTGCAAGTTGTTGTAACTTGAATGATGTTGCTTGTAATGTGTGTAAGTACGGGTAAAACTAACCTAAAAGTTGATTTCTTTTATATTGAAATAAGTGAGAAATCTTGTTGGGTTTCTTTTGTGCGTGTGTCCCGCGTAGTTCAAAGCTTGCGTGGTTGCGAAAAAAAGAGAGAAAAAACCAGCTGTTTTGAGTGAGATTGGTAGCAAACATTATATACCTAGCTGGGTTTATTGATATTCCACTTCGAATTATTTAAAAACAAAAAATTTTGAAAATATTATATGGGTGCTGTCAAAAGTTTACGTGAAATACTGTGGCGATATACTTATGTGTCAAACGTAAGAATTTAAAAAAAATTACCTAAAAATATTCAGCAATTGTTGCCACCTATTTAATTTTTTTTCTATTAAATTTTTAAGTACGAGAGTTATTTTCCGATTGGGGAGAACGAAATAGAGATCATGTTCGGAAAGTGAGATTTTAATATATTTTAATTAAACTGTACAGAGTTGCCACCTGTTAAAATATTGCATTAATGCATTAATTTGAAAAAAATAAAAAAATTAAAAGCTTTAAAAAGCGATAAAGCTTTTAAGAAGGTTGCCATAGTCAAACGAAGCACTGTTCATTAAAATAATTGTTTCAAAAAGAGTTTCCAACTTTCCAATAACTACGCTTAAAATTTTAATTAATTTGTTTAAGTGGATTTTCAGAAATATTGCCCTCCATCTACGAAGCTAAAATAAATTAATTCAAATTTATAAGGTTGCCAGCCATTAAACAGAGCTTAAAAAGCGTATGGCAACGCTTTACGTTCAAACCACTTAGATTTTCAGCAAATTAAGTTGTTAAATGTGAAACAAAAAGTTTTAAATGTATAAAGTTTTAAAAAGAGTTGCCACATTTCAAGCGATAAAGGTTTTGTGAAAAATTTGTTTGGAAGGAGTTACCACCTATTAAAGTGTTAATCAGATAGAGAAGTTAACAGATCCAACAATCTTGATTTGAAAGTAGAGAGTTGCCATCTAATAATTAAAGAGCTGCCGCTCCCACTGTCTCATGAGCATGAAGAGAACAATTCAGCACAAATACGCAACGTACGGAATGTTGACCTAACAGATCGCAAATAAGAAAATGGACGACTGTGAAGACAGATTTGCATGATTCTAATGAATCTCATTTCAATTAAATATTTGCTAGTCGACGAAGAGATTAGAGGGCATGTAATTAGGCGAAGTTATGAATGAATGGATAGAATGAATGAAGTTAGACGCAAGAGCCTTTAGAAAAACAACGCATTCTAAAGACAATAGACGTTGTACCTTAAAGTTTCGTTACCTGATAATAGATCTATATCCCGGCAGGGACATTCACATTAACATCACTAATTCAAACGCGTTGTGGTGTATTGGCGACCGTAAAACAACAATAATAGCAAAGAATAGATGGATAGATGCATAGACAATGCGGCTAGGTACAAATGGACAAATACTCGTATGGGAAGATGTCGCTAGGTTGCGTAATTAGACTGAAACCCAGACAGATGGAGATGCTAACGAACGAAAGAACAAATTGGTGTATGGTTAGACAGATAAAAGACGGATACACGGACGCATTTAGAATGTCCAAGCAGCAGACTGATCAATGCATTTATGGTTGGTAGTTATGCAGACGGTCGAACAGGGTGACAGACGAAATTGATTTGATGGAATCTTTTTGACACTGGAATACCTGTCATCTTGTATTTAGTTGAAGCGTCATTCTGCTTACGCCACCATCAAGGAGTTTATAAGGTATTAATACATGATCCACTACCACACCTGAGTATAAATATGAAGTTGGGAGCAAACTAAATTTTGTTTAGCATCCCGCAGCTAGTACTTTACGCTAACGCAAGGCTAACTTAAATGCTTTATCAAAAACAGCTGACAGCAAATGAGGAGTTGTTGAGTTCGTGGTGTAGCAGGTCGGTCGTATGTGTGTTGAAGGTTGTCCAAAATATTGTTAGTTCAAAGCTGCTGGTCGCTAACATTTTCCAGATTCTTTCAATGTATTTTTTTAATTTATTTCGTCGCCTTTCTTGTTGCTGCTTTATTCTAACTACTTTTTCTTTACTTTCCTTATCCGCTGTGCAGCCCAAAAATGAATTACACAGTCGCTGTTGTGTTAAGTAGCTAAAGATATGGCAAAAGTTTAATTGAGAAAGTTGTGGAATTTCAATTAACCCACGACATTCGCTACTTTTGCTTCACTTAGACTGATTCAAAGTAGAAAAAAGACCCCAACTTCGTGCACTTGCGGACCTTTTAATAGCTTTTCTTATCACCTATTCAGTTAGCTCTACCTACATACATCCTCTTTCATATTGCACTTCTTTAAACATTTTCTTAAAATTGTATGAATGAAGCTCAAAGGCAACATGGCGTGCGCTTGTTTTCTTCTCTTTGATCTTTATGAAATGGGAATCTTCTCAAAACACACAAATTGTTCGTTTTTTTCTACTCCTTTCCAAATCACTTGTTGTTTTGATGTTTTTGTTGTTGTGCTTAATAAACATATAATAAGATTGTATTAAAAAGCATCGAAAAGGCGAATGAAATGATGCAAGCTTCCAAACTCATACAAGCACGACCAGCGGACCCACTCCAGCCATGCGTAATCTACTATTAATAATACTCATACGCCCAGGTGCGGAACACTGGTTCAAAACAACACTCTTTGTGAATAAAACATATTCCATTTCAATTAGCGGCCGCCATGGGATTGTTGCTGGTCTACCACACCGAACGAGTGGACAGGCGGAGAACCTATATGGGGGGAGGCCTTGGCGAATCTGTTTACGGACGGGTCAAAGCTGGATGGATGTGTTGGGGGGGGGGGGGGGTGGATACTGTCAGGAACTCGGGATTAGCACGAAATTTAGGCTACCTGATCATTGTAGCGTTTTCCAAGCGGAGGTTGCCGCCATTAAGGATGCGGTAGATGGGATGCTGTCGAGCGCATTCACGGTCAAGGAGTTCAACATCTACTCCGACAGTCAAGCGGCAATTAGGGCGCTGAGTGCAGGCAACGTTCGATCGAGGACAGTGAGCGAATGTCTGGAATCGCTTGCGGTTGCGTCCAACTACTTCAAAATAAAAATCATTTGGGTGCCTGGCCACTGTGATATTCCCGGCAATTGCCATGCGGATCTCTTGGCCAGAGCTGGCGCGTGACACAGATGTGGCTGACTCCAGTACACTGGGTATTCCCCTTGCCACCTGTAGTTTGCTTCTGGGCAGGTGGGCTTCGGAACAGTTAAGCAAACGCTGGGCTGACACCACCTCATGTCAGGTGTCGAAGTCCTTCCTGCCAGTAGTTGACTCCGGGCGGTCAGTGGAATTACTTAGGTTCCCCAAGTTACATGTTTCCATGATGATAGGGGTGTTGACGGGGCACTGTCCGATGGGGGTCCATGCGGTGCGGTTAAATATTCTTGAAGACCCGAGCTGCGTAAGCTGCATGGAGGACGACGAGGTGGAATCATCAAGTCATTTCATGCTCAGTTGTCCAGCGTTTGCTAGGACTAGGCGCAGGTATCTCGGTTCGGATGTTCTTAGGTCTCCGGAAGACGTGTCGAAAATCGATGTGTCCCAAATCCGGAGTTTTATTGTCGCTACGCAGCGCTTTGCCAAGTAATCCTAAGTTAGTGTCACCGTTTAGAATGTGGTATCACAACGGACCTTCAAAGTGTCCAAGTGAACGGCCCACCTAGTGGGCTGCTACCACCTAACCTAACCTAACCTAACCACACCGAAGGTCTTAGGTACAAGTGACGGGGCAGGTAACATCAAAAATGTCTGGAAAAAGTTTTTTCAAAAACGGGGGAGGCCTTCGGTAGTGGTCGGACACCCTCAGAGTGGAAAATTAGAAGCATTATTATTTTATTTTTTTATTTTTTTCAATTAGAATTACCCACCCAGGTTCCTTAAATTAAATT
This sequence comes from Merzomyia westermanni, assembly GCA_949987695.1. Lineage (NCBI taxonomy): Eukaryota > Metazoa > Arthropoda > Insecta > Diptera > Tephritidae > Merzomyia > Merzomyia westermanni. Next base: position 132,447,789 of record OX465291.1, read on the forward strand.
TTTTAAAACCGAAACTGGAGCCAAAACACTTTGCAAAACCGGAACGAAGAACGAATCTAAAACCAAAATGAAAATATTTTTCAAAATCCCGGAACCGAATCACATTTGAAATCTTAACCAGATTCATAACAACTTGCAAACTCGAAAAAAGACGGGCGAAACCCCAAATCAAAATATTTTGCAAAATTCGAAACTAACCCCGGAACCGAAACACATTTCAGAATCATTGCCTAGACCAGAATTGAAACCCGTATCTCAGAAGAGCGAAACCAACTCCAGAATGGAATGACACTTTTCTTAACTGATGCTGAGAACGGAATCGAAAAACTTTGGAAATTCGAAATCAAACCCGAAGCCAAAACAATTTTCAAAACCGAAACTGGGCGAAAAACCAAAGTAAAACCGGAAATGAAACCCTAACCAAACCAGAAGTGATTGATTTTCACAAATCCAAACGGAAAAAAAAACTAAAACCTTAACCGAAACAATTCGCGAATCCGAAAATTTAACGAAGAACCGAACTAAACCGCGAACTAAAACACTTAGCAAAATCGAAACTGTAATCGGAACGAAACTAAAAACGAAGAACCTAACTAAAAACGAAACTGAAACACCCAGCTGAGTTGAAACTGAATTCGGAACGGAAAACCAAATTAAATCCGGAACTGATACATTTACAAAAATTTGAACTGTACGAAGAGCTAAATTAAAAACCGAAACTAAAAAGCGAAAAAAAAAACCGGAACGAAAAGCCAAACTGAATTGAGACAATAACATTCACCAAATTCCAAACAGAAATCGGAGCGAATAAGAAACTTAAACCTTAGCCGGAACAATTTTTGCAAATGCGGAACTTGTACAAATAACCAAAATAAACCCGGATCTGAAACACTTAACAAAATCGAAACCTAAAGTAAGAACAAAACTAAACCCTGAACTGAAAGCGAAACCTGGACGAAGGACCAAACTGAAATCGAAACTGAAACACTGCATAGCAGAAGGCAGAACGATGAGCAGAACCGACGCACTGTGTACAATATAAACTAAAACGAAGAACGGGGCCGAAACCGGAACAAACCCAAACTCGGAATAGAAAATCTTGCAAAGCCAGACTGAGATATGCGTAGATCGATTTCTAGGGCTCCAAAAAGAGCTCATTTATCAAAGGAAAAATTAGTCTTGCTGGTCTACGTCAGTAACTTCTACTCTATCAATTTGTTTTACTCACATGACACTGTGCAGCCAATCTGCCTCAGTTGCTGTTTTTCAGCAGTGAATCTGCTTTGTTGAGCTGTGTTGGCGCTTAATCGCCTAAAGACTATTGCTGAGCCTGGTAATTTTACTCAACTTTTGCGTATTTAATTTAATTGGCAGATAAGCTACCCTGCAAAAAACGGAAATACTCCGTTTCATACTCCATGGAATACTCCTAAAGGAGTATCAGAGTACTCCAACACATATCCTCATTCATATAGAGTAATCCCATGGGAGTATTTTGAGAGTACTCTCACGTAGGTGGTCTATAGAGTATTCAAAAGCAAAGAAACGGAGTACTCCGAATAAGATTAGGTGATCCAATCACCGGACATCGCTATGTAAATTGGACCACCTTTTTTATATGACTGAGGATAAGTGTTGGAGTACTCTGATGCTCCAACGTTTTTTACAGGGTAAGAATACTGAGCACCAATACATAAGCAATAGAAGTTGAATAGCTGAGTGACCATGAATAAAGCACAAAACGAAAATATTGGAAATCATCTTAAATACTATTTTAATAGCAAAGATGGTGGTTTTGCTGTAAAAAGTATAAGACGGTATGAGCATTTACCAGGGCAGCAAACTTATTTGGAAGTGAAAACTTTTTCCAGTTTCCGAACTCTAACCTAATCAAACATATTGTTTCGGTTCGGTTCAAAATTAAAGTTTGTCCTGAGTTCATCCAGTTTACAAGAAACAAATGTAAAATGGACAGACCGTAAAACCAAAAACAAAAAACCAAAACATTTCTAGCAAACCAGACTTGCTAACAATAAACACTTTTGAGCCCATATTTTGGGAATGAGCTAAGGAAATGAGCAATCTAGATACTTCTTTAGAATTTTTTTTAAATCAACGCCCGATTGAAGAACGCACTATCTCAGCATGAGTTTCATAAACGTCTTATCTCAATGTTGAGCGAATCAAATACTGAGATAAAGCGCTCTTCAAAAAACAAAAAAAAAACAAAAAAAAAATGGGTTAAGACAGAACAGAAACCAACAAACTTTTTTGTCCGTGATGGAGGGCTTGGTCTAGATTACTTCAATCCTAAGTTTTTTCAGATATTTTAAAAAATTTTCTAAATATTTTTGAAAAACTCCCTATATCACAAATTGTTTGAAAAACACCCCATCTCAGAGTTTTTTTCAATAAGGCCCTAATCCAGAATTTGATTCAAGAACGCTCTATCTCTACGATCCAATAAATTTTCAGGTGAGATAGGACTTTTATGGATAAAATAAAAAAAGCCTGAAAATTTTTGAAAAAAAAATTAAATTCAAAATTTTGTAAAAATATTTTTAATAAGGGAGAAACGAACGCATTCAAGGCCGATGTAAGCACATTCGAATTACTGGTCCGAAATCACGCATTTTAGATCAGTATAAATGGGTTATAAGTTCTGGTTGTTAGCTTACTTGATTTTGACTTGACATCAACAGTAATTTTAGGTCGTTAGCTTAGCCGAAATCTAGAATTTTAAGGGGTTGGTAGGGGAACATACTGCCAGTGCTAATGTTACCATCAAGGCGATTCTATGCAAGGTGGACGCAAGGCGAAATACATACATACATACAGTTATGTTCAATATAATAGTTGTGAAATTAAATTGGATATCATTCGGCGAAATAAAACGAAGTTAGAAGTACCTCAAATTTTTCACTGCATTTGCTAATTTTTTTTTTTGTCAAATATGTTGGGTATTTTCTTTTATACAAAATTAATTTTTACTCATGCGTTGTATAGAAGAAATCACTCAACACCCTTGAAGAAAAAAATTCAGAGAAATTTTTGAGCGAGTTCTAACTTGGACAATATTATATAGTCTACATAACTGCCTACTCAAAAATTTTCTAGGAATTCTGCCAAAAATGTTTAAGACTTTAAATGCCATTTTGTAAGTTTAAGTTTGTAAACGCCTCATTCAATTTTTAAGTTTTTCATACTTCAAACAATATAAGGCCGAGGTTCTTACAATTGGCCTATCTCTTATAAGGTGGTTATATTTTGGTCACTTGCCATAAAAGGATTGTACATGAACCGCACTGAGGATTTAGATATACCCAATAACCAGTTATTATATCGGTAAAGGTTTCCTAAATGATTCTAACCACTGCTGCGAGCCACATTGATGTTTACAGTGGTTTATCACCCTGACATTAACGCTAATACACTTTTGGCACTCTTTCGTACATACTCACATGGGAATTCTTTTGGGATAAAACAAAAGTTTGTGAGTAAACTTGGTAAGAATTACACTTGTTCTATACGAAATACTCAAATGCCCAATCAAATTAACAACTGTTTCGTATTCGTAAATAATTTCTAACAAAGTTATTTTACAATCAATTTGCATACCAAATTGTTGTAATTATGCTGAAGGCGTTTGAATTAAGTTAAGAAACTGTACTCATATGTCTAAGTAAAGTTTTATGTGCATGTACAGTTGTGTTCAATATAATAGTAGTGAATTTAAATTGGATATCGCTCGACGAAATAAAAAAGAAGCTGTGTTTTTGATAATTTTCATTTCAAATATAGCGAATTCCACAACAGAAATCACATAAAAAAAAATTTCTAAGTTTACAGAAAGTTCAGGAAAGTTAACTAAACTTTTAAAAATTTACATGAAAATTTCCATTTTTTTGGGCGAAATTTTCCGAAAATTTTTGTGTACGCAGTTTTGTATACCAATCAATTTTAGTTTAACATTGTGCAAATTAGAACTCGCACAAAAATTTTCCTGAATTGTCGGAATATTTTTCGTCAAGAAAAATTAAGTTTGTAGGGAAAAAGATACTAACATCCTTTACAAAAAATATTCTCAAAATTCAGGGAAAATTTTGAGGTACTTCTAAATTGCACATTATTGTGCTAGAATTGAATGAGCTATAAAACTGTGTACTCAAAAATTTTTTCAAAACTCTTCACAAAATAATTGAAATTTTAATGTAAATTTTTAAAAGTTTATTTTACTTTCCTGTACTATGTGCAAAACTTTAAAATTTCTGTTTATGTGGTTTCTGTTATGGAATTTGCTATATTTAATGAAAATTATTCATGAAACTGAGCTCAATGCTAAGAATAATAATTTTTCACATTTTAATTTTTATGAAAATTATTATTGTTTTTATTTTTTTTAATAATCATTTTTTAATTAATTATTAAAAGTTGTTTAACTGAATATAGTAGGAAAATTTTTAATTAAAAACACAGCGCTTTTCATTTCGTCGAACGATATCCAATTTAATTTCACTACTATTATATTGAACACAACTGTATGTATATACGTAATTTAGGTCCTTAGATGTATGTAATACTCCCAGAGCCGCCTCATCAGATGTTGTTAGTGTCCACGCTTCTGCACCATATAGCAGAACGGGTGCGGTGAGTGACTTATAGGGTGTTATACATAAGTTCGTCTTCCTCATCAAAACAGTGTTCGGTCTGTTGTTGGTGGCGAGCATAACGGTCCAATAAGATAAATTTCTTGGATTCCATCCCAAATTGCCTTCAAATAAGAAGTAGCTTCAATTTTTTGTTGAGCCATTACAATGTGTTGGAAACGAGGGTAAAAACAAGGACGAAACTAAAAACTTATTATTAAATAATGTTTTTGTTCGTTTTTCTATTGACAAAAAATTATTTTTCCCATTTTTTTTTTACAAGGTCCTGACTTGACTCGTTAACAACTTCTTACGTGCTTATTTATAATTTTAACCACTGTGCATAGACACTTTCTTAGTGTAGTTGCTCCTCCTAGCATATTGCTATAGTTTTTTGAAGGGGACTAAATACTTTGCAATAACATTCAATGAAATCCCAAGGTGATGCATCTACAAGGTGGCGCAAAAGTAAGCTTCCGATGTTCAGCATATCGGTTGTGGCACGTGCAGTGTGTGCTGTTGCACCGTCTTGTTGGAACCACATGTTTTCCAATCCCAATTCATCAAGTTGCGGCAAAAAGAACTCGTTGATCATTGCTCTGTAGCGCTCACCATTCACAGTAACCGTTTGGCCCCGACCGATTATTGGTCAAATAAATAGTCAGCAATATGTAGATTTGATTTTGGTAGGTCTAATTATTTGAGCACTTATACCGAAAATATTTCTCTGCAGTCGTGTTGCGCTATCTATTTTCAAGGATAACAACTTGCCCCTTACTTCATGGGTAATTTCCAAACGTAGCCCATTGTAAATGGGATCTATGAAATTTCGAAGGTTTGGTGGATGTAAATCTAGATTAGTAGTAAAAACGGCTTTTCTGGGTACGCCATCCACTTTTATCGACACCCATCTTGACTTTAAGACACCGTAAGTGTCTAGTCTCAAGTCCGAGAGGGGCGAATAATTTGGTTTATATTGAGGTACAGCTTTTGCTCGTCCTTTTTATCATGCCAGCGGTGCTTCCAAAATCTTTAGTGATCTTTGATTAAAGGTCTGATGCGACCTCACTTTATGTTCTTATTTGGCTATCCATTTTTAGGTATTGTGTCCTTGGTCCTCTAACTAACCCGACTAACCCATTCGAATGGCACTCACCTTACAATGAACAATGCGTTATTCCGCAAACAGCAAATATTCTTCCCAGGCTTCAGGTTTGTAAACTCGAATTCTCTTTGAGCTAAGCTCAAACCGCATCAAACTTCAGAGATTGTAAAAAAAAAACAAAAGATTATGTCAGACATAGAACACCTCGGTGCTTTCTTAACTATGATCGATTAGGAAATAATTTTCTCTCATAAGTAGTTGGTTGTTACATCTTTTTTCTCCATTTTTGATTCTCCATAATACTTTGGAAGTGATTGCCGACGTCACAGAAAGCCTCTTGCAAAGGTGAATCATCGGAGACAAACTGCTTTAGGTTGTGGTATGTGATTACCTGGAAATTCTTGGCAGCGGACGTGGTTTGGCTGTAGTGTTTTTAAAAAACGGCGTCGCCCCTCGATAGTGGTCCGCAACCCTCCGAGTATATTCCTGCCATTAAAAAGCTTCTCAGCAAAAATTCATCTGATGTGCAAACGCCGTTCGGAGTCGGCGTAAAACGTGTAGATCCCACTAATTTGCAGCTAAATTAGTAACAGCATACCATATTGATAGAGAATCTCGGCCTTAATCTCCGCGAAAGCATATCACGCCAAATATTTATTTGTTATTTTTTTTATTTTTCTTAAGTCCGTATATGGTTACTAGATGGTCCGATTCGTAAAAGGACAAACGGCTCAGCGAGAATGAAATCGGTTTTATTCTCAGTAAATATTTTAGGTAACTCAGTGTCGGCTCTAGAGTTATCTGCACTGCAGGGTGTGGGACAAAAACTAGCGAGCTATGGGCACTACAACATGCGTACCAGTTTCGGCTGCAACCTTCAGCATCTGCGAACACTTAAGAGATAAGTGTGGCGAGGAACTCATCTGAGGCTATAGATTGCTAAGCATACTTAAGCATGGATATAAGCTGGATGCGTTGATATGGTGGGGCAGGAGAATTTTGTGAAGAGCTTGTGCAAGTTCAGGTTAAAGAACGCAGTCATAATGATGCAGTAAATGCTACCCATTGGTGCTAGAATTAGGGAATGGTTGAGCTATGAGCCAACAGTACAGTACACCCCCCCTGCGGGTTAGGGGCTTAGAATATGCCCGAGGTAGGCATACCGGTCGTAAGAGGTGACTAATATGCACAAAGGTAATGACATGCAACTCGATGGTTGATCTACGGATATGATGCCTCTCACCTCTCATTACCTATCTTATCCTTCCTTACGGAAGGGGAGGGGGCATGGTTTCACTGGTCATAAATCGCTACCACGACAGTCGGGCAGTACCGCAAGGGAGTGCCGGAGCGTACTGGGCTCTAATCCGGCCAAGAACTGTTATTTCGACAACACTCCCCATCGTTACCACAACAACAGCAACAACAACAGCCAACAGTACAAATTCTCGTCCCAATGGATTCAATCTTTAGTTTGCATTCGCCTCATTATTGCTGGCCTCTGTAAACATTCATCGTGCGTTGCACTATAGGTCCTTCCATTCTATGCTCCCAGCAACATAAGTGCGAGTACATATGTACTTAATAAATGGCCTTCCATATGCTGCTGACCAGTGCAATGTTTCAAAACAAGCATTTCCTGATGCTGCGGCCACCAAACACAAATGCCCACAAATTGCTAAAATCAATGAGATTCATCTGCTTTTGCCTGAAATGGCAGTTTTTAGGCTGCTAAATGTCGCATTTTCGTGATGTGGGCCACACCACACTTAAGACCCCATTGGCTTCAGCAATCACAATAGCTTTGTCATTTCGGTGCATTTGTGACATTTGCAAACATTTTCGTATTCGACCATATGGTCGAGTTGTTGCATTACAACCGCTAAAACAGTGTGCGTTTTTATTTGGGAGTGGCGTTAATTGAGTACAGTGGGTCATAGCTGATAAAAATGTTAATAAATTTTATCATCCAGGACCCTGGTAGCAAGATTATACGAAGTAGTATGTTTTCACAAATTATCCCACTGTATTACTTCACCAGTTCACACTCACTTAGGGAACACACTTTTGGAAAAACAGAAAAAAATTATTATTTATTACCGAATACATCTATGAAGACTAAATTTTATTACAACAAACGTACCGGAGAAAAATGGACGCGATAGGTTAAGGACCACGCCCACTTTTATAACAAATATTTTTAATAGTATGTTATGCGAAAAATATTTTCATATCAATTCTATTTAACATCAGAAGTGTAGTTGTAAGAAAAAATGCTATAACGTATACATTTTGTAAATGGGCGTGGCATCGCCTCCCTTTTGATTAAGTCTATTTCATCATTTCGGTAGTGATAACTCGAAGCGGACACAACAAAATAGGGTTTCAGTTATAATGAAAAAAATATTTTTGGTCAAAATTAGCAAAATCGTTTGATAACCACGCCCACTTTTGATAATAGCCAAAAAAGTTTCTCAGTAAATTTGAAAAAAAAAAGTTTCGCTAAAACTTAAAGATTTCGACGACTGAAATTTTGCGAAAAGTATTTAATAGGTAAACCTAATTAAGCCATATTAAAATAAATGCTAAGTAGGCGTGGTACCGCCCATATTGAAACTAGTAACTTTTGTTTTTCTCTGCTATTATCGATGGTGATTATTACTTAAGATATATACAGTCGCTAACCGTGAAAGTAGTACAGTTGGTTCTTCAGTTAAAATACGGTTTTTAATCTCTACATACAATAAAAGGAGGGAGCCAATTCAAGGCAAACTAACAGTTTTTAGTTTGTCTGTCTGTATGCTTGGTCGCGCATCACTCAAAAACTGCTGAATGGAATTGAATGCACATTTGACCGTTGAATTACTAGGCGCTTACCTTAAAATTTAAGATATCCGTTATTTTGATAAGTTTAGCGATTTAGGAGACATCGACTGATATGTGGACCAAAAAAATGTGTTTAGCACAATATGGCCATCGAACGAAACGTGCTAATAAGTGCTGCAATAAAAGATGTAATTAAGTTCCGTATCTCAACTGGTTTCGGAGATATAATCATTAAAATCAGATTCAGTCTATTATTAGTTCTGAGGCGCAGCGAAGCGGGCTGGGTTTACTAGTTTCATATAAAAATAACGATAGTTCTTCTATAGAAATCTTTTGAATCAGTGTTTTCAAGGTTATGTAAAAATTCCAAAAATTCATGGAAATTTCATAGACTTGGTGAGAATTTTCAAATTTGATGCAAGAACTTCAAAATTATTTTTGAGTATGCAATTTTTTAAACAATGCAGTTTTATATAACAAGTATTATAACAAGTTTCAAGGCTCTTAAAAATTTCGTTAATTTTTGGTAAATTTTTTTATGGTGTTTGGTATTTTCTGCCATATGAGCTTGTCATAGTTATTCAATTTGTAATAAACGAATTTGAGACGCAGAAGGTTTCTTAATATATTCGAAGAACCAATTGGGTCACTTGCTCTATGAGCCACAAGTCTTCTATGAGTTTACCTAACTACTTGGTACTAGCTCTGATTAAGCTGGCAATCTTTCGGAAAATCCATAATCGTCTTGACAAGTAAACCTTGAGCCAAAAACAACAACTTCTAATTAAACTAGCTCTTAATTCCCCAAAATTTTTGAAGAACTTGCCCACTGTTTTGCGCAGGTCATCATTTTGTCGCCAGCTGCAACGCTAATGGCGCATAAACACTTGGCAAAGTCCCTTTCAATTTGGCCAACTGCTGTGTCAATCATTTTTATTGCAAACGCTACGCACTATTTCTGCTAGTATGATAAGTATGGGCATTTCCCGGCAAATACAATGAAGGAGCATACATTTAGTCATTTTATCGCTACCACCACCACCCACATCCCCATCAACCTTAACAGCCTTAAATAGCCCAACACATCCTTGGAACATTATTTCAACTTCAAAGCTTGCAGCTTACCAACAAATTAGCTGATGCGATCAATCAACGAAATTTTGCGGTGCAACAATTTTAGTTTCAAAAACTCAAAATTTCAAAACTTCAAATCAATTGCGTGCACTCCAATTGTTGTTCTTGTTGTTGCTGCTTGCTGAACGTTATTAACACATTTTGACCAAATGACCACATCACACGGATGGATTGTTTCGTCAACGCTGTCATTGGACTATGTTGCGAACATTCGTTAGACTTTTGCGTTTTTATGGTCGGTGGTAGGTTGGTCATTGCATTTGTTTGTCGGCTTTTAAAATTCTGTTTGATATTTTTGCTTGAGCATGCGAATTCATTTGGTTATTTCACAAAAGCAACTCATTTCAACAACCTACAGAGCATTAATGCTGACGATGCTGATGAAAAGGTTGCTCGGTAGAGCTCGAAAACTTGTCTGCTGGTAAATGGTAAGCTGGTTGTTATGTGTGTAAAATAGTTGTTATTCCATCGAAAGCCAGACGTGCATTTCCGTAATACCATGATATCAACAATTGAATGTCCGCTTTGAGTGAAATTAACAAGGGCCGTGGAAGGTGTTTCGATTGCTGGCAAACGGGACGTGAAGAGTTGAGTGCTAAGCAGGGCATATTTTGAGTTTATTGCTGCGTGCTGCTTGATACTACGCAATGGGTTGAGGGTACAACCTGATCTATGGTCACACTTTTCGAGGTTCCAGGGAACTGCTGAATTCGCCGCACGGCTCTTGTGCCCACTGTCTGACAGTAATCTTAAACGTAACAAAGTTATAGGGCATTTGAAGCATATTTTCCAGCCACTGCAATACTGCCACTTTCATAGAGCTCCCAAGAACATCAGCTACGAATATCGCCGTGTCCTAGGACACTAACAGTTTTAACAGGTTTGGACCATAGTAAGTTTGCAGAACATACTCTTCTAACATCAAGTTCTCTTTGGTCCGATCCTATTCAGACACATCGCATGCTGTGCATACATTTGCTTTATTGACTCCAGAACCATTTCTAGAAACTTCATTATGCTGCGCAAGTGAACTGAAATATTGCAAAGCAGGTGTTTCACTATCTCTATTTCTTCCGCCCCCTGTATATTGGAGCTACGGCACGAAGTAATGTGTTCCAGACCCTACCTTGCCGCCTGATACCCAATAGTCCAACGACCGGTGAGCACCGCAGCTAATATGAAAAGGTCTCTTCTATTCACCGTGGAAAGGGCCAAAGATCGGTTCTCATTATAGGAGGGACGCAGGCTCTTTGAAACTCTGCTGTACGCGTCCGCCTTTTAATAGCCTCACTAAGCCAGTGCTGAAAGATAAGGACCTCCTTTGCCTCTGCAACATCAAGAGCCACTCCATCGAACGTTTCCATGTATGCTAACGGTATATAGACTTAACAGGTTAATGGTTTACTCTCTGTATTGACCAACCAGAATCGATGTTATCGTTGCTAACCCGAGCCGCCTGTCTGTCAGCGAAGATTTCTATCCTATTACCGTTGATGTTCCCACACAGTAATGCCCGACATGCCTCCTGGATACATAGATCTCGTATTGGAATACACTCGCTGAGTCTGGGAGGAGCATAGATAGGGACATGGTGGGGAGTACTTGCAAAGGTGCCCGCTCCGACTCTATAGGCCATTTTGGATCAATTCGTGAACACTGAATTCTCCCTCTTTCCAATCCTTCTTCGAAAGGAAGCGAACTGGAACCAAAGAATGTATTGTTACAGCTGTAGTCCGTTTTACATCAGGGCCGTACTTGGAAGCTAAATTTTGCACTTTTACATTCAAAATATGTCAAAAAATGTGTTGGAAACTAAAACTTAAAATTTTTCTATATGGCTGCCCTTCTAAATATTTACACATGTGTGCCTATACCCGCTCCTCTACTAGCTGCATATTAGGTCAAGGATTAAATTGTAATTGCATAGAAAGGATTAAATTTCAATTGAAATATAATCCTATTCCTATGCATATGTGTAAGTGTAACAAAAAACTATTGAGCACAATTTGCTAATGCACAATTTAGCATTTTAATAAACCACCGCTTCCCCATCTCTCTTCGGTGAATTACTGATTAAAGTCGCATAAAAATATATACATATAGTATGTAGATATGTATGCTTGTTTTTATACCTAGTTGCGCTTTACCTTCAAGGTAGTTCGTAAAAATTGTAAAGGCTTGAACGGGTCCAAATAGACATAGACTTTCATATATTCATATTAATTTACTTTTGACCTTCATATTGAACTATATAAACTATGGTGACTAAAACTGTTAATCATAAATATTTAAATTTTATATTGTTTTGAATTGCATTTTCCTTAATTTAATATAATTTTATTTCATTTCATTTAATTTTATTTTATTTTATTTTATTTTTATTTTATTTTATTCTAGATTATTTCGTTTCTATTTTTTTTTTTCATTTTATTTCATTTCACTTTATTTTATTTTATTTATTTTATTTTATTTGATTTTATTTTATTTGGTTTTATTTTTTTCATTTTATTTCATTTCACTTTATTGTATTTTATTTTGTTTGATTTAATTTTTTTTCATTTTATTTCATTTCACTTTATTTTATTTTATTTGATTTTATTTTATTTTATATTGTTTTATATTATTTTATTTTATTTATTTTATTTTATTTTATTTTATTTTATTTTTTTAAATTTTATTTTATTTGTTTTTATTTTACTTTATCTTATTAAATTTCACTTTATTTATTTTATTTGATTTTGTTTTATTTATTTTATTTTATTTGATTTTATTTGATTTTATTTTATTTGGTTTTATTTTTTTCATTTTATTTTATTTCACTTTATTGTATTTTATTTTGTTTGATTTTATTTTTTTTTTCATTTTATTTCATTTCACTTTATTTTATTTTATTTGATTTTATTTTACTTTATTTTATTTTATATTGTTTTATATTATTTTCTTTTAGTTTATTTTTATTTTATTTTCTTTATTTAAATTTATTTAATTTCACTTTATTTTATTTATTTTATTTTTTTTTTTATTTTATTTTATTTGATTTTATTTTATTTATTTTATTTTATTTTATTTGATTTTATTTTATTTGGTTTTATTTTTTTCATTTTATTTCATTTCACTTTATTTTATTTTATTCATTTTATTTTATTTGATTTTATTTTACTTTATTTTATTTAATTTCATTTAATTTTATTTTATTTTTATTTTATTTTATTCTAGATTATTTCGTTTTATTTTTTTTTCATTTTATTTCATTTCACTTTATTTTATTTTATTTATTCTATTTTATTTGCTTTTATTTTATTTGGTTTTATTTTTTTCATTTTATTTCATTTCACTTTATTGTATTTTATTTTGTTTGATTTTATTTTTTTTTTCATTTTATTTCATTTCACTTTATTTTATTTTATTTGATTTTATTTTACTTTATTTTATTTTATATTGTTTTATATTATTTTCTTTTAGTTTATTTTTTATTTTATTTTCTTTATTTAAAATTATTTAATTTCACTTTATTTTATTTATTTTATTTTTTTATTTTATTTTATTTGATTTTATTTTACTTTATTTTATTTAATTTCATTTAATTTTATTTTATTTTTATTTTATTTTATTCTAGATTATTTCGTTTTATTTTTTTTTTCATTTTATTTCATTTCACTTTATTTTATTTTATTTATTTTATTTTATTTGCTTTTATTTTATTTGGTTTTATTTTTTCATTTTATTTCATTTCACTTTATTGTATTTTATTTTGTTTGATTTTATTTTTTTTTCATTTTATTTCATTTCACTTTATTTTATTTTATTTGATTTTATTTCACTTTATTTTATTTTATTCATTTTATTTTATTTGATTTTATTTTACTTTATTTTATTTAATTTCATTTAATTTAATTTTATTTTTATTTTATTTTATTCTAGATTATTTCGTTTTATTTTTTTTTTTCATTTTATTTCATTTCACTTTATTTTATTTTATTTATTTTATTTTATTTGCTTTTATTTTATTTGGTTTTATTTTTTTCATTTTATTTCATTTCACTTTATTGTATTTTATTTTGTTTGATTTTATTTTTTTTTTTCATTTTATTTCATTTCACTTTATTTTATTTTATTTGATTTTATTTTACTTTATTTTATTTTATATTGTTTTATATTATTTTCTTTTAGTTTATTTTTTATTTTATTTTCTTTATTTAAATTTATTTAATTTCACTTTATTTTATTTATTTTATTTTTTTTATTTTATTTTATTTGATTTTATTTTATTTATTTTATTTTATTTGATTTTATTTTATTTGGTTTTATTTTTTTCATTTTATTTCATTTCACTTTATTTTATTTTATTCATTTTATTTTATTTGATTTTATTTTACTTTATTTTATTTCATTTCACTTTATTTTATTTTATTCATTTTATTTTATTTGATATTATTTTTTTCATTTTATTTCATTTCACTTTATTTTATTTTATTCATTTTATTTTATTTGATTTTATTTTATTTTATTTTTTTTATTTTATTTAATTTTATTTTTTTATTTTTATTTTATTTTATTTTATTTTATGTTATTTTATTTTATTTTATATTGTTTTACATTATTTTATTTTAGTTAAATTTTTTATTTATTTCTTAGTTTATTTAAATTTATTTAATTTAATTTTATTTTAATTTTATTTTATTCTAGTTTATTTCGTTTTATTTTTTTCATTTCATTTTATTTATTTTATTTTATTTGATTTTATTTTATTGTATTTAATTTAATTTTATTGTATTTTTTTCCATCTATTTAATTTTTTTAATTTTATTTGATTTGATTTAAATTGATTTGATTTTATTTTATTTATTACTGTTTAAAATTATTTTATTTGCTTTTATTTTTTTCTGTTTTATTTTGAATTAATGCATATCATTTTGTTTTGTTTCATCTCAGTTTATTTAATTTTATTTTATTTTATCCTATTTTATTTTATCCTATTTTATTTTATTTTATTTTATTTTATTTTATTTTATTTTATTTTATTTTATTTTATTTTATTTAAATTTTTTCTATTTAAAATGGCTTCATTTTATTTGAATTTATTTTATTTTAGTTTAGTTTAGTTAAGTTTATTTTATTTTATTTTATTTTGTTTAATTTTATTCGATTATATTTTATTTTATTTCTTCCCATTTAATTTTATTTTATTATATTTTTTTATTTTTTATTTTATTTTTATTTTATTTTATCTACTTTTTTTATTTTATTTTATTTTAGTTTATTTAGTTTAATTATATTTTATTTTGTTATAATTTATTTTATTTTATTTTATTTTATTTTACTTTATTTTATTTTATTTTATTTCGGTTTACTTTATTTTGTTTTAATTTATTTTATTTAAATAAATTTAATTTTCTTTTATTTTATTTCATTTGATCTCAATTCAACTCATTTCATTTTATTTTACTTATTTTCTTTTCATTTTATTTTATTTTTTTAATTTTGTTTTAAATTATTTTATTTTTTTTTTTTGTTTTAAATTATTTTATTTTATGTTTCTTTATTTTACCTTATCAATCATCGGTATCTCTAAGAAGATAACTTTGTAAAACTTGGTGTAGTTCAAGTCTGTAATCAAGAAATATTCGCTCCTAAACTCTAATAACGGTGTATCAAGTCAGAATTGGGTGTTTAAATTTCAATTCCAAACGCACTCAGACTTCCTTACTTCTTTACTTATGCTTTTTTTTTCAATATATATATGCATATATATACTCGCTGTGTATGCGTGAATCTTTTTTTGCTATTTTACTTTGGCAACGCCACGTCCAGCTGTGCCAAAAAGCGGCGGTCAAAGTGGTTAACCAAAACTGTACAGCTGCAAACCGAGTTTTTATTTGTCGAAATGCATTTGCGACTATGAAAATATTATTGTTATACTATTAAACTATTTGAATCTATAATTTTTATGTTATGCTTTTGTTGTATGTAGTCATTAATTTTGACCTTATATATATATATATGCATATATTAATAAGCTTATTAGATATGAATTTTTTTGAGGTTGAACTATTAATTAAAACTAGAGTTGACCAGTGGTTGTAGTTCAACAACAAGAGAGATCAAGTCTCTCACTTTTATTTTATTTTATTTCGTTTCAGTTTAGTTTTTTATTGTTTTTTTTTTTGTATTCTATATTAATTTTGTTTTCTATTTTTATTCTATATTATTTTTCTTAGGACATAAAGATTTTATGTTCCCTAGCCTTCCACCCAGCTCTCTTTCTTCGCTGCTTTAAAAACTCAAGATTTATGTGTTAGCTCCCCTTAGAGCTAAGCGTGTGTTATGGGTATATATCATACCTCAGTAGGAATTTCGTTAAGAGCGCTTAGATTTATTTCCAAGAGCTACTTAAACTACGTCAAATTAATTAAAAACTAGAGCTGTTTTACAAAGAGCTTGGAATTAGTCAAGCGATTCTCTCGAAAAGGCTTTAAACTCGAAAAACACTGGAGGCCGAAACGTGATTCATTTCTTCTCAGAAATATTTGTATAAAAATGCTAAAGTTTGCGAGACACGAAAGAAAACTGAATAAAGAAACAGCAAATATAATCACTAAAAGTTTGCCAAGAAAAAAAAAACGAAACAAACTCATAGCCAATGCAACTTACAGACAACCAACAAACATAGATCAATGGATCAAAGGCACGCCGCAGCGAATGCAAAAGAAAAATTGCATAAACTTGGCTGCATTACAACACACAATTTTGAGTAATACCCAGTAGGAAAATATAGAGACAAATTTGTAAAAGTCTTATATAAGTAATGTGCCTAAAGGAGCTTATCGTAAGGTAGGCCAGCTCAAAAAATAGTACAAGGTGGCGCAAAAGTAATCCTCCTATCAGAAAATGCTATAAATTTTGCGATTGGCCCCTAAAGTCAGTTCTGTTTTGACATTTGTGTAGTAAACACATGCGAAATACACAGTAATAAACAATGTTACGCTACACTGCTCCAGAACGCGGAATATTGCTGACTATTTATTTGACCAATAATCGGTCGGGGCCAAACGGTTACTGTGAATGGTGAGCGCTACAGAGCAATGATCAACGAGTTCTTTTTGCCGCAACTTGATGAATTGGGATTGGAAAACATGTGGTTCCAACAAGACGGTGCAACAGCACACACTGCACGTGCCACAACCGATATGCTGAATATCGGAAGCTTACTTTTGCGCCACCTGTATAAAATTTACTTGATGATTAAGTGGAAAACCTAACGAGAATGGAATACAAATCCCTAAATACTTAAAGTTATTATTTTCTAAGCTTTAACGTAAGAATCGAAAACCAGATACTTCAATTTCAGGCTTCCTCTTTAGAGTGCTGTAGAACAATATATTCGTTTGAAATTAGAAAATATTATTAGTAGCTTTCTAAATCTAAAAAGTTCCTTAGCGTATCACACTGAAAGTTAGAGATTTGATTGTCTTGATATTTGGTATATACGATATTAGTAGTGTACCTGGCGCTGCTCGGACTAGGTGTAAGCTAGTCTTATTTCACTGTACCTCCCTCCATCGCATTCATTGTCTACTATATGAATTCATTGCCTGCAACTTTTACCATCACATTCGTTAAAAATATAAAAATTTAAAGAAGCTCTTATAATTCAAAATTTGTATGGAAATGTAATTTTGAAGCTTGTCGAGCCAATTTAACATTGTATGAATATAGGGATTACAGTATTTTTTTTTTTTAAATTATAGTATTATTTTCGAAAGCTCCTTCGTTCAACCGAACTCTTGCTCTTCCTCCAATTCTGTTGCCGATCTCTCTCTTTCTATGTATATACATCTCTGCTTCCTTCTCTTTCCGTCTCAATATTTTTGCGTTTCACCACTTCGATTCCTGTTTTTTTCTAGTTTCAACGCTTCCTGCCTTTTCGGCTGCTCCTCTTTTCCCATTTTATTTTCGTATTTCTCGTTATTTTTTACTCTTTTCTTTATCCCCTTACCTTTATATTTTCCTTTTATCTTTGTCTTTACTCGTGAACTGTCGCTCTCTCAAGTCCCATGCTTAGAGTTTCCAGCGAATCTTAACAAATCTTCGCATGCGTTGCGCCATCTTTTCTTAGAACCGAAAACTCTCTCTCGATCACAGCGCCACCTTCAGAGTACAATTTTAAGGCGAAATACTTCAAATAATACCACACAGTTAATTACGGTTTTTATGAATTTATCACTTCTTTCATTCAAACTATGCTTTAATCATCTCTGTCTTCCTTTCTCTTGTTTGCCTGTTTTCGTTTTGTTCTAAATTTTTTCTTCGTAGTATCCTTTTTTCGCTATCTTTATCCTTGACCAGTCTTTTTCTCCTTTAACCTCTTCCGAGTTTCCATATAATCTCTATATATAAAAAATTGAAGCAGGTCGATTCTGTACATTGCAGATATTTAAGAAAAATCGACAGGAGGGATCTTTGTTAAGCACATGCAGTCCAAATATACTTTTTTTAGAATTTTGGTCTGTCTGTCTATATGTTTGTTCGCGCATCACTCAAAAACAGCGTAATGAAATAAAATTAGACTACTACCGTTGTATTACTGCGGGTCTACCTTAAAATTAAAGATATCGATTATTTCGATAGATCGATCGGTTTCGGAGTAATCCATGAAAATGTGGAAGATGGTGACCCGAAATATCTTATAACAATATGGGTATCAAATGAAAGGTTCTAATGAGTGCTGAAGTAAGCGATGTGATTAAATTCCATATCTCAATTGGTTTTGGAAGTATAATGATTAAATCGTCTATTTTTAGTTCTGTGTCGCGTAGCGTTGCCGGGTCTTTTAGTCCTTGCTTATATTCCAGTTGCATGCGTTGCGCGCCATCTATGATTCTAACTTAAAAATTTCGATCCAAGGGCTAACTGTGTAGTACACATATTTCTTTGTCGAAATACTTCTCAGCAAGCCGTATATAGTAGTGATATAATCTTCAAATATCAGTCAAATTGAGCTTTACTTTATTGGACTTTAGAGTCATCTGTGGTCAATTATAATAAAGCCATATACAAAATATAATTGGATAAGCTACAACGCTTACTTAGTAAAGCGCCCTATCACACCAACATGCTCCATTCCACAAAACCATATATTCTTTTGGTTCCTACAAGGTCTTTACTTGCACAAAAAGTCTTCTATAACGGCAAACGTACAACCCTCAACCCCCAAATGGGGGGAAATTGTAATTTCAGCTGTCGAATCAATAGTACAATTTGAAACCAATGACCAGCAATGCGATGCCATCAACTAACACTATTAACAATACAACGACTGAATGTTGGCTGATGAAAGTTCGGTATATGGTGGACGATAGAAACGATTGCCTGTAGCGCTAACCATGAAAATACCGGCACTACCGTCGACGCCGCGATACCACCGTCGCCGCTGTTTTTGCTACTGCTACTTGTCTGACAATCCATCAATCAAAGGTGTTGGACATAATAGGAAAATGTCAAAAGTTTGTGTCATTTATATCATTCGGACGACAATTGCAGCATATGAGATTCGTAAGGTAAAGTAATCAGTGGCGCCATGATGAGGGTGTGGGGAGAAGAAAAAAAATTGGAATCGATAAAAGCAGCACAGCTGCAGAGAAGGAAGAATAATGAGGTTGTGGTAGCTGGGAATGGATGGAGTGAATAGAAAAAGAAAAAGGTTGGGAAAATAAATGACGTCGTCTGTTCAAGTTGGCCTCTACAAGCGCGGAGTTTTCGTGGGTGTGTGCGCTAAACAAGAAATTCAAAGAACTAGCAAACGCGCACAAAAATATATTTATCTTTAAGATTCTTATTCTTTCAGTCATGTGGTTTCAAATTTAAAGAATATTTTTTTTAAGGAGCAAGGGGACTTAAAGTACAAATAGCTGTCATCTTTATTTATGTCTTACACGTTGAACGAAGAAAGAGCTTTACTTCGATCAGATCTTGATAATCTCGGTACATGGTGTAACGTAAACTGGTTGCCACTTAACCTTAAAAACTTTAAATACAAGTGTTTTTCACGCGGAACTTCACAACCAGCTTCCTACACAATCAACAATCATAGTCTTGACCAAGTGCATGATTTCGTTGATCTGGGAGTTACGATGGATTTCAAACTTAGGTTGAAAATTCATATTAATGCAACTGTCATTAAAGCTAGAAGTGTTTTCTCATTCGTTAAGCGTTGGTAAAAAAAAAAATTAGAGACCCTTATGTAACTAAAGCCCTTTTTACGATATTAGTAAGACCGATACTAGAATACGGCTCAATTATTTGGAATCCTAGGTGTCAGGTTCATGTAGATCGGATTGAGTCAGTTCAAAAACAATTCTAACTTTCCGAGTAACGAGATCTCTCATGGAATTCCTTGTACAATCTGCCCTTCTTACTAATCGCTTGAGACTTATTAATCTCCCCACTCTTTCTAGTCGCAGGGAAATGCTTGGACTCATATTTATGATTAAATTATTGAATGGGTTAGTCCTCAGCCCATTTCTTTTGAGCGAAGTGAACTTTAACGTTTCTTCTTGTCCATCAAGACATTTTAAACCTCTCGTCCTGAAACAATGTAGAACCAATTTTGAATTATATGAGCCTTTCCGATATTTATGCCATAATTATAACTCCCACTCCAGCACATTTGATATTTCTAACTCGCTTTTTAGCATTAAAAACCAATACTATCCTCACTTAATCAATAATAATTTTCTGAATGTTTATTTACTAGTTACAGTCCAATTGATTCTTTCTACTTTCAACAAAATATATTTAAGTTTTACTCCTTAAGTTACTGAGTTGATGAGTTTTTCTCTATAGCTGAGCAGTTTTAGATCTCGACACTTAACAAACCCCTGCCTTTCAACGACTCGGCATTATATTTAAAAAGAAAAAAAGCCGTGCGTTATGCGGATGCGTCCCTCGTGTCGGTTGGGCGGGATGGTGGGTTATCCATTGGGAAGTATTATTATTATTATCTTTTGTAACCCAATTTGCAAAAGAACACTCTTGCAACACTGAGATGTACATATATAGAACAACCACAGCAATTCGGATGAGCCTTATAGGATTTTGAATAACATCCACTTAGTAGGTTAATTGAGCGCCGATGAATTAAATGGGCACTAAATATCAGCCAAACTAGATCTTTGGAGTGCGAAGTTCTACTCAAAAACCAAAAGCGAAGAACGATATTGATACCTTAGTATAATTTAGGATACACTCAATAGCTGTTATGAAATGGACAGCGTTATGGTACTCATCAAATTTGTTATCACAGCTTTATCATCCTTTTCCATTTTCACAGAAACAGCTAAGTACGCACTTTTCTTAACATTTACTCGCAAATGTTAAAAGCCCACTTAAAAAAAGTCTGCTGGTTTTAACTTACGTTATCATACTGAAAAACTAAAATAGACCCGCTTTTGAGCTCCTGCTTAGGTGGGGAAGGAATGTATCAATTTGTTTGAAAATTAACAAAATTATTCCACTCGATTCCAGCTATCCAAATAATAGAAACATACGAAATTCCGCAGTAACCAAATACAGAGAAACCTCTCCTAACGGACACCTCTATTAGACGGACACCTCCTTTGGGCGAACATTTCCATATGCACCAAGTTTGAAATACAATTTTTAGAACAAATTTCCCTCCCTCAGGCGGACTCTCTCTTGTACGAACGTGGATAGTCATTTGCTATAAAACTGAATCAAAAACCTCTATTGAGCGGACGCGAGCCTCTTGTCAACGGACAAAGAGATTTCATTTCATAACAAATCAAACAAAAACATCTCTTAGGCGGAAGCGAACTCCTCATAGACGGACAAGATATAGGTTTATATAACAATATAAAACGAGCCAACGAAACGTTCTTTACATTTATAGAGACGTTTAAAAGCGAATTCCCCGTGTTTCTTTAAAATATTTTTGTAAAGTGCATGTCTAGTTTGGTTTGCTCAGTGAATTATGTTGAGTGATGGGGCAAACACGTAAAACGATGGCGAGGTCAAACCAGAACTTGAAAGATAAAATTGAGATTATACACGCTAGCGAGGAAAACAATTTGTCTGTACGCGCATTAGGCGAAAGGTAATCGTGAAACATATGTAACTTAAATTTATTTTCCGTGTGTTAAATCATTTTCTAGCGAATAAAAATGGACTTAATTATGTATGTAAAGTTTAGAGAAAATTAATCCGATCTCTGTTATCACGTTTAAAATTGGAAAAACCCAGTCCGCGCTCATTGTTAAAAATAAAGAAGACATCCGAGCGAAATGGATGTCTGGAAGCCTAGGGATATTTATAATGCTGACGAGACAGGCGTTTTCTTCAGAGCTTTGCCAAACAAAACCTTGGCTCTAAAAAACGAGGAATGCCGTGGAGGCAAACTTTCCACAGAAGGTGTAACGATCCTATTTTGTATAAAGTTTGAAAGTAATAAATATATACAAATCTTGTTTGATCAATGTTATATAAGTATATTTTATTTAAATGAAAAAATGGTGAGCATTAAAAGATTTATAAAATACCTAACCACTCCTTTATGCAGAGACCTCTGTTGGGCGGAGTGTCCGCTCAAGGGACATTTCACTGTATATTGAAATAGTTACCAAAATATTGTACTTGAATACAGCCGCACACCGCAGAGATGTTGCGAATGTGAAATTATAGTGGTTGCTTATCTACGGTAGCTTATATCTGCGAATTCGAGTGTCAGGTATTGTTATGAAATAATTGAGTTGAGAATTAGTGATCTTGCGAGTTTTTTGTTTGCTGCGCCCATATTCAGTCACATTGTCTTCTGAAACTGTACGGTTAGGCTTTAGTGTTTCTCTCAGTCCTATTTAAAGTTAGCCTTTCTTACTTGTGATGTGATAATTTTCTGACTCTAATACCAGCCTTCGATTAGTTAGCAAATAATTTATGAGCAGACTGATAAGCCTTTTGTGGTTATTGTTTTGGTAAGCAACACATTGAAAAAGAGAAACTGAAACTGATTTCGAAAATCTAAACAAAAACCGAAATACTTCGCACCAGCAAACCGAAATCGGAGCGAAAGCGAAACAGACACTGATTTTGAGGAACGAACCGGGAACGGATTTTGCGAAACGAAACCAAAACTGAAACCTTAATGAAAGCTAATGTAATTTTGACTCCATTTTAAAACTTTCCATTACTACGATTGCAGCGTGATCGGGATCTGAGGTATGTTCCAATTTATAAGTCCTTAGCTCACCAAGAAATTACTTAAAAATCGATGGCAGGATTAAAAAACAAATTCTCAAAAAACTCTTAATAGCTCGTTATTCACCTAATAGAAATTGGCTTCCTCTATATTTGTCTCTAGCTCGAAGTTCTCTCTCTATGGCGCGATATACAACAGGTATATCATCATAAACCTCCTAAGAGATTTTTGCGCCAAGCTTCTCTTCCAATTTGTGGTGTGCCGATTTGAATTTTACCTACAAATTGGTGGGACCTACAGTTTTTTGCCGACTCCGAACGGCATCTACAAAGGAGACGAATTTTTTGCTGAGAAGCCTGTCATGGCAGAAATACACTCGGAGAGTTTGCCAAACCACTGCCGAGGGGCGACCCCGTTTTGAAAAACTTTTTCAAATCACTTTTGATGTTACCTGTACCAGGGCTCGAACCATGGACCTTCGGTGTGGTAGGCCGGCAACACTACCTTCACACCACGGCGGCTAGCTCGAAGTTAGTTCAGGTTATACTAAGGTTGTTGTCCGTCAACAAAGCAGAGGCCCATTATGGTATTACTGATCTGAACTGGAGCTGCAAATAAAAGTTGGATTATTTCGTATATTCAATTTCAATAGAGCTTAGCTCCACTAAAGAGGGAATGAACTAGTGGTTTTAACAATCCCTAGGCCAGCTGCAGGACATCAGCAAATGAGATTTTCAACACTTAATATTTCCTTTCCATGCGCCTTTAATATAGTCCCAGCAGACAGTATTCCGTTAGTATCCCAATAAGTGGACCTGGGGACATACTATTATGAATAATTATAAACTTTAAGGCTTTGATCGCCACTTCGAGGTGGACATTAAAACCCACATATGAGGCGTCTAAAGAAATATGGCCCTAAATCAATTAGAACCAGACTAGGTTCGTTTCTCATAATTTTATATAAGCTTTTCTTGCACATTTACTGTTATCTCGGAAACACCCTCAACCGATTTGTATGAAGGCTATCTGCTTAGGTGTTGCCACTGAGAACCTCATCAAAAGGTTGACACCAATTTAAAAATTTTTAAAAAATAAGGTGAGATATGCCTCTACGGGTATTAAACGAAAGTCAATTTGCATTGTATTTCAGCGAAAAGATTTCTACCTGGGTTACCTCCCAGGGTTGCCACCTAAGGTTATTATTTATATCCTTTTATATATCAGGTAATATCTCGAAAACAAATTGACTATTTTTCTGAAACTTTGAATATAGGATATCGGCTACAATCTAAGCTATCTTATTTAAGTGTTGCGGAGTTGCCACCTAATTGAAATATTTTAAAAATTAAAAGGAACTATATCAATACAATATATCAATATTTACGTCGTATTTCCAAATAGTGTTACCGCTTAGATTTTCGGCTACAATCTAAGCTATCTCACTTAAATGTTGCGGGGTTGCCACCTACTTGAAATATTTAAAAAATTCAAAACAGGTGTATTTATATGGGCATATAGCTAAAGGTATTTTACGTCTTATTTCAAAAAGTATTTTCAAGTAATGATACCGCTTAGGGTTGCCACCTGATTTGGTTATTTATGTTGTTTTATGTATCAACTAAACAAAAACGAAAACTACCAGAGTCAATAGTCATTATACGGCAACCCCGCCAAATGCCGAGCAAAGCTGAGTTGCTCTGGTGCTGTTAAAATTATTGCGAAGACGAATATTCGCGAAATCCCTTATACACACACACACACACATGCACTCTTGCTCTACACAAGTTTTAGTTAAACGAGTACCACTCAGTTTCTATAGCTAAATTTGAAAATATTTTTCTATCCAGCTTGGACTAGATGCTTTTAACGGTATAATATCGCGCAACCGCACATAAAAATCGAAATCAATATGAAGGCATACGAGTACCTCCTCTTCAATTTATTTTTGCGATTTTTGTCTTGCTCCCTATCAAACTAAAACTAGTCGAACGAATTGTTAGTAATAGTGAGTGTTGTAAATTCGCCGAATCGATTTGAGTGCATTACTCCACGTTGGATGTTGTGCATTTTAAACGGAAGCGGATGCATACAAACCGACCACCAAAAGCGATATTGAAGTGCAGCAGTCGACAATCGGGAAAATCGAAATGAGTTGAAAACGCATAAAAAAATTAAGAACTTACAAAAGAAGTATAAGAAAAACATTCGAAAAATGTTCAAATCAAAAAAAAAAAAACCAAATCGTGCCAGCACGTCTAACTTCCACTGAATTGGTTTGTTGCTACTGCTGCCAATGCAAAGATTGGCTGTCCGACTGGCTGGTTGCTGCCTATGCTGCATAGTGCAAGTGTCAAGGTTTGGTGGGCAGTAGTAGTGCGACTATTTTCAAATATTCGAATAAACAAATAATAATATTTTTTTCAAAAAATTCGAATAGTATTTATACGAATAACTTGTCCGTTTATTCGAATACTATTTATTCGAATAATTTATCCGTTTATTCGAATAGTGGTATTCGAATAGTTGTATTAAAATGCGAGAGATGTCGGAAGCGAAATTCACTTCACTGTCTTAATTGCTTATACCTATGAGCATGCATTCATGTTTTGTTTGTATGTAAGCTGTAGTGAGATTTGTTTAAGTATTCGTATAGTACTATTCAAATAATACTAGTATTCGAAAAATACTATTCGAATAAAAGTAGAAATTATTCGAATAAATATTATTCCAATTATTTATAGCCTTCGAATAAATGAGTTTTTTATTCGAATAATTTTGATTCGAATAGTCCCAAGCCTAGTGGGCAGTCATGAGCAACGGTGCAATTGTTGTTATTGCTTGTTTGGTTTTTTTTTGCGCCTGTCAGCTGGTTGTTAAATGCTGCAAATGCAATTTGCTTCATTCTTTTAGATTTAGGCGTTGGCCAACAGTAGACAGGAAGCAGACAAAGCACACGTCCCCAAGCACACAATCGCATAACCACACACACCTTAGTTGCACTGGAACTTGAACTTTTTGCACAAATGCGCGTTTGTATCTTCTAAATCGCATAGGAATAAATATGTCCTTCACTCTCCCACATCCTACACCACTTGATTCTTTCATTTTGTCGTACGCCACTCAATTATTCTCAGTAGGTTTGTAGCAAAAGCTGAGCAAATAGGAACACAGCTAAACTAAATCTCGATTCTCAAATAATTAAATTCCTTTCGAGTTTCGAAATTGGGTGGTCAATTGTTGTGGTACAAATAATATGTCCGACAAGGTGAATGATAGTTCCTCTAGATCATCTATAAAAGGCAGCGACATTACATAAACCTCTCTTCCCGATTAAGGTCCAAATCCATCCCGATTACGGTCCAAATTCTGTTGTTAAACTTGGTTGTGTGGAAGTGTATCTAAGTATGTCTAGATTATATAACCATAATGCAGATTTCAAACAGATTTTCCCATATCTGTCGCTAACAAGAAAACTGGAAAGAGAAAGAGCTTAACCGTTAAGGCTATCCGGCAATGAGAAAGTAATAAATTTCGCAAGGACGATTGGAATTCTTAAACTAAATACAATTGTGCTCCAAACTGAAATTGGCTAGAATAATCTGACTTCAGTGACACTGGCCGTAATCGTGACCGGAACAGTTACCGTGTAATAAATCCTCACAGTGACCCGAATAGTGATTATGAAAGGATTAATGGCAATGACTGCAATCGTAACCAGAAGAGAGACCATGAACTGAACTCTGACAGTAGCGGAAACAATTGTCCGAAGAATGACTAAGAAAGAAGTCATGGCATTTAACGAAATCGTGACCGGAAAGGAGACTAAGAACAGAATCATGACAATGACCGAAATGTGGTCTTGCACAGAAATATGGCGGGACGAGGCTATGAGCAGAACCATGACAGTGATCCAAACAGTGGTGATGAAAGTAACACTGGCAGTCGCGGGAACAGTGACCTGAACAGTGACTATGTACGGAATCATGGAAATGATCAGACACAGGACAATGGCCGGAATAATGACTATGAACTAAGCCGAGACAGTAGCAGGAACAGTGACTATGAATTTAATCATGGGAATGACTGGAGTCGTGACCCTAACAATATTGACCGAAATGTGGTCAT
Organism: Merzomyia westermanni; assembly: GCA_949987695.1. NCBI lineage: Eukaryota > Metazoa > Arthropoda > Insecta > Diptera > Tephritidae > Merzomyia > Merzomyia westermanni. Next base: position 132,474,838 of record OX465291.1, read on the forward strand.
AAACGGAAAATAGCCTAACAAGCAAATTGGTCTTATTTGCGCAGATTTTCATAACGAAAAGTGTCTATATCACATCTAAAATTATTCCAATTATTTAAAAATAAAAATTGTTTCCTTTATTATCCTGCAATATTACAATTTATATTTACACTACCAAATTAAAATATTTTTAATTACCCTCCCTCATTTTAAATGCATTTTAAAACACCAATTACTATAAGGATTTTTGGGTCGTCATAAAAGTTTTCTTTAATTGCATAATTATGGCTGGTATTACTTGGTCATGTGATAGGGTGGTGGTGATGTGACATCGCGTATATGACCATTTTATACAAAGTACACCCACAATCACATATTAATTGCAAGGAGCTTGTATTTCAAGTGCTTCCTTAGTGCCAAGGTTAATTGAAACGTTTACAAAGTTAAACGAAATTACATTTGCTATAAAAACGACAAGAAAACGAGAAAATGTTATTACTGACAGTAACAGTGACCATTTTTTGGCTGCCGTCAATGTAACTAAATAGTATAAAAGTGTTTGTAATTGAACACATAGTATGTTTGTACATTAGAGTGTTTGGCTTTACAGAGAAAAGAAAAGCAAAGAAGGAAACTTACAAAAAAAAATTAAAAAAGAGAAGCAGGTTTATTGCGATGATATCGAAAGATTGATGATGACATTTGTATTATTTATCCGGGCTGTGAGTAAATTCGTGACCGTAACAGTAACAGTGATTATGAACGACGGTGACCGTATTTATGAAAGTGAATATTAACGGCACCATTGCAGTGACCGAAATCGCAGAACTGGCCGGGACAGTGAACGTATGTGGTCTTGAACGATGGCATTGGCCGAACCATGAACCATGGCATTGGCCGAAAGAAGTGGCCGGGAAAGTGTAGGGAAAATGTCATGACCGGAACCCTGACAGTAGCCATAACTATAATAGCCGAGACAATGGCTATAACTGTCATGGGAACAGTGACCATGAACGAAGCCATAACAGTGACCGCAACATGGCCGTAACCGTGACAGTGAATATTAAATGGAACGCAACAATAACTTTTAACATAACAGTGACAGTAACCTAACCGTGGCCATCAATGGAATCATGGCTGTGGATGTAACTATAACTCTGATTGGAGCAGTGACCGTGAACGAATTACAGTTACAGGAAAAGTAAAATATGACGGAAGCGGTGCAGTGATCATGAAAGGAATGCAGAAAAGGGCCGGGAACAGGGACCGTAACAGTGACCATGAACGGTGGCATGAGCTTAACCTAAAAGTGTTACGAGAATAGTTACCAAGAACCCTGGAAGTGACTGAAGTAGTGCCGTCGATTTAATAAAAGCGGGGGAAGGAACAGTGAATTTAACGTGACAGTGACCAAGGACATAAAAGTGACAGTGGCAATTAGAGCGACAGTTATCGTGACTGTCATAGTGTTTTTCACACTCAAACGATACTCAGCTAAGTTCATAACTAAAGTACCATTGTGATAACTTGTATTCAAATTTTTTGTTTCAATTTCGTTATTTATTTATTTATTTTATAGATAAATAAATTTAACTGTACTCCAAAACAGGAAACCTTAATGCACGTATATGTATTTCGTGTGGCTTGTATAACTATGGAACATATTTTCTTTTAGCAAAAATGTATCAAATTGCTTAAACAGATGTTCTAAAAGAGAGAAAGAATGAAGGAAATGAAATTGTAATTGTAAAAAAGAAAAAACACAAAAAAATGTTACGTATAAGGACTTGAAAGAAACGTGCGATGCAGCAACGACAATTGCAACCATAGACTTTGGATTGGCAGGTACTACACACAGATTCAGGGCATATGTTAGTGAAGTCATTTGTAAGCATGTAACTAACTATTAGCTTACCATTCGTACTTGAGAGCAATTCACCACACAATGCCACTTGACGCTGCCGCAATGTCAATTTTGTGTAAATACGGATGTACATACAAATGTGTTTATATTCAAGTTTCGAATCAGGATTTTCACAAATTTTTAAATTTTCTTTTTTATTACTTTTTCGGTGATTTAAAAAATGCATGAATTCTAGCTATCCCAGCTTTTATACCTCATTGCCTTAGATAGGTTTTTTGAAAATGTTTCCAAATATGGTACGGTAGATGCTTCTAGATGGACCCAGTGGGAAGTTCTAATACTGGGAGTTTTTTAAAAGTAAATTTTTTTTTTTTTTATATGAAAGAAAAGCGTACATATGAAAACTCATAGTTAGACAATTTAGTTAAAAGTGATAAATTCCCAAATCGGAGCTGTTTCAATATTCAAGTAATGCTACGTGGCAGATTAAGCTTATTGTGTTAAAAATTGATATTTTTAAACTGTCCAGACTTCCACATGTTAATTCGTAATATGATAGTCTACCACGCAAGAATATGAAATGTGCTAGTCTTCGATGTAAATATTGGAACGTTTTTTTCCATCAAAAGAATGGTTAAGTGTGCTTGTCTTCCACCATAACTCGAACTGTTAAATTGAGTAAAAATATTGGGATGAAAATTTTTAAAGATATCGTATGATATATAAGTGTCTGTGTCGGATCTAGTAATGAAGTTGGAAAGTACCCCCGTGTTCACAATTTCTTTAATCCGAAATAAAAAACGTTAACTTCTTTTAAATATCTTTCTGAGGTTTGTTATAAATGATCGCTCAAAAACAAAAATTATGCGAATTCTGCATCTTTTTGAGTTTATATTCAATATATTACAATTCAAGTTCACAATTTAAATTTCAAATTCGAACTTTCTTAATGTAAACTGAAAGTGGAGTGGAAGTGCCAAAATAGAGAACGAACAAGTAAGGAAGTAAAAGTTCGGGTGGAACCGAACATTATATACCTAGTAGTGATCTGTATTATGGCATACCAATCTAAGCTGCCATGCATAAGGTAATATCTATCAGAAGTTCAAAGCTTTGTAATTTAAAAAACCAAAACCCGCCTATTTGCTTTAAAGTTGTAACCAAAACGAAATATCACTAATCTTAATTTGGATGATACGAGGTGTGTTCAAAAAGTATCGCGAATTTTGAATTTTCGCTGGTTACGTATATTCGAATTTCGAATTTTTTGTGGCGTTATGTTGGTACTCATGTCTCTCACTTATGCCGACAAGCTCGGCCATTTTGAATGTTCAGTTAATTGTTGACAGCTGCTTTGCTTGCACGTGTTTTGGATCGTCTTCGATTTTTACGCGAAATTCGTACCAAAATTGCTCAATTGTGACCAAAAACAGCATCGCATGAACATTGCTAATGAGGTGTTAAACTCTGTCCGCGACGACCAAATTTGCTCCAGAGGGTCATAACTGGTGACGAATCGTGGGATTATGGTTATGACGTGGAAACCAAAGCTCAATCATCTCAATGGAAGCTGCCGCACGAACCAAGACCGAAAAAGCGCGCCAAGTTCGGTCGAATGTGAAAGTTTTGCTGACAGTTTTCTTCGATTGCAGGGGCGTGGTGCATCATGAGTTCTTGCCACAGGGAAGAACGGTCAATAAGGAATATTACCTGCAAGTTATGCGCAATTTGCGCGAAGCAATCCGCCAGAAACGCCCGGATTTGTGGAAGAACAAAAATTGGCTTTTGCACCACGATAACGCCCCTGCTCACGCATCGTTGCTTGTGCGCGACTTTTTGGCGAAAAACAACACACTAATGAGAAAGACGGCATCGAAGGAGGAGCTGAACAACATACAAAAAAATGATTTTTTGAAGTGCTTCGAAGATTGGAGAAACCGTTGGCACAAGTGTATAATATCTCATGGGGATTACTTTGATGGGGACAAAATAGATATTCATGAATAAATAAATAATTTTTGAAAAAAACACAAAATTCGCGATACTTTTTGAACACACCTCGTATGTGCGCTAAAAAAAACTAGATTTTGACATACCATCCACGGAAGTAATTGAAATTCTCTCAAAGCAGAAGTATTTGTGAGAGCAATCACGTCAGTTCACATGCAGCATAATAATGAGCTGACACACTTAAAATGAATTCAATATTCTTCTATTGCAATATTCCAATAACGGAACTCATTTCGAAAAACATGGATACTTCACTGATTTCGAGTAATGGTTATGAGCAAAAGAAACGAAATTTTCAATTAGCGTTTTGTGTGTATGTGAGTCGAATATGATAAATACAACAACAAATAGCATAACAAGACAGACATATCATGAATTCAAAGAAAATACGAATGACCATTCAAAACATGGTTGCCACTTTGGTTTATTTGTGATAAAAATGTTTACTTTTGTGTAATTTTCGTCCGTTTTCTTCAGATTCGATTATTAAATAAGAAAGTACTTGTGATTATGACGCACCACCCTCCCAGCTGTTTAAGCACGAAGGTGACCAGCTCAGTTAGCAGAACTAATAGCTCCTTCAGAGACTGGGAAATACCTCTTCGGCCTTCTTGAAACCAAAATAGACTTCAGCGAATCTGTTAATGCTCAACAACATCTGTACAAAGTCGGTATACTACTTTTTTAGGCACTAGTAATACTTGTAGCTGCAGAGTAATGCGAACTTCAAAGAGAAACACGACTCTTTACATCAGACTAAGCCTCGACATGACAGCATTCATCTTTTAACTGGTGAACAGAGCAGACTCTTCTACCAGCAATTCCAATTTGGTCCATTTTGAAACTGCTACCTTCTTAGCAGACCTGTTAAATAATGATTACTAATCGCAATGATTACCGATTGGATTAATTAATTTCTTGAGAATCCATTTAATGATTGATTACCAATTACTCTTAATTTTTAATGATTATTTTCCAGTTAACTAATCAAGAAAAATCATGATTTCTTACGATTTTTAAAAGTAACCAAAAAAAGTTGTGATGATTATTTTTGATTATTTTTGAATTTTTTTTTGATAATTTTAGATTTTTTTCAGTATTGTACAAGGGCATAAATAAACACATCAACAATACTAAAAAAATTAAAAATAATCAAAAACAAAAACAAAATTAAAAATTATCACAAATAACCAAAAGTAATCTAAACAAATTTTTTTGATTATTTTTTATTATTTTTGATCCTTTTTTAATTAAAAAAATTTTTTTTTTATTAGTTTTAAATTTTTGTTTTGATTTTTTCTAATCGTAATGAATTAATAACTGCATTTTCTGGAAAAATGATTACAATAATCATTAATAATTAAAAAATCCTAATTAATTGATTACTAATTACTAATCAAATTTAACAGGTCCGCTTCGTAGGACTTCCGTTAGAACGGATTGAGGGCAATTTTCGGTAATGGGTGTGTCGATTAGACAAGGTGCCACAACAACAGAAGGAAATCTAATAACGAACTGTTCTTAATGCAGCGAATTGAAGCCAAAAGTTTCCGTAGACTGGGTCATGTTACCTGAATAAACAGCTGTCATTGGCGGGCTTTCAACGAAATCTAAGTCGAGTTGGTAGATTCCCCTATCAGGTATCTAACTGTGAACCACGTTATTAACTTCCAACCAACATAAAGCAGAAGAGAACCCTTCAGGTACCGCAAGCATCATAACAAGAACATTTCTTGTTTCCTAAGAGATTTCGAATTAAAGAAAAAATGTTGCATACGTCAAGGCTGCGAATTTCTTTGCTTATTCTCCAAAGCTTTCGTCCGAGAGTATCTTCAGTAAAATTTCATCTGCGAATATTTTTCTAATTTATTTAACCCTTAGAGTTCTGCAAAATGCCATTTAATGGTGGTATTAAAAAAGGGGGAAAAATTGTTGCATACTTCCAGGCGAAATACTACATTTTTTTTTATTCTCTCTAGTCTTTCAAATTCTTTTAACAAGGCTTAGGTCCTTTACTTTTCAAATACATGTAATCCTTCTTGCGTTCTGCGATAAATATAATTTAATCTTACTAACAAAAAGAGAGGTCAAAAGACCCCTTTAGTTGAGGATCTATTCTCAATTTTCTTCATTGCTTGAAGTTTGAAAAATGTTGGCTCTTTGTTATAGTTTTGACACCTCTGTATGAAGAATTTTAATCTGTGATATGGCAACCCTGTTTCAAACTAGTAATAATACGTATATTTGTATATTTTGGGAAATACTTGAAGCTGCTTACTTTAATATGAGAATCAATTTTTGTGAGTTTTGCCTAGTAGATACTTTAAGCTAAATAGTAAGCATGTATATATGTACTCGTATGTATGCGTGTGTAAAAATTTGCTACAAAAATTATACTTAAAGCTACCATTAGCACTAGGTTGTTGTTGTTATTCTGCAATTACTTAAACTGCTTACTAATTTTTTGATTTGTGTCGAGTATTTGATTTCAGTTTGTAAGTACTCTGTTTCCGTAGCTGGCGTAAATACGCCTACATACATGGCAGTGCGCTCCTAACGGTATTCCAGTCTTGTAATTATTTTGAGCCAGAAATATGCTCACATAGGACGACGTGACTGGTTTATTAAATTTCAATCAATTCGATGGACTTCGATACGCACTTCGCTTCATTGATTCCATTTAGAAATTCACTGTGTTGTACGGCATTGTAGGTCAACTGGTGGGCCAATTAATCGATGCCGAAAAAGGTCAAGTCGTATGGATCTTGAATGCATCACACAGGTGGGATATCATTAGTAAATCGCAAAATTAGTATTTATTATCCTTATTGTTAGCTATCTTTAGGACTTTTGGAAATCAAACGAAATTTAATATGCAAAAAACTTGGTTATTGTTGGGATACCACGCCGGCATTCCAAAGTTGGAATAAAACAAGTTTGGGAAGACTGAAATTCCAGACCTCCTAACAGAATCACTACAGAAGCTTCTAAGCTCCATACAGTCTCAAAAACTGCCATTTTAGTTCTTCCAGCTATACCCATAATAAATATAAGCTTTCCGGTGGAACCTCTGAACCTCCTCAATTCACTATTTGAGGCTTAACCTCCAAAGTGATTTAGGCTGTTTGGTAACATAGTATTCCAGTCATTCATTCTTAGCGATACGCTAAAAACAAACTCAAGCTTCCAATTTGCTTCAGAAACGCATAGCTCATAACAATCATCACGAGCTACATAGGTAGGTATGTCTCAACAGCCCTTGGTCGATAGTTTCTCTCATAACCTCAATAGACAACTGCTTGGGGCTGATCCGCCACCTAGGCACATAAGCGGATGTCTCATTTGGCACTGTGAGGAGATTCTACACCATCTTACTCAGCGGTTCGATCTGCGGAATTCAAAGCGAGTTTTCAGGAGAAGATGTCATCCTTTTTCTTTCCAGAGGAGTTTTACATGCTCTTTGGAAGTATTTCCACCTCCGGCCACAATATCTACGCGCAACTTTATATGATTACGTTAAACCTTCTTGGTCATCCCATCCCACGTCCTCCTTCCGTGTGGAAATTGTGGTCTCCAGAGCCCCCTACTGCCAAATTTTTTTTCCAAGTGCTGCAGCCAAGTGATTTATAGATTTGGTTGCTCCGCTCTACTTTAGTTCGAAGCAGTTCTATGTGCAGCCAAGTTAAGGCGCCGAATTCCACACCCAAGATTTTCGAATGGTGGGTGATTGATGACGTAGCGCCTTGGATAGGTTTTTAACAAAGTCTTTTTTAAAACAAACTCTCCCAGTGTGTTTCTGCCATTGAAGGCTTTTCAGCAAAAATTCATCTGATGCCGCTCGGACTCTATAAGAAAGTGTAGGTCCCGCCAATATGTAGGAAAAATTTGAAGCAGCGCACCACAAATTGGTAGGGAAATTTGACCTTAATCTTCGCACCGAATATTTTTTCTTTTCATTTATGCCTCAAATCCCTTATGTGACCCTATTTGAAAATCTGGAAAACTTAATTGAAATAGAGGCTGAAAGTATCGTTGAGCTCATCTCTGGTTTGCTGTGACACACATTCGTCTCACCTTGACGGGTTTTTATGGCATCGAAACAGCTTATAGATAGCTACTTAACTGCTTACCTAAATACCTACCTTCCTGCCTCACTTCCCGCGTAAATGTCTTGAATAAGAGACCCCCAAATTTAGCTTGTTCGAATATTCCCTGCTGGCAAAAACTTGAAGGCGATAGATAATGCTCCCTTTTTTATATATAAGCACACACTTAGGAAGCAGAGGAATGCCCAATTCGGACTTCAATGAAACTACAGCGTGTTCAACTGACAGCATCCCTACTTAAAATACTTTTTTTCAGTAAATATCTCTCCCCTGTTCAACTTGCAGGTGCATAAGCATAAAAGCTGTCAATCCCTTTATGAAAACATTTAAAATAATTGAATAATCGCTACGCTAATGTGCTCCAAATGCCAGTCAATAATTTTTCAAACCACCTCAATTTATTTCACACCCCATGGCGTATGAGCAACATTTTGTTGAACACAAATCGTTTTGCGCTTAATTTTTAGTAACTTTTTTATGAATTCCGCTACGGATTGCGATTACAGCTGCAGCTTTGAGTGATATTTTATGCCATTTTGCTAATGCGAAAAAAATAGACAAAATTTCACTATCAAAGTAGTTACAACAAACGTGCACAAGCCACAGCAGGATGTTTGAAGAGCACATCCCAGCAAACATTTAGGTTAGAGGACGATTAGAAAACGACTCAAATTCCGATGTATATCTCTAAGGTAGAAGGTTAGAGAACGGTTTGAGAAACTGTCGAGAATTATAGCATTCTCTGCAAAAAGGGGGATTAGTCCTCGATATCAAAAAAAGTTTAGCTATCTAATCGAATTCCAACGTGAAATTCTAATTGGTTTCTAATGTGAACTTTTTTCTAGTGTTTTTCTAATCACTCTCTAATCGAATTCTAGCCTAGTTCTCTGACCTGATTTTCGATTAAGGAATTACATGAGAATTCTAATGTAAAACCACAATATTTCTCTAACATTTGGGACTGTGTTTGCTGGGATACCACACACCCAAGCACACATTAGCCCAACCCTGTTAAAAACGATGGAGTCTCAAAGTACTCCAACAACTATCCTCATTCATATAAAAAATTTACATGGCGATGTCTGTTGATTGGATCAATTAATCCATTTCGAAGTACCCTTTACTTTGCTTCCGAATACTCTATGGAGCACCTACGTGAGAGTACTTTCAAAATGCTGCCAAAAGATTACCCAATGGAGTATTCTACACCAAAGCGAGCGAGGGAGTAGGTGTACTTTTGAGGACCACCCGTAGCATTTTAAGAGTACTCTCACGTGGGTGTTCCATGGAGTATTCAAAAGCAAAGAAATGGAGTACTCCAAGATGGATTCGGTGATCCAACGTTGGGATGCGTCCAGTGAGCAGCAGCATCATCGAATGCAAAGAAATGGCTTAGTGTTAATAATACAAAACGTGATGGTCGCCGTGGCATACTATGTTGTCAGCTAAACTAGCAAATTTTACTCCCTTCCCTCCCCATATCTGTCTTTCTCTTCATTTATCCCACTATGCCCTTATGCATTTCTTACCACACCCCCTTCCTCTTTTTCACCCTCTTCGTTTTCCTCCACCACCTGGTCTAGATCTTACCTTACTTATTTCTATCCCTCTCTACTTTCTTGTCCTCTTCATTTTCCTCTTCTTATTTCTATGCCTCTTTTCCTCTTCATCTTTAAATTGTTCTTGTGATTAACAGTGCTTTGCTCTGCCGATTATTCTGAAAATTGTCAATACATTTTTCCAACGAAAATCCGAAGTCGCTAACAGTGTAACTCAGTCTAGTTCGTAGTCTTCAAACTTTTAGTAAAAAATTCATCGGTAAAATAATTTTTAAGAAAAACGCGGCTTTAATCTCTTCGGAGGTATGTAACGACAAAATATTATTGATTCCAAATATATTTCACTCAATGTGCGTGAACGTTGATCTAATGTGAGACTGGTGTATTTGTGTTCAAAAACAGGCGACTAAGATTTCGTAGGACTTCTCTATCTGAAAAACACCTGGAAAAAGCACACTTGACTGTCTAGTTCGTAAATCTGGCTTCAGGGTTCATCCAGTATACTAACGCATATGTGAAAGAAGGAAAGAAAAATTTGACTCGCGTGCCGTCCTAGTGGCTACAGCTGCTTTAGTGCTTCGCTAGCCATTTGCTATATGCTTCATGCTGTTGTTCTAGCTGCTCAAGTGTTTTTGTTCAACCATTTATCTACATGCGCTCAAAGATTTTCATGGAACAGATGTTTTGCAAACAGGGTTCGGAATTATTCATTCATGAATATTTACGAATATTCAAGTATGTTCTTCTACGGCTTTACACGCGAAAGTGAACATTGAAAGAAAAAAAATGTTTGCATGCGCATTCGTGAAAAAGAATGCATACAAAATTTACATCGTTCCCGTTCGCGAATGTATTGGTCTTAAATAGTCCTTAAATTATCGCGACAAAATTTTGGAATAGCCCCAAAAAAGTCGCGAAATGGAAAACAATCCTGAGAAAGTACCAAAATGATCCGAAAATATTCCAAAATGATTCCGAATCGTCCCAAAGAAGTTCAGAAAGAGTCCTGGAAAAGTTTCGAAATTATCCCGAAAACAATCCCGAATCGATCCCGAAAAAGTTCCAAAAGGATCCCGAAAAAGTTCAGCAATGATTTTGAAAATAATCGCGAAGTGGTTCCTAAGTAATATTGAACGGATCCCTTTATGTCCCCGAATAAATCAAGCAAATTTACTACTCCAACATTCTGCGAATATTCCACCCAACGTATGCATTCGTTTTTGAAAATAAACGACAAGAATAAAGTTTTTACTTTTATTCGTGAATGCATTCGCTTACGTGAACGATGTCGATTTCATTATGCGCTCTTCTTCGCATGTCGATATGTTTATTGTAATGTTCACATTCGCGAATAAGATCGAACGAGAGTCAATGCTTCCGAACCCTGTTTGCAAGTATATATATGGATATATGAATGTTTGTTTGTACGCTTATGGGTACACGTGGGCGATTTCGTTTCAATTGATTCTTGAATAATGATACGCGATTTCGAATTTCGCTTTAGATGGATGTTGGCAACATCAATAGCACTCATAGCCACAAAATACCATAAAATTCCTTTGAAACTCGCAAACCGCAGCTGGCTAAACCAACGTTGGGCATAGAAAAAGGTGGTAGCAGAAATGCTACAGCATTTATGAATCCCCTACCTACGGGACCAACAAGTTTATAGCAGCAGGACATCATGTTTCTGTAGCTTCATGAATTCACGCTTTCACTTGTCGTTTGAATGGCTGCTGCTATTGCTGGTCGATGAAGCCTGTTGGGCGGCAGCAGTACCGGCACGTACATCGGACATTCCGCAACCATTTGCTCACTCTTTACTCGCTTATGAATTGTATTCTCTATGGTCCAATGCAATTTTTTTTTAGAGTTTTTCTCAGCTTTGTCTTGTTGTTGCATGCTGGTTTTTGCATATTTTTGTTGTTGTTGCCACAGATATTTTATTCATGCCATTTAAGCCAGCATACATACACAATGGATAAATTAGCATCTATTTAGGTCAATGATTTTCTTTCTCTTGCGCATTTCAGTAATATAATCTGATTGTCTGCCATAACTCTCTGCTTCATTGGGAAATTCTTGAGCTTCTATTGGGGCATAATAAAGAATGATTTCTATTGGTCAATTAGTTTGCTAAGCGGATGTGTTGGGTAATAAATGCGAAAAGAATTAATGATTTGTTTTTTACTAAACCGTGTCGAATCACAAATAGACTCTATTCACGCTAGTGCAACACGCCGTTTGTAGGATTGAGGCTAATTTTACTTTAACTGACCTCGGTAAATAAGGGCCGCGGCTAGTTGCTCGTTATATCGATTGTTGATAAAATACTTATGAGGAAGAGTAAAAATTCATGGAAACCACGAGACTGGGGCTTGAGGACCAGAACCACTCCGACTTCTGCAGTATTTTTGTCGTTACCACAAAAAGAACATATACAGTTTTGCCCTGCAGCTCATTATAATAAGAAGAACCAGAAAATAGGTTAGTTCAAACAAAATAAGCTTTATCTAAGGAGGTTAGTCTGGTAATTGAACCATAAGAACATCGTCTTATATGTGGACCCTGCTGTTGATATTCCTATACTAGCAGTACTTCTTAGTCGTCGTATGCATTCATGGAATAGGACGTGACGAACTAAATAAGTTTATACTAATATAGGCAATCCGTGACGGAAATGAGTGTGGTACGCTTCAATACTAGAACCTTGTGGTACTAGTACGATTGGAATGGAAACGATTTTACTGCCCCCGGAATCGAGCTCGATATGAATTTTAGTCGTCTCTTAAGATAGGCATACCTACCTTGGATACATTTTAAGCCTCATAACCTGCAGAGTGGACCTTATTCCCACTTACTTTTGTAACTTTGAGCCACTTTTCGGCATTGATATTGGTATCGGAACATACTCTATTATACTGAGATCTCCGAGGCCCTTTTTGTATCGTACTCATACACCTTATCGTGGGTTCGTATGTTCCAGAATACTGTTTGAAGCTTACAAAACTGACTTGGGTGTCTATGGACATTATGGTTGTAAAAAATACATTTACTTTCGGGAGTATGTAAGGGTGTTGCAAACCCCAAGTGCATATTTATGGTCCTACCGTAATTTGAGGACTAGTTAAGCTTCAATGAATGCCTTATATAGCCATGCTGTTGTTCTTGTATTAACGAAAAATCATCACTGATGATAGAGCAGAGTCGTTCTGATGTTGAAAAATCTGGTATGGATATTGAACCTGCACGCTCTGGCCCAACCACCTTCTGGTAAACTGTAGCATGACAGATTTTTTTTGAGCCCGCCGAACCGCAAGGTTGTTTTTGTTTTGGTAACAGTAATTCTGCAACCTAAAACACCGTGCCTATTCATGGTGCAGATCAAATAGGGTCAATAAGTTTTAGCGGAAGTCCAAGGAAACGGCCATTTTTAACAAGTTTGGACCACCGGAAATTTGTTGTTTGAAAAGCCTGTTTCTTTAATTTATATTTTTACATGGAGTGGTATATACGACAACGGGCATACCTTTGATTTGTCCGGGCTCAATCCGAAGGTAACAATTTAACCTATTAATTTATCCAGACCGAAGTCGAGCCAGCTAAAGGTTCTGATTTGCTTGTATGGTGGCGTTCCAAAGAAGAGTTGCCAAAGCAGCTTACCTACTCTGTGTGTATTTGGGTCAAACAGTCTTTAGCGTTATGCCATCTAAGTGGATGTCTAATATCACGTCTATATGCAGGCACCGTTAACAATGTGAAGCTCTCTGTTGGTGAGGAGGGAGTTGGCATGCCTTGCTTAATCTCCGTCGATAAGAAATTTTAGTTCTTGAAGTGAAAATACATTTGCCGACAACTGGGGGAGGGGAAGATTCCTCAATATGGTTTACAAGTGTCAAGAGTTTTACTGTGCTAAAAGCCTTTAAAAGCTCGGGTACCTAAAATTCGGCTGCTGAGGTAGATTCTCAAACTTTCGGCTCGTCTCACCTTGCTTATCTCTTATCCGATGTCTGACATTGCAGCCTAGTTTTCAGTAAAGAATAAGAGTGATAGTGGAAGGTAAAAGGCGTCATTTAGTAGATGAGCCACCGAGTTGCACGTCACCAAAATTTGCAATAATAAAATTTACTCTTAGAACAGCTAGCTAGCTACTGTCAAAGGCTACAAAGATATTTTTAAATTGATACTTGAAAGACCCGTTCTTTACTTGATTTCCCAAACGCAGTAGTCGACTCTTCATTCCACAGCCGCAACCAGTGGAGAACATCGTCTAGCGAGCGGATGGGTAGTTATTAGATCTTCCAAAAGTACTTTTCTCTCGAATACTTTTGGTGCTATTTCCGTCGGTGTTTCTACTTCGTACAGACTTAAGTTCAATAATAGTCAGATTTCCCCGAAGGCTGACTGTCTTTGGTTCTCAACCGTTTGACAGTAGATCGTTGGATGTGTATTTTTTCGCAAATTATGCTCCTAATTAGCTACCGTAGACTTAGGCATTCTTTATCTAAGGCGCATATATCTATGAGGGATCACAGGCAATTAATACATATGATTTTGTAAGACGCTTTCTCCAGACAATATTCTTTTTAGTTTAGTCCTTGATGCTCACAAATGACTACAGACACGATCCTATAAGTCCGTCACATGAAGCGATATGTGGTGCTTTTCAGCACACCGACCACACTTGCCACTATAATCCAACTGAGATATTTGTTCGTTCCCCAAGAAGGCATGGATGATTTTGACTTTGTGAAGACCTCAAACTAAATAGAAAATCACCTATAAGGGGTCTGATGAGAAATTAGTGACTTTGAAAGATATCATCCCATACCATCGCTGTACAAATAGTTGTAATTTTGTCTTATATCAAATAACAAAATCACAGATATTTTTTAAAAATCCTTATATATGGATCTTTTTTATATTTTACTATGTCAGTACTAGGAGTTTACTCTTAAGAGAGTGACAAAATTTAAAATATTCGATCATATCACTTGGAACTTAGTTATATCACCAATTATGTTTGGTCACTGTGACAAGAAATTTTCCTAGCTGAGACCTTTTAAGATTGCTGTAGAAAATTGAGAAAAAGTGCTTGAGTCACTGTGACACTATCAGAGGTAAGATGTTACATTCGCTGAAGGCTTTTTAAGTTGGTGTACCAATTTCTAGAGGGACCCTAGGCAGTAACATAATGCCAAAATTTGGAATATGCGATTTTGTTATGTCACCAATTATGCTTTGTCACCAATACTGCTTGGGTCACTGTGACACTATCAGAGGTAATTTATTACATTGGCTAAAAGCCTTTTAAGTTGGTGTAACATAATTTAAATTTACTCCTAGGCTTCACTCTTTAGGCAGTGACATAATGCCAAAACGTCACCAATTATGTTTTGTCACCAATACTGCTTGGGTCACTGTGACACCAGGAGAGGTGAGAAATTATATTTGCTAAAAGCTTTTTTAGCTAGTTAATAAATGCAAATAACTGTCGCGCCAATATTCATGCCACTAACAAAGTCACATGAATTTATTTACGCCAACAAACGGAAAACATTGTATTAGATAGCAAAAATTTCCAAAAAAGCTAACAAAAAATACCCTACAAAAAATTAGATATTCACCAGCGACAACAGCGAAATGGTAAATTTCACTAATAAATTAGTAAAGAACTGAATATTGATGAGATGTGAGTGGCTGATGGGCACAAGCGATTTGATGAAACTCGTCCTAGCATATTTGTTGTTGTTATATAGATATATTCCAACGATTGCTGTCGTACGAGTAAGTTGTCAAAAATTCGTTTTATATTTTTCAGTTCATACTATCGATGTTTGCTGAAACTGAATAGGCTAAAACGACGAAAAATAGTGTGGGGAAAAACAAGCACCGCATGAATTGTCAATTTATTGTCAAATGTTTTCCAAAATATGCAAAACATGTTAGCAGTCTGATATATGGCAAAAGTGACAGTTGTATGTAGCTGGAGATAACCGTGCAACAAAAACACGTACAGCGATTTGTGTTTTAGAAGGGAAACGAGTCAATTTGCCGGAAATACAGCAGGCGGACATGTGTCACAATTTTTATTTTTTTTTTATTTTGTCTAGTGATAGTTCGTAACTTTCTATATGCCCGAGGTTGAAATGCGATGGCTAGTGTTGGGAAGTTGTATGTGAACTACGTTGAAAGTGAGTAGTTTTAAACTACCGAAATGAAATGTATTCAACATTGTTTATAAAAGAATGCTATTTTTAAGTAGAGATGCCTCCTAACTTATATTACATAGTTGGATATTTAGACCGATTTGTTATCCAACATAAATTCGAAAAAGGCCACACCGACTTGCATACCATTTGTATAAAAATAAAGTGGAACGTTCCAAGCTTTCAAGTTTAAACAAGGTTGCCAACTATTTCAAATATTTTATGTTGAAATTCTTAAACGTTGAAATGCGTAGGATGGACAAATTTACTTTTATTTTATTTAAGAAAAACAGCCCGAAAAACTTCAAAACAAGATTACAAAAATTCTTAAAAGAGGTCGAAAAATATCGATAAAACTACGATCGATGTTTCATTGCTATCTATTGTATTAGTTAATTGGTAATCAATTAATTAGACGGCTTTTTTAATTGGTAATGATTATTTTAATTGCTTTTCAAGAAAAGGCAATTAGTAATTGATTATGATTAGAAAAAATAAAAAAAAATTTCAAATAATCAAAAAAAAAATCCAAAATAATCAAAAAAAGTGGTTTATATCACTTTTGATTATTACAATTTTTTTATTTGTTTTTGATTAGTATTGATTTTTTTCAGTATTGCTGATGTGTATATTTATGTGCTTTTATAACAATACTGGAAAAAAATCAAAAATAATAAAAAAAAATCAAAAATAATCAAAACAACTTTTTTTGATTATTTTAGATTTTTTTTAATAATCGTAAAAAATCATGACCCTTTTGATTTTTTTTTAATCAATTAAAAAATAATCATTAAAAATTGAAAGTAATTGGTAATCAATCATTAAATGGATTCTCATGAAAGTAATTAATCAAACCGGTAATCATTACTATTAGTAATCACTATTTAACAGGTCTGGTTGTAAAGTACAGCTGCTTGCGACTAGTTTGATTCTTCACTGCTGCGCATTAGCAACAAAATCCGTTGTCTATACTTCACCATCAAGTAGCCATAATTTTTAGTTTTGTTTGACAGTTTGACTATAACTTTGACATAACTTTATATGTAAAGGGTGTTTTTTTAGGGGTATAGAACTTTGAATTGAAATAAAACACAAGAAAATCGTTTTAAGGTCCATCAATTTGGCTTTATTGGAAGGATAATTTTATGCCATTATTGCTTAAATATGATTTCGGGCTTGTGGCCGCCGCGGCTGGCTCGAATAAAGCCAATTCTACAGGTCCAATTTTCAACCACTTTTTCGAGCATATGGGGCCGTATGTCGGCAATAACGCCACGAATGTTGGCTTCCAATTCCCCTAACGTTTCTGGTTTGTTGGTGTAGACGAGCGACTTCACATATCCCCAAAGAAAATAATCCAATGGTGTCAAATCACACGACCTTGGTGGCCAATTGACAGGTCCATTCCGCGAAATTATGCGCTCATCGAATGTTTCCTTCAATAAATCGATTGTGACGTGCGCTGTGTGGCATGTAGCGCCGTCTTGTTGGAACCACAACTCATCCACATTCATGCCATCCAATTCGGGAACAAAATAGTCGGTTATCATGGCTCTATACCGGTCTGCATTAACGGTAGCTGCCTCTCCAGCATTATTGCGGAAGAAGTATGGCCCAATGACTCCACCAGCCCATAGAGCACACCAAACAGTCAGTTTTTGTGGATGTAATGGCGTTTCAAGGGTCTCATGTGGATTCTCTTCACTCCAAATGCGGCAATTTTGCTTGTTGACGTAGCCATTCAACCAAAAATGAGCCTCATCACTGAACAAAATTTTGCGATGAAAATCAGCATCGAAATCAATCTCATTTTCGGCCCATACACCAAAATCACGACGCATTGCATGGTCTCGCGGCTTTAATTCTTGCACAAGCTGGATCTTGTAAGGTCGCAAGCCAAGATCTTTGCGCAAAATCTTCCATAAAGTTGATGGACAAAGCTCCAATTGCTGTGCACGGTGGCGAATCGATTCATTCGGGTCCTCGTCAACACTTTGCTCTACAGCGGCAATTGTTTCTTCGGTGCGCACTATTCGACGTCTCTGCGGATGCGTATTATCACATAGAGTAAACGTAGTGCGAAAACGATCCATGGTTAACCGAATTAATTGCTCTGATGGACGATTATGTCGACCATAAAATGGACGGAGCTCACGGTAAACTTCGCGAACTGAACCATTATTTTCGAAATAAATTTGCACGATTTGCAAGCGTTGTTCTTTTGTCAACCTGTTCATGATGAAATGGCAAACCAAACTGAACATAAATGACATTAGAGTTGCCAGATTTGACCACAAAATGCCAGTTTTATCTCTATTCGAAAAACAAACCTGTAAAAAAAACACCCTGTATATGTGCATATGACGCCAACACGCTATCATAGAGTATCAGCGAACGACGGTTAACTGTCAGACATGCGTTGACATGTGCATATGTTGCTTGCAGCAAGCGGTATATTGCTGAATGAATAACTGTGGCAATTTACAAACACAAACGCACACCTATACGCGCAAAAACCGTGAAAACAAACCAACTAGTTGTAAAATACTCCCAACTAGTGTGAAAAATACCAGTCTCAACCTAGTTCAAAATAAGTCAAAAAAATATTAATCTAGACCGGTTAAGTTGTGATTTCTAATAGTAATGATTACCGGTTTGACTAATTACTATCTTGAGAATCCATTTAATGATTGATTACCAATTACTGTGAATTTTTATTGATTATTTTCCAATGAATTAAAAAAATTATGATTTTTACGACTATTTAAAAAAATAAAAAATAAAAATAAAAATTTAATTCGGAAATAATAAAAAATACTTTTTTATACCTAGTAGTGCTACGCACACAAGGTATATTAACTTTAGTCGCCTAACGGCAGTACGTAACGGCATAAACGGATCGAGATAGATATTGACTTATGCATATCAAAATGTTCAGGAGGAAAAGAGCAATTGATTAAGCCATGTCCGCCCGTCCGTCCGTCCGTCCATCTGTCTGAGAACACGATAACTTAAGTAAATTTTGAGATAGCTTAGTGAAATTTGGTATGCAGGTTCCTTGATACTCATCTCCGAGCGCTACTTAAAATGGGCGAAATCGGATGATAGCCACGCCCACTTTTTATATATAGAATATTATCGAAACACACAAAAAACTGATTACTCAGTACATAATACATCTATCTATCTATGGCGCGATATACAACAGGTATATCATCATAAACCTCCTAAGAGATTTTGCGCCAAGCTTCTCTTCCAATTTGTGGTGTGCCGATTTGAATTTTCCCTACAAATTGGTAGGACCTACAGTTTTTTGCCGACTCCGAACGGCATCTACAAAGGAGACGAATTTTTTGCTGAGAAGCCTGTCATGGCAGAAATACACTCGGAGAGTTTGCCAAACCACTGCCGAGGGGCGACCCCGTTTTGAAAAACTTTTTTCAAATCACTTTTGATGTTACCTGTACCAGGGCTCGAACCATGGACTTTCGGTGTGGTAGGCCGGCAACACTACCTTCACACCACGGCGGCCGCATCTATAAGGATAAAATTTGGTTTATACATTGATATTGAGGCATAAGATACATTTCTCAAAAAATTTTGGAAAATGGGTGTGGCACCGCCCACTTTTGATTAAGTCAAATTTAGAAATGTTATTAATCATAAATCAAATACCGTTTTTAGGTGTACAAGAAATGTTCGAGGAGAAAATGGGCGAAATCGGATAAGGTCCATGAAAGATTTCGAAGAGGATCGTAGATATATTTAGCAGGCAATAACTTTGGGTAAAATAGCTTTACATCATTTATATTTCATTTTTAAAGTTTCCGTAAACTAAGAAATCCAAAAATTAAAATATTTCGAAAATGGGCATGGCCCCGCCTTTTATATAGTCTATTGTTACACAAAACATTTTATGCCATAACTCCGCTAAAAATTTATTTGTCGAAACGAAATTTGGTGATAATGTTCTATATATAAAGATAATTTAAAAGGCGATATTTCTACAACTAAGCAAGTTATATCAATCAGATTTTGCACACATAATAAGCTTTTTAAGAAAAACTCGACTGTAAAAAAATTGTTGTGAATTTTGAAGAAGTAGTCGTGGTGCCGCCCACTTTTCAGCATAAAATGTCTGGTACTTTCAAAGGCAACCGCTTATAATTCAATCTTGATATTTCAATGAAAATTGGTCAGCTGCTTCTCAGTAGTATGCATTTTACTCCTGCCAAAAATTAGCCAAATCGGGAAACAAACAAGCAAAACATTCGGGCACGTAGTTAATAGCCCACTGCAAAAGCGAAGTTGTATATCTTTTTTGATTTTCGTACCTTTCATAAACATTAAATGTATGTAAGTATGAGAAGAAAAAGAGATAGTCCCATCAAAAAGTATACTGAAATGATCAGGAGGATGAGCTGGGTCGATATAGCCATATCCGTCTCTCGATACCTCTATCTGTCTGTCCGTCTGTGTATTTGAACGCAAATACGAACTGAAAGTATTAAAATAGAGCTGCGTAAATTGGGATGCCATAGTAGATCATAATGTTCGGTTCCACCCGAACTTAGACTTCCTTACTTGTTTCTGATTACTTTTGAATGATTTTGATTTTTTTCAGTATTGTAGAAGCACATAAATACACATCAATAATACTGAAAAAAATCAAAAAGAATAAAAAAATAAAAAAAAAATCAAATCAAAAGAAAGCAAAAGAAAAAAAAATTTTAAATAATCAAAAGTAATCAAGACTAATTTTTTGATTATTTTTGACAATTTTTTTTAATTAATAATTGCCTTTTCTTGAAAAAAAAATTAAATAATCATTACCTATTAAAAAGCCATCTAATTTTTTTTTGATTGATTTAGATTTTTTTAGTATTACAATAATGAATAAAATAAAAAAAAAAAATAAAAACGAATCAAAAAAAAACACATAAAAAATCAAAAGAAATAAAAAATTTTATAAAAATAATCAAAAATTATCAAAAGTAATCAAAACAAATTTTTTGATTATTTTTGATTTTTTGATTATTTTTTGATTTTTTCTATCGTAATCAATTAATAATTGCCTTTTCTTGAAACAAAATTTAAATAATCATTACCTATTAAAAAGCCATCTAATTTTTTTTGATTGATTTAGATTTTTTTTAGTATTACAATAATGAATAAAAAAAAAAAAATAAAAAAATAAAAAAAAAACACGTAAAAAATCAAAAGAAATAAAAAATTTTATAAAAATAATAAAAAATTATCAAAAGTAATCAAAACAAATTTTTTGATTATTTTTGATTTTTTGATTATTTTTTGATTTTTTCTATCGTAATCAATTAATAATTGCCTTTTCTTGAAAAACAATTAAAATAATCATTACCTATTAAAAAGCCGTATACTTAATTGATTACTAATTACTAATCAAATTTAACAGGTCTGGTTTAATCATGGCTTGTGAAAATATTTAAAATTAATAAGTGGTCAGCTCACGTAACAGAGCTCATTAGTGCCAACGCTAGTACCGAGAACTGCAAGTGATAGCTCGACTACAATTTTTCAAATCTGAACGTTTCAGTAGTCTGCTGAACTTTTAATTTTTACTGGAACTCATTTAATCTTTTGCGAACTAGTCAGATACCACTTAGTATTTCCTATATTTCATTATATTTCCTACTTTCTTTGATGTTCCACTGCAGGCAAGTCACACAAGCATACATATGCAAAAGTTATAACAATCCTGCTATCCCAACTAGTCACATATGAGCAAAGTTGGGCTGAGTCTATTTTAATTTGTGTACCATACTCAGGGGAGAAGAAAGTGAAATGAAAGTGTACAGCTAGGTAAGGAAATAGTTCAACTATATAAAGAGATTAAAGCTGGCGTTCTTGACTAATCACATTTTTGCAGGTTTGGAACTTATCCTGCACCCATCCTAGACAGAACGCATTTATTACCATGTTATTTGCTACATTCCACCCACAAAACACACTCACACATTCATCGACTTCTAAAATCTAACTTCTTAAAATTCTGATTCAAATATAAAGTTGCCACTTGGTTGACTTTTGTTTGGCTTAAGTGGCTATACTTTGTTGCTTGTCTTTATCCTTCCGTTTGTTGCATCGTGAAATTTAAATTTTGTTTCAACTTTGCAATTCTTACGATCTCACAGCCACTCAAGCAAAGTTGCACTTACATCAATTCATAAGTATGCATGGCTTTGTGAGTAAACTTCTAAGAAATATGAATGTGTGTATGTGTTGGTTTATATAAATTTATTGATGCAGTGCTAATTTACATATACACGCCACACTGGAAATTATGAGCAAAGTTTGTTTCGCATATAATCAAAGGCTGGCTGATTGAAGTGTCTCTTTATAGGTTACGTCGACTTGCTTCGCAGTTTCTTAAACTTTTGTTTGATATTAAGTTTGCGTTTCAATGGTATAAGATAATTATAAAGTGCGAAGAGCTTTCGATGCTGGCTGATAGTAGTAAAGCCCGAAAATTGGCCAGTTGAGGAACAGTTTGAGAACTGGACGAATTTCCGTAGAGACAATAATGTTGACTTGGTATGCAACGTTTTGATCGTCCTTAAACTATGGACGGAACACTTCTGCTC